>OY728128.1:1132068453-1133318453 GCA_963277665.1 Viscum album
AGGTTTTATTTAATTCACCTCTATCTTCTTCCATACAATATAATTTTCTGTGTTTTTTCTCACTCAATATCATCCTATAATGAAAATGTTAAACACCACTTCGTATATAGAGTATCATATTGTGCCTTTTGAATTAAGGAATGAAAACTATTGATATATGTGAAATCCACTAGAAAACTGTTAGGATCCAAATATGCATGTAAATACATTTAAAATTTTCTCATTATATCCTCTAGGTTTTGAAGGATTATATAATATTTACCATAAATCAATGGGTTATATAACTATTTAATATCATTTTTGTAACAAGCTCTTTCTTAACATTTCTCCAAAACCTCAAGGTAAAATTATTATATGATGTAGATTAAATAGAGAGTGGAACTCCATGCAGCATTACCACATAAATTATGAATATCCCTGAATTTTGGTCAACAGAGAAATATTCTATGGTCGAAATGAAATAAAAATGATGTTCTAATGTGACAGACTACCACACTTATAGAGTTATACAATTTTGGGTTCTTGGGGAGTCCTATGGATAAATCGTTGGGTTTTTCACATTTTTATATTGGTATGTGAAATGGTTTCATCATACCATTATACCATTTTTTCCTACATGACTTTTTGGCATACAATGAATCAATATCCCTACTCTAAAATCCTCTAATCCACGTTATCACACTATAATATTTAAAAAATACATAATAATATATAGTTTTTCTGGAAGGATAGTGAATAATCCATATACATTATTGGGAATGACCATATTCCATTCTAGAATTGAAGGAAAATATAACTATATTGCATTAAATATAACACCATATTCGATGAAGTCAATATATAGACCATTTTCTCACCACTGTTTTAAAAATTCATCATTTTTTAGCCTTTCTTTATACTTTCAATATAATATGGTTATGTAGTTATTTTAGAAATTTATGTTTAATATCATTTTATTATTCCCATATTCATACTATGAATGTCGAAGATGATTGTATCCATTTCAATCATCATCAAGGATAGATTTGTGGGATCATTTATTCTCAATTAATCATGAAGTTTTTTCTTTATAGAAAGGTAATAAATTGAAAAATATAAATCCTTGATCATATATAACCATCGTATCGGAAATATTAAGATAATTGTTTCTAAATATATTTTTTACTATTTTTTTGACCCATATATATGTCACATTATGCTTCATAAATAAAATGTCTCCTAATCATCAATGTGAAGATCAATGTAGCCCATAATAGATCATGTGGTTGGTATTTCTTCTTAAAAATGTAATATTTGTGGGTTTATATATAATCACATTTCCATTATCATGAGTACAAATCCAAATCCCTTTTTGGATTCATCAATATAGATTAAAAATAGTTCCCCGCATATGGGTAATGTGAGAATTGTTTTATTTACTATTTTATTATTCATCTATATATATATTTCATTAAATTTTCCAATCCATAAAAAATAAATTTCTTAATTTATCTTAGTTAGTGAGACTAACAACGTCTTTATAAAAAATTAAAATAATACACAACTGATCAATGAAAACTATATATTTCATTTACAAAAGATGGTTTCGAACGTCATTCATTTTACATTGGATATAACGGATCTATATATTTCCCATTGTTGGTTATAATATTATCAATTATGGTTAAATTCTATATTCATAAGTCACATTTTCTAATATTCAAAAATAAAATTTTGATCCACATGGTTGTTACAATATAATTAAAATTATATTCATGTTCCTCTTTACATTTTTATTATATATGAAAGTCATATATAATGTCTAAATTTTTTTATTAGGTAATACATATATACTCAATTTAGAAATAACATTTACAATGTTTTAGCATAAGTAATTCCAATTTGGATCTCTCTGAACATTTAGTTATTGTAACATATAGAAAAATATGTTTTGGGGATGTCCAACACCTTCAACTTTACTAGGAAATATCCCAACCAATGATTGTCCTTGTATATGTTTTTGGATATATATAAATTATCAAATTGGTAATAAATCCATGGATGAATATACATGTTCATTATTGTTTCCTTCTTGAGATCTTGATAGTCAACTCATATGTGCATTGAACCATCCTTCTTCCTAATGAAGAGGCCCATTACAACCCATGGTGACGCACATGGGTGACTAAACAAATTATGAAGATTCCTTTTTGGAATCTTCATGAACTCTTCTAGTTTAATAATATTCATTTTATATAGTTACTTATACATTAATAAAAATCTTGATATAATATTAATTTTGAACTCATTCTCCTGACATAGAGGAGTACTGGGTAATTTGTTTTGGAAAGACATTAGTTGATTCTCAAATAATGGGTATGTCATCACGAATTGACTTTTTTGTAGTAAAAAATTGTTGAGAAAGATACAAATTCTTTGAAATTATTAATATCCATTCTTGATAATGTGATTCAAAATTACATTCTTCTATATAACATTACTTGAATAGAAATAGATGATGATTTTCATTATAGAGAACAATTTCCACTATTCAAAAAACCACTTTCCTGTATAAAATATATTTTAATCCATGCCCACAATAGAATAAAATTCTACTAAATGGTGTATCATATGGTTTTACTAGGAAATAATCCAAATTATATTGATAAAGGACGATTTAACAACACTATATGAAATAATTTTCCCATTTTATTTTCTAATAAAATATCTACATCATTGTTTTTCAGTTGTGTTTGAATATTTGTACTAAACATGTGTGTTATTAGTGAATTCATGTATTGATAGACACATGGGATACTTCATTGTCATCAGAGGAAGATAATCCAGACATTCAAAATTTGGTTCTTTTACTAATAATTAACATAATCAAAAATAGATATATGTAAGTGAATTTTCGAACTATTTAAAAAATAAATGAGAGACATGAACATTAATGGGATATATCACCAATTACATATATAATTTAACATATTAATTTCATGGTTTCAATATATGTTATAAATTTTCTATTTTGATGTTCAAAATCATATGGTAATTTTCTCCCATTCATAATGGTTCATAAAGAACTTGTTAAGTTACAAAAATAATATCCATATAAAGTGTCATACATTGAGTTTAGATAGGTCAATTATTAAGAAACATGTGATGATTTTTTCCATACTGAGTCTAAATTTTCTATGTTATTACCCCTAGTTACAACTACTCCAGATCCAAAAACACTTTTAATATCCACACATTGTTGTATTTTCATGGAAACCACACACTCGTAAATTAACAAAATTTTAGGGATGTTTTATAATTTTTAGTCTTATCCATAAATGTATCATTTGAGTTTTTAAAACTATTAAAAAATATAACTATATATTCCTTTGATATTATTTATGACATCCAAAATCATTAGAACACATTATTTCTGATTAATTACAAACTTTTAAACTAATAAATCCTTAGAATATCGTGAAGTCATGTCTCATTAGGTAATTAGGTATATTATATAAAAATATGAAAACACAATTCAAAAATATTATATGAAATTAGTGCATATGTTCCATGTAACTTCTAAAACAAAATGGGATAATCTGGGGAGAAACATACGAAGTATGTGAGTTATAAATCATCGTAATGGAATGATCAAAGATAATGCATGATTAATTTAATAAATGTGATTCAATATCCATATCAATATTTAATAAAATGGTTGAAATTAATAATCTTGAACAAAACGTCATGATATAATATGATACCAACAAGGAACCATATGAATGTGGGAAAAAATAAAACATGACATCATACAAATATCTCAAGGGGAAATGATAATAAATTATTACATAGTTTTATTAGGATAACCTCATGAGAATCATACATGGAATATAAATAGAAATAAATAATAAATAACTAATTATAGGGATATATAATTAATATACCACAAGTTACATTCAAATTAGGTACATACATAAGGGTACCACATGAATCATTCATCATTGGATGATATTTCATCGCATTGAATCCCATGATTAAAAAGATTGGGTTGCGTACATGGAATTACTCAATCAGAAATGTATAAGTACATCTAGGTGAACATAATTTATTGGAAATGAGTGTGTATTCCATACAAAAAAAATTATTATGGAAAAATAATAGGAAAACATAAGCAATATAACAATTTTAAATAATGATTCAAAAAATAGTTTCAGGAGACTGAAAGGTTTATATAATAACTTGTGCATCCTACCTATAGTAGGATATGTATATAAACATATCCCAACATGAAAAAATTGAAAAATTAAAGCTATAGTATAAATATTTCTTATAGCTAAGAAGTAGAAGATGTTTATCTATTACATTTATAGGGTCATTTATAAATATTTATAGGGGCATTATAAGAGAATAAGGAAACGTAGGGAGGAATCCATAGAGGTATGGTCAGAGTAACATCATGCTCTATTTTTTTAGTGATGATGAATGGGGGTTGGGAATATTTATATAGTAAAATAGTAGAATATAAATTTATACATTCTAAAAATTAGTTTTGAACTATGATAAATTAGTCAAAATTACAAACCATCTTACCCATAGTTTATAAAATAAGGATGGTATTTCATTTTTATAATTCTAAAAACCAAGCTCTTTAAAATAATATTGTAGGTGATCTCTAAGAGAATAATATTTATAATTAATTGAATTTTACACATAATATAAAATAAAAGTTTTAGATGATGCATTAATTCATTATAAAATTAAACAAAAAGGATAAAAAAATCTTATTCTAAAATGAAAATGTAATTTTTTCATGTATATATTTTATGAAATGAGTTACATCACTTTTGGGTCATTATGACGTCAAATTACATAATATATATTAATACAATATTTATTTTTTATATGAATATATTACAATCATATAAATTATGGAAAATGGCCATTAGATGATTTAAAAAATAATGTCAATTTTATCCAAAAAAAAATCAATATATTACATTTCAAACTATTAAATAATAATTTCAATTTTTTTGAAAAAAAAAGTTTATTTAGTATAATATTTTTTATGAATATTTTAAATATTAAAATTTATTTCACTAAATAATATTATCATTTATTATTAATTTTTTTAATATTAATAGTTATTAAAATATCATTTATATAAAAAAATTATTTAATTCATCAAAAAAATGTTCCTCTAAGGATACTATATATTATCAATGAAAATTAAATTATGTCTCATTGTATCTAAATTATATATTTATTAAAATAATTTTCTTATTAAATAAAAATTATTATCAGTAAAGGATAAATTTAATAATTATTTTATCGAAATATAAAAATTCATTCTTTTAGGGTCTGATACACAACCCTTTATTACAATAGTATATACCCAAAGGATAAACTATGACATGATGAGAGTTTCTTAGGGTGGATCAAAAATTATTTGTTTGGATGTGATATTGAATAGCATGAACATATCCTGAAAGTAGTTTAACTCATTCTTTAGAAGATAAATATCATCTTGGGATTAGTCAACATAAAAGTTTAGAGATTATATCTCACCTATAATCTATAAAACAATTTATTTATAGGGTATTATCCTACTGGTCAATGAAATAATTTCTTATAACATTATCAATAAGAATTTGTCAAAACCCTTAATATACGAATCATAATATTAATTGTAAAATATCCATATTATCAATGTATGTGTTGCTAAATAGGATTTTAAATCTTATAGATTATATAATGGTCGCAATGTAACCAATTAAGTGGATGCATGTTCTATAACTTAAATACATGATTATTAATTTATTAATCTAAAATATGATATTCATTTATAAATGTTTGGGATGATTAAATCTTCATATTTTTTCATGGTATATATTTTTCCATTTTAGATTAGTTGTTAAATCAACGTATCCTATGAATACCTCTTATTGTTTCTTATTATTTTTAATAAAAAAATTATTGTCTTCCCATGTTTTCTAATATTTTTATGACATCAACCAAGATTACATATTGATGAGTTATTTTATCTTCCTAGATCTCACCAAATTTTTATTTATTTCATTCTATAGGTTATTAAGACTATTGTAGCCTATGAGATGTATATATGGGAGTCTATGGTTGATCAATTATATAGTAATGAACATAAGTTTTATAAAATAAAAATCATCTTCAAAAGGTGTTCAAATAAACAAAAAATGTATTCTTAGGTGTGTGAGATTATTTTGAGATATAATATTATTCTGTTGTTTTTCCTTGTTACGATTTTATTATATCACTTAGTATCAATGTGGTTTATAAAATAATTTTTTCAAATCTTGACCTTAGGGTTCAGGTCTTGGGTTCCATAATATAATACCATTTATACAAAATAACTCTATCAAAATCCCTACATTGATCCACAAAATCCAGAATCAACAATACTAAATTGATACTTCATATATTTACCTCTACTATTGATATGGATATTTCATAAAACAAATTACATTAAATACAAGGAGAAAATTCCATAACATTAATAAGGTTTTTTTCATGACTCAATGAAACACTATTTTCTATTACACAGATTGTGAAAACAAAATAAGGAATACAATAATATAAAAGTTGGATGAAAAAATGACGATGTACAAATAATTTTAGTCCAAATTCCTAAATATGAGAAATAAATGATCCAGAGTGGAAGAGAAACCCAAAAAATCACAAAATAATGACCTATCATATATGTCCTTTCATGAAAAGAATTAAATGGTAAAAGATTTTCATTTCCACGTAAAAAAGAAAACATTCTAATCCATTTTTTCACAAATTCAGCATCCTTAAATGAATTTGCACAAAACAAGAATAACCCTTGAATTTTTAAAAATGTTTTATATAAATCATTATATGGTTAAGGAAAATAAGAATAATTCATTCACTTCATGTTATTTATTTAAAATTATCTTATGTTATTGAGTCACTTCAAGATAACTATAAAAAACATTTTCACAATCCAAAATCCCAATTTATGAATAAATAATATTATAATATAATAATCGACATAATATAGCCACATAATACAGTTGAGAACATAAATATACAAATTTTATGAAATTTTGGTTGTCAAAATTATATGAATTTTTTAATCATCCTAGAAAAAATTATTCATAATCAATCATTAGATTACCCAAACGATGGGTGTGTGTTACAAATCAATCAGTAACTATTCATTATTTAAAAACATTTTATATTTGTCCAGCACAATATACAATAGTTAAAAATATATGTACCACAGTCATCCCTCATGTTCAAAAATAATAATCCTCTTTTATTGTTAATATGGGAAACTATAATTTACATCCATATAAGTGCATTTTAATATCATGTATTTAATTTTAATATTGTATTATGTTTTCCATTACGATATATACTAACAAAAATTCCTGAATTATCATTCTTAAATTGAAATACATGATTGCTTATTTGATAATATTTAATTTTATAGTTTAGGAATTAAATTAATAAATCATCATATGTTTTTCATTTCATAAATATATGGAATATCTAAATTATGACAACTTTTAATAGATTTAACAATAATAATGATTAAAAAATATTTTGATGGATATTATATATTTTATCAATATATAGTTACATGATTTTTTTATCATATGGATTTTTTAATATGAGTTTATTTATATTTTATGAATACCTAATCTACAATTTTATTTATTTTTATTGTATTGTTTAAATGAAACTTTATATATAGGACAAATCCAATGACTTTTTTCACTATTAAACCACAATTTGATAATTAAATATATTAACCACATAGATATTTTTTTTAAAATATCATGATGTTGGATGGAATAAATAATGGATTATTTTTGTGTTATATGAAACAATAGGTGTAGAATGTATTACATGAAACACTGAGTTCAAAAAGTCATGACATTAATTTTTTCACGAATTGGCCTACATACCCAAATACCCTATTACCCTAATACCTGATCAGATCTCTACATAGCCCAAATAGGATTCCCTATCCCCCTTGGTTGGATACTAGCTCCTAAATTCATATAACATAAAATTGATTACTAAATTTCCCTATAAATAGGGGATGATAATGATACATATCATTATGCACATAACAACTTAATGTGATAGTACCAGAAACTAAACAGTTATATCTGAAATTCAAAAAGTATTTTATGAACTATCTCAATGTAATAAATGAAAAAAATATCATCCCAAAGGAAATGTTACATCAATACCCAAGGGTTCAAGATTGTTAACCTCCCCCAAGATATGATTTCTCTATTCGTGGACCTAGAAGAACAAAATGCAAAAATTCATTACATTTTAAATTATAATCCCAACCATTCATTCCATTTGAAATTAAATAGGGAATGGATATATAATTTAGCATTTAGAACAGAAAAAAATTATATTCAGTTCACAATGATTTAAAACATTTAAAAAATATATTTACAAAAAATTTACTTTAATAAAAGTTTATATAAATCTCTAGTCATATGTAAATATGCTTCAAAATCAATGTAATAAATATAAAAATAATCAGAAGAAGTACCTTAGTCATCTACCCTATAGTATGATAGTTCAATATTATAATATAACCACACTATAATATGAGTTATCATCATATATGTATACACATGTATCTCAAGATTTGACTGAATAGACTCATCAATGATTCATATGAATATGATATAAAAAATTAATTTTTTTAGAGTTATAATCTATAATCTATTTTTATGTATCTAACCACCTAGCACGTATATCCTAAATAAACCAATAAATACCCAAGAAATCATGTTCTAATTTAGTCAGCTGATAAAGGAAAAATTATTTCATTTCAAATTCTCAATCATCACTCCAAAATTTCAAACTTTTCTTTTTTAAATTCCAACTCATTAAAAATGATTTTTTGATCAATAGTTTTTTATTCATACTAAAAAATAGATTTTTTTAATTAAATTTTTTAAATTTCCTAGAAATAATTTATAAATCAGTTTTAGAATTATATCATATTTTAAAATAAACCTAAAATTTAAATAATATTTAATTTTTTTCATAAATTCATACAAATTTAATTCCCATTTTCAATTGGCATCGAATTGGGTTTTTATAAATAAACATAAATCATTTCAAATAAAATCATGAAAATATATTTTTAATCAAATGTTAAATCTTATATGGAACCACCAAACATTACCTTGGATATCATATAACACAATACCCACAATGAAATTTTCAAATTAACAACATATAAAACAAAGATCTCAAGAACAATTATATAATCAAGGTCCCATCAATGGTGGTTAGATCAGCCGATAACATGATGATCTAAATAAACGTAAAGAGGAATGAATGAGGGAGTTTCATTGGAGGAATTAGAGAATAAAACCCTACCAAAAAGGTATAGAACCATATTCTCCATGCTTTGATCCAGCAAGGACATAGTTTGTAGGAGCCAAAGGGGTTTAGGAGTTATGGTCAAGAAAGAGGTTGAATGAGGGATCATGTATTTTTAAAACAATTTTTGGGATTAAAAAAATGCTTCTTATAGTTAGATATGGAGGGTTGCAATGTTAAACAAATTGGGCACCCTAACCATATTTCCCACAATTCTGGTTCTTAGTGTCTATTATGTGGGAACATAGTTTTCCATAGCTCGTTCCAAATGTGAAAACCCCCACTATAAAGGGATTAATGATTTACATGAAGTGGGATTATGGTTTGTGAAAACCATTCACCAACCATGAACAAAAAATAATTTTCCAAATTAGTCAACATTCATCCCAAAACAACCAAAGATTAAACTATACCAAAACCAGATAAACTGGAGGGCCAAGAAGTGCCCACAAAAAAAGGGATGTTACAGTATTAAAATAATATTATTTAACATGATTTTCAGCACCTAGCCACTGGATTTGCGGGTATAAAAAGAAATAATAAAATTAAAAAAATATATGCTATAAATAAGTATATATAATTAATTAACTAGTTAATAATTACTTATAAATGGATATAATAACCACTCAAAAAGGAGATACATTTTCGAAGAACTATTTTTATAGTATAAAATATTGTATTCCTTAATAAATTTAGAAAAATAACTTATTAAAAATTATTTTAATAAAATTATAATTTCATATATTCAATCAAATTATTAAAATTCATCTTATGTGTTTTATAGACAAATGATAATAATAGATGACATTTTAATAATAAAAATTTATTTTTCTAAAAGTTGTTTTAATTTATTTTTTGAACATTTATTAAAATAAATAATATTCACTTATATAAAATATATTTTAAAAACAATCAATTGATTATTTCATAATTATCTCCTACTGATGTTTTGAAAATTTTTCAATCAGATATTTTTTTCATTAATTGTTAAAAATACTTGTTATTAATATTAATTTTCATTTATTTTATAGTATTTAAAAATATATAATTAATGTTAATATGGATTTACAAGTAAATACAGATCAATAATAATTTTTACAAATCAAACATTGGTCATTGGAATCAATATCATAATGAATATTGATATATAAACAATTTAAACATTTCGATCCTTTAACTTTGGAAAACATCATTTTCATTACATTAGTGGGACTATTTTAAAATTTACAGTTACAAATTATTTAAATGAAATTTAGAGAAAAGGATTCCAATTTTAGAATAAAAATTAGTTATTTTATCTAATATGTAAAAATAATTTATTTTCCTTAATGAATAGTAATAACAGTATGATTTAATTGTATCAAATATTGTAAAAACATGTATACACATGGATTAATCTAAAAATATATGGGGGTAAAATATCCCAATAATGCATCCAAAACCAATTTTTCGGTCTTTTTTTACCCTTTATGACCAATATGATTCTATAATGGACCATTATTTGTCCTAATTACATGTTAAATACTTGGTTACACGTTTTTATTTTTACAAATCAAAACTATTCCACTCACCTCACTTATAAAATGAATCCCACTCTCATATCCTATTCACTCATCTAAACCCATTAGTTCTAATAATACATACCCAAAAAACATTCACAATACTATTATATTATACAATAATCCTTTTCAGGAAACAAATCCTTCTTAATAATCCTTTTTCAAAATAAAATAGGCTTTTTGAAGATGTGGTAATGTGCAAAACCAAGAATTTTATTTTGTTTTTCCCCAAACTCCTTCAATTTTAATTAAACCATAATTATATAAAAACCTCAATATATTACAAGAATTTATATATTTTTTAGAATTACCCAAATCAGTATCATCTTCAATCAAATGGAGTATGGTGTCATTATTAATATGTAAGTCACACTGCCACCTTGCAAATCGATGTTATTCTTTTCCAACACCACTGGTCACATATGTATATAAAAATTGATTAAATTTTTAAATATTATATTTATGAATTTATTATTCTTATGAAATTATAATATCTCATATACAACTATAATTTTCATTCTATGTGATAATGATATGAACACTTCTCTTTATGGCAGACTACTGCATCACAAAGGGATGTGATTCGTTCTTATTCTATGATTTACATGGAAGGTGATAATGATTGGTTCTAAATACACCTATTTGATATATATATATATATATTACAAAAATATTATTAATATTTTCTAATATAATATGTTATTTAATTTCTTTTAAACTCTCTAGATAGTGGAAATTATATTAATGCATGCGTATGGTCTACCACCTCCATGCATGATTTTGTTTTCATTTTCAATCAATAAAATTAATGGATCAACATAAATAAATATATAATGAATAAATATATATGTTATTTATTTCATGATTAAAAATCTGAATATTATATGACTATGATCATGTATGAGGTCTGTGAAATGAAATCAAAACAAACAAGAAAAAAACACGGTTATTGTCCGAAAATAGATTTTAACAATCAATTGTCAATAAATAGGTAAAAAACTATTATAATTAAATCTTATTTTCAATGGAATTTATAATAATAGTTTTAATATAAAATTAATATAAATTTATATTTTTCATAAATGATTATTTCACATGTATGAATAATATCAAAGATTATGTTATGTGATTTCTATCCCACATTTATTTTTTGTAAGACATATGTCATATTCACAATTTGTTTCATTAATGTGGTGTATATAGTTCCCATGAATTTATTTCTTTACTATTAATTTAAAAAATTAAGTTTATTTACATAACCATTTTATAATATTTATTCAGGGGTCTTACTATTCAATTTTAACATTGTTTTAATGGTTTTATGATTTAATCTCATCATTTATCCTTATCTTTTATGATTTTTATTTTAATAATAAAATATTATGATAAATATCTCAGGAAACTAATTTTGGTTATTATAATATGGTTATTTCATGATAATACATATATTACAATAATATTACACAATTTATCTACTCAATAGTTAAAAATAAATTTTTATGAAAAAATAATCATTATTTCTATCTTCAATGAAAATCACTTATTTTCCCAAAAATAGTAGTTTCAAATAATATTTTAAATATAATTTCCCATTCTCAAAAAGGTTTATTAAATACTTTTTTAACAACATAATAATTTTTAATGAAATATAATAAATTCAATCATCATCTCATATTCCATAAATGCTCATTTGTGTATTACCAATGACATGAGGAGAATAATTATTTTAACGTATATGGCCTAAAAATAATTTCAAAATGTCATTAATTTTTTTATATTTTTTATGTTATTATATTTAATTAAAATAAAAAATATTTCCATAAAATGTAATGAAATTTATATTTTAAAATTTTCATTTTCATTTACAGTAATGTTTTTTCCTAGAAGCATACTTAGTGATTTATCTTATATAATTATTTTCCATATTATATGAAATATATTGAAATTAAATATGAATTATTAAAGACATATTCAAGTAATATTATTCATATTCACTTATTTAATATTATAAGATTATGATGACAAGATTTTATGAAACAAACTTCTTTCCCACAACTTATTTTATGATAAAATAATGAAATGATAATGATTAATGTTTCTTTTCTATATTTTATTTTATAATTAAATGTTTATGAGACCCATTAACTTTTATTGATTTAGAAATGATGACAATTTTAGGATTTTGGTTGACATATGTATGATTTTCATTCTCATATTGGTGCTACATATATATCCCTCTAAGACATTAGGAAAATATTGATAAATCATGAGTAAATATGATATTTGTGAACATGATAAAATGTGCCCAATTTCATCCATAAACCTGATTGAATGTTCAAAATGTTATTCGTGAACCATATTTTCTAATACATGAGGTTTTTAAAAGAAATGGTTTTATGTCTATAATGTTTTGTGATGAAATTGTTTATTTTTTTTATTTTTGATGATTTTTCTAATTATACAAGTTATCAATTTTATAAGATTAAGTGTATTCCAAAAATATATTCTTTATTCTCATGTTATATTATCATTGAAAATTTTCCTTGATTCCATTTTTATTCATCTCTTATGAAGTATCATGATTTATTCCATGACTATTTTTATGATTTATGATACAGAGGTTATGGTTTTAAAATGTTTTTATCATTCCCTCATACCATTATGATCATGATATATTGATATCTCCTTGGTTTACCTTATTGGGAATCTAATATCACATGATTATATATTTCTTCCCACAAGATTAAGATGAATGTTATTATGTAATATATATCTTAGAAGTGTTTTTGTTATGTAGTAAATTGTGGGATAGGAGATAACTCACATACGGTCTGGTTTTTTGGGTGTCAATGTATCCAACGGATTTAGACCTAAATTATTCTAATGAGGTTCATTATTTTATTAAATTAACATTATTCTATAAATATTTAATACATATGTATTATAATTTTGATCCTGTATATGTTTTTATTAGATATTTATTTAATAAAACATTGAAAAATAAGATTAGAAATATTTAGTATGATCCATAGAATATTTATAAATATATGTTTAGGTATGTGTCTATGGATATGTTTAAGGATTTTTCAATGTATAGGAAAATTTCCTGGAATTTTTTGAATGGATAGAGTGGGTGGCTTCAGTGAAATTTCATCTTTGTATGGATATAACATGTTGATGATTATCTAGAACTGTTGTACTACTAGTAATAAATAAAAAAATGGTTCATTGAGCTAGATTTGATCATTACCCAGTGCATGATAATGGTATTTATTGGACTACTGGTTTGACACTCTAGTGGGATATGATTTTGAAATTCATAGACTACTTATGAACAATTAAGATGGAATTAAATAGTTATCATGAATGAACTATGGTAAGACTATTGTTTCACTGATTAAAAAGTAGGTTGCATGATTTTTACATTCACGGTGTGATTATCATTAAATGGTTTAAAAATATGAAACGTTTTACTCAAACTCTGGTTTTTTGTTTTAGTCTATGGTGGTAACCATAAGGAACAATATTAATGTTGAATTTGATTGAAAATGTGGCAAGAACTCTTGGTAATATATCAATGTAATATGAATATATTTTATGTGTAGAGATTATTAGAATAAAGTAGATGATTTCTGATGAAAAAATAAATATTTATTTAATACAATAGATGAGAACAATGGTTTCCCTAATACATCGTCAATGGTATAATGTTATAAATTGGGAACAAAATAATTACAAAAATTTATTTCTTAGGGGGAATTTTCATGAAAAAAATATGAAAGGTAGTACATGTAATGGTTATACTACTAATGATGTTGATATCATAAATGAAATTTGAAATAAATTATTTATTAATGAATAATTAGTTACATACTTGTTTTTTGATATATAATAATGTGGAATTATTCATGTGTTTATGTATTTAAATTCAAGAATAATAATATATATATGAATTTTTTCGTGTATATTTTTTATTATTGAATTTCATGAATATGATGAACGGAGATGATTAATGAGAAAATTGATTTCATATGAAGGTGATGTATTATTGAATACCACTGATGTAGGAAAGAGAACCCATAGTATGTTCTAATTATGAAAAAATGGACATTACTTTGTATAAAGAGATTAATTATCTTAAGAACATAAATATCTTATCATTGATTACCTTGAAAATGATTATTTATTCCCTAAAAAGTGGTATATGTTATCAATGATAGAATTTACATCATTTTTTTATTTATAGAATATATTCATTAATTGGTTTTTTTATTTAAGTAATGAGGAATAATATATATTTTTCATTGGTGTTATATATTAATTCTAGTTATTAATATGTATCAATAAAATATATGATCATGGATTCAATGATATTTTATTAGACCATTAAAAGATACATATTGATAGCTAGGGGATTAATGTTATCTTGATTTTTGAAAAATTTCATGTCATTTTTTATAAACATTTAGATTTAAATATTATTAATATTAGAAGGAGTTTTGTGGTTAAAATTTCCTAAAATGGATGAGGTTTAACATTGAATGTTAATTGATAACATGTTATAACAAATTTGCATAATAACAATAGAAATATTTAATTTGTTATTAATATTTTATGGATATTATGATTCACTAGTAATTCATGTATAAAAAGATCATCTTCATTTATAAAACTAATAAATGATGTTGAGAATGATTTAGTCATGACTCAAATATGAGACTTTGATTATGAAATTGATTGGAATAAAATAAGTATATCTACTTGTGAAATTTCAATACCATTTAGAGAAGGATATTGAAATAAAATGTTTTCTTATTAATATATATATTTTTCATACCAATTACCTATTTCACACCACTATGGTTTATGGTTCCATGCCTATTTATATTCACATTATCATTAAAATTATTGTTATTAGTGATATCTATTAAATTCCATCATTATTTGGACATTATGCTTTCTTCCTTTTGAAAATCGTCCCTTTCCAACATTATTCACAAATTTATAATCACAATATATGTTATTTTAGATTGAATTATCACGTCTCATTCCCTATTTATAGAGTAATTATTATTAACCACTTGTTATATATGGTATCTCACAATGATATATTTAAATCTTTTACCGTTGTTTACCGAGAATAAATTTTAATTGATATGATGTAGTTTATTTTGGGTTTGGGGTGGAATGTAACACCCTAATAGTTTTTAATATATTTTATTTCATATAGATTTAACCATATTAATATTTTTAGTAAAATAGAAATCTTATTTTTTTATCTGTTACTAGAATCACCGACTGTAGCTTTTGTTACAGGAAAAACTAAGATTAAAAGAAACAAGATATAATATTAAAAAATTACTATTTAGTATAATATTTATAACATAACCATTGGAATTGAGTTTATTAATATGATTAGAATATATGTGAAAATAAATGTTTAACACATTCTATTATAATTATTCTATTGGTGACAAATTAAATATAAATTAACAAAAGTAGTTTTATAACAAATAAATCCTTTTATGAAAAATATTTTATATTAGGAAAAACATTTTATATATAAATAAATTAACAAAAATTAGATATTTATTTTAATTATTTATAAATATTTTGTATTAAATCCAATTTTTAACAATTTAATATGTGTTTTCAAGATAGGTAATAAGAATAAAACCACTTTTATTATTAAAATGATTTGCACTAAAATTATTTTTTGTCTCATTTTGTGAAATTATAATAAATTAATTTTACCCAAATATTAAAAAATTTTATTTTAAAAAATAAACTACATTTTTAAATTATAATTTAATATTTTTCTTTGATTTATTTTTTTATAATTTTATAAAAGGATAATGTTTTTGATAAATGGAAAAAAAATCATCACTGGAAATTTCCATTTCATTTAAATAATTTAAAATCAAAACAATTTATATGAATATTTTTTATAAGTAAAATTGATGAAATTATATATGTGCATATATGTAAATAAAATATATTAAATTAATATTATTTTCATATAAAATTTCGATATAAATTATTTTATTCATTTGAATTATTTCTCTTTTGAAAATAATTTTTTATCACCTTTAAATGATTATTTTAAAATTAATATTTTCAACTTCTATGAATTGAATATGAAAAAATGGCTTAAATAATTTGAATCATAATTTTATATTTTTCCACAGAAGGGAAATGTATTATTTCAATAATTAATAGTTAAAATTGAAAAAAAAAACAGTTATGGCGATTATGGTCGGAATGATTTTATTATGGGGTGAAACTAAATTGTTTTAGGGAAAATGAACATAAATAATTTACATCAAAGAATTTATAAAAATATTTATATTTATCACCTTTGAGAATTGACGGTTTCTCATTTTTTTCAATTTTGAAAAATGAGGTAACTCATTTTTCCATTAGAAATTTATCAGTGTGCCACTCAAAAAACATATAAAATGCGATTAATATCCCCTCTTATTCAAACATGCAAACCGACTGTTTCATTAAATATATAATAAAATAAATTTAAAATTTAAATCATATAATATTCATATACATGTTTTTGTATGAAATATTATTTAGGAATCTAGTTTTTGTAAACCAAAAGAAGTCGTCCGAAGAAAAGGTAACATCCCTAACCTAATGATAAATTTTACATCGAGATCCACCTCCACTAATTTTTGTTCTAATATTATGATATAATAACATTAGTAAATTTCATGTTATCATATATTATCATTTGAATGGAATATCTTAATGACTTATCATATACCAAGAAATGGGATAAAAATCATCATTTGTATGTATAGCGGACAACAACATCACGAACCAATGCTATACGTTTTCTATTCTCATCTCTCAAAGCATGATATAATAATAGATTATATATTTATATATGATACCTATGTTATTATTATATTTTTTTTAAATTAGCATATTTAATATACCTTCTTGAATTACATTATCTGATAATATAATAATGTCCCACATGTGCACAACATACTACCACCTCAAGAAGAAATGCTATGTGTTTATCACGTACTTTTTATAGGGAAGGAACTAAGGATATTTTTAAATAAATATTTGTTATATATATATGAAAAAAATATATTCTATTATTATTATATACAAATAACCACTATTAATTTCAATACGTTGAGAATATTGAAACATCATTCATGCGTATGTATGACAAAATGTCTCCAGGAACAATCCATTCAATTTTCTATATCGATGTTTTATTGATTACACTGATATAATATATCTGGAATATATATTATAAGTATATCTTCTATAATAATTTTGATATTATTCAACAGTGAATATGCAAATAATATTGAAAATAAAAAATCAAAACATGTATAAAAAAGAGAATTTTTATTATCCAAAACGTGATTTTAACAAGAAATGGTTCATAAACTAGTAAAAATGGTAATATGTAAATCATATATGATATGATAAATAATATTATTGTTAAAAAATTTAGTGATAATAATTTATATTTATTTTAAAACATTTATTAATATATACTAATGAATTTGAGACTTATGCTAAGAGAGTTCTATCTACCATTTGTTTTCTATGAGACACATGCCATATTAACCACATGCCTCTTTTATGTAATTTATATAGTACAGATGAATTTATTTTACGATTATTATAATAAATATTATTTTTATTTACAATCCAATTTTAGATTCAATCTTTAATGTGGCTCAATATTCAATATTAACAACATCACATTGGTTTTATGATACAATCGAATCATTTATCATGATTGTTTGATAATTTCTTTCTTCTGATGAAATGTCAAGATAAATAATTAATGAAGCTCAAGTATTTCCCCTCCTATATTTATTCCCTGAGAATACATTATTTCCCTTCATATTCTTCTATATTTGATCCTAGGAAGTGAAAATATTTCTTTTAATAAAGAACGTATTCATTTCACTCATCGGTCTGAAAAAACCATTTTCTTCAAAAACATATATTGGAAAAATATTTAGTTTTTTTACATTATCCAAAGTATTTATTAAATAAAAATTTTCCATGTTCTCACATTAAAAATATTTCAATATATAAGAATTCTTATCAATGTCCAAATAATTACAATTTGGATTTTACCAAAAATGAGATATTAATAATACTTTTAAAATTTACAATATGAAGGGAATTTCACGAAATCATAATTATTACAATAACTTTATATTGTTTTTTATTTTTTAAATTTTCATTACAATGAAAATTAATTCTAAAAATATTATTTATTATTATTTTTAAAATGGTTATATTCAATGAATTGATATTTTCTTTAAGAAGAACTCTAAGTGATTTTTCTTCACAAATAATATTCTATCTATAATGAAATTTAGTAATGTCCCTTATGCTTTTGTGGAATTATAATCCATGGATAAAATTCATTTTATTTATTTGAATGTTTTATGGTTATGAGGAGATGATTATTACAAAATCCAATTTCTTTCCAGGAGTTATTCTGTCATAAAATTCTAAAATGATTATGAAACCTATTTCATTTGAAAAAATTATCTTATAATGAAATATTTATGAATCCTTTTTATTTTCAAGGATTATAATGTGATGAATGTAGAATAATTGTGTGGCATACAGATATATGATTTTAATTATGTGGAAATTGGGTCCTGTATCTCCCTCCAATGCATTGGGTTAAGATTGATAAACCTAGAGTAAATATAAAACTCATGAACATGACTCTATGGTCAAAATGTTATGTGTTAACCTAATTACATGTTCAATGTATAAGGTGAAGACCTTGTTTTCATGTCCATAAGGTTATGTGTTTTCCTAGTTTCTATATCCATGTTAATAAAATCAGGTCTTCTTAAACTAATTTTTACGGATTTTATATTTATGAAAACATAGAAACAATGATTAATAAAATTCATATAAACCTTATGAAAATAAATGTTCACAATTTAGTAAAACACCATATTATTTTCACAGTTAAATAAACAAGAATTATATAATTTATAATGCATAACATATTCAACCTGGAGGAGGGATAATTAATTTTCAAATATTACCTTTATATGGAAAAATAATTTAAAAAATCATATAATAAAAAAAATTTATTTTCTTATAATAAATATTTAAAATTATAATATATATTATAGAACTTTCTCGTAAATTTCATATTAATTTTGAGAAATTTTAGCAGTCATTATTACAAAAACTATTTCATAAATAATATTTGATTTATAAATTAATTAATTTCACATAATTTATGTATAAATATGAATGAAATATATCAAATAAAAGTTATAAATACAAACATTAACATGAAAAAAATAAAATATGTATTTGTATTTCAAAATAAATTTCCTGGGGGACACATAGAATTATATATAGTACATATAAAATATTAAAATGAATATTATTGATTTAAAATAAAGTAATAAAAAAATAAAATTCATCTTTATGTGATAAATTATTCGAATGTGGGTTATAATTAATTTAGAAATAACATTTAATTTTTCTCACATCATTCTTGTAATACCCAGATGTGTAAAACACATAATATAAAAATCATCCAAAACAATATCATGAAAATGAATTAATGTGTCACAATTGAGGTATAAAAAATTAATTATGTTATATATATTTTATATTTTATATTTTATCATATTAATTTCATATAATATATTCCAACAAACAGTATTGAATAAATGGAGTTCCATTTTAATTATATTTTAAATATTAATAGAAAGTGAGAAACCAACACAAGGATCCCCAACATAAGAAAATAACAGTACATTTAAAATAAAGAAAATTTTTCCACCACAATATATAAAAACATTCAATGTTGATGAATAACACTGGCCTAGAGGTATTCCACATTCTTTATATTGATTATAGTTTTTCTAATTTTGTTCATCCGGAAAAACACAATCAAATTATTTTCGAACATCCTATGTCTACTCTCATATTAATGTTCATGTGGATCCCATTTGTATTCAATGAAAATATCTATATAATTTGGGATTTGATTTAACTTTATTGAAATTTGAATATAATAAGTCCATTAATGTAGAATTTTTTATCTTAGAAACAAATAATTTATTATTAGTCATGCTATTTTAGACATGATATTTTATATCAAAAATTGGATTTATACCATTAAATCATGGTTTTTATTTTATGAAGTTGACATTTATTGAAATATTTCTCATATAGTGATCCAAGTTTACAACATATAACATATTCCACATAAATTATAAATTTGTATTTTGGAATAAATTAAAAAATAGAGTTCAAATGAAATTTCTATTATAGTTGAAAAATATTCAATAATATTTTTCCCTATAGGGTTTTTCAAAACCATAAATAATTATGTGAACTGTAAAATTTTATATAAAAAATTAATAATATAATATTGGTTTGAAACGTATTAACAAATTATAAATTAAAAAGTAAGTGTCTTATTTACATAAATACATGGATAATCAATTATACCAAGATCACAGAAATATTCCTTAAGTAATGATTACCAACACAGAATAAAAAATAAAAAAATATTATTAATAGAATGGTCTCACAAATACTAATTAATTTAAACTTTAACGAAATTAAATTTAATAAAAAATTATTTTGTAATGATATACCTAATTCTAAAAACATTTAATATATATAATAAAGTAGCATTCTAACTATATAATATTTTCCCTTAGGTTATTCATGCTCCCAATTAGTCATTATGATTATTATAATCCTTATAAAATAATATATTTTCTGTCATAAATAGAAAAATAAATTCATTTTTTTTCAGATATATGTGGAAAAAAATTCCTTTTCCATTTTCATGAAATCATCAAAACTATCCAGAATCATGCTAAATGACGTTAAAAATTACAAAATTCCATGAACCAATATTAAAGTACTTCTATATTGATTACCCATGGAACATGAATAAATAAATAAATTCATTATGTATAAATTCTTAATACATGGTATCTAATTGATTAATACTCATGATATTCACAAGAAAATTAAATTATATTTAAAAAATTAGATGTAAGAAATTCATGTATAAAAATTTTTTCAATAAATAAATTTAGTATATGTTTACAATTTACTAATCTACAAAATATTTTAATAAATATAATACTGTTATTTTATATGCATCTATAAAAATAGTTTCTATAAATATATAATCGAACTAAAAATTCTTCTTTTTAATTTTATTTCTTTTTTATTCTATAAACATAGGGATTACCAACTCATTATTTAATATATTGATAAATAAATGATTTAAATTTCCCATGTATGTATTCATTATACCTATCATATATTATGATTATCCTAATAGAAAATACATATTTTTGTATATCTAAATCATTATTATACCCATAGTTGAAATTGGTTTATTACTTTCATTGAGCTCAATTAAATAAACTCGAGCATTTATTTGATTCTGAATATATGTATTATTGATTATTAAGTTGCTGGTAATGTATTTATCTTGTGAAAAATTCTCAATATGTAATTTATATACAATTTATATGAAATTTTGTAAGTTTTTAACATGGTTTTATTATTATAATTATTAATGAAGTAACATCATTAGTTTTTCTTCATTATTTCTAAATAAAATACATATCTATTGAAATATATTTTCTCCCTAATGGTAAAAAAGTGAAATGATTCCCATTAAACCATAAAAAAATTCAATGTTATTTCCAATTTATTTCAGGGGTATCAAAATTCAAATAACTATTTTTTTAGTCATCAAATATATTATGTAAAATAATATTTTTTAGAATAATGTTATGTTCATAATAACTATGATTATTTTTTATGTGCTATTTAAAATTTAATTCACATTAAAAATAAACTATTTTTTAGAAACAAATAAATACTAATAAATTATATAAAATAATTAGTAATTGGATATCAACCCATTATAATACACATGTATAAAATTTAAATTTATCTTAAATAAGAATATTGTTTACAAAATGATACTTTCATACTCAATACATCGTTAAAAATTGATTTATTATAAATACCAATACATTATATCATTCTACCACATGAAATTTAATATATTATTTGATAAGTTTTTATAGGAAAACACTATTACTATGCTCTATTTATGTGGTTTTTCTTATTACTACTAAAAATTATTAAAATTATGAGACTCTAAAAGGACAATAAATATATATAGTGCATATATGTCATAATTTTAATAACATATACTACTAGAATATATGGATTTAACAACCTAAAAATTGGTCATAACTATTTAGAGATGGACAGATGATGTACAAATTGGATGTTATTTATTTACATACCTGTAGGTTAAATCTCCCATCCTACATCAATTATGCCTAATGTGGTTGATTGAAATTGGCGTCTCCGCGAGAACCAACAAGTAAATTCCTATAAAAAACTTTCACCTACATTCATATGTCAACATTTGTAAAGAAATAAATTATATATAGGAAAAACTAAATATTATATGTTTTATAACACAAGGATATATAATAATAAACCCATATATAGTGTGAAATTTTACAAAACAAAACAAGGTATAACCCTACCATCAATAAATACTATTATCCCAAATACTGATGAAGTGAAGATGGTCATCATGATAATGTATCTAATAAAATTGATATCTATATTATGCTACCAATTTGTCTATCCATGATAATCTATAATATATATCTACTTATATTCAATGATAATAGGTGAATAATGATTATGTTAATGTGTAGGGTTGATCATAACAACATGAAATACAATCATGATAACCACTTATCTAACCCAATAACCATATAATGTATGTGAATAAACCATAATTAATGTGTATAGAATCCAATATCAAATGATTTCATACAAATACATAACCATTTTTCTCATCAAATCTAATCTAGATAACTATAGAATATAGTCATCAAACTCATTAAAATACATGTATTCCTATAAAGAAACAATAAAATGATCATACAACAAATAATAAATTTAGCATTTGATAATTTAGCATTTGATTCAATGATAGTGATATGTGAGGGGAAAAATCATCCGAACCTATGACAAATGTGCTGTAGGAAATGCATATTTTCAAATCTAACCACTTTATGCTTGTATAAGAATCATTGTAAATTCAATTATCTAAGGATGAATATATATAAAAGGTTACAAGAGGAAATAAACATATCCAGTGTTATAGGTTGATATATACACATAATAAATCCTAGAGTTATGGGTACGATGAGAGTTGTTACTTGGAACACAATCACCATCCATGATCATATGGTAATTGAAGAGATGTGGATTCACCCCTTTGATGAATTATCATCCATCACATTCTCATATCAGGAAAAATTAATGAATTATGCTTCTCCCCAATCTTGAACCAGATATGATAGAGTAATTTTACACCTACACATATCTCCTTGATGTATATGATTTAAATCAACCTAGATAAGTGTATGTGTGGATGTTGATACATTAATAATCATAGTATATCTATACGAAAAGTAATATGTTATAAAGCTACATGAATGTTCATCATTATATATATACCTAGTCTAAGTATGAGTCCTAAAGAGAACCACTATTATATCTAATGACAATAGAAATTAATATATCACAAACTAAATTCTAACTCAATTATTTGAGAAATAAGTAAAAACCAAATCATTCGTGGATTGGAATCCCATATCAAAACTAAAGAAATTCTGACATATTAATCTTACTATAAAATCATCCTCAAATGACCCTAATTATAAACATAAAAAATATTATATGATAATTAATGAATATATATTGGTAATTTATGTATTTATTCATATATAATAATAATAAAATATTTGATAATACATCCCCAATTAAATTTCATTTTCATATTACATTAATTAACTAATGTAATTCCAAAATATCTACTAATTAACTTATATATCATACCTAAGTTCTGATAAAAAATATTCTACCATCTTATTCACAAAAAATTGGATAGCCACTCCATGGTATATTTTAATTTTCTAGAAGATAAGTGATATGGTCATCAAATATTCATTATTTTCTTGTTTTATTATTTAGGGAAATATTTGATTAACTATTATTGATAATTTACTATATCACCACTACAAAATTCAAAAATAGTCTTCCATTATTGAATATATATTTAAAAATCTTATTTATTGATACTTATATAAAATAATTTCCATGAATTAATCTAAATAAAAACCTTTATAAAATGTATTAAATCATTTTTATGTTTATTCATTAAAAAGATTTTATAAGGTATTTGGTGATTATTATAATCCCTACATTTTCATATATATAGATAGAATACAAGATTATTTAATAGAATATTTAACAATATGATAATTTTATCACAAAATGATATAATTTTTAGGCCAACACGGTACTATAGATAGATATTCTTTGAGAGGTGCCATGAATTAGGGTATGAAACATTCCAATTAAAACCCATTTATCTTAATATTTCCCCACCCAATATGATTTTTACCTCATCATTAGTTATAAAACGTTGAATTTAATCATTTAATGATAGTTATATGATATTTAAAAATCATATAGTTTCATTTTATAGATATATTATATTGTTTATTTTACCCACATTCACTCATTTATGTTTACGAAAATATAAACAAGTTTGCAAACAAAATTTTTGCATGTTCCAATATATCTTGGAAAATATAAGTAAAATGAAATATAAATTTATTTATTAAAAATAATCGTATACAATCACATTTTGTGACCATTAAATTATAGGTAACTCCTAGTATTTGGGTCACTACCCAAATAGGGTTTCTAGATAACTCAAAACATTAAAAATGTCACTCCATTAAATTTCTCTATTTTTCTCACCACTCTAGATAAAAATCTCTATTGGAACAGGAAAATGAAAATACTATCTCAAAAATTCTTGTTCAACCGGATATAGATTGTTTTATTTTTTCTACACGTATTACTTATTCATATGGTTACTAGGAATAGTCTGTTTTTAATTAACATGAAATTTCCAAGAGATTTTATGGGACTCCACTTTCCATGTTTGGAATGTTCCTAAATGAGTTTCAATGATATAATCATGTCTTCCATTATAAATCCAAAATTACGTATTATACACTTAGTTCAGAAATACATATTTCATTGGTTCATCCATTTCAATATTTTACCATTACTAGACAAAAATAGTCCCACACCCTTCTTATCCTTTAGCATATATATTAATGGACCTCTATTATTCACCTCTAATCAATAAAATAAATATTAAATATATTATAATCACAAAATAAAACTATATTAAATGAGATAACTAGAATCATAGATAATTAAATTTTATAAATCCAATTAACCATGTATTCCACCATGAATATCTTTAATTAATTATGATTGTGATTAGAAATATTTTTCCATTAGTATATGTTTCTTCATTCTCTTTATAGAATAATTTTGGAATATATTTTCAATATTGATATATATTTCTTAAAAATAATATATATATATATATAAATGTATTTATTCTAATTAGACTCAATATTTTTTATTAAATTCATTAATTTTATTCCTAAATGATAGGACATTGAAAATTTGTAAACTTGATGAATAAACTAACTTACTACATGAATATCATCACTATAGTACAATTATAATTTTACACATTTGAACATATATCCCAAGGGGAGACTTAAAATACTAGTAAATATCATCACATCATGATGTTTAACTTCTATATAGACCAAATTTTCAATACCATGTTTCCCCAAGCTACTTCACACAATGATATTTGTCAAGAATTTTGTCATTTTATTTTATTAGATATAACACTATGTGATACTTTGACCAATTATAATTCCATGAAATTTACATAATATTAAATTATTTCATTTTAGTTCATTCATTGAATAATATTTAAATATTTTATCCAGATAAACAGCACATCGTTCTAAATTATTTCTCACATTTTTCAAATACTAATTCATGTTCGGATATACTGTTACAATTATAAAAATTATATCATTATATAGTGGACACAATTCTTTTATATTTCCACCAGGATTCAAAAAATACCCTTACAGATTTTTTAGTTTGGAAAGGTTACCCTTATGTATCATACACGGTCATGAATATGACTATTACTTATCAATGTTTATGACTTTTACATATAAAGTTTGATTACCTAAATAGCCCTTGCATATTTGATTATTTAACTTTATATGTTTACATTGAATAAATAATACCAAATTTTATATCATGAAATCATAAGTTACATTTACGTATTATTAATTTCTACCTTTAAGTATACAACATTTTGATATCCATTTTATGAATGTCTATATCCCTAGTACTGGATACTCATACATACAAAAGTGTTGTTTCATTGCTTTTCTATTTTTCAATAATGATCCTTAAATAAAATTTACAAATTTTACATAACTATAATTAGGTACATTGAGATGTTGTTTTATTATATTTACATTTTTATATTATATCTATGTGGTTTAATTTATGTAGAAAAGTATTCATTTAGGCCTGTTCTATATTAATATACTTCATGAATTACCAAAAATTTATAGAAAGGGATATAATGACCTCAACCCTGAATACCCAGAGTCAATGTACACTTTGATAAATTTTCTTAATATAAAATAAATCAAATTATCAATTCCTAAATAGATTATTATCCGATGAAAAATTTTAATATATATGAGTCTTGAATAACATTTGAATAAAAAATTAAATATTATTTTTCCTTCAAGAATGTCATTATTTCCAATAACATGTCCATATATATATATCATAAGGCATTTAATGTCCTCTTTTGGATGGAAAAAATAAGGGTGAGATCAAAAATCATAGTAATGGTTATTTAGATTGGATACTATAGTGAATCAATAATCATAATCAACATGGGTTGGTAAATAATTAAGCACACTTTCTACAAAATAATTGGATAATACATCATCAAAAAAGAATGGCTACTAACTAAACACAAATTACCATTAACAAATAGTACAATGTATACTAAATATGGTATGAAAAATATAAAAACACACATTAAATTTAAATTACTATATTAGTCATAATAAATGAAAAAATTTAAATTAATGAAAATCGAGTGAATTTAATTAGAAAATTTATAATGAAATACATCCTGAGATAATATCCCTATGAAAATACCATGTATAATAAATATATAATTTAAAATTAATGAAATTATTAAATATTTCATTTAATTATTTTATTTATTATGATACTATTGGAATTAATTCATTTCACATGATGATGTCAAACTATGGGTAAACCCATATTTAATGTTATCATACAGATTTGCCTCAAGACAATACTGATGCATTTATGGGAAATATAAATATATCCCACACCAATTAATTCATGTTTAAATAATTCCATATATCAAGAATAATATATTTAATTCATGAATAAATTTCATTTTCAACAAGTATTTGTAGTGATTAAGGGGTGCATATTTATCAATATTTCCCCAGTTCATCAAATAAATGTCAAATTAAAATCACTTATAAAAAAAATAAATGGTTTATGAAATAATTATATACAACATTAAATATTAAATAAAATTAATATAAATTTAATTTATAGTTAATAATTATCACAGAAAGTGATTTTTTCAAGAGATTATCAACAACCACAAAAGAATGTTATATTGTACATAAAATTTTACCACTATTTTATTTATTTTCAAACATCAAAAGATTAAATAATTAAAATTAAAACTTAAAATAACATGAATTATTAATAAATCGTGATATAATATGTCAGAGTGGTGGTTGACACACAATATTAATTAAATTATAGTAATAATACTACAATATGCCTTAATGAATCAAAATTGACACAAAGTCCCTTAAATTTTAATTTCTTTTGGCTGAACATGATTTATCCCCCTGTATTGGGGTTTAGAACATGTTATTAAATTATAAAATAAAAATATTAATTTTTATAAAATCATATATTTATTTTTATAACATATTATCATCATTTTGATAATAATCATTCATTCTTTCCATTGTTGTGATAGTTAATTTCCTTATTTTATTATTGTAGGATTTTCTTGAATGTTCATATTCAGTTTCATTTTATATGGATAAATATTATACATATTAATATTAATGAATTAATTATAATATTTTTTGTATCAATTATACTATTAAAAACAATCATGAAATATGGTAATGAAAAATAAACTATGTTATAATCAATGAGATGGTAGGTCAAACGTTTGCATCTGTCACATTCACATTTTCTAATTATCATTGTAGAAAAAATGTATGTACTTTTTTTCATTCAATAATTATAATAATATATTTATTATCATATTATTTATTTATATTTACTTTCGTATTTCACTTGTGATCTGTGGTGAAGAAATGAGATTCAAGTCCCTTTATGAAATTTGTAGTCCAAATATACATAAATGATGTAATCATTTTTCAGTGTAAAACGATAATGATATATCATCATTTAATAATTATAATTATGTAATTAATATATTAATTATTTTATTAACATAACATAAATTATTTATAATTATCTTTATTACCTTCCATGTAAATAGCATGTGAAAGAAGAATCACAGCGCTTCATGAGGAATTAATCTTCAGTACATTAGAGAAACATTGTTGACTCCAATAAAAAATGTAATTAAAAAATGAAGATATGATAAAATGAATCAAAAGGTATAATATACTTATATATCCTATTAATATATATATTGTATATATATAATAATATCTAATTTTTATATGTGGTAATTGAAAAACAAATGATGCCGATTTGTGGGGAAATATTCCCCCTTACACCTGAATAATGATTTGGTAAACAATTTTTTCGAAGTGGGGAACGATGTAAGATATACCATTATCATAAAAAAATCTATGTACATTTAAGATATTGTGGTTTTCATATCATAATTGTTTAATAATAATTTATTTGTGAGGTGGTATAAATAATATAAACATTCTTTTTGAGAAACGTTGCCTTTTATTAGGCTAAACTGCATTGGATTACAATAAAATCATTCCTATGATGAATGTATATACAAAATAATGATTTTAGGATAATAGTAGAAAATTGGAAGTGAGTTTTTTATTTTTTTTCTTTTCATAAATGGTTTTTAGGTGAGATGAAGAGAGGGTAGTGGGTATGCATTTATAATTTAGGTGGGTGGAAGATTGATAATTTTTTAAATTAAATATGTGTACCCATTTATTAAAACTGTATAAGGGCAATAAACTGATTATTATTTCTTAAATTGACATAATATTTTATGAAAAATTCAACCTAATATATTTCAGATAATTATTTTAATCATTATACCACTATATTTTTTAGTTTTACAACCCTGAAATCTCATTTTTCCTAAACCCATAACAAATAATGTTTTATTTTTTATAATTAAATATTCTAAATTATTAATATTACCATATTATTAAATTTAATTACTCTATTTAAAAATATTTAATGAATTTTTTCATATTCCAATAAAATATTTTGAAAATTTTAATTGAACAATAATCCTAGATATGTAAGGAGGTAGCCAGTTTTCAAAGTGAAAGTATTCAGATGGTTAAAAATATTTTATATCAAAATTAAATAATAAAATTATTTTAAGGACCTATATTCTATTAATAATTATTTAATTTGAATAATACTTATTTTAAAATAATAAAAAAATATTATATATCATTATAAGTTATTTAATAAAAAATCTATATTTAATTTAAAATTCAATACCTTTCAATATATATCAAAAAATATAAATATTTTATAAAAACACAAAAACCCAACGAAATAATGTATTGATATTTGGATTCCAAAAATTAATTTTACATGGCAATATAATTTTTATATAATTTTTAAAATTTTATTTTAATTCTTGTTCATAATGCATGACTAAAATATATTTTAGAAGAAAAAAATTAGGAAATATTTCTTTCTATATTAAATTACATTTATTATATTTCAAATAAATATATAACAAATGAGTTTTTTTAAATGTTGTAAACCAAATTAATTTTTTAATACTGTTTTTACTATTTATACTTTGTAATTTGATGTTTAATTTAATATAGAATACTATAATACATATTGTAGTGATTAGTTGTTTCTTTTTACATGAGCTATTGGGGAGAATAAATTAAAAGAACTATGTTTATGGGTTGTTTAATATCATGGTATCATGTAGAAAACACTATTTAAAAATTATTGTTATTTTAAAATAATTTGATGTTACATTTTCCCCACCATAAATAAATATCATCCTCAAAATAAGAACATTAAATTGATAATTGGGGGTTTGATTATTGAAAATAATTTTGTCCAAACCCCACATTATAAAAATGTATTAATAGAACTACATATTAATATGTTTTAAAGGGAAGTACAAATGTTGTATTGTATAACACATAACTATTTTTTAAATTATTATAATGACAGTGGATTGTTATGATATGGACATTGTTGAACAGTGTAAATGAATCTAAAGACTAATATACCCCATTTATATCAATAGAGTGAATGATAAAAGAAATGTTGACGACCTCAATACAATTAATCATTTATAATTAATAAGGCCATCATATTAACAAAAATGTTTGTAATATAAATATATTCATGTTCCAACACCCTCCCTATAAATACGAAAAAATGTTTTATTTTATAATGATATTATCATATTTACATACTTGATAATTTTTTATTTTATAAGAATAATTTAATCATTTGGATGTTATTCAATCATTTTCCAATTCTCCACTTACTCAATGAAATTATACCCTGGATGCACATAATTTCATATTTAATATATTATAATATCCATTCAAAAATTAAATGAATTTCTATGTGACTCAAAAAAATTTCCAAAAAAATATAGTTACCATGTGTTATCTAACATAATATACTATTCCATAAACATCAGCAGTATAACTATTACTTCATCATTAATATTTATCCATCAAATTGTTTAACTAAAAACATTGACTTGTTAATTAAGACATAATTTAGGCCTAAATTTTGAGTTATACCCATATAATCCATCATTCAAGGGCTCACCCCCTATCGGGTTAGACTTGGTGGGTCGTTTCCCATAATGGGGGATGTCTTTTTATAAAAAAAAATATTAATATATTTCCTATAAATCTCCCAACTAACATGATGGATGTCTTTTAAATAAAATTAATCATTAAATTACCATAATAAAAACAATTCAATACTACATTCTTTTTAACAAAGTCTAATAATATTATTTATCTATTATTACAATGTCATCAATGGTTATATCACCCCTAAATATGATTAATACATTTAACATTATTTCTATAAAATGTAATTTCATTATTCATCAAATGAATTTTCACCAAATCATATATAAACCAATGGATTGAAATTAAATAAAATTTCTCCTAAAATAGATTTTATATTTGTAGGCTTCCATCACATAAAACGTAAAACGGGTTTTAATCAATAAGTACATATAATTTAAATTTAACTCATAAACCCATTGTGGCATCCATAACTATAATGTTAAAGAAAAAACATAATCTTCTAAACATTAACACAATCTTATTATTTTTCCCGATCTATATATCATTAATACCAATGGTAATCTAAATCATTAATTTAATTCTTGAATCATGATATATAAATAAATAATCCATTTTATTTATACATAACTACTTCCTTGGACTAGGGAATAACCTTTTCAAGATGTAATTGAGTATAATAATTCCCAGGTTCTCCACATTTAATACAATGAACTATAAGTGGATTATTTTGTTAAGATATATTTCGTTCAATAAAAATATTCATTTTTCCTTGTCAACTCATTTAATTATGATCTTATTTTCCTCACAAGATCTTTTTAGTATTATTTAAAAGAAATTTATTATTAATCTTTGATATTTTAGGATTAACATAGAATATAAACATTCATAATACATTTAAATCACTAACTATTGATTTTAATGAAAATGAGAATTATCGTAAGAATATCCCCTAGTAGTGTTGCACAAAGTTCATAGTAATCACTGTTGTTTTGCAATAAGTTACAATTAGGTTCATTCCATTATTCCTTTTCTCTATATATTAACACTATATACATCAATTCCACAAGCAGATCAATGTGAAATATACATATATAAATTTTTTCATGTAAAAACAATATAATCATACCTTAATACATCATTTTGATGTTCTAATATAATTACCCTCAACTTCTATCAAAGTGTTATGATGCCAAATATATTTTATCTTCAATATAAGATTATGGGATTCATAGAAATATCCTCAAATATAAACAATAGTTATGATGACACTAGATACCCAAAGTTGATGTATGCTTCATAATTAGAATTAGATTCATTGAATAATATCCTAAATAATTTATTTTTTTGTTAGGCTTGGTAAACTAGGTACATACATGTGTATGTAAGTACATTTCTATGCAAATGATAATATAATTCTTTTTAAAACAATTAGTATTCACTCTAGTGTATCCCTGAATATCATTCCTAGTACAATTCATGGAATCCAATGAATAGAAACAAAATAAAGTTGATGTCAAATTCATAGTTATGGTTAATTAAAATGGAAGCTATCATGATTCAATAAGAATAATCAACATGTAAATGTAAAAAATTCTATGCAGTTACCATTTAAATAAATATATAATTCATAATCCACATGGGATGGTAAATAAATTAAAAAATATTCCATTTAAATAACTCAAAAAATAATAATTTATATGAAAATTGGAATAGTTTATCAAAAATTTCATTTTTTATCTAGAGAAGCTGCAATAAACATTTAATTATAAATAGCAGATAATATATTCCATTAAATTAAAAATCTGAGAATTAATTTAATCCATAGAAAATATAATTGATAAAATATAATGGATAATAATTAATGGATTATTAATGATGGAATCTCGAAATTATTAAATGTTATGATATGGGTAAAAATGATACATTTACTTTAAAGACCATTTAATATATGGTTTGAAACAATAGATAAATATATTTTTTTTATCTAGATTACTTATTTGACACTAGAAACTACTATTTTATTAATGAGATATTGAATTCCAGTGTCAATAATCACTGAATTACCCAACAATTTTTAAAATATGTAATACTAAATTATTGTTTTTCTCAATTCTCTTTATTATCAAAAAGCTATAGATAAAAAGGATATTGATTTATCAATATTTCACTTATTGATCAAATGACAGTTTATGTTAAAACATTTTTTAATAAAGTTACACATATGATAAAATAATCAAACGTATCACTCCACTATATTTATATTTATGATAAATTTAATTTGCAATGATAAATGATAAAAAATAGTGATATTTTCTTGATAAGGTTAAAAATCACTAATGAATTTGATATTGCACAATAACGTTTAATACATATCATTTTCAAGTCTAATAAACATCAATCAAATTATTCAAATTGAGACCTAAAAATATATTAAATATGAATGAATCAAAATATATAATGTTAAATGGGATGTATATAAACCAAATAAAATAAATTATGTTCATAATATTACAATATGCCTTCTTGAAGATAAATTGAGGTGAAGTCCCTAACGTCACACATTCTTTTGGTTGATAGTTCCTTAAAATTTTTATTAGTGTTTTAAACATGTTATTAACTTTTAAATAGAACCATATTCAAATTTATAATATCATATTTTATCCTTTTATAACATCTTTTCAATGTTTCATTAAAAATCATTCAATATTTTTCTTGTTGTTGGGTTAATTTTTTTATTTCCTCATTATTTCTTTTTTATGGTAGTTCTATTTGTTTGGAGGATTATATGGGTCCATAAGATAATGATTAAGAATCATGAATGAATTAAAATATTTTTATATAAATTATAATTTTTAAACAAATAATGAAGGGTTTATATTAAAAATGGACAATGTTACAATAATTGATATGATATTATGAAACTATGCAAGAGTAACATATCGATTACCATGTAATCATTATGGAAAGAAGTTATCAAATATTTTACATTTAAAATTAAAATTATATCATATATATAATGTAAACTCATTAAATATACACAGACACACAGACAAATATATATATATATATATAGTATCCATGTAGTGTAGTGACGAATATGGAGTTACATCGGTTTCTAATGGTGGTATTCCACATATACACAGATGATGTTCTTTTTTTTTTGTAAGAAAAAAATGGCATGTTATCATTTATTAATGATATATATTTAATAATTAGTAGAATTATTTCATTTATATCAAATATATTAATTAAATATATCCATATTACCTTCCATGTAATGAGTTTTTGAAAGACGAATCACATCGTTTCGTGAGGTTTTAGTTCATTGTAAATATGAGTGTTGTTATAATATCACGTATTGAATGAAAAATAAAAATTTATATAAGAAATAATATCTCAATACATAATAATAATTTATTATTTTCATTGATAGAAATAATATTTATCAATATACAAAACTATGATTTGTGGTAATGGAAAATTAAATGACATTGGTCTGCAGGGTGGTTGTCCTATATACACACAAATAATGATCTCATATTCCATTTGATGGAATATTGGATAGTTTTATGAAATAAACATTAGATAACAACATCATTGTATATTTCACATAATTATGTTATTATATATTCATTTAACCTAAATAATTGATGGATTTGGTGAAATAAAAAAAATAAAAACACTTATTTATGAATTTTTTTTCTTCTTTAGGTAACTACCGTATGATTAAATTATATACACAACTGCTTATATTAATGACCAAAAGAAGGATTCATTTATGATTGTATGGATTTTGGGAAATATATTTCAAGGTTATTTTCTGATACCAGATGTTTTTGTTTGTGTGAAGAAGAGAAGATAGTGGGGGCCTTTTATAACTGAGATTAGTGGCACACTGGTATGATTTGAAATGAAATATGTGTACCTATGTTATCACAATCCAATATTTTCATAAATGTAGTATTTCATATACTTAAACAATATAAGGTTCCAATATTTCCATCCATTTTATTTCATAAATTATTTGAGGTCATTTTAACTGTTATTTAATTTAGTTTATCTCCCAGTAAATCGACTATAACTTTTAGAAAGGTAAATAAAATATATGATTTTTAGTATTAATTATATAACAAATTAATATTACATTATTAGAAAATGTAACGTGTTATAATAACAAATATAGAATATATTTTTCCAAATTTCATTCACATATTTTTATAATGTAAATTTAAATTTTATCTCACAAACACAATGAGAAAGAATGTCTGCAAAGATAAAATTTACAAAAGAAAATGAAGTTGTTATATCAAAATTTATTAGTAAATTGATTCTGATGACCCAAATTGTATTTATAGATATAGAATTTAATAAATTTTATGTTGATATTAATTAAAAATATAATTTAACATTATATATTTGATAAATTAAATTAATGTTTTAAATTTAAATTCTTTAATTTTCACTATTCAATGAAAAAATAAATATTTCAAAACAACTAGAAGATTTCTCCATAGTCAATTTTTATATTCAATTTTTAAATTATTATTTTTTAAATCTAATATTTGAATCATAAATTGAAATTATGGGTATAATTTATGACCAACCCGTCTTGTAGAAAAAATATAATTTTTTGTTAAAATATTTTTCTTTTAAATGACCCTTATATTATTTTTAATCAGATGATACACAGTGAGAAGTTGATGTTTTATATTTAATGTGTTTGTCATGATATTTTTTGGTGTTTCTAATAATATATTTAAGTAATTTGAATTTATTTAAAATATTGGTTTATAAAATTCTTACAACCATAAAAATATTCATCCTCTCAATTTAAACATAAAATCAGTAGTCAATGGTTTGTTATTTTATAATTACATAGTTAAATACCTGTCGCATTAAAAATATTAAATAAAAAAACAAACCTAATAAGATATAAGGTGAGGTATATGAAAAATATGGTATAAACACATAACTACATTTCAAAATAGGGTAACATCTGTGGCATGTGAAGAAATGGAAATGGAAGAAAAGTGTAAATAATTATAGATACAGATAGATTTTATTCATCTTAAGAAAGTAAATCATATAGGGAATGATATTGTATAAAAACAATAAATATTTTATTTTCAAAAGGTTAATTGTTATATACTAAATTAATTTAATTTTATTACATTATTTTTCGAAGATCCATTCTATAAATCTGACAAATGCTTTTACTATATATGAATACTAGGAAAAATTCTGACTTGATAAATGATTATTTCATAATAAAAAATTTATCATTTAGTTTTCCATTGATCATTTTTAAATGAATCACATAATCAATGAAATCATAATACCAAATTTATTTTTTAATTCCTAATGTACTAAATATCTCTTTTAATGGAATTTAAAATCCATAAAAGAGTGAAATGAATTTCTGTTTGTCAAACAATTTTAAAAAACAATATAGTTAGCTTCTGTTATTAAATATAATACATTAATCTATAAACATCAATTTTAAACTCATTGTTTCAAAATTAATATTTATCCATCGTTTTTTGAATAAAAAAATAGAATATTAAATATTACATCACATTGGCTGGTTGTAAATTCTAAACCTTGATCATCATTCGATCATGTTTTCAATCCACAGGGCCTTGACAGACATGGCATATTTCCAATCAACATTGGGATGTAATTTTTCTAAAGATATATCAATATAATTCCTATAATTCTCCCAAAAAATATGATAGATGTCAAAGAATTAAAAATAATTATGAAATAAATTTTTTAATAAGATATTCATTAATTTTTTTTCAGAAATAATAATTATTTTATTTAAATGATAATAAAATTCCATGAATAATAAAATTAAACTAAAATGTTAACCATAACTTTATACATATGTCTATAAAATTAAATAGAATTTTCACTCAAATAATGTTTCTACTAAAATATATAGTAATATAGTTGGTTATATTGCATTATGTTTCTCTAAAAATATTTGTAATATTGGTAGGTTCCAATCACATAAAACCAAAATAGTGGTGTCTAATAAGATGAAAATATGGTAAATATTAAACTCTAACAACATTAATGGTATCCATAACTATTATTTTAATGAAAAATGTATGCTTTTTAAATTTTACACAATCCAAATATATAGCATGATTCTTATACCATAAATATAACTATAAATGTATATATATATTTTAATTATTAAATCCAAATAAATAAATACGTTATCTATTTTACACAAACATAAAATCTTACTTGATCTATGATTTATCCTATAGAAGATGGAATTAAGACAAATAATTATCTAGGCCCCACATTTAATACCACAAATAATGAATTCATCCCTAGGATGATATTTTCTTAAATATCACTCTTTTTTATTTCTCTTGATTTCTTTGCTATATAACATTATTTTACAAACATAAAACATATTCATATTCCTTAAAAACATGTTATTTTCAATCTATGACACGGTAGGATTATCCAAGGTCATTAATGTTAAATATATATTAAAATAATTTATAATCGTTCAATATTAAAATGTTAGTAATCCTACGAATATACCATTAGTTTTTTAAACTAGGTGCACAGTAAGGCCTATATTCACAGACAAGGTAATAATCTAGTAAATAAAAATGTACACTTTTTTGAGTAAATACCTATAGTTAAACCTATTACTAAACCACTTACACTTTTATTATATGATAATGTAAGTATTTATTGAAAACCCCACATAATTAATACCTTACAAAAACATTATAATTTTATTTTACAACTATCATAAAATTAAATCATAGTGTTGTGATCTCTTGTCTATATTTCATTAATAAATTTCCTAGTATATCTAATAAACTATAATTAATACCGATTATAGTTCCCTTGTAACACCCCGACCCCATTTACCTAGAGTCAGTGAATTATTAAAAAAATTAGCATGATCACAAAAGATAATGTCCCAAAAGACCGATTAGTTTAGTAGCATTGGAATCAATAGATACATTCATAATATTTACATTTTATAATATAATGAAAACTACAACAACATAGTCTCCATATTACACACTCATATCCCCTTATACTATCCCTCCAGTCCATTCATAAAATACTTCTTCACATTCTAGGAAAAAGAAAATATAGAAAGGGTTGAGCTCAGATGCCCAGCATGGATAAAAATATAGGGGAAACATTCATAAATAAGAATAAACATTTATAGAAATTTATAACTAAAACAAAATCCTTTAAACATGAACATCAACCTAATATGGTAGAAATAAAATGAAATAATTCCATTAAATTATTCACATAGATATTCTACTAGTTGAATAATCATATGCAATATCAATAACCACTTTCATAATGATTGAATATATAATTCCAGACTATCATAACCACATATTCAGGGCCTCATTCAAAGGCTACAAATAAGATTTTGTAAAGGCCTTGTGAAAAAACACTAGTTTGTCTCATGAGACATACTGATGCATAGAGGAGCTATAGCGGTCTTTATCCATCACTTACTATGTCCAATGCATTCCTCGTATGAAAAGGTTGAAACATAACATAAAAATTCGTATTAAAACTATCATATGACATGTCGATACTTTTAACCACAAACCAGGAATGGTATAAAAATAGCACATCCACAGTCAATCATAACTCATTCGATACAATATGGAATATTTTGTCGTATCAGATTAACCTCAATAGAGAATAATGAAAGATATTGACGTAGATTAAAAGAATCATCAATCTATTGAGAAAAATATCCCCCTTTTTCTTGAAAACTTTTAAAAGTCACACTATTTGTCCAGAAGCCATTTATAATAGTTTTTTTGAATCAATGTGTCCCATACCACATTGAAACATTTAAAAGGAATTTTGATTTTAAAACATTAATGTCCATATAAATAAATCCTTAAAACCATTTTTAGAACATGGACATTAATGAGAAAATATTAGAATAATAAATATTTAAAACATTTTAAAATGATATTTTAGTTAGAGTTCCTAACCAAAAGAGAGACTCTTGAATAAAAATAATTGAGGTAATAAAAACATTATAATATCATGAGAATAAAGTTATTAATGATATAATATGTCAAATTACATTATATACACCATATTGTTGATGCTCCTTTCGTCACCGAATCTGAAGATCGGAAAAGGGGAATATATGAGCACAAATTTATTCAACCTTTGAAGAAAACATCAAAAATTGACAAAGGGATGAACAAGGAAAACTTTTCCCATAGGCCACGCAAGTTCCTTCATGGTCGCGCATGTGGACTTGCGCGAAGCAACTTGGCGTGCAAGTGACTTGCGCGACCTAGTTGATAACCGCCCGGTAACCGCCCAGGGTCTTCTCCTGCATATAAATAGACCCTGTGGGCCCCCCATTCGGGAGGATCTTTTTCCAGAAACTCGGATTGAAGCTCCCGATGCCCAAGTCTCTTCTCAATGCTTCCGGAGCACTTCTGAGGTAATTTCTTACCTAGAACAGAAGATCTAAAGAGAGGTAGTAAGGCATATGTGTTGAAACTCATCAACACATGCTCGCCTGAGTGGTCCACCCTTAAGGGAAGTGGTCACACTTGCGCGCCGCCTTATTCCTTCAATAGAACTTGCGCGTCCCTTTTTTGGAAGAACCTCAAGAGGATTTTAAAGGCTGTAATGAAGAGTCTCTATAGTATCTAAAATGCTTGTTGAATATCACTCAAGTACCCACCATGTCGCGCAGGTATACATGCGCGACCAATACATGTGCGCCGCTGCAGTACCTGCGCGCCTTCCATGACTTGCGTGCCCCTTCCTTTTTGGGTGCCTTTCTTGCCCATTTCACCCCTCTTAAGCCCTTACACCTTTTGTTTTTAAGATTCAGTCTTCAAGACATTCTTCAAATCCATTTATGGCATGATTTCTTGATTTGACTTCCATATTTGAAAGGAATTTTGTGGAATATCTCTCAAATCTAGTGATTTAAATATCTTTATGTCACCAAATATGGATAGTTCATTCATTCAACCTCATCCTTTAAGATGAGAGATTCCTTAAACCTGGGTCTCCTTTTCAGGAATAAGTCCCAGTCATAATCATGGGATTCCCTTTCAAGAGTAAGCCCCAAGTCCCCTAACATAGGCCTCCTTTTCAGGAATAAGTCCAAGTCATAATTATGGGCATCCTCTTTAGGAGTAATCCCCAAGACCCTTAATTTTATCTTTAACCAGTCCTAATTTACGTTTGATCTGGGATTCCTTCTTAGGAGTAAAACCCAGTTATCAATCCTCTCCTAATTTGGGTTTCCTTTTCAGGAATATGTCCCAAGTTAGTGTATTCAAATCTCCATGAAGCACATATACCGTTATAGACCATATTCCTGGATTTTCTCCTTAAATTAAATCCTAACCTTAATTTATCTGGGCAGTCATATATACATAAGCCCCAAACCATTTCTTATGATTACATATTTTATGGCCCAATTGTCTATTTTATTACCAATACCTCTTGTTTCTCACAACGATCATGACTCACATTAGATTAGATAGTAAAAGTAATTATGACATCCTTATTTGAGCCATCAATCTTAAACATTATACTCCCTTATTCAAACTACATGGGTTCTGATTCCTTTTCCAAAACAAAGGATACATAGGTAGCCCATCTATGGGTTCGACCCCAACTCTGAAATAATTCATGTCCTTTTGAATGACACTAAACTTCAAGTGCCCCACTGAGTGGCTTTAAAAGTAGCCTGGTCATCATAATGACCAAGAGACTTTTATATAAATGTTTTGAAGGTTACCATTGACCAAGAATCTCTAAATAGATATATATGATTCTCTATTGATTAAGAACATCAAATACATGTAAAAGATTCTCTAAATTTCTTATATATTTAATCATTGATTGTTAATCTGAAGGAAAGCTCATTTTTTACTTGGTAATGTAATAAGTATTCACGAACATAACATAAATCTATAAAGAGAGTCCCGGAATAGACAATAATTCCCCTAAAAAAGGTGTGATGAGTCCGACCTCCCATCCTCTCGACCAATACAAATTCCTAAGCCTCATCAGTTTACAAACTAATGAAGCGCCTAACTTTGGAATGTAGGTCCAAGTGGATGTGGAATCATTGGATGTTTCCGGTTTGGCGAACAAACCCGTTAGAAACCGATCTGACAGTTTGAATCTCCCATCCAGTAGGTCATCCCCGAATTCCGAGGGAAACAAAAAATGTTGAACCTGACGTGAATCCTTAACCAAGTTAAAATAATGTTTTACCAATTTGTTAAGCCCCTATTTAAAACTCAATAATTGGGTTAACAAAAACAATCATTGAAATGTGTGCTCATACAAAAGATGAAGTGGCTGAATTTTATCTTGATTACGTCTATTATATCAAACAGGAACTCTTTTCCATGATCTTCTGTATTTCCATAATGGCTGCTCTCAAAATCACATATGTGAATACTGCTGCTACAAATACCACTGGTGCTATTCCTACTGGATCGCCATCCGCTCTGAGGATGACATCACCTACTCACCGTCTTCAACGCTGGGTATAAAATGCGCTGGATAAGAAGTACCATCAACACGATACCATCCCAACTCTGGAGGCTGTCCGACATGCCCTCCAAGTAAACAACTCACACAGGTCGTCCGGACAACGACGACCAGTGATCAAGAGGCAAGCGGTGCTGACTACCGTCTCCAACCATTTCAGGTCATTATCCCCGGAACGCAATTTCCATTCACTCCCTTACTCTGAGGGTGTGAATGAGAAGGTCCCTCAGGGCCTTAATTCAAAAAGACAGGAGTTCTTCCCGAGGGCTCCAATCAACAATCGCCGCCAGACTCGTGCGGCAGTGCGCCCTCAACATGATTTGGGTACCGACTCTAGGCATTCAGCTCAGGTTCCTCAAACCCGAGCAGGCAAGACGAACCGCCAGAGATGGAATCCGGTTAAAAATGGGTAGGTTTTCATCCCTTCCATCTCCGAATAATTCCACCAACCTAACATGGTGGCGAACAACGAACAGGCACACACACCTGTCCATTTTAAATCCGCTGTCAAGAAGACTCATCTGGCAGCATCAAGCCAATCCCGCCAGGCAATTCCAGTGGAGTACTATAGGCAGGAACATACACCTGCTTATACATCATCAGTTAGTCAGCAGGCTCGCCTGACTACATATGATTGATCTCGTCAACCGCGTTTGGCGAAGGGAAATCAGTAGGCACATACACCTGTTAATACTAATCAAGCCTACCAATAGTCTCTCTTAGTAGCGCACGGAGAAGTCAGTCGAAAAGCTCCGACAAAAAACAGGAGGGAGACTCAACTCTCTGCCTCCACACTTGAGTACTGTCAGGATTCACTGACAAGAAAAGGAGGAAATGAGGAGGCACATACGCCTAATTCAATCCTGGAATGGACGTATATCCCCGTTCCGGTAGCTGAAGTCACCAAACATATTTTTTCAATGGTGAAAGAGAAGAAGAAAATTTCTGCTCATATTCTAGATGCTTGCCAGGATATCATAACAGATTCAGCATCATCTCAGGGAAAGACACATAAATCTATCCCTAGCAGTGGAGTGACACATCAACGATTCACTCCGGAACAGACACACACATCTGTTCCAGTCCAAGAGGGTTATGGGGCGTACTCCCCCAGATCATATGGACAACCAAGTCAGGCACATACACCTGATTTGAGTGGAGATCGTCAGCCTAACCTGACCATCTTTCCTGATCAGGCACATACACCTGCTCAGAGTAACCACATTCGTCAACAAGTGGTTTCCAAAGCGAGTAAGAAGGCATCTAAGAAAAATATCCACCCAGAAAAGGTAGGAGATCAAAGGCCAATATGTAACAAGGCCTTGCTCGATGCTGGAGTTCTTGAAGCCCTTTGACATTTATCTGTTGGAATAAAAGATTCTACTCCCTCAGTTCCCAATAACGGGAACATTAATTCCGAATGTCTTCAACAGACACTTCTTCATGAAGGCTTGCTTCATGAAAATTCGGTCAATCTTGAAGTTTCTTCTTCAGTTGAGAGCCACAAGAACCCTTTGTATGTTCAGAAGACCAAGGAGAAAGAGATCTCATCTTTTGCTATAACCCATTATGGTGGTCCTCCCCATGATGTTGAATTTCCTTGCGAAAGTCCTCTCCGCAGTAGTGATTCACATTTCCCGGAAAATACTCCAGTGGACAATGTAGTGCCGAGAAAGACCTCTTATCTTAAGGCACTTGCAAATGCGAAACCAGTCATGTCTGATGCTTTATCGCTATCAAGTGAAATACTTTCTCAATCAGATGATAGCCTAGGGTGTAGGTCATTCTCCAAACCACCCCCCAAGTCATGCATCTTCTAGTTTGATCAATGATCTCTCTACCAATCTTGTTGAATCTGATGAAGAAACAAGGAAACACCAACTCTGGTCAAAACAAGTAGAATAATATTCATTTAATGATAAAGAGGAAATGGTGAACATGAGGAAAAAACTGGCAAAAAGTGAGGTACCAGTCATGTTTTGGACTTTGGCTGACTCCCAGTATGACATTCCAAAGATGTTTACGGAAGATGGAGTCCATGATATTCGTCTCAACATATGGAAAACTCTTTGTCAATTGAAGAAGAAGTTATTATCTCATGATGAATATGAAAATCATCTTAAGATAATAGAAGGGCTACAACGTCAGATTGATTTGGCATCTCTATCAGTCTCTCGGTATCCGAAGGCTGAAAAGCAATAGAGAACCCTTCAACGTTCATGCCTTGGTGCACTAAGAAAATTGTGTCAGTTAATTTCCAATGCTCCATCTGGTGTTCTTATCAGAGGATGGGGTGTTCACGGAGCACTACATTTCACAGTGCTTTCCAGTCAGCAAAGCTCGCCGAAAATGGTCTCATGCAATGTTATTGCCCATGGCTGGCCACAGTCAATGAGCTTTGTTCATAATCAAAAGCTTGCTCCAGAACAGGCTTCAACTAGTTTCTCTCAAAATCAAGCATATTGAGAAAAAGTTGTTGAATTGCTCCTACATCAAGCAGGCGAGAATATTGTACAAGCCTCTCGTATGGATTAAACATATCATCAATTGACAGAAGTTTCAGAAATCATCCAACGGTATGTTAAACCAGCTGATAAAAGTGGATACAGTCTAATGAATCCAGCTAATTTCCGAACTAAGATTCGCAAGATCAAGAGAGCTTTTAAGAAGGTCTCAGAAATAGCATGTCAAGAGCCACCCCATCTTGTCAGACTAAGGTATCCTTTAACCCAACCCTCAGAGTCAACAAATGGGATTCAAGGAGTTGAGCGGAAGCAGCAGGAACATCCCCAGTTCTCGAGGCTGGGGACTCTTTCAAATCATCAATCCCCTTCTCAGAGAATATCGATCTTTTCTCGATTGGGGAAGAATATCCAAGAGGAACTAAGAGCCAAATTATCAGGAGATTCCCTCCAAGTTATAGCTCGTCAAGAAGTTCCTAAAAGATTAAATCATCAAAAGGCAATGTCTCATCAAAGACATGAAAGAAGACAATATCACAGAAATGTTGATAGAAGGGTTGCGATGCATTATACATCAATCAATGTCATCAATGTCGTTGTTGATAATCCACCAGAGGAGACTCACTTAGGGGACTTAGATGAAGAGCGTCCTGCTCAAGAAAATGTATGCGCCGATACAAATGAAGAAGGTGTGCATACAAGAAGTCAAAGGATTACTCTGAACCTAGGTAATCCACTTCCTTCTCTCCAAAAAGTATCCAACAAGTGGTGGGGAAAGAATCAGGTTACATATCCTTCCTCTGTAGAAGGTCAATCACTCTTGTTAGAGCAATGGTTTTCACAACAAGAGGAAGAAATGAATGAATTAAGAAGGTTGAATGCAGAACTACTTCAGAGTAGTCTTCTTCTTAATAATGCTAAAGTCCGACAGACGAAAGAATTTGTTGTAACTACTGAGATGGATCAGGAATATCCTCCTTTATCAGTACACCCTCAGAGGACTAATCCTACGGGTCAAATGCAACAATGGTTAGCAGTGCTACCATCAGTTGCGGAACAAATCACCACGTCTGTCCAAGCTCCATTCATTGCACCTACCCAAGATCAAATTCAACATGATGTTTCTCAAAAGTTAATAACTACTATTGAGTCATTAACAGCTCGGTTAGAAACTATGGAAGGGAAATGGGTGCATGTTCAACCAGAAAAGAATGTTTACCATGAATGGGTAGATTCAATTTCTCCTCTATCTAGTTTTGGAAACCCTGTTTTCCCTACTTTTAATGGATCAGGCGACCCTGAACAACATTTGACGCATTACATGTGTTGTTGCGATCCTATGATGGGAACTCCAGAGAAGCAAGAAGCAGTGAAACTCAGATGATTCGTGTGAACCTTGCAAGGACCAGCTTTTGTCTGGTATACAAGCTTTCAATCCCGGTCAATCATCGCATGGGAGGATCTTAGTCAAAAATTCCTTCTTTAGTTCAGCTCAACTTTGCCCAAAACAACAGTTTTCGATCTTACAAACTGAAATCAAAGGGAGAATGAAAGAGTCTCTGATTTCATTTCTCGCTGGAAGGGATTAACGTATTCCCTGAGTTTAGCACTCCCTCAGGAAGAGCTGTTGCCAATCTGTGTGGCAAATTTGCGTGACGAATTACGCACGCCATTGATCCCTGTGAAATACAAAGGACGGTTTCGAGACCTTACTTCAAACGCTCAGCTGATTGAAGATTCCCTTATACAGGCTAAGTTTAAATCTCGTGTAATTCCATCAGCTTCAAGAAGGAGAATGGGTAAAGCAGAAACTCCTACAATTATACTTAAACAATAGCATGTATCTATTTCTACTTAAAAACCTTCATCTTCTCGAAGGGCTCCACCTCCTGAACGCCAACAACAAAGGTCGTTTCGTCCAATTGATCAAAGAGATCAATGATGAAAAAAATTTGAGGATTTGAAAAGTAAAACATACTATTTCTGAAATGAGCAAGTTCTTGGTTACTTCATTTCAGCTCTAGAAAATAATTTGGTTCAATTACCAGTGCCCAAGAGACCAAACAAGGAAGGAGATGAAGACCATCCCAATTATTGTCCCTTTCATCAAATGTTGGGGAATCCCATCCAGGAGTGTTGTGTCTTTAAATACCTCCTGCAAAAATATGGTCGACTTGGGACAAGTCAAGTTGAAAAGTTTTTCAACTCAGATAGCATGTGTTAATGTTACAGTTCCAGAGGAGGATGGTGAATGGCAAGAAGTCAAAAGCAGAAATGCACAGAAGTATGATGATTGGATGGTCAGAAAGAAAATCAGCCGGACTCATTCCATTTTGCGAACACAATTAAAGAAACCAATTGTGTCTTCTTCCATGAATATTGCGGTAAAACCCTCTTCATTAGAGGGAAAATCCTCAAAGAAACGGTTTGATTCAAAGAAGAAAAATGAATCAGAATAAGATGAGTATGTGTCAATGCCTAAATTGTCTTTGACTCAGGCAGACTTTATTCCATCTACTTCAAAACCACGGGCACCGCCCCATCAAACGGCACAGCCTAAACAGGCTAGTTAGGCAGAGTCTTTATTAGACGAAGAGTTAATCTTCGGTTCTGTTAATATGATTCAATTAACAGATCCTTATTTCAGTCATAATTTCAATTTTGATGAGCCTGAATTCCCTGTATCAAATAAGGGAATCCGAGGAAGTTCCCGAGGTTCAGGATACAGTGGAAGACGATGATCTTTCCGAAGCCACTACTCCAATTCTACCCCTTCTAGCACTGTGTACGCAGCAGAAACTCGTGGTAGAGCCCTTCAGTGAGCTAAAAAAGAACAAGCAGGTTTTTCTACTAATAGCCAACTCAGTCTTGGCACAGTTATTTTAGAAGACCGATTGAAGGTTCCATCTTCTTTATCTCAGCAAGTAAATTGATCTAATTGGTCTAATCTTCCAAAACCAAGGATGTTGCCAACTTCTATCCCAATACAAGATGCATCATCTTCCAAAGCATCTTCTTCCAAGGTACCTGCTAAACCACATATTCATGTTGGGAAATGCAGACCTTTAGATCAAAAGTATGATATATTGAAACACTTGGCCCAAGTACCAGCCATGTTATCAATTTTGGATTCTTTGAATCTGTCAAAAGATCTTCGGGAAGCAATCATCAACGCATTGTCAAGTCCTCAGGAGTTTGAAGCTGAAATTGTTGCAGCTCAAGTCTATCACATGGAGAATAATCCTGCAGAATGCCATGCAGTGATATCATTTACTGATAAAGATGAAGTTGATGTTGGGCATGGGAACATAAAACCTCTGATCTTATCTGGAAAAGTCAATGGTGTAGATATCCGAAGAGCTTTCGTTGACAATGGATCAGGAGTCAACCTCATGCCCATTCGTACACTTCGTCGATTGGGCCTCACAGAATCTGATTTATCTCCTTCTACCAGGATGTTACAAGGATATGATAAAAATGAACAAGAACCACTGGGCAAAGTTACACTCATAACTCTGTTTGGAAATCTTGTATCCAATTCAGATTTCATGATTGTTGACCAAGACACAGCTTTCAACGTCTTTCTTGGACGACCCTGGCTACATCAACATACAACTATCCCTTCATCATACCATCAATGTCTCAAATACTGTTTAAATGGTCAAGTTGGAACATTGTATGGTGAGAAGACCCCGTTCAAGACATGTGAGTCTCAATAAATTGAGGCAGAATTTTATCACAATAAGGGAAGAGAAAAATCTACAATGAAGGAAATTACCAAAGTTAATGCTCCATATGGTTTGGAGAAAATTCCAATAAATCCATTTACACATGTGAGTACAGATTATTTGTTACCTATCAGTCAAATTGACAAAATAGGCCCAAATCAAAATACTCTTATGGAAAGATCCATAATGTCAATTACGGAAATTGAGCCAGACAACATGGGAGAAATTGGTAACCTACCAAACAGTTATGAAAGCACAAGTGGTGACGTCTTCATTTCAACTGATGAAATCCAACAGGTCTATACATCGCCAATCAGGCTAGAATAAGTTATAGCATGGTCGGAGGTGAATAATGATGTCAATTCACAATCCATCATCTACTCTTTATTTCCCAAAGAAGGCCCTTTATCATCAATAGGGTCGGAAATGGAAGCTTCTTCTTCAAAATGTGAAAATTTTGAAATCTCTTCTGATCATGAAAATTTCGTTTTTTTCATCTACTATGGATGTAGAAATGGAAGAAATAACACATGATGAAGAGGAAGAGGAAGATCTTAGAGATGCTCCTCCAGTATTTGAAGAAGGTATCTCTACCACTGTGGATGAACTCAGAGAAATAAATCTGGGTTCAGAGAAAGATCCACACCCCACTTTAATTAGTGCGTCCATGACCCTTGAAAAGCAAGAAATGTATACTTCTTTTCTAAAGAAAAATAAAGATATTTTTTCTTGGAACTATACAGAAATGACTGGGCTTGGTCCTGATATTTCTACTCATCATTTGGGTTTACCAAAAGAACATCAAGGATTTAAGCAAGCCACGAGAAGAACACACCCAACTTATACTTCCAAAATTGAAGCTGAAGTGGATAAGCTGATCAAATATAACTTCGTCAGAGAAGTTTAGTATCCCATGTGGTTGGCTAATATTTTCCCTATAAAGAAGAAGAATGGAAAAATTAGCGTTTTCATCGATTTCAGAGATCTTAATCGATATTGTCATAAAGATGATTTCCCAGTTCTGATTACAGAACTCTTAATTGATGGAACCACTAGCTATGAATTACTTTCCTTCATGGATGGATATTCTGGATATAATCAGATCCGAATGGCCCTAGAAGATGAGGAATATACAGCTTTCAAAGCCCCTCAAGGTGTGTTTTGTTACCGAGTGATGACATTTGGTTTAAAGAATGCAGGTGCAACATATCAACGTGCCATGCATCGTACCATCAAACCTTTCTTAGGGAAGTTTGTTAAATTCTATGTAGAAGATTTGGTGGTTAAATCCAAACAACTTTATAATCACTTGGATGATTTGGAAGTCATATTCCACAGGCTTCGACAACATAATATGAAGATGAACCCCATAAAATGTGCTTTTGGGGTAACCTCAGGAAAATTCCTCGGCTTTGTTGTACGCCATCGTGGTATTGAAGTCGATCCTGAGAAGACCAAATCAATCCTTGGTATGTCACCTCCTCAAAATTTGAAATAATTAAGAGGAATTCAAGGACACTTAGCCTATATTCGGCATTTCATCGCCAATTTGGCAGGAAAAAGTTTAACCTTTACCAAATTATTGATGAAAGGAGTCACTTACCAGTGGACTGAAGAATGTCAAGAAGCGTTTGATGTAATCAAGAAATACCTCTTGAGTCCACCAGTACTCATGCCACCTGTTGAAGTTAGACCACTTATCCTCTATGTGACAGCTCTAGAGAGATAATTGGGTGCCTTTCATGCTCAAAAGAATGATGCTGGGAATGATAATAGCCTCTACTATCTCAGTAGAACTATGCTTGAAGTAGAAAACCCGATATTTAAGTATTGAGAATTGCTGCCTGGCATTAATCTTTGCAGTTCAGAAACTGAGACACTACCTGCAACATCACGAGGTCCAATTGGTATCTCGCAATAATCCGCTCAAATTCATCCTTACTCGTCCAATGCTTACAGGACGTCTAGCAAGGTGGGCAGTTATTTTACAGCAGTTCGACATTCAGTATGTATCTCAAAAGTCAATAAATGGCCAAGCTCTGGCTGATTTCCTAGATGAACATCCTTCAGTGGAAGACACGTCTTAAGATATTTAACTCCCTAATGAGGAAGTTTTTTCTATTCAAGAGTGTCCTCAAACATGGGAAATGTATTTTGATGGTGCTTCCAGAAGTTCAATAGGGAAGAAAATGGAAAATCCTAAATTAAACAAAGTTGGTTTAGGAATTGTACTCATTTCTCCAGATAAGGCATTGTTACCTTATTCCTTTTTATTGTGGGAAGATGGTACCAATAATGAAGCCGAATACCAAGATCATATCATAGGCTTGGAGTTATCACTTCAAGCACAAGTGAATCACTTAAAGGTGAATGGTGATTCAGACCTGGTAATCAAACAAGTCAATGGGGATTATGCCATCAAAAAAGAAGAGTTTATCCCTTTGTATGATTATGTCAGAAAGTTAATGGCGGAATTCCCTTCAGAACTGACATTTTCTTATGTCCAAAGATCACAAAATGCACAAGCTGATGCACTGGCTTATATAGCCACAACTCTAGAAAATCCAAATCGGGACGAGACAACCATCAGTATTGCCCACCATCATGCAATTTCACCTTATGTTCAAGCCAGAACAGAGGAAATTAATGAAATTAGTCCCATTCCTGAACTGTATGGTCATACTACAGGATGGATGTCACCTATCCGGGAATACCTTCAAAATGGAACCCTTCCTCCTGATAGAGATGAGAAAGAAAAAATCCGGCAACGTGTGTTCAATTTTACCTTTTATGATGGCCCAAACCACCTAGAGAAAATTCTTTACAAACGTGGTTTTTATGGAGTTCTCTTCAGATTCATTGATGGTGAAGAGACAATGGCTGTCATGAAAGAAGTACATGCAGGAGTATGTAGTGCCCACCAGTCTGGACATAGATTGTCTGATCAAATTCGAAGGCTTGGATACTTTTGGCCTTCAATGATACAAGATTGAGTTGATTTCACAAAGAAGTGTCATTCATGTCAAGTACATGCCAACTTCATTTATCAACCTCCAGAGTTGCTTCTTTTAGCTAAATACTCATGGCCATTTGCTACATGGGGAATGGATGTGGTGGGACCTTACCCTTCAGCTACGGCCAAGCTATTTAAGTACATTATTACTGCAACTGATTTCTTTTCCAAATGGACAGAGGTAGTACCTCTCAAAGAAGTCAGTTCTAAATGCATTGTTAGCTTCATAAAGTCTATCATCATTACTAGATTTGGTCTGCCTCATACCATATTGACAGAAAACGGCACCAACTTCTGTTCTTATGAGGTGAAGAAATTATATCAAGAATACAACATTAAATCCAACCATTCATCTCGGTATCATGCGGCAGCCAATGTCCAAATAGAAGCCTTTTACAAGACTCTTTCAAATATACTGCAAAAGATGGTGGATAAATATAAGAGGTCATGGCCTGATAAACTCTTTCATGCTTTATGTGCTTATCGGACTACCATCCGCAATGCAATGCGGTCAACTCCATATTCGTTGGTATATGGAACAGAAGCAGTCTTGCCAATTGAAGTTCAATTTCCCTCACTCAGAGTAGCCATTTGTGATCAGTTATCTACAGATGAGCAATCCCAAAAGCGATTGAATGAATTGGAACGGTTAGATGAGAAAAGATTGTGCACATTGCACCACTTGGAAATCTATCAGAATCGAATAGCACGAGCTTTTATCAAAAAAGTTCGTCTTCGTTCATTCATTCAGGGAGAATTGGTATTAGTTCTCAGAACTCCAATGATACCAGGAAAGAAACCTCCCAAGCTTGAGCCAAAATGGGAAGGGCCTTATTCAATACATAGGGTCTACTGTAATGGAGCATATTCATTAATATCGATGGATGGAGAACTCATTACTACTCCAACTAATGCCAGATTTTTAAAGAAATATTTTGTATAAAATACAAAGTATTCACAAGATGTCCCTGCAACATGACACTAAACTGTGCAGCACCAGTTCTTCCTTTCTATATGACGTTAAACTATACAGCAATGGTCCAGTATGACCTTAAACTGCAACTTCATCCCACACGACATTAAACCGTGAAAATGTTCCCTAAAAAGTCCTATATGACTTTAAACTACACCATTGTCCTGTATGACATTAAGCTGCACCATCCATGGTCCATGCATATGACCATAAACTATTTAAAAGTCCCTTACGTCTGGAAAGATGTTAAAATACAAAATCATCAAAGGTCCTGTATGGCCTTAAAACAACACCATCGTCCAGCAAGACATTAAACTGCACCATCCACGATCCATTTATATGACCTTAAACTATTCGCCCTTTTTTCCAACATGACACTAAACTGTAGAAAAAATTCCCAATGCGTCTAACATGACGTAAATGGTGTCTTATTTTGTCCTTACTGCATTACAATAAACTACACAGTTCTCCCCTTTCGTCCAACATGACGTTAAACTCTATTTCTCCCATCGTCCTAACTACATGATGCTAAACTGTACAGAATTTTCATAATACGTCCTACATGACATTAAACTGTATTTTGTCTTTGCTACATGACAATAAACTGTGAACCACCAATAGTCTTAACTGCAAGACATTAAACTTCAAAGTCCCTTTATATGTCCTACATGACATTAAACTATGCATCGTTAAGGTTGTTGTTACCTCTTGTTTCTCACACCGAGTATGAATCACGTGATCTTAGAGAAAACCTCAACCATAACACTCTCTTTGTGCTGCTAACCATGTGTAAGTCCCAACAACATTTTTATTAGATCATTTTCCCCAAGAACAACTTGATCATTAATTCATTCTTTAATTGAACTACACGGACATTGATCCTTTCCCCCCAGGCTGGGTATGTAGGCAACCTCCCAGGGTTTAAGCCCAAAAACAATCACTTCACATTGGTTCACGACAATCTCATATGATGTTGATTCGTGAAACCACCCCTAGAATCAATATCTTTACATTAATTCACTTTTGTCCTTGTTATATGATGTTAAACTATGCAACACTTTTGTCCGGTACGACAATAAACTACAATACTCTTTGATTTCCTCATTTGAGAGAGAACTATTATTGACATTGATTTTTCAATCATGTTTCATTTCAAAAGACTACGTGCATACATGGTAATGCCTACACTTTTTATCTCAAGTTAAACCATCATTGCACCAAAGTCCCCTTTCACCATTCACATGTACGAACCAAATTTGTACAAAGAGCATTTCTAGAACTATGTAGGCTTGATTCCCATCCTTATGGGATACGTAGGAACGTTCGAGTATCCCTCGAATCTAGCCCTAAGTCTTTTGGGCCTAACCCCAAATTTTACTTTCAGTCCCATGGATGAAAAGTCCTCATGAAAACACACACTGTGTCTTCATTATTATGGTCCGAACTCTATGACCCTAAACTAAGATCTCTTATATTTTTGTCCTGCACAACGTTATACTGCATTTCAAGAACTACGTATGGCTTGATTCTCATTCTTATGAGATACATAGTGAAGTCCAAAAATTCAATTCATGACACAGCCACAACATGATTATAGTTATCATTGACCTATGTATCTCTATATACATTGGACAATACCCATATTTATGTGTTATAATCCTAAACCATAAATATTTTCATATCTTCATAACCCTTTTCATGGCTTTTAGTCACAAAAATGTCAAACTTCTGAGAATTATTTTGCCTGACTATGCAGTACGTGCCCGTAGGTGGCCTTGCATAAACAGTCCACATAAAAGACTTGTTAGCCAAAAGATACTATTTTATTTAACTATGCAGCCAATGCCCTTAGGTGGCCCTACATAATTCAACCCCCTAACAGGTTTGTTAAGTGATGGTAACATCATTCTTGGGAAGAATGCCTCTTTTGTCCTTATTTGTCTTAAACGATAATATGTAGGGATCCGCAAAAAAATAGCCATCGTTAACATATTTTTCCCATAACCTTTTTCGTGATCTAAAAGTATTCAAGTCTATGGTTTATTCTTCTTCCCTACGTTTGGGTCAGACCTTCGTAGGAGTGATATTCATCCAGTTCTTTGATAATCTGTCTGGAAATATCTTCTCCATATTCAAGTACCTCTTTCCATACAGAAAACTCTATACTTTAGAAAATTTGAATCTCTATAAACTTTCACTGGCTTTTAGCACTAGGAAAGTAAATTTCTGAGAGTTCTTTTTGCCTGACTATGCAGCACGTGCCCATAGGTGGCCTTGCATAAACAATCTACATAACAGACTTGTTAGCCAAAAGATACTATTTTATTTAACTATGTATCCAATGCCCTTAGATGGACCTGCATAATTCAACCCCTAACGGGTTTTGTTAAAAAATAGTAACTTCATTCTTGGAAACTACTTCTTCTAATGCCTTTTAGCTCTTTTTCATATCATTCCTCAGATTAAAATATTCTTAAGCCATAGTTTACAAATTTTATCTCATAATTGAGTATGGTAATATGTTTTCAGATAAATTTTCAAGGAATTGAATCAATTTTAATCCATTTTGGTCAAAGCTATTTTGACCTTAAACATTAGCTCCTTTATGTTCGGTATGCATGACTTTAAACTACCCACAAAAGACAAAGGAAATCTGAATAAATGTCAACTTCCAGCTCACTAAATATACATTTTTTATGATTTAGGTAATATTGAGCAATTAAAAGGTTCAAAGTTTGTTGGGTTATTTGTAATAATCCTAGTAAAAATCAAACTATGATTACTAATCCCATTTGCTTAAGTAACTTTGAAGCAAGTAGTGAGAGAATGTAGGTACAAATAAGTGAAAGTGAAAGTGTTTTTCATTGATGCACAAGAGTTAGAAGGACATCCACAGACTGGAGTCTCTTATCTTTTTTAAGAATTACAAGAGGCTTTCAACATAACACTTCATTGGATTTACGGCATCCCAAGCTTCATCAGCAAACACCTGGAATTCATTCATTCAAATGGATACAATAAGAGATGCAGTGATACTAGCTCTTCTTGGAACAATTGTAATAGTATGTTATTGAGTGCGGTTTGAGAAAATTTTCTGCTGATCAAACAGTGAATCTGTTTCTGTCCAACAGACTTGGAAGATGGATACATGGATTTGAGAATAGAGAATTGGAAGTAAAGATCCATTTGGAGAAAGTACTCATTTCAGATATTTCTCTAATGCCATGTTTGTCTTCTCTCCACCAACCGGCAGTGGAAAACATTTCAGCCCATGGGTTTTCCATTTTCATATCTGTAAGGAAATGGCATGGAAGGAGAAATTGAGAGTTCACACCATTGTTGTTTCTCTTAATGCACATCATAACCGAAATAGAGGATTAGCAGTGCAGCTGCATCTTAGGTGTATAATTGTTTTCATTTGGAACATTTACTCCTTTCAAATGACCATGATGACATAGAGGTAGATGGATGCTCTGTGGAAAATTAGGATGATATTTCTTCCAGTACATAGCCAAATCTAGGAGACTGTTGTTGCAAATATCATAGTAATCATGGCCAATGATGTTCAACATGTCATCAATCCGGTTGCTAGCCAGTTCATCAGCCGTTCCAATTCCCATGGGAACCACTGAACATGCACAAAAGATGAAAAAACTAACTCCTAAATGGGTTTATTTTTCATAAAATTTGTGAAGAAATTTTGAAAAAAATGGCTAAGGCATTAAGGCGCACAAGTCTAAACATGGAGCGCAAGTATTTATGTGCCATGCTAGTTTTTGACGCCCAAGTGTAAACCGCACAAGTACAAATACATTTACAATAGCACGACATCAATGAAAACATTGGAAAACAGAGCAACTTGCACAGCTAAGATAACCTGTGTGACGAGATCTCGAGAAGTTTGAAGTCCAGGAATCCAAATGGTTTGTACGGAGTTGAGGCCATGTATTTATAGGCAAGGAGGCCTATCTGCGCGCCAAGTGCAGTGCGCTCAAAGCCTGTGCGACGCAAACTTACGCGCCATGCTCTGTGCCCTGAAGACTTGCGCGCCCCCTTTTCCTTTGGATGTATTCAATTTACTCAGAGTCAAATCCTCTATTTCTCTCCAGATCCAACTCTGGGGGCGACTTTTGATGACGCTCCTTTCGTCACAAAATCTAAATATCGGAAAAGGGGAATATATGAGCACAAAGTGATTCAACCTTTGAAGAAAACATCAAAAATTGACAATGGGATGAACAAGGAAAACTTTTCCCATAGTCCGCACAAGTTCCTTCATGGTCACGCAAGTGGACTTGCACGACACAACTTGGCGCGCAAGTGACTTGCGCAACCTAGTTGATAACTGCCCGGTAACCACCCAGGGTCTTCTCCTACCTATAAATAGACCATGTGGCCCCCCCGTTCGGTAGGATCTTTTTTCAGAAACTCGGACTGAAGCTCTCGACGCCCAAGTCTCTTCTCAAAGCTTCCGGAACACTTCTAAGGTAATTTCTTACCTAAAACGGAAGATCTAATGAGACGGAGTAAGTCCTAAGTGTTGAAACTCATCAACACTTGTGTGCTTGAGTGGTCCTCCCTTAAGGGAAGTGGTCACACTTGCGCGCCACCTTATTCCTTTGATAGAACTTGCGCGTCCCTTTTTTGGAAGAACCTCAAGAGAATTATAAATGTTGTAATGAAGATTCGCTCAAGTATCTCAAATGCCGGTTGAATATCGCTCAAGTACCCACCATGTCGCGCAGGTATACCTGCGCGACGAATACTTGCGCGCCGCCGCAGTACCTTCACGCCTTCCAAGATTTGCGCGCCCCTTCTTTTTTGGGTGCCTTTCTTGCCCATTTCTCCACTCTTAAGACATTACACCTTTCCTTTTTAAGAATCAGTCTTCAAGACACTCTTCAAATCCATTTATGGCATGATTTCATGATTTGACTTCCTTATATGAAAGGAATTCTGTGGAATATCTCTCAAAACCTAGTGATTTAAATAACATTATGTCACCAAATATGAAGAGTTCATTCATTCAACCTCATCCTTTAAGATGAGAGAATCCTTAAACCTGGGTCTCCTTTTCATGAATAAGTCCCAGTCATAATCATGGGATTCCTTTTCAGAAGTAAGACCCAAGTCCCCTAACCTAGGCCTCCTTTTCAGGAATAAGTCCCAGTCATAATTATGGGCATCCTCTTTAGGAGTAAGCCCCAAGTCCCTTAATTTTCTCTTTAACCAGTCCTAATTTACGTTTGATCTGGGATTCCTTCTTAGGAGTAAAACCCAGTTATCAATACTCTCATAATTTCGGTTTCCTTTTCCGGAATAAGTCCCAAGTTAGAGTATTCAAATCTCTATGAAGCACATATACCTTTATGGACCCTGTTCTATGATTTTCTCCCTAAAGTAAATCCTAAACTTCATTTATCTGGGTAGTCATATATACATAAGCCCCAATGAATTTCTTATGATTACATTTTTTATGTCCCAATTGTCTATTTTATTACCAATACCTCTTGTTTCTCACACCGATCATGACTCACGTGAGCATAGAGAGTAAAATTAATTATGACATCCTTCTTTGAGCCATCAATCATAAAAATTATACTCCCTTATTCGAACTACGTGGGTTCTGATTCCTTTTCCAAAACAAAGGATACGTAGGTAGCCCATCTATGGGTTCGATTCCAACTCTGAAATAATTCATGTCCTTCTGAATGACAATAAACTTCAAGTGCCCCACTAAGTGGCTTTAAAACCAGCCTGGTCATCATAATGACCAAGATACTTTTATATAAATGTTTTGAAGGTTACAATTGACCAAGAATCTCAAAATATATATAGATGATTACTTACTGATGAAGAACCTCAAATACATATAAAAGATTCTCTAAATTTCTTACATATTTAATCATTTATTGTTAAACTGAAGGAAATCTCATTTTTTACATGGTAATGTAATAAGGATTCATGAACATTACATAAATCTATAAAGAGAGTCCCGGAATAGACAATAATTCCCCTCAAAAGGTGTGATGAGTCCGACCTCCCATCCTCTCGACCAATGCAAATTCCTAATCCGCATCAGTTCACAAACTAATGAAGCGCCTACCTTTGGAAAGTAGGTCCAAGTGGATGTGGAATCATTGGATGTTTCCGGTTCTACGAACAAACCTATTAGAAACTGATCAGAACGTTTGAATCTCCCATCCAGGAGGTCATCCCCAAATTCAAAGGGAAACACATATAAATCTGACATGGTTTATAACAACAAATAAGTCTAAATGGAATGAAAATTGAGATGAAATCTCGTATAAAGACTGTATCTAGGCTTTAAGGATAAATCAACGACATAATCATGTGTGAAAAATATAAATAAACTCAATATGATTGGATATTAAGGGTAAATCAATCATCAAACATTCACACATATTCTTGTAAAAACCACACCAATGAATTGGATTTTTAACTTAATAAATGGAGATTGAGTTAAAATTACTCTTATCAAGATTATATCGATGAATTGAGAATTTATAAATGGACTGATTATGTGTAACAAATGTATATCCACAAAAATGGCAGTGGAAATTATGACATAATAAAATGAATAGTCATTCCACAGATAATCTTGGAGTTAAATAATCAATGAAGTATGGGTAAAGTCGAATGAGTGGAAATTGAAATTTAAAATTTCCTTATAAATTTGGTAACTTATGAAACATAAACCCATGATAGAATGATCATAAAATTGATGATGTAAATATCCATTAATTAATTTATTTTACACAATGAATACAATCATGGTTAGTGCACACACCACATGCCTTAAATAAGTGATGAACAATGGAAATCTCACAGAATTAAAAGTGAGATAAGAAACCAATTACTTTGTAATTTTTCTTTGGTCGAGGGTAGGTTATCCTACTGGATAATGGTGAAATAATTTTTATTGAATTATACAAGGATAATATAAATTAATATGATATCATATTTGATCTTTTAACATTTCTTTGTCAATAATATCTTAGTATTATTGTCGTTTTGGGTGTTGACTTACTCATTTTATTTAATATATTTTGTTACATAAGTCATGTTTATTATGGGTAGGTTTTATCTTATTTATATAAAAGATGATATCAAGTCCTTAAACATTATTTTTAATCATCAAATGAGAATTAGACTTTAATGGATATGATGGAGAATGAATCTCATCGCGTTCATGGAGATGGTAGTCCGTACGTACGCACGAGCGATAATATTATTCTTATGAAATTAATATAATATATAATTGGATGGTATATCATATATAAAGAATAATTATAATTTTATATTTGTTATTTACATTATTTAAACATCATTATTATACCCATCCAAAAAATAATGTATTGAAAAACAATTACACCACAACGTGGAGACAGTAGGCCATACGTACGCATGTATGGTGACAAGTCATTCAAAGGATGGATAGAATACTAAATATGGTTATAACATATTTATAATAACATCACAGTATATATAATATAATGGAGTTATTATTTTGTAAGGGAACTAACAAATAAAGAAGATGTTGAAGAGGAAAGGAACATGAAGGAGGGTGGTGAAAACATTACCCCTTCTTCAGGTGATTCCTTTTGATTTGATCAAAAGGGCTCATTATGTTGGATTTATGGTAAAACTAAGTCATCTAGGATGATGTGAAAAAAGATTAGATAATAATTGGGTAGGTTTTGGCTGAACCCAATGGCTTTGAAGGTGTGAAGAATTGGTTAGAAGTGGTGTCCTTTTATAAGGGTGGGAGGGGCTTTTTAAGAAAAACGTAAATTATTATTTTATAATAAATTCATATTTGGTTTATAATGGATACAAAGTGGATTAATAAAAGTATAAGGTGGGTATGGGTTGACATCATTTCATCAAATATATTTTAGACATGATTGTTTTATTATACTAACCTTCTATTTTAGTTTTAACTCTTAGTTAATTAGTTTGGCATTTACCATGTCACTTTGTATATTTATATTATATAGTTAATAAACTTATAATATACATACAAGAGACCCCAAATTGGTTAATTAATGTTACACCGATCATGATATAAGTCTTTTTGTCTATCCTTAGATTTTTAGGAATATAGTATCAATTAATAATTTAATATTTGTTTTAAAAACCCATTTATGTGAATTTTGACAATATTCAATAATTGATTTTTGTTAAATTATTAACAACATTATTAATTCGAATAAAATTCATTTAAGAAATACTAACATGTAAGATTAACCTATAAAATTCATTGATGGCATCAAAACTTTAAATTATATATATTTTAACTTTTATAATACCAATTATTTGATTCTTTCATTAACATGTAAAATATTGCAATATTATTGTGTCATTAATAAAATTAATTATTAATTTATAAAATTATAAATAAACTACTATTATGTATTAAATCTTTTTATATTTATAATTAATATTAATTGATGAAAATATAACATATATAACCTTACATAATTTTTTTGTTCTAAAAGATAAAGTCTTATGTTATTTTTCTATTTACATTAACTTATTTAATATAAAGTGTCCTTATCACCTACAAGTAGCACCATGGGGTCCCAAAATCAACCCAAAGATACCCTTGGTCGAACAGGTATCAACAAATAATGTTAGGACACGTTTTATGGTAATTTATTATTATAATAATATTATTTTTACCCTTATTTACCGTATTTACACTTTAACCATGGTAAATAAAATATTTACCGAAGTAATAATTCAAAATGTTTAGAAATAAAATTAATCTATTTACACAATTTGTACATCCAGATTCTAAATATGGAATCCAATTTTCAAAATTCAAAAGACAGAACTGTCAGAAATTAAATTAAAATTAATTCCTGTTGTTAATACAAAAAGCGTGTTTTTAGGAGATAATAACTATCACAAGATTGACACTTGTTTATGTCTGGTTTAAATGTGAAATTATGTCCAATGACCAAAATTGTATTAAGTAGTAAAAATATATTCTTAATATACTTTAAAACCACACAAAATCATTATTTATCACTATTAATTATTTTGATTAAAAAAGTTGTTTTTAATTATAATTTAGTAATTTTTACTATTAATCATAATATAAGAGTTATATGAAAAGTACCAAAAATTCACCCTAAGATAATTTCAGTATTCCAAATCCAAAAATAAAGTAAATTTTGAGAGATAAAATTTATAAAATTTCAAAATGTGAGTATTAATATGAATAACGGCTAGTTTGATTGGTTGAGTTGTGTGTTATAATTTGAAGTTGCGTACAACACACGCTATTGAATTATTCAAAGAGAAGCATACTGTGGAAGCTTGAGGTGTTACATTCTCCCCACCTTCAATAAATTGCATCTTTTCAATTTTTAAAATTGGGCTAGGGAATATAATAGAAATTTCAACAATGGAAACATAGTCAATAAAACTATCAATTTAAAAGAAAGAAAGAGAAGTAAAAAAGGACTCCCAAGATAAACTATACCAGGATTCCAGGTAGAAAAACATGGATATGGATGATAAACTAAGTGTCAAGTTCTGATGGAGAGGGATAGAAAACATGATCAAGAGAAAGCTAACAACAAGAAAACCACAAACTTGTGATGGGACAAATGGTCCTTATATTCCCTATAGGAAATGTAAATTGACAACATTTTTTTTTGTTTTACGTTACATTACATAAAGATGAGGAATTCATTTCTGAGATTGACTAAGAAAATAAAGAGATATACTTACATTTTAAGTAGATTTTAATTCTTTAATAAATTTCCACCACTAAATCATATTTTTTAAATGATGAGTATTCAAGAATACTTAGTCGCAATGGAAGATCTAGAATAAACATCCATAAAATCACATGATCCAAAAAAATAAACAATATATCTACCTTGTCTTTAGGGATTAATCATAACCAAAATTGTTAGTACAAGATCTGAGGATCCCCCAAAACGATATTCCATTAAGAAAAAAACACTAATATTAATTTCTAAAATCATTACCCCAAAGTTAAATAAATACCATTCAATAAAAAATTGTCCCTAAAATCTTTCAATATAATCCAAACGAATGTTGAAACCCAAAATATAGAAGAATTTGGTTATGTAGTCTTCGATGTAAAATTTTATCTCCCATTGACATCAACTACTCTTAAAGTCACATACTTAAAAATGTAATTAACCTAATCACATATTCTCTATTATAGGTTAATAATTTCCATAAATAAAATAAATGACTATATATCCACAATAAAAATGTGGATACAAATCCACCATTACTCCTCAAATTACACCCCAAAGTATTCTATTTTCCTTTGGCATATAGTGTTCCCACCAAATCAAACATCATCAAAAATAACATTTATCACTTAATCACTACATTATTTTCCTATACTATGGGTATTCATTTGATAATTCATAAGAACCCAAATCAACTTATTATTGATCAATAAAATCATTTAACTAAAAATAATTAGTCACACTAACCAGGGACATCACCTAGTCTAGTGGTAGGCGATAAATCCCAATCGCACATTGGGAGTGGGTTCCATTCCCATATCTTTGTCTGACACAATGGTTTGTCACATAGTTTGTGTGTTGTCCATTTTTAAAAGCTATATATTATAACATTATCAAAATGAGAGAAATTCCTCAAAATAACCATAACATAATTTTAACCAGAAATGTTATCTCATACCTTGCATTTTCATTACAAAATATAATAACTTGTAATTACCTCAAAACCAAAGATCATATATACCCAAGTGTTAATTTAATATATATCCACAATGGAAAAGGTAAGACTTCTTCAAATATCATTCTCATATAGAAAACTACAGGGTTACAAATACAATATAAAATTATTCCAAAGTAATCACATCAACAAGAAGCACTAATAATTTTAAACCTTTCTCCATCTATTTATTTCCACATATCTTTTTCGTTGACCAAGAAAATATCTTATAGTATAGGGAAATCACTATGGTAATGGACAGGTCCCCTAAATTTATATCAAATGATTGTAATCATATTCTTGGGACCATTTTGTTTTCTTCCATAGTACTCTTCATTTTTCATCGGCAATTCTTCACTTTATGTCCTTCATTCCCGCTCGTAAAGCATTTCTTTGTTCTGTTAAGATAATTTCCTCGGTGTCTCCTTACACACTTCCTACATGATGGATATTTAGGATTCTTTTCTCCATGTTCTCTACTACTGGGTCTCTTATCATTCATCACCTTTATCATATTTTTTGAGTCCAGGAGTTGGTTAATATATATGTTGTTGATCATATTTTTGGAAAACTAATTTGGCATGAACACGATATCTTTTACACCTATAAAAAATCTATTTGTTGCACATTTCCACCACTGTTCCCACCATAAACATCATTCTCAAAGTTACAATGATTTCCTTGGACTCCAGCCAAGGACTAAAACCAGAAAGCATTTTGTGAGTAACAGTAGTCATAAAATCAATTAAAGAATATCATGACACCATATTCTCAATTTGAATCACCTTAGGATTATCCAAGGACATTTATTATCATCTTATATTAAAATAATTAAAATTTTTTTGTAAAGAAAATGTAAATTATCCTAATCATATCCCCAAGGAGTGTCATAACCAGGAGTGCAGCAAAGCCCATTGTTGTGCACCATTTCCCGTTCAAGTCTAGGTCAAAGTTGTATTTTCGGGTTTTACCACTAGGTACATATGTTCCAGATCCACCTCTACCTACTCGTATATAGACAGGGATGTATTTCATGGAAAACTCAAAAAATTCTATACAATACCACAATTCATGGAAGTTCTTCTATACTAATCCTCAAAGTATATCTTAGGGTTATGTGCTCTAATTAGAGTTTATCTAAATATAGTTTCCAAGGTTTGTACTAAACTTTCTATGATACCAATTATAATACCTCAAACCTAGTTACCCAGATTTGGTGCATTTTTACATAGCATTTTCATGATAAAAAAAGATCATGTCTTGAAACACCAACTAGTTTAGAATCCTTGGAGTCACTAGATACATTCATAAAGTTTAAATTACACCATAAAATAAAAACTTCAACAACATAGTCTCCATATTCCACACTCATATCCCCTCATACAATCCTTTTATGAAATTCATTATATTCTTCTTTACATCATGGGAAAAATAAAACATTGAATGGGGTGAGCTCAGATTCCCTGTAAGGATAACAATATAGTGAAAACGTTCATGAATAATCATAAACATTTTAGGCAATGTATAACTAAAATAAAATCCTTTTAAACAAGAACATTAGGATAATATGGCAGAATGAAAATGAATTAATTCCATTTACTTATTCACATGGATATTAAACTAGTAGAATATTCACATGGAATATCAATAACCACTTTCATAATGATAAAATTCATAATGCCAGACTATCATAACCACATAGTCAAGGCCTTATGCCAAGACTACAAATAAGATTTTGTCAAGGCCTTGTGCCAAGACAATAGTTTTTCTCATGAGACCTACCGATGCATCGAGGAACTATAGTGGGATCCACCCATCACGTACTAAGACCAATTCATTCCTCATTTGAAAAGTTTGTAACATAACTTAAACAATCATATTAAAACTAGCATACAAAATGTCAATTCTTTTAACCACAAACCATGAACGGTATAAAATTAGCACATCCACAGTAAAACATAACTCACTCTATAAAATATAGAAGATTTTGTTGTATCATATTTAACCTTGATCAAGAATAATGAAGGATATTGACATAGATTAAAAGAATCATCAAACTATTGAGAGAAATATCACCATTTTACTTGAAAACATTTAAAAGTCATACTATTTGTCAAGAAGCAATTTAAAATAGATTTTTGAATAAAATTGTCCCATACCACTTTGAAACTTTTAAAATGAATTTTTATTTGAAATCATTAATGTCCATATAAATAAATCCTTAAAACCATTTTTAAAACAAGGATATTAATGAGAAATATTTAGAATAATAAATATTTAAAACATTTTAAAATGATATTTTAGTTAGAGTTCCTATCTGAATGAGAGACACATGAATAAAAATAATTGAGGTAATAAAAACATTTTAATATCCTGAGAATAAAGTGATTGAAGATATACTATGTAATAGTACATTATATACACCATATAAAAGTGAATTGGTGTATTACAACAAAGAAGTCTCCATGGAATGTAAATTGAGATGAAATCTCACATAAAGACTGTATCATTAGTTTATGGTTAAATCAATTACATAATCATGTGTGAAAAATAAAAATACACTAAAAATAATGGGATATTCAGTGTATATCAATATGAGGACATTCACACATATTCTTGTAAAAACAACACCAATGAATTGGATTTTTAGCTCAATAAATGGAGATTGAGTTAACATAACTCTTATCAGGTTCATAACAATGAATTGAGAATTTATAAATTGGGTGATTATGTGTATCAAAAGTATATCCACAGAAATGGGATTGTAAATTATGACATAATAAAATGAATAGTGATTCCACACATAATCTCATAGTAAAATAATAAATGAAGTATGCGTAAAGCCGAATGAGTGGAAATTGAAATTTAAAATTTTCTTATCAATTTGGTAACTGAAAAAACAAACACCCATGAAAGAAGGATTATACATTGATGTTCTAAATATCGATAAATTAAACTATATTACATAGTGAATACAATCATGGGTAGTTCACACACCACATGCATTAAATAAGTGATGAATAATGGAAACCTCATAGAATTAAAAGTTGGATAAGAAACCCCTTACTGTGTAATTTTTCCTTGGTTGAGGGTAGGTTAGACTGTGGTATAATGGTTAAATAATGGTTATTTAATTATAAAAGTATCATATAAATTAATATGATATCATATATGCTCTTTTAACATTCCTTTGTTAATAATAACTTAGTATTATCATTGTTTCAGTTGTTAGCATACTCAATTTCATTTATATTTTTAGTTACATAAGTCATGTTTGTTATGGGTAGGTTGTAGCTTATTCATATAAAGAATGATATCATGTACTTAAAAATTATTTTTAATCATAAAATGATAATAAGACGTAAATCGATACAATGGAGAATGAATCACATCGCGTTCGTGGAGACGGTAGTCCGTACGTATGCACGAGCTATAATATCATTCTTTTGATATTAAAGTAATATATAAATGGATGGTATATCATATATACAGAATCATTATAATTTTATATTTATTATTTACATGAATTACACATCATTATTATACCCATTCAAATAATGATGTATTGAATAACAATTACAATGTGACGGTAGGTCGTACGTACGTATGTATGAGAACATGTCATTAAAAGTATGGATTGAATAATAAATAAGGTTGTTACATAATAATAATAACATAATAGTTTTTATAAGATAAATGAGTTATTATTTTATATTGGAAATAATATTGAAAGAATAAGTTGATGAAGAAAGGAAATTGAAAGAGGGTGGTTAAAACATTATCTTTTCTTCGATTTATTCCTTTTGATTTGATCAAAAGGGACCCATAGTTTGGATTTATGATCAAAATAAGGAACCTAGATTGAATAGAGGGATGTTTAGAGAATAATTGGGCATGGATTGGCTGAACCAAAATCCATTGAAGGTGTGATGAATTGGTTATAAGTGGTGTTCTTTTATAAGGTGGAGGAGGAGATCTTTAGAACAAAATTAAAGTATTATTTTATAATAAATTTATATTCAGTTTATAATGGCTAAAAAGTGGATTATTCATAAACTAAGGTGGGGATGTGTCTAAATCCTTTCAAACAATATATTTTATATTGTTTTTGGTCATTATATTAATCATATCTTTTAGTTTTAACTCTTTGTTAATTAGTTTGACAGTTACCATGTCACTTGGTATTTTTATATTATATAGTTAATAAACATACTATATACATCCAAGCGACCCCCAAGTGGTCCATTAACGATACACCTATCATAAGATAAGTCCATTGTCTGATACATTGATTTTTAGGAATAAAATATCAATGAATAATATAATATTTTTTAAAAAACTCATTTATGACAATTTTGACAATATTCAATAATTGTTTTTTGTTAAAGTCGTATCAACTTTATGAATTCGAATAAAATTAATTTAAGAAGTAATAACAAGTAATATTATCCTATAAAATTCGTGGATGGAATCAGAAATTTCAAATTATATATATTTTATCTTTTAAAATACTATTTATTTGATTCTTTCATTAATAATGAAAATACTTCATCATTATTGTGTCATAAATAATTTTACTTATTAAATGTATAAAAATTATAAATAAAAAAAATTATGTAGGAAATATTTTTATCTCTATTATTAATATTTATAGTATAAAATATAACATATATAACCCTATGTAAAATTTTTATTTCTAAAAGATATATGCTTATATCATTTTTGTATTTACTTTAACATAATTAATATAAAGTGTCCTTATCACCTACAAGTGTCTCCATGGGGTCCCAAAATCCACCCAAAGATGCCAATGGTAGAACATGTATCATCCAATAAGGTCCGTACATGTTTTATGGTAATTTATAATTATTAAAATATTATTTTTACCGTTATTTATCGTATTTACCCTTTAACCATGGTAAATAAAATATTTACCGAAGTAATTATTCAGAATGTATTAAAATAAAAGATACCTATTTACACAATTTTGAATTCCTGATTCCAAATATGGAAACAATTTTTCTAAATTCAAAACAAAATAGTGTCAAAAATTAATTTAAAATTATTTCTTGTTGTTAAAACAAAAAACGTGTTTTTAAGAGGTAATAACTCTCAAAAGATTGACACTTCTTTGTGACCGGTTTAAATCTAAAATTATGTAAAATTACCTAAATTTTATTACATGGTAAAAATATATTATAAATATAATATAAAACCACCCAAATTCATTAACTATCAGTACTAATTTTTTTATTAAAAAAGTTGTTTTAAATTAAAAATAAGAAATTTTCACTATTCATCAAAATATAAAAGTTATCATAAAAGTACCAAAAATTCAACCTAAGATAATATTGATATTATGAATCCAAAATTTAGTCCATTTTTAATGATAAAATTTATAAAATTTTAAAATGTTGGTATTACTATTCATAACTGCGAGATTGATTAGTTGAGGTGTGTGTTAGAACTCGATGTTGCGTACAACACATGCTATTTTATTGTTCAAAGAGAAGAGTATCATGGATGCTTGGGGTGTTACATCCCTTATCCACAAAAACCCATATCATTGTTCATATATTTATACTTACATAGGATAAAAATAATTCCATTCCATAGGGCCAAATAGTTTAATAGTCATAACTTACTCAATTTGTACATGAGTCTTAGAGTAAATTTGAGTAGAAAATATAGTATAATATTTTCCAAGAATATAAATTTTACCTAAAGTGTATCATAGAATATTATTAATAGTACATTTGATATATTATTTATAAAAAACAAAATAATAGTGATCTAAAATGTTTAGTAAAGGGTTATATACAATGGATGCAATCCTGAATCAATAAGCATAATTAACATAAAATGTTAAATAACATAACATGGATTGCACATAAAAAATTTGATATAAAATAATCAATATGGATAGTTAAATCAATGAACACAAATTCTATATAAAAAAATGGATAATGAATAATGAATATTTAATGATAAATGTGGAATACATATTCCATTTAATTAAATTGATAAGGAATAATCAATATTCCAAGGTAAATACTAGAAAACACATACCATTTAATCATTAATCATTGAATGTAATAAATTTACAGGTAATATCACTGGGAAATAACTTGGGTAATAATGAGTAAATTCTTAATAAATAAAATTATTAATTATGATTCACTATGATCTCAATCATCACGATTCCTCTACCATCTTGGTCGTTCACAATACTTTTAAAACTAAAGGTAAAAACTCGTTTAATGATAGATTAATAATATATCTTTTGAGACTATCCCTGAATCAAGGGGCTATATAATTCTCTCTCCCACATATTAATACATTCATAATGAGTTTTTTATATATTAAGTAATATATTTAACTCATAATCTACATGATTATGATTAAATTTTCGTACCGAGTAATGGATGCATATTTATCAATATTTCCCCAGTTCATCAAATAATATACTAAATAAAAATCACATATCAAAAAGATTTATAGTTCAGAAAATATTAATATCCATAATAAAATTATATGTATAATTATGAGAAATATAATTTCCAATGAAAAATTATCATAATAATATGATTATTTCAAAAGAAATTTATCTATAAAGAAAGAATGCGATATTGTAAAATAAATTTTACGACATTATAATTTTCAATTAAAATTACCTTGGATGAAATAATTATAAATGAGACATAAAATACATATATGATATAGTTAATAATGATATAAAATTTAAAATGGATAATATATTCATCATTATTAATGATATTACTTGCATATCATTACAAATATGACTTAATAAAGTTAAATTGAGATGATGTCACATACTACATGCATGATTTGGGTTGATCCACCAATAACATATTGTATAGTTGTTTAAAACATGTTATTAACTTATAGAAGAACCAAATTAATATTTATTATATAAAATATGATCTTTTTCTATCATGTTATCAAACTTTCAATAATAATCATTATTTTTTTTGTTATTTAGAGAGTTAATTGCATTGATTTCTTATTCATGATTTCTCATAAATATTTTAATTCATTTTCATATTATATAGTTCCCAAATATCCATAATAAAATTCATGATATATTTATTATATATTTTAAATAAAATATTATTTTAAAACCAACCATGATATATGGAAATAAAAAATAATATATGTTTCAATAATGGATACATTAGGACATAAATGTGAATGTGTACCATTTACATTCTCCATTGATTATTATACAAAAAAGGTAAGTAATAAATTATATTGAACAAATATAATATTATAATATATAAAATATCATTTCATTATATGTTCTTATATATACTATCCACATGGTGTGGTGATGAAAATATTGTCACATCACTTTGTGACAGTGGTAGTCCACACTTACATAAAAGTCATTATCATTTTTCTGTGTAAGTATGAAAATGATTTATTAAATATAAAAAATGATTAATATATCATTATTATAATATTTATTGGTTTTATATCAAATATATTCATTATCTTTATGTTTATTACCATCCATGTAAATAATTAGTTAATGATGAATCAAATTGCGTCACGAGGTGGTAGTCTATTGTAAGCATGAGGGAAGTTGTTGAATCCCCAACAGCATGGGAATTTTAACATTTTATATAAAATATTATGACTCAAACTGTAAAATTATTATATGAATATCATATATATAACTGATATCAATCATCATACCTGAAATTTTAAAAGGTAATTGAAAAATGAATGACGTAGGTTCGGGAGGCGGTAGTCCTCCATACACATGAATGATGCTTTTGTAAAAAAATTAATTGAAGTGGGGAATGTTTTATATAATTAAATTTACATAAATACATATAAATATATTAAATATATAATTTTACATTACAATAATTATTAATATAAATTTATGTAGGTTGATGATTAAAAAACACTCATTTAATAACATTACTACATCATTGTGAAACCTCCATAGTTTTGCACCAAAAAAAATTCTAGTAAGGATTTAATACAAAATAATTTGTCTAGTATACTAAGGGAGTTGTATTTATGTGATTTTGGATGAAATTTTCTACACAAATTGTTTTTATAGATTCATTATGAGAGGTGAGGTGTTTTGATTTTATAAGTAAGGTGAGTACCAAGGTTGTAATTTTTTAAAAGAAAAAGTATTACCAATGATTTAATATTAATAAACTATTCAAACTATATTATTATGGTAAATTAGTAACCTTAATGTCTAAATATTTTCATCGAACATATTTTTAAAAATAAATTCATTTCTTTTAACACGTCTTTTTAGGTTTCACACAATAGTAAATACACTACTACTATAACCACGATAAATAATTTGTACTCAATTTAAATCAATAAATTTAATAATAAACATATTATATAAAAAATATTTTTATGACTAAAAATATTGAACTCATTTTTTAAAAAAAAAATTCATAATTGGAATTATTTAAATTAAAATTAACCCCGTAGATGTGACGAGAAAGCGGGGTTTCAAAAAGAATACGACCAAAAGTATAAAAAGTATTTATGTCCAGATTCAAAATGAAAATAATTGAAATTAAATAAAATATATTAATATATATATATAACTGAACTATATTAATCTTAAACCACTTAAAAATTTAATTAATCTATGGAAATATTTTATATAAAAATTATGTTTTAAAGAAAAAATTCTATATTTTTTACTCATCATCGAAAAAATAAATCATTTCAAAAACATCACAAAAATTAATTCTAAGATAATTATGATATAAATATTTTGAACCTGAAATTTAATTTTGAAATAAATTTTCTAAAAATGTTTTAAAAAATTTAAATTATGGGAGCAATGTGGGACTAAACTATCTTTTTGAAAAAATATTTTTTTTTTCAGAAAACATTTCTTTTTCATTTAAATTAATCATAAATTATTTGAAATAAATAGATCACCAATGAATTTGAATTTTAAAATTTAAATCATATATTTTCATAATTTATTTATTATTATTAATACTCTCTATTTTAATGGCTCAATTTAATGGTATACTATGCAATGGTTTCTTTGGACTTGTGGTTTTGCGTTCTGTAAGTTATCAAATACAGTAAATATAAATATATATACATATATTTTATATTGTTAAAACATAGTGTTATAGGTCATATATGCTATTAAAAACAATTAACTTATTTAAAAATCATGGGTCATTATAAGGGATACTCTGAATAATTTTTGATTATTCATCCTTCCTTTATGAAATATCTTTTTGTATCTTCACCAAGTACATCTATTCATAATAATTAATCAAATTCAATGAAACCTTCTCAAAATTGTATTACGATAAATTTATTATATTTTTATATTAAACTCTAGAAATAAATAAAAAAAGTATATATAACTCCCTAATTTAATTTCAACAATTTTATTTTACATATAAATTATACAAAAATAATATTTCAGAAAAAATTTAATATTCAAATGAACTTATATTGATATATCTGTAATTAAATCAAACCATCTCCTTAATAAACTCTAGACCACCTCTAATTATAGTTAATTATATACCTAATTGAAACACCTAATAAAATATTTATTTCATATCAATTTATGAATAACATAATCACCCAAAAATATGCTGATAATAAATCGAAAAATATATTAAAAAACATGTCTGCAAAAATAAAATATATTGTAACAGAATATTATTACATGGATTGAAAATATATCCTTGGATAAAATATTTTATATTATATTCTAGTAATATATCCTTTATATTTGTTGGAACTATATCATGACTCCAAAAAAAATTCATTACAATATGGGGCTTCTCGCTCCCCTTCGAGTTAGAGCAATATTATATTTATGTATCATTTAATATTTTAAATAATCTTGGATTCATGATTCTTCATCCTCCACAATTGATATTAAATATGAAGTAACAAATTCCCCTAGAGTAATATTTTTAAATAATGTAATAAAATTATATTTATGTACTTTAATATTATATCCATCTTCATTATCATTCATTCCCAATCGTCTAAATATAAAATAACACAATGTGAGATTATTTTCAAACATTATTATGGTTATTATGGGAAACTTTTAATACCACTATTTAAAAAAATTTAACATAAAACATTCGTACTATTAAATTTATATATTGTTGTAAAAATCACGAATATTTTTCACTTGCAATATTATAATTTAATTGTTTGAACAAAAGTGTTCTCCTTTATTAAAGGTTTTACATTATTATGGAATAAAATAATTATTTTACATAACTAAAAATTATTTTTACATAATATTTGAGATACTAGCCTCCCCTTATTGAAATATGTCTTAGGATACATCCATTTTCTTCCCTTTATTTCCCTATTCTACATAATTTTATATTTTAATAAAAATATATAGGATTTCCATCTATTGAGGGTATATTCTCCAAAAAAAATATATGTGATAATATATTTGTTATATGATATACCTAAAATTACTATAATCAAAATTATTTGTAACTTTATGTGAGAAATTAGTCATTAATTTAATAAAATAATTATAATCCATCAAACATCGCATATATTATTTAGTTACAATCAGTAATAGTATTAATATATTACAATGGAATATGACTTGTGATCTCAATGAAAAATTGAAAGAAAATTTAGTAAATAAACATTAATTACATTTTAAATGATTCATATTTTATTTCTATGTTGAAAATAAAATATTTACACAAATTTGGATATCAATTATTAATACTAACATAGTATTTTTTAAACAAATTTGTTACATCACCCACTATTTTAATTTCCTTGGATGATGGAGACACTATCTTTCAAATATTTTTATAAAATGATTCTATAATATATACTTGATCACAAAATATTGAGATAATAATAAGAAAATATTCATCAAACATTAATATTCATTCTATATTCTAAAAAAAATCAGCTAATATAACACATTAAAAAATTAGTTACATCAAAAATAAGTAAATAAGGAAAAATATTTTTCTTTATTAACCTGAAGGTATAATAATTCATATGGAATATTTTAATTCATTAAATAATATTATTTATGAAAAAAACACATAATCTGGTCCTTGATGCAAATTTATATACCCATTTTTACCTCTATAATGATTCTTGTTTCCATATTTTTTCCTCTATTCCAATTTTTTTGATGCAACACAATATACTAAAATTATTGATTTTATTCTCAAATATTGTCAAAAAAACAATCATTATGTTTTGATAAATACTCCCCAAGTATTTCATTTACATTATATAATAAAAAATTATACATTGTTATATTGTTTAATTATATGTTGATCAAGGATATTTTATATTTATTCAGGTTGAGGAATATAGATTGTTAATAATTTTTCCTACTTTTCATCTATCCTTTAATATAAAATATAACTATAATTAAGAATTGTTTTTTATATGAGGTTTCTTATCTAAATTATTAATACACATGTACTTTTCATTAAAAAATAGCATTATTTCCTTGTGGCCTCTTATTGATAGTGTAACACCATAATATTTTAATATTATTTCATCTATAAATACATACTATTTTGAATATTCTATCTCACACACAACAACACACCGTAATGAACTACAAAAAAAATCCTTTGCATAAAATTATATGTTGTTAATATAATCATTTTAATGTAGTTTCTAATATGGAATATACAAATATATGTAAATTCATTTTGAATGATATTTTGAAAGAAAAATTAATGTGATTTTATAAATAACTCAAAGATAAAATTCAATCAGTATAACTAAATAACATATATGGTCAATTTATGACAAAAATTGTGTTTTTCTTAATTTTAGCTTTTTTTGTGATATACATTTTTTACGTTAAGAATTTTAATATATAATTATTATGTATTTAGAAAATATAAAATTAATAAAACATTTTTATTAATATTAATTCGACTTTTAATTAATAATAAACAATAATAAAGAAATAATTTATTTTAAAAAGATAATTTATTATAAAAATAAATTTTTAAATATATTTAATATTTATAAGTCAAATATAAAATCCAAAAACAATAATTGTAATTTTAGAGAATGAATATCATTTTTGGATTTGACATTAGAATTTTATAATTTATTAACTATTTTAATGTTTCAGAAAATATTTTTTCAACGTGAGTGGTATAAAATACCATTTTTAAAAAATTTATTAATTTTTTAAATTCACTATGGTATATGAATATGATAAAAATATATGAAACTTTTTTAATAATAAAATATGTATTTAATAAATAAATTTATAGATTTAAAATATTGTGTCTTATTAATAAATTGTAAATTAATATTTGCAACCTACATAATAAATATCTTAAAAACCATTTTTTTAAAGAGAATTTAAAAAAATTCAACGTTTATATATTTAATATTGGAAAATAGATTTTATCTATTAAATAATATTAACAATAATTTTATGTAATAAAAATTTTATTTTTTTCTTTGGAATTATTTTCTCATTTAAAAAATTTGTTATCTTGGTAAATATAAATTATAGTAAAAGAAAGGACTATGGGAAAAGGGAAAAAAATACTTATACCATTTAATAATATATATTTTTTAGGGATTTATGGATTGAATGTCATCCCCTATCAATTATATTTACCTTTATTATCTACATGGCCATCAAAATGGCAGGAGAATAACATTAGGTTACGTTCGTCTAATAAAGAATCAACCCACTCACTTACAAGTAGAAGCCTTCACCATCATAATATTCCTCACACCATAATTGAGTTTGTATAACTAAAAATTATAAAAATACCATTTAAATTATTTAATTAAAATCATAGAGGGTCGTGTCTCCACAGAAGACCATTCCATAAAGGCTTGATTCAATTTTCAATGGAGTTATTCCCTAGAGTAAGGTTAAAATTCCAAAAATTACAAGTTTTCATTTTTATTTCATTAATTTATTTTATTCTTCTAAAAAATAAATAAACTATTGAAAAATTAATAAAATTATATTTATTATACAAAAAACATTTTACATTAATGAAGCAACTATAATATACCATAAATATTTCACATTATTATAATGAAAATATTGTTCATTTGTTAATCTGGGTTACCGCCACCACAAAGAATGATGTCCCATTTTTATTAATTTGGTTAATGCTATGGATAAAATGGGGTATATAATGAATAAATATTATATGTTTAATTTTTTATGATTCAAGAAATATAATTTTATTTCTACCATCATATCATGCTAAATAAAATAAAATATCACTCAAGTGTAGGTGATAGTAACACATCTATTTACGATGTGATTAATTTTCATCACCTCCATAAATGGATGGATATAAAATATATTTAACCAATATATATAATATTATAGATTCATAATTAATATTATTATGATTATAAATATATAACATACGAATTAATGATCATTATAAAGTAACATGTTGGTTATCATAAATAAACTCATCATAGACATCATTTTAGTAATCCATATTTATTCCATTCATGGAATAAAAATCAAACACCATAAATAATAAAAACAAAAATATTTTAATATCTTGATTAATGTGGGAATGATTAACATTGTTTCAATACTCTTTAACTAAAATCTCTATTATGAAAATTTAATGTTACAAATGAAATTATTAACATTTAATGGTTACAAAAACCTATAAATAATTAATATATATATAGTATGATAATAGATAAAGAATATACGGAGAAATATAGGTTAATAATGAAATAAAATAAGTTATTTTTATTTTTATGTTTAATTTAAATTATATAAATGACCATTAAGAATGTGAGGATAATAAGGTACTAGTTTACATTTCATTTTTCTTTAATTATTGCATGTTTTGATCCTATGAACCTATTCATATTTAATAATATACAAATACTACATTATAGAATTTTATTATTCTTATTAAATATTATTTCATATGATTTAAATATATTTCTATACCCACCCCTTACTTTTTATTATTCAATTATTATAAATTGAATAAGGGTTTTTATGATCTGAATTTTTCATTCTCCAAAACAATGAATGGTTCATTACATACATTCATTCATGTGGGGTATATAAATCACATAAAAAAATTTTTATAATATTTATCCAAAAATTATGTGGATTTTAATATTTTTTTATCACTTATCATTCAATTAATTCTTATTCAAAAGTAAAAAAAATATATTAAACAACAAAGAAAAAAACAAATTTTTTCTAACATATTCATTTATCTTGAAATTAATTCTTATTTGTTTTTTTAATCCACCATATTTTTTTATAATATAGTACATTATATTTCACTCTATGTAAAATAAAATATTTAATCCAAAAAACCTCTCTAAAATTTATTTCATTTAGCTAAATTTTTAAGGTTGATAAAAATAATTTTTATCCTCTTCAATGAATGGTTTTCTTCCATATTCATATTCCTTCATTCCTAAATAATTATACACTATTACATTGAAATGAAAATATTTCTTTTATTATTTTGAAATTCAAAATTGAAAAATTTATTTTTTTATCTTTTATGTTTTTGGTTTTCCATAAAGGTATTTTAATGTAATAGAAATATTTTCTTTTTTGTAATTTTATATGATCTTCTATTACACATTATTATGTAATATCAATATATCCTTATCAAGGATTAATTATCATAATTTTTAAATTTATATTATTTATCAATTATATCATGATACCTTCTTGAATATTATTTTTTAATGTTGTTTTCAATTATTCGTTTTATTAATATTGTAATAAATTATTTCCAAAATATCATTTTATTGTTTCACTTTTATATTACTCTAAAAATGATTAATTTTTGTCTCATTTGTAGTTATGTTCCATTAATAACTCTTTAATAACCCTTTATGGTAAATTTTTATGGGCTATTAAATTTATGATATTGAAATATTTATTATTTATCCCTTATTATGGGATACCATTCAAAGTGTTCTTATTATAATGTTTTTCCTTATATGTCGTAATATGTAAATGTTCTTACGATTTACATGGGATATTCCTAAATAATTTCATCCCAATTATATCTATGGATTATTTTGATGAGGTTCCTCCATTCATTTAATAGGTATGTTATTTTCATGCCACAATTGATTGATTAAAAATTATATCTATGGATTACTATAGAACAATTATTATGTAATGTACTAGTGATTATTTATTTTATGTGGGGAATGTACTAGACTTATTACTTACCTGCTAGGTCCATAATATATACCCAATGATTGGGTAAGTCTCATGAGAAAAACTGTCTTGTTTTTTTGGTAGACCCCTTACCAATTTATGTATGAAATCATGCCATGATGCATTAAATGTTAGATTATGACATCTAGTAATATTCTTTATATCACATTGAAATATTTTTTGTTATCAATTTGATTTTTTTCATCCATATATTAATTTATTAACCATGTTACACGTAATATTAAATTATTTTGTTATTATTTAGTAATAGAATATTTATTTATTACTTCCTAATTCTTTTATTAAATCGTGTATACTCTATCCAATTATTGAGTGCTTGATCTCACCTTTATTATTATTTAATTTTTCCATGTTAAGAAGAAATTAATTTAACATGATATTTATATTGGAGTAGCTTGTGTAGATAAATTTTAATGGGATTTTGAATAATTAGTGTTAAATAAGGATTTTTTTGTATAATGGGATCGATTTACAATAGATGTGAAAAATTTGATTATAGACAAGTCTTTTTCCCGGGTCCCTCAAACAATAAACATTAAATTTCCTTACTATTTAAGGGAATTGTTATTTTTTTCATGGTATTTTTATTATATATTGTTATGTTTGAGTAACATCAATTGGTATCAAAGTTGACATATAATATACGTACTTCCTAGAAAAGGATTCTAGGAGTGCATTTCTAAGGGAAAATTTTTGATATCAATTTATAATTTATATGTCATTTATGGTGATAAATATCATAATATCAAGGTATATAGAATGGTTAGTTTTGGAATTTGATTTTATGTCAAAACAATTTATGTTATTTTATTAATTTATAAATAAATTATTTTTAGTGTACATTATTAAGGTAAATATTGTAACAAACTTATTTTTATTTCCATAATTTATTTATTTATTTTTTGATTTTTAAAAGTTATATGATGATATATGCACAAAACATTATTATTTTTTAAAATTAATTTTTTATCTGTTTCACAGTTTTTCGAAGATTATAACAAACCATGAATAGATCAAGTAATAAGGGTATTTCTGGAATAGATCAGCTTCACAAATTTTGTTCAAAATCTCTTGATCTATTTGAAGAAATGTTTTGGTTTCCTCATATTCCCTATAATGTGTTCATAGTGTGTAAAGATTTGTGTAAAATCTTCCCTAACCATGTGATATTCTTAGTGAATACAAAAATTTAAAATTATAAATAATTGATCTGATTCATTTTTACCCCCATGTGACCTTCCGTCTCCACAATCCTTCACAAAACTTGGTCGCGTCTTCCCCTCCTACCATATTATGATCCCACTTCAACAAACCTCCATTTGATGGGGTTTCTCTATTTGATTTCAATAGAGAGTTTGTATGGGTGAGTACCCTTATCCTCTACCAAAGTCAGCTTTTTATATATCATGATTCATTATTCCCCGTCATGTTATGAACATAACCACACCCTCTTGGGTTTTTTTAATTAAATTAATCTTTCATTACTAGTATTTTCAATTGTCATGACCCAAACCCTAGTGACCATGCAATCAAATAACCCAGCCCTTCCTCTCAATGGGTAGGGGTTGGAAACTAGCGGTGAAGGTTTCAACCTGCATGTGAGAGGCAATTTCCTTAGTACCTATATGCATGCACACACAACCATGTCCCATATATGGAAATGTAAACATGAATTCCTCAAATAAACCACTATGTAAAAGCACAAAAAGTTGGTCAAATGGTCCAGAATACAAACCAAACAAATGATAATCTAAAAACACAAAAGTACAAGGAAAACTCTAAAAGGTGTCCACCAGAAACCCCACTTGATGGGTAATTTTAGAGTAGCTTTTAGAAGCCATAGAAGTACATTTCACTTTTCTCGTGTCACTAGGAACCACTGATTCCTATACAAACAATTCCTCTATGAAGGTGGTGGTCATATTCATCAGAAGAAACATGTGTGGGTGAAGCCTATTCAAGGTTGAGTAACAATACAATCTGTAGGGACCAAAAAACAAAAAAGAAAGACCAAAAAGGAATACAGAGTGAAAACCGCGAAACATGATCATGAAGAATGATCACAACATAAGACAGCTTACACCGGGTAAAACCAAGGGTAGGAAAGTAAGACCACGAGTCGTAACATTGAAAACCTAGGGATGTTAGAGAAATACTCCTCAATTAGTAAAGTGGGCCGCCCAGGTAACACAGAATCCATATACCACTATCCTTTGACTTTTTAGTACTCATCCATGATTATTTCAATAAGTATGATAGGTCACATAGATTCCCCTTCCTACCATGGGATTTATGGGTCATAGAAAAGTAGATTCCAACCTTAGCCATACTTATGTACTCCTCCTATCATGTAACATGGTTCTGCTAGGTTACAAGGAGCTTCCCCCCAAAATGGGCCTACCGTGTCACCTATAGCTACTTCTAACTAGGATGTCATAGTTGATCAAAACAGGGCTACATATCAGCTATCTTTGTGTCTCATCTAGTGTATTGATCCATGCATAGTGTTCTTGATTCCAAAATAACAACTCCACAATCCATTTTTTGAACTCCAAATTCTATGAAATACTCCATATATTTTTCTGAAATATTTATCTCATCACGGGGGTTCTATGATCACAAACATCTAATCAATCAGACACTTGGTTTGAAAGATATTGATGTTTTTAAAAAAAGGACTGCTTGGGTTTGGGTCCATTCTGACTGAGTTGAATTCATTGGGGAGGCCATCACCCTACCTGGTACTTAGCTGGAATCCATGTCAAACTCTCCTACCCTATAGGACATCCGCAGTGGAAGCTCCCCCACCACAGTCAATTGACATCAACTTTTCCCTGTGTGATGTAGCATAGTGCCACAGCTGGTGTGCACTGATGCGACTGGGTGGCTGTGTCCACCCACTTGAAGCCATTTTTATAGAGTCCAACTGCTTCTACCACACCATCTCGAACCGATATGTGCATGGTACTTTTTCCGGCGTGCCATCGTGGCACGCCACCACCCACCCGCAGCCGCCACCGTCGGTGTCGGCGCAGTGGTTTGTTCTTCTACGGACCACTAGGTCCTCTCCTGTGGTACATTCTTCTCATCACATGTTCATATAGACAATCGAGAATTCCATATACCCTGTGATAGAACCAAATTCCACTTTCCACCACTTAAAATATGTGATTTTGATGAACACAGAAGACACACGAGGTGGAGGGGCTCGGGCCATGTTTGTATCAGCCTATTCCCTCCATGTTAGAGGTTTAGTAAACATGGGATAATGTATTTATGTTCTATCATAATAAATAGAAAATTCCAAGTTCAAAACCTGAAATAATATTCACTCCCACAAGAATGAGTGATATTCATATCGACCAATTTTTGGGTCCATCTGTGTTCTCCATTTAGAATGAATAATTGGGAAACATAAAACAATACAAACACAAACCGTGAAGGTGTTTTTAAATAAAGTTATTTTCTTACAAGGATTGAAATTCAGTTCGAATCCATCTGCTTTCATCATTCTCAGTTCTCATTCTTCGAGGTGCATTTATTTCACTAGTGATTTACCAATGTTCGTCGTTTGTTATAGGAGAGGAATTTTTCTCTAGGATCATCAAAGTAATTCCACGATTGATACCCCAATGGGTTGTCTAATTAATAGAAAACATGTCATATCATTTCTGTTACATTTTTTAATATATGAAACAACATTTCTATTTCACTCCCATTAAGGAGTCTCAGTAAAGGAGATCATTGATGCCTCATCACCGCACCACAGTGCTGGCATGTCACTACTCAATGGTGAGAAATTAAAATAAAACTACATTTATGATATTTTATTATTTTTGAAAATTCAAAAAACAATATTTTCCTATCAACCCTTATTGGTCAATGTTTTTTCCTTTCTAGTAAAATTTTGTCATTCTATGTTCATCATTGTCGTATGATTTTTGATTCGAGGACTAGTTTAAAATTTAGAAAAAATCTATTGCATGTTTTCCTAAATGAACATAAATAAGATAAAAACTACATTCTAATATCATTAGGCATCTAAATAAAGTGTCTTTGAAGCATCTGGTCTCATAATAATTCCATATAACTAAAAAATTTACATGTATTTTCAAATAAATTACATTACTCTCAAACATTTTGGGTTTCTCATCCTCATAATCTAGAACAATGATAAACAAACTAATGGGGGTATTGAGCACAAATTTGAGCCTCCCTCTCTAATGTGATCTGCTAGAAAGTTTTGTGCAACCACTAAACATGAACAAGGGGAATCAACCATCCACAAAGGACCCTGTCCCTTCGATCCTCTATCTCTACTATAATCTCCAAATACGTTTCCACATCATCAATTTCCAGCTCTCCCCAGTCGAATATGTGCATTGGTTAATGCACATACTTCCTTGGCTGAGAGACCGTGAAAAAAACATGCACCTTGGTCATTTATGGGGGAATGATAGGTGTTACGCTACCTCACCAACTCTACTGAGATTCTAGAAAGTGTTGATGAACCTCATAGATAACATGCCACCTCGACTAAATCTATGTAATCCATATCAGGGTGAGACCCAAATGAAAACATAGATTCCATCCTCAAATTCCAAGTGTTTCCATCTCCTATCATCATACGATTTGTTTCTTCTATATGTAGTTCTCATCTACTCATGGACGATTCAGACCTTCCCAGTGGTAGCCAGTACCATCTCTGGCCCATTTTTCCTAACTCCCCTAGGTCTTTCTATCATATAGGTGATTTTCATTACTACATATACAAGGCCTCAAATGGTGATAAGTCAATGGTGGAGTGATATCTTTTATTGAATAAAAACTCCACCAGTGGTAGGTGTTCCTCCCAACTATGACCAAAATTAGGGACACAAGTATGAAGCATATCTTTCAAGGTCCCTATGGTCTTATTCACCTTACTATCTATCAGATGGTGAAAAAATTTTCTTAATACCAACTGAGTCCTTAATGCCTCCTGCATTCCCTTCCAATTATGGGATGTAACCCAAGCATCATGGTTAGAAAAGACTATCAATGGTTCCATGTGAATACTCACTATCTCCAATAGGAAGAGGAATATCAATCTGTCTACTGATCCCTACTCCATGATGGGTAGATAGTGAGCTAACATGGTGAGTTGTTAAATGATCACCTAGAATGAATAATATCCCCTTGATGTTCATGTTAACCCTATCACAAAGTCCATTGCGATACCGTCTCCCTTATAATAAAGTATCACGAGTGGCTAAGCCAAGGTAGACGGAACTAGATGTTGAGCCATCACATGTTGAAAAGTGAGGCATTTTGGGAAGAACAGTACCCCTGCTTTCATTATCCTTGAACATCAGTACTATTTTCAGAGGTCCTGGTACATCAACAAGACACCTATGTGTACCATCAAAGTGGATGAATGGAACTCCATCAACACATGTTCCCACAACATCACTAGTAATAAAGTGCATCCTCTGAAAAGGATGATGTTCTCCCCACATATCAAAAATCCATCAAGATACTATATTTTGGATAACTGAGCATGTTGGGCCTTGTAGTTAACATCCACAAGTTGTGCCTCCCTAACTTGTGTAAGATTTTTGAAGTTATAGTCATCAACTGAAGGTATGCTACTCCATCATCATCCATGAAGTATATCAGCATTGTGACTAACTAATCCATTGCTTCACTCAATAGCTATAGACCAGACCTCCTGCCGACCACATCTACCACCACATTCCCTTTCCCAAGAGTATAGACTATTTAAATGTCATATTTATGGTGGAACTCCAGCCATCATCATTTTATCAAATTTAGGTCCTTTTATGAGATGATATACATTATACACCTCTGGTTAGAGTAGATGGTAAACCCTTCACCATCATGTAATGTCACCAAAACTTCAAGACAAAGACCACTGCAACTTAATCCAGGTCATTGGTTGCATAGTTCTTCTCACGCTACCTCAACTACTATAAGAAACATTTGATCACTGCTCACTTCTGCATCAGGACACACAAAAAATTGTTCCCTGATGCATTGCATAATACGAAATACCCAATTCCTAATCCTAGTACTCTCAAGATGGAGTTCCTTTTTAGTCTCCGCCACATCTCCAAGAAATTCTTCGGGCACTACTCCATTCACATGAAGGGATTTCCCTTCCATGTCATGGCTAATAGAGGTTCTTCTACTCAGGAAAATATGTGCATGAACCTTTGGTATTATACATCAAACCCCATGAAATTTTGATCTGAATTCATGCCTCTGGGTGTCCCCCAAGAAATAACTTCCTTTATCATTACCAGATCCACTACACATCCATCCAACAAGTTTATGTGTAGGAGAAATTGGAACTCCCAAATACCGAACTGTCACTTCTAGAGAATACATATAATTTGGTTTTATTAGAGTGTACACAAGACTATCTGCCGGTCTGTAGAGTGCTCCTCCTTCGACGCTGAGTACGCAAAGATTTCATTAATGAAATCCAAAATGAAATGATCTAGGAAAGGATGGAAGAAACTATTTATGAGTCCCATGAACAGTTATGGGGAATTGGACATGCCAAAGGGCTTCCCCAAGAACTCATAGTGGGCATACTTCCATCTTATGGTTGTCTTTGGTATGTCAGCATCATGTTCCAAAATGCAACGATATAATGATATGTGATCGATATCCAAGAACCACCTCACTCTCTTTAGCTGATCGAATAGTTCATAAATCCATAGCAGCGAATACTTGTTCTTCATAATCACATAGTTTGAGCCTTGGAAGTCCATTAATATCCTCATTGTTTTATCTTCCTTCTTGGAATACAACACTGGGGATACCCATGGGGAAACGTTGAGCCTTACAATTCCCTTATCCTACAAGTCCTCAAATTGTACCCTCAATTCATGAATATCTGTTGGGGTAATCCAATATTCTAGTGTTGATATCAGTGACTTCTATGGGTACAAGTTGATGGCCATGTCTATCTCACTACTAGGAGGTAGTCCCAAAACACCCTCTAGAAATACATCTTCATACTCATCCAAAAATACATGAATGATTAGAATCCTATCATCCACTACACCAATGGTGAGGCCAAAACAATTTTGAGTGATCGGCTACACCCTTCATCGAGAATGTCTGTCTTGTGCTACAAAAGATACCTTCTTTTCAATGAAGGAAAACATGGTCCAAACCCTTGTGGGCCCACCACACATTGCACATAATACAGTTGATCTGATAATAGACATTATATAACCAGTCCATACACAAGATGACATTGTAATTCCACAAAACCACTACTATTAGATACTAGTAGAATCTCTATCCTCCTAAATTATGATAAAACATTCAGAACTAGTGTGTAATCATCAAATCCACCTTGTAGGTGTCTCTAATTATAATGATCTTACCAATGACTCCCTCATAATCTCCAAGATCTGAATGCGATCCATGACAATGAATGAGTGACTGAAACCTATGACTATAAGAACTATAACTATGGTATACAAGGAATATATCATACCTCTAATAATATCTATAGAACCATGGTCATAGGCCTCCATCACAGAATGTTGGACTTGCTCCTATCTGTCAGATCCATAAGATTGTGTTGGACAACATGGGAGTGGTGGTGGTAGAACCTCGAACTATCATCCACCACCTACCACTCGACCCACTCCACTTCCATGTCTTCCGCCATGGGGACCACTTCACTCAAAATTCTACCTTTTCCATGGAAGTATCATGGCCATCTATTGATCATCTATGTTTTAGGTTAGTAAATCATGAGCCATATGTCCCTACCCGTGACACATGAAGCATAGTCTGGTTATCTACTAACTCCATCTACTCTCGGATCCCGTCACTACCGACCCTAAAACCTTGGTCATTCCCTTAAAGATATGACTAGATATGATCCCCTCTAATATGAATTTATGCTCACTACTAAAGAATATGCCACTGTATTTCTGCAAGTGGCTCTGAATTTTGGTTCCTGCTCTACTAGGATGCTCTCCATAGGAAGGGATAGCAACAACACTCCATTCTAAGTGGGGATTCTTAGAGACACCATGGATGACCTGATATCCCATTTGAGTCCATGCATAATGGTATGTGAACTAAATAAATGGTCTCTCAACATTTATGTGGAGTATAAAGATAGGTCAATAAACAATATAGCGTACTCAGACAATGACATGTTTCTCTTCTATAGGTGATGCATCTCAAATATCTGCACCTACCAGAAGATAATGGGGTAGAAATCCTCTATGAAAAGAAACTCGAATTAAGCCCAAGAGAGGGTCACCTCATCATGAATATGAATTGTCAGGCTCAAACATCTCCCTTTCATTCCCTAAATAATGCTCGCATATAAGATTTCCATCTGATTATGTGGCATCCCCACTAAGAGTAATACTCACTTCACTAGCTTAAGCTAGTCCTCAGGGGCCTGAGGATCTGTCTCTCAAAGGAACATGGTAGATATTTTTATCTAGAACTCGTGAAAGGTGTTGAGCGTACATGTATCCAGTAAATATAATGCTGGTAGTAACTTCCGATCAACTGGTTGTGGTAACGTCAATGCACCACCCGTCGAGGCCATCTCTTGCACTTGTCCCTGAACGAGTGCCTCATCACTAAGTGTGTTTTACTCATGATCCCACATCAGATCCCCAGCTGGCTGTTCTCATGGAGGCATCTTGATATAGATCAAGATGTAACATATTCAATAGATTATACATGGCGAGATGACTCTTATTCAATATTATCATAAGGAGACACTCTATTCTAATATGTAGTATGCAACTAGTGTTTTTATGAATAGAGTTCAAAAAGGTGAATTCAAGGTCCGGTAGTGTGGATATGTTGGACGACACACCAAAATTAAACTCCCCATATCTGAATTTTTAATTCAAAACATTTAACAATGTTTTCCAAAATAAAAAAAATAGACTCTTAGTCTTTGATTTAGAACCAACCACCTCTAATACCACTTTTTCATAACCCATCCCCTCGGGCTCGTTGTGTGAACTATCCAAGCTCAAATCCTGATGGATATGGGTTGGTGACTAACACCGAAGGTTTCAACCTATAAGTGGGAGGTATTTTGCTATGTACATATATACACTCACACACAACCACGTCCCAAATCAAGAGAATTATACATTCATGCCACTAAACAACCACTGAGTAAATGTTAAAACTATAGGTCAAATGGGAAATAATACAATACAATCATAAAATTATAATAAAAATGTACATGGAAAACAAAGAAGGTGGCCCGTTGGAAACTCACCTAATGGGTAAGTGTACAGTAGCTGTTGAAAGCTTTAGAATTACGTCTCACATGCCTAGTCTCACTGGGCACCACAAGGTCCTAGCCCACCATGTCCTCTATTAAGGTGGTGGTCGTCTTCACTAGAAAAAAACACATGCGAGTGAAGCCCCTCTAGGGTTAAGTCACAATATACTCAGTACGGACCCCAAAACACAAATGAAATACTAAAATGAAATCCAAAAATCAAACCACTACTGGATAACTCATCTTAAATAAGTACAATTTTCTAACTACGTCATATAGAATCTTCATCCCACTAACCATGGACATTTTTGGTACTCATCCCAGATGAGTATTTTGGGTATGTTGGGTAACACAGAAGATGCTACCCATCATGGGATTGTATGGTCCCAATGAGGCTACTTCCCACCATTTACATTCTAAGGTACTCCTCCTATAAAGTACTGTGAGTCCATCAGGTCACACAGAACTACTCACCATAATGGGAATACTGAGTCACACAGAGCCACATACCACTGGGACATCATAACTTATCATCATAGGGTTTCTTGTTAGTAGACTTTAGGTCTCATCTAAGTACAGGGTTTTCATATGTAGTGAACTTGATTCCAAGGGAACTCCACCTCAAGAAATTTGTTAAATTCAAAAATCCATGAAAGCATCAATATATTATTCCAAAAGATAATCCCCATCACAAGGGTTACAACAATAAAAACGAGTTTTCAATTGGATGCCCGATAAGAATGATATTGTCATTTTTTTTAAAAATAGGCTGTTTGGGTTTAGGTCGGATCTGACCCGACCCAACCCGACCCAAAACAGGCTCCACATATGTTTAACATGGTCAAGACCAGCCTAATGGAGGAAGCCAAACATCCTAGGTCAGACATTCCCCAACCTAGTCTGCCAGAGGTGGATCAGTTTGGCCTTGTTGGGGTGCTATTGGAATCCATGTCCGACAACCCCATCCCATGGGTTATCTGCAGGGCCAAAGCCCCCACCAAGGTCCATTGACAGTTGCTTTTCCCTGTGTGATGTAGCATGAAGTTTCATTCATGGTGCATCGATGTATCCATGTGGCCATGTCCACTAGTCACCGGCACAGAGGCTAGCTGCTTCGGCCATACCACCCTAAAGCTTCTTCTGGCATGCCACCATCAGTGGCGTTGTGTCGTGTAGTTCTTTTGAGGACCACCAAGTCATCTCCAGTGGTCTATTCTTTAGACCGCTTTTGACTATGGTCTTTGGGGAATTCCATATTCGCTACGATGGATTCAAATCCTCTTTGACACCAGTTAGAGATGAGAGAACAAAGAATTTAAAAAATGGACTATGTAGAGAGGCTTGGGCCTTGTTTGAGTCATTCTATACCCCATGTGTTAGAGGTCTTGAAAACATGGGATTAAAAATTTAATTTATATCATAATAAATCAAATAATTCCTATGAATACCCCAATGAAATTTCCTCCCACAATCTTCATCATTTATAACAATGAATGGGGTATCATAAATCAAAAAAACCCCCAACCTAGAATTTTTTTGTCACAGAAGTGATCTTCCAGCAAGGATTCACATCCCGTTTGAAGCCATCGGTGTTATTCATCCTATGGTCCCATTATTCGATGTGCATTGACATCACTATCAATTCTTTGATGTTAATCATTCATCGTATTAGAGGAATTTCATCGTATGTTCATTAGATGAATTTCTCATTTGATCCCCCAACATGTTATCTCATTTATAGAAAAATGTATCACAACATTTATGTTATGTAGTTTCATTAATGAAATATCATGCATGTTTGTCACCAATTAAAGAGTATCATTAAAGGGGATCATCAAAACCTTTTTGTTGCACTGTAGATCTTGGGGGCCACCACTCAATGGTGATAAAAGTAAATAAATTATATTTTTATGTTATTTTATTATTTTCTGAGAAGTCTAAAAACTATATTTTTTTATCAGCCCTCACTAATCAAATTTAAGACCTTTCTATAAAAATCCATCCATCATGAGTTTAATAGTTCAATTAGATTTTTGATTTGAGAACCTGTTTAAAATTTCAAAAACCCTTCTCATAAATTTACATAAATGACCTTAAAAAGGTTCAAAATTATATTTCAGCCTCACTGGGCCTTGTAATCAAGTGTCATTAAATCGTATGGTCTCGAAATAATTCCATATAAAAAATTAAATAGTAATTATAGGACATTACATCAATATATTTTTGGAGCCTCCTTTTCATAGTCATTAGAAGTTTTACATTATCATTAGACATTCAATATAGGGTTTTTAGTTTTTTTGGATATTCCATAATTTACCATATATGATTATGTTTTCAAACTTTTTGCAATTAAATTTATATATTCCATTTGGGTTCAATTGAATTTAGTATGGTTTATTGATCATGGTTTTTATGTTGATTCAAATAATTTATGAATGAATTTTTATATATTTCACTATCTGTTCTATTTCTCATTATATAATTAGTTATTTTTTCTCTAGGATATGTATTTGAATTATTTTCCAAGAGATTTTGAGTGTTGAAGAAATTAAATTAGGTTTTTTTAGAAATTATAATTAATTTAAATGTTCCATCATTATAATATTCAATTTTTATTTATGATGTGAATATTCTCTATGGGTTTTAGTGTTATACATAAATGCATTGTTATATTATTTTATATAGACATAGGCATTTTTTCCTTGATAATATTAGAATATGAGCATTTAGATGTGATTATATTTAAATATATGTACATACATGCATGCATAACATTTTAATGAAAAAATGAAGTCTAAGCATGATGATTAGGTATGTTTTTTTAATATATTTTAAAGATTGTTTTTAAAATGGATTCATTTATTAAAATATAATTTTGAGCATGTTTTATGTTTTCAAAATTCCTTGATAATTTTTATAGAGATCATAGATGAAATTTTTGATTAGTTTCATAGGTTCTAGTTGTTTTCAAAATTGATAGACTTTTTTGATCATATATGGATTAGTTTTTAGTAGTGATATTTTTTTGTTAGAATATGGGATACCTTATATAGGATGAAATTTCATAGGTAAAACCCTTCGTAGATGGTGTACTAGCTTGGGTCCACTGATCGTTGAGACAGTGTGAACTCATAGATTGTCAGGTCACATGATATTCCATTTTCACCTAAGAGATTCAATTACCAAGGAAATCTATAGGTCAAGTATCATGTTATATTTACTAGAATACAAATTACATGATTCTCAAAAAGACTATTATTGATGAATTTTGGATCATAAAATATTTCTTTTAGTAACCTTTATTATTTACTATAACAGAAATTTGGTTTTATTTTTTCATTGATCATACAGAAATGATTTTTTATACATTGTGTGTTCATTTTATTACATCATTCATTTATTCCCTAAATAGTTTTCAGCTATTTTATGGAGTATGAAATTAGGTCACTAGAATATATTTTATCATGTATGTTATTTTTTTTAAACATTTAACTTTCACCAAAAAAATAAACATTTTAATTATTTCTATGGTTATTAGTTTATTTATATTATTGTAGTTGAGTATATGAACATTTTCAAGATTTTAATCAGGGTAAGATATTTTAGGATTGAGTTGGGGTTTTATGCATACCTTAATTTATATCTATTGGATTGTTTTGTATTATATTTTTATGTATTTTTGGAGTACAGATATAATTTACCAATGGTTCATAATATACTATTAGGAATTTTTTTCTAAAAACTACTTTATGTCTGAAAATGTTCCTTTTTAGGTATGACTCCTTGGAACCAGTCACCACCCCATGGGGATCAGGAACAAATCTATGGTTAGTTGTGGATAGGTTAATCCACAATATTGAATGGTGTCCCAAGATGGGACTTTACATATGTTAATTGGTGAAAACCAATATTTTTTAAGGATAATGCTGATTTTGAATGATCTTGATCTAGTTTACATTTAATTTTGAGTTTTAGATGTAGTATAGATTATCCTAATTATTATAAGACATTAATAGTATAGATCATTTTTGAATTTCACGAACCGACACAGAGGGGATGCATGGACAAAAGAAAAATTATTGTGATAACACTATTCCCTCCTCTGATATTATATGGGATATTGTAAGCTCTGAGAATGAATAAATGAAATGGAAAGACATAGATAACATTATTTTATAGGCACACACAACCTTCTCTGTTAATTTTTTTGAGTAATAGAATACATAAATCAACATATATATTAAAAAAGAAAATAATAATCACTTGGTAATTGATAAGAGTTATAAAAATAGAAAAGGGGGAAAATACATGACCCATAAAATGTTAAATCCCTTCCTAAAAATGATCAGATAAAGGAAAAATAAAGATATCTTGGCTCATGATGTTGATATCTGACTATTTTAGGTGGAAAAAGAACCAAATAACAACTATGAACCATAAAATTCATTGTTGATCTTCACGTATTTTAAATAAGATAAAAAATAACATAAAATTCCATGTGGGGTGAGTATATACTTACCTATTAGGACTCCATCAATATCACAAAGTGATAATTGAAAGTCAAATCTATAAGTGATGTGAACCCCTAAAAATAGGTAAATGATAATCCATATTTATTATAATAAGTAATCCCATGTATGAATGATAGGATAATTACATTTCTATATCCTATACAAGGATGGTGAGTCCACATGTAGCTTCAAAAGACCATAATTGATGCCTAGTATAGAATCCTTATACATAAGAAATTATGTGGAGGATCTATATATCACCACTATTCAATTATCCAGGTGGAAGAAATCCCCAAAAAAAGTACCCCCATTGTAGTGCAGTAGTGAGTTTCATTAATTTAATAATAGACCCAAACCAATATCTGACAAGTAGATACATTTCAACAGGTTGAGGAAATTTTCCCTCGTATGGAATGGGATACCACTTAGTATGTATATGATCGTTCCCTAGTTATACATAGGAACCATTTTTTTGTTAGTGAACCCGTAACCTAGAGCGATAAGGGTGTTCCACTAATATATAGAATGGGGTACCTGCTAATGTTGTGAATGTGGTTTACCAACCATGATGCTCCTTGATAATCTTTCTTGACCGATAGAATCTATCATTTCGCTCCTAATTATTCTTCATGGCCATGAATCGTCTCATTATATCAATTAATGGACTATAATTGATATCATTACATTATATATGCATTAATACTAATTCTAGGGTACTTGTTGGAAAAAATCCAATTTCATATGATGGAAAAATTTGGATGAATGTCCTAGTATAAGTACATTGTCTATGTGTGTGTGGGTTCATATATCATGTGATCTGACCATGTCACTTCAGTGTGTCCTCCCCTAGACATTGACTGGTAAGACCAATCACATTAAAACACATATATAGGTTGTACACATATCTCTTCATCCACTCATCACCTACACATTCCCTTTGGGCCCATTCCCATCTACATAGGCTCATTCTAAAACATGTGGTTATGTTAGTGTATCCTAATTGTGTCTGAGTACGCATCTTTGTTCTAGTACACATGTTGATCTAAATTTCTCGCTTGTTTTAGAGCCTATATACTCCCAAATAACTCGTTAATTCAATAACACTCGGTCTTATGGTGTGTTGTGGTTCAACAGGGCATCTCACATTTATATCTTATTGAAACCATAACCTATACATTCTACAGACCAAACAGAATGTGTTATTCATAACTAAACTAATTTTAGTAATTTTTTCACAAATTCCCAAATTATTAAATAATTTTACATATCTATTCTCTATACCACTAACCTCATCATTTGATAACCTGAAATTGAGGAGGATATCAATTAACAATAATATTTCACCTAAAGTGGCTCAAAAATGAAAATCTGAATTATCGTTGAAATCTGTGGTGCTAACCATCACCTTCCATTACTACTTCAAATCCAAAATCAATTGATCAATCACCCATATCCCACACAAGACCTTTATCCATCTAAAAACCATTAATCCAAACATCGGCCCAACAAAGGCATTAAATTGGTGGGTTGGATCACACTCAACACTGCCCTGGAAATGTTGATTTACAATCATATTGGACAACCATGAAAAAATTAATAAATAGTAGTTAAAATCATAGTGTTTTGTAAAATCATCTTTAGCTAATGATATCATTTAATAATATCATATGGTTGGAAAATCAGGGGTGATATCCTGGCATAAAAAAAAACATGTTCAACAATTCATCTTATCATACATGATCATGGAAAGGGATGGAAATTACATACCAACAAACACACATATATAAATATTTTACAATTCAATATAAAAGGTTAAAAATATAACGATCCAAATATATATTAGGGATCCACCATTAGTGAATATCGTGTGTCCTAACAGTGAAGAGCACCTTCTTCATTCGCTACATGACTCTTTATTGAACTCGATATGATCACAAATGTTTTCTAAATTAGATATAATAATCAAGAATGCTCACCCACCCCTCAAGTCCTCCAAGGATTATTCATATAAATATTTATATTTTTCATAATTGTGTATTTATGTATAGAACATGATTTTTCATTTAAAATAAAATAAAATATTTATATTATTCAATAATTCTTCCAACGGTCACATTTATTAACTTCATCCATCCTTCAAGAACATTCACATTAAAAATATAAAGGTACTAAAAATTGAGAGTGTAATGGGTATTAACATAAATCTAATGGATTTCATCCTTTGATAAATTTCAAAAAACCACATTGTGGAGAGACTCAATTTAAATAATGATCTTCGTTCATGGACTCAACGTTTTATGGAATCTATATCCATATGATTTTGGTCAACTATATGTTATCCTCATATAATACTAGATAACCTACACTTTATTCCTCATCACAGACACATCATTGGACCAACAAGAGATGCATCACCAATATTAGTAACACACAACATTTAATTAAAAGGTATCCCATAATATACATCAAAAGGTTTCATTACTATAGTATTATTACATCTAATGTTATATGAAAAATCTAAAAAATATAATGAAATCCTATCATCTTTAACTAAAATAAAACACACAGTCTATTAGTATATCCTGAAATGCCAGGATAGAGTTCGTTGAATAGATACCCATCAAGGGGTGAAATGGTTATCTTATCCAAAAATTGTGTCACAAATTCCTCATGAAATACTCTTTATATTCATGACAAGAACTAATATTAATGTTTATATAAAATCATCGAGGGATCCCCATGAAGCTGGATGACCTCCCACAAGCACAACATCTCAATTTATTCCATCAAACTGACCTCTTGGATGGAAAAGTAGTTCAATGGATTCAAAATTTTACTTATAATATCCATGATAGCATCATGGCCCCTCACAATCTGGGAATTCAATATAAAAATATCGATCGTTGTTCCATCCCATTTCTTCCATCCGATATAAATAGGATATGTCAATACTATTGTAACTAGGTGGTCATCCTTCACCTACATAAATGTGAGACACCATGAGATGAACTCAGTAATTCTCTACCACATTTCAACCCTCCAAAATTTTATTTGTATGTAATTATACAACTTTTCCACATTGGAATATAAATCCAAGAGGTAATTGTGAAAATACCACAAAAAATCATCATGCAACATAACTGGAAATGAAATCTATCCCCAGAAAGGGATTATGTTATCCCCTCTATGCAAAAAAACATCTGGTATATCTATTTAGGATAACTAGTCATGTTGAATCTCACATTAAATGTCTCATAACACGAAATGTATTATATTATAAATAAAAGTATAAGCCATGATAATTAATTGAATAAAGTATACACAAAATTTATCCCCCTTGGTCAACTACAAAGAACCCAATTGCCTAGACACCTCCTCTATGTAACACCCCGAGCTTCCACAATATGCCTCTCTTTCAATATTGCAATAGCTTGCATTGTACGCAAGTTCATGTTCTAACACACCGCGACTAATCAAAGTAGCCGTTATGAATAGTAATAACCACTTTTTAAAATTATAGAAATTTTATATTTCAAAATGGACTTCATTTTTGTATTCGTAATATCGAAATTATCCTAAGTTGAATTTTTTGTAACTTTCTGAGAACTTCCAATTTTTTATGAATAGTGAAAAATACTTAAAACAAATTTTTTAATCAAAATAATTTATTTTGATAAATTATACTATTTAGTGGTTTTAAAGTATAATTAGAATATATTTTTACCATTTTATCCAATGGTGGTCATTAGAATTAATTTAACATTGAAATTGGGCATGAACAATTGTCAATCTTTTGACATAAATTGTTTCTTAAAAACACGCTATTTGTTGTGACATCTGGAATTAATTATAAAATTAATTAATGCAACTTATATGCTTTGAATTTTGTAAAATAGACATCATTTTTGATATCAAAATATCAAATATATCTTAGGGTGAAATTTTGGCATTATTCTGAAAAAATTCAATCTTTGATGAATAGTGAAACCACTAAGTGGTTGTTAAAAAACCGATTTTTCGTTAAAATGAAACATTACCACTTCTGTGTTTTTAATTTCAAAATTCCGACATACATTGTTGTCATTAAAATGTAAAATGTGGTTCAATGAGATTAAAATAATTTTTTGGTGAATAGTAACTTTTAAGTTCTTAATCGCCATTAGAGGTAATTAGTGTAGTTTAAGGTAAAAATAATGTTTTAATAATATGAGATGAGCTTGACAAATGTCCTACACTCATTGGATATTCCATGGCCGACCAAGACAATCCATGGGTCAACTTGGGGACCCCATGGAGCCACTTTAGTTGGAAAATGACATAAATACCTTTTATTTAATGTTAAATAAAAAATGACACAAACATGAAATGTTTTACTAAAACAGTTTTTACATGGGGTTATACAAGTCATATTTTTGACTATAAATAGTCATTTGAAAGCTAAAAATATTTCCTACATCATAGTATTTTTTTTTTATTTTATAATTTTTAGATATTAAATAAATTAAATTATTTATGACATCATTATGATGAAGCGATGACCTCATTATTTAACGATTTTAATAAAATGAAAAGATAATGTACAATACAAGGCATAAACTTGTCCAAAGACTATTGTATGGGTATATTTCGAACCCTTATCACCTTATCCACGAATTATATAAGTGTGTGACCTTTAGAATCCGAAAATAATTGTATAATAATGTATAATTCCTTTACTTTCCAAGAGTGCCCCTCCTCTCCTCTTATAAAAGGCCCCCACCTCTACCACCTCATTCACACTTTCAAGCCATTTGGATCGGCCAAACTCTGCTTAAGTACCCTCCCAACTTCCCATACTTACTCCTAGAAGCCTCACTTTGGGCAAAATTCTTTTCAAGGAAGCCTTTGGCTCAAATCAAAAAGAGTTACCCGATTTTTAGGTAATGTCTTCTCTAATGTTGTTTTGTTTTATTTTTCTTCTCCAACCCCCTAAACACTTTTTATCCATTTCTTTTGTAACAAAACCAGTATCCTTAATATACTAGGAGTTTTTTATATGAAGGATTCGAGCTACACTTACACACACCTGCTTCTAATGGTTAAAGAACATAATGTTTCTGTGGATGGTGGATTTTTGCCTCACGAAACGATGATTGTTCAACACTCATACAACACCTCTAATGGTGGCCATTATGATGACACTATTTTTATATATGATATATATATTATATTTTTCTATTCCTTATGATTTTTTATTGTTCATTTATGGCATACCTTTATAGTTTCCATTATGGGTAAACGCGATATTTTAATTTTAGGAATTGCGGACTACCGCCCCCTCAAAGTGATTTGAATCTTTAATACCATATGTGGGATGTATAAAGGATGGAGTAAATGGTATTATATGATATATTATATTGTAATTATATTATACATTTATATCATTATGATTTCATTCCATTAAATATGAAATAGAAATGAAAGTAGCGTTCATGTGTACGTACGGCTTACCATCTCCATGAACTGTGCATTTAATTTCTTACCACTAAATGTCATGTAATACTATGAATGAATGTATATAATGGATATATATGAGATATATGATATATATATCATGAATATAATTCAGGATATAATGGATATTTCACCACGTGAACAACTTGTAATTATAAGAAGTCTATTTTTGACTCAAGTACCAATGATCGACAAAATGACCGTTATTAACTTAAATAATTACATAATGTTCATAACATGGTAATAAGGGATATAAAAGGACTAATTAACATGAAAAAGGTTCTTATGTAAATAGAAATTAACTCTAGTTTATTATTCAGGATGTTAATGAACGGTCAAGTCAGGACAGGACGCAAGGTAAGGGAACTTCTTAACCCAATTTCCATTTTTTGGGTTAATCTCATACTTTCAAATTATTTCATGATGTTATTATGTACTATTTTGTATTTTTACATGATTTATGTGTATCTATATTGAATACAGATAATAGATCTATTTTATTTAAAAAATGATCTTTTTAAGGACTTCGTCTCAATCTCTTTTCATTGAGGCATATTTGATTTTATACTCAACATTCTTTTATACGGTGTATAAACCCCTTGACATTTACGTTTATTCAAAATGAATCTTTTTTATATGAAGAGTTTTACTAAATGGAAAAAAGGGAATGTTTTTCTTTCCTTACAAATGCGGCGACAATGACTTCTCCACCGCCGTGACCATTATTTGAGTTTCGGCTTCCTCTACAAGCCATCACGTTTTTCTAATGAAAAGTAAATACAAAGTTTTAACTTTCTTTTATTTTGGTATTGAAAATGGTTTTGAAAGCATTTTTATTATATCAATGTGTTGTATTGATATCTTGTGATTGAAATGTGGAAATGTTATGTCTCTTTTATCCATGTTTTATGTGATACGATTATGTTATGGTTTATGATATGTTTAATCCTATTCATATGAAGAATGCATTGGACTTTATAAGTGACGGGTGGAGCCCGCTATATCTCCTCGATGCATCTGCAGGTCTCATGAGACAAACTAGTGTCTTTGCATGAGGCCTTGACAAAATCTTATTTGTAGTCTTGGCACGAGGCCTTGGTTATGCGGTTATGATAGTCTGGCATTATCCATTCCATCATTATGAAAATGGTTATTGATATTTCATGTGATTATTAGACCAGTAGAATATCCATGTGAAGAAGTAAATGGAATTATCTCATTTTACATTTGCCATATTATTTTGATGTTCAAGTTTAAAAGGATTTTGTTTTAGTTATACATTGCCTTAAAGGTTTATGTTTATTTATGAAAGCTTCCACAATATTGTTATCCTTACTGAGCATCTGAGCTCACCCCTTTCAATGTTTTAATATTTTCCGGGATGTGAAAAAGTATTTTATGAATGACCTGCAGGGATAGTCAGAGGAGGATATGAGTGTGGACTATGAATACATTGTTATTAGTTTTTCACTTTATGATTTAATGTAACATTTATGAATGTATCTAGTGTTTCCAAAGATACTAAACTAATCGGTCTTTCGAGACTTGATCTTTGTGATCATGCCAATGTTACGAAGTAATTCACCGACTCTGGGTAGCTGGGGTCGGGGCGTTACAGTTGGTATCAAAGGCAGTTTAGTACTAACCTTGGATGCTAGATTTAGATAAACTCTGATTAGAGCACATAGACCAAAGATAGACTTTGACGATTAGTATAGAAGAGCTTCCTAGTATTTTGGTATTATAGAGATGTTGTGAGGTTTCCGAGAAATACATCCCTGTCTGGATACGTGCAGGTAGAGGCGACTCTGGCACAGATGTACCTAGGGGTAAAACCCGAAAACACCTCTTTGAGCTAGACTCAAACGGGAACTGGTGCACGACAACGGGCCTTGCTGCACTCTTGGTTACGACACTCCCGAGGGATTTTCTTAGGATAATTCTCATTTTCTTTACAAACCATTATGTAGGGCTTATGAGTATATACTTCCTCAAAGAAAACATTCTTATGATTATGGATTATATCCATAAACCGTTCAATTTACATTAAGTATTTTAAAAGTTTGGAATTATTCATTGTAATTCATAATCTTACCAAGTTTATGCCATTGTATAGAAATGGTGCCCAGTAGAAGGAATGTGAACTCCAGCAATACGTATGATCCAAAGAGTAAGAAGGATCGTATCTTTCACGGTATTAAGCCAACATTTTGAAGGGAAATGGTCTCCCATGTGTTCTCAACATATGACGAAATAGTATCATGTGTTAATAAAATAAGTAAAGAATTCTCTGAGTCCTATGTCTTTGAAGCGAAGCAAGAGACGAAAGGGATGGATGAGAGAATGATGGATAAAGGGATGAGGGGAAAGAATAATTTTCCAATATGTGGTAATTGTGGGAAGACACATCATGGAACTTGCCTAAAGGGAATGGGAGTTTGTTATAAGTGTAGAGAAAAAGGACACAAAGTGCGTGGCTTCAAGGGTAAGAAAATGGTTTCAAATTTACAATGCTTCTTCTGCAAGGATTGGGGACACTACGCAAACCAATGTCCAAATCATCAGAGTATGCCACAAATGATGTTATTAGATAATAATCAAGTTATGATACTACCACAGATGAGGAGTAATGATTAGAGTTCTTATATTGTTATTAAAGAATTTTTTAATTTGAGTGTTGTATCAATGATGTACTGGTTATAATAATTATGGAGTATATAAGGATTGTACTACAGTACTATTTCATCAAGGACTTGAGATTGTGTGGAACCAAGAAAAGTAAATCCACAGTAGGTTAAATTTTTGGAAAATATATGGTTGAGAGAAAGATAAACCATAATATGGTTCTGATACTGAGATTGTGATTTTGGAATAAGACGTGATTGATTTGGATAAATTATATTGGATATTCTTATCTTTCTTGAAATTGATTGATGTTTTGTATACATTTTTTGATAGAAGGATTATATCTAGTATTCTATAATGAATAAGGGATCATGGTAATTCAGTATGTTTAAAAAGAATACATGATGAATGTGTTCACATGTTGTTACGTGGAAAAAAGGATCTTCATTATGTTTACCTTCCTTATAAAATTTGGACTGTGAGTTGGACAGAAGTATTTTGGATAACTATAAAGGTTGGAATGGATTAAGTTGATCTTTGGATAATATTGTTTAAGGTCAAAGAATTTCTGAAGATTATTTTTGGAATATTATAATACTATAGTTTTAGGAAAAGGACAACCTACAGGGTGGGGCATAACCCGTCGCATCAGACAAAGTTGCAGGAATCGAACCCACAACCATAGTGCGACAGGCCTTTATTACCTACCACTAGCCTACAGGAAGTCCCTGGTTATTACAAAATAGTTTTAATAATCTAAATGGTATGTGGAACCTTTTACAAATAGGATAAATATAATATTTTTGAGTTCTATTATCTTTTTGGGTGAACGACAAGTATTGGGTGGAAATTAGTTAAAGGTTGAAATTATACTTGTCATATATATATCTTATTCATATGAAGAAATTAATTCTTAAACATGAGGGAAGGGATATCAAAACAAAAATGTGTTATCCTAATACCTTATGTTTTGTTGAACTGATGATATTTTCATCATAGATTGATGGCTTTGTGGCCCTCAATTTTACACTTGTTTGTGATTGATGACCCCAATCAATACCTACAAATATTTATTTTTTTCCTCCAACTATATGTCTCTAATTTCCACCAATGTTCTCCTAATTGATATCATAATTTGGTGGTGAATTTTTCAATTCTCCTTCCCCCTTATTAAGGCTAAATTTTATTGACCTTATTTCTGATGTGGGTTTTCCACAAAGGTATTTTCAATTTTCAACCTTTTATTTTCAATGAAAATTTTCAAATTGCAAGGACGCAATTTATTGAAGGAGGGGAGAATGTAACACCCCAAGCTTCCATGATATGCCTCTCTTTCAATAATGCAATAGCTTCCATTGTACGCAAGTTTGAGTTCTAACACACCGCGACTAATCAAAGTAGCTGTTATGAATAGTAATAACCACCTTTTAAAATTATAGAAATTTTATATTTCAAAATGGTCTTCATTTTTGTATTCGTAATATCAAAATTATCCTAAGTTGAATTTGTTGTAACTTTCTGAGAACTTCCAATTTTTTATGAATAGTAAAAAATACATAAAACAACTTTTTTAATAAAAATAATTTATTGTCATAAATTATACTATTTAGTGGTTTTAAAGTATAATTAGAATATATTTTTACCATTATATCCAATGGTGGTCCTTAGAATTAATTTAACATTGAAATTGGGCATGAATAATTGTCAATCTTTTGATATAAATTGTTTCTTAAAAACACGCTGTTTCTTGTGACAGCGGGAATTAATTATAAAATTAATTAATGCAACTTATATGTTTGGAATTTTGTAAAATAGGAATCATTTTTGAAATTGGAATATCAAATATATCTTAGGATGAATTTTTGGCATTATTCTGAAAAACTTCAATTTTTGATGAATAGTGAAACCACTAAGTGGTTGTTAAAAAACTGATTTTTCGTTAAAATGAAACATTACCACTTTTGTGTTTTGAATTTGAAAATTCCTACATACATGGTTGTCAATAAGAAGTAAAATTTGGTTAAATGAGATTAAAATAATTTTTTTTTTGAATAGTAACTTTTAAGTTCCTAATCGCGATTAGAGGTAATTAATGTAGTTTAAGGTAAAAATAATGTTTTAATAATATGAGATGAGCTTGACACATGTCCTACCCTCATTGGATGTGCCATGGCCAACCAAGAAAATACATGGGTCAACATGGGGGCCCCATGGAGCCACTTTAGTTGGAAGATGACATAAATACCTTTTATTTAATGTTAAAGTAAAAAATGACACAAACATGAAATGTTTTACTAAAACAATTTTTAAATGGGGTTATACAAGTAATATTTTTGACTATAAATATTAATTTGAAATCTAAAATTATATCCTACATCATAGTATTTTTTTTATTTTTTTTATAATTTTTTGACATTAAATAAATTAAATTATTTATGACATCATTATGATGCAGCGATGACCTCATTATTTAACGATTTTAATAAAATGAAAAGATAATGTACAATCCAAAGCATAAACTTGTCCAAAGACTATTTGATGGGTATATTTTGAACCCTTATCACCTTATCCACGAATTATATACGTGTGGGACCTTTAGAATCCGAAAAGAATTGTATAATAATGTAAAATTTCCTTACTTTCCAAGAGTGCCCCTCCTCTCCTCTTATAAAAGGCCCCAACCTCTACCACCTCATTCACACTTTCAAGACATTTGGCTCGGCCAAACTCTGCCCCAATACACTCCCAACTTCCCTCCCTTACTCCTAGATGCCTCACTTTGGGCAGAATTCTTCCCAAGGAAGCCTTTGTCTCAAATCAAAAAGAGTTACCCGATTCTTAGGTAATGTCTTCTTTAATGTTGTTATGTTTTATTTTTCTTCTCCAACCCCCTAAACAATTTTTATTCATTTCTTTTGTAACAAAACCACTATCCTCAATATACTAGGCTTTTGTTATAATAATTATTCGAGCTACACTTACACACACCTACATCTAATGGTTAAAGAACATACTGTTTCTATGGATGGCGAATTTTTGCCTCACGAAACGATGATTGTTCAACACTCATATAACACCTCTAATGGTGGCCATTATGATGACAAAATTTTTATATATGATATATATTATTTTATTGTTTTCCTTATGATTTTTTATTATTCATTTATGGCATACCTTTATGGTTTCCATTATGGGTAAACGCGATATTTTCATTTTAGGAAGTGCGGACTACCACCCCCTCAAAGTGATTTGAATCGTTAATACCATATGCGGGATGTATAAAGGATGGAGTAAATTGTATTATATTCTATATTATACTGGAATTATATTATAAATTTATATCATTATGATTCATTCCATTAAATATGAAATTGAAATGAAAGTAGCGTTCATGCGTACGTACAGCTTACCGTCTCCATGAACGGTGCATTTCATTTATTACCTCTAAATGTCATGTAATATTATGAATGTATTTATATACTGGATATATATGAGCTATATGATATCTATATCATGAATATAATTCTGGATATAACAGATATTTCACCATGTGAACGACTTGTAATTATAAGAAGTCTATTTTTGACTCAAGTACCAAAGATCGACAAAACGACCGTTATTAACTTAAATAATTACATATTGTTCATAACATGGTAATAAGGGATATAAAAGGAATAATGAACACGAAAAAGGTTCTTAATTAAATAGGAATTAACTCTAGTTTATTATTCAGGAGGTTAAAGAACGGTCGAGTCAGGACATGACGCAAGGTAAGAGAACTTCTTAACCCAATTTCCATTCTTTGGGTTAATCTCCTACTTTCAAATTATGTCTTGATGTTATTATGTCCTATTTTGTATTTTTACTTTCATTATGTGTACCTATAGTGAATACAAATAATAGATCTATTTTATTTTAAAAATGATCTTTTTAAGGACTTCGTCTCAATCTATTTTCATTGAGGAATATTTGGTTTTATACTCAACTTTCTTTTATACGGTGTATAAACCCCTTGACTTTTACGTTTATTCAAAAGGAATCTTTTTTATATGAAGAATTTTACTAAACGAAAAAAAGAGAATGTTTTTCTTTCCGTACATATGCGGGGACAACGACTTCTCTGCCGCCGTGACCATTATTTGAGTTTCAGCTTCCTCTAGAAGCCATCACATTTTTTAATGAAAAATAAATACAATGTTTTAACTTTCATTTATTTTGGTATTGAAAATGTTTTTGAAAGAATTGTTATTATATCAATGTGTTGTATTGATATCTTGTGATTGAAATGTGGAAATGTTATGTTTCCTTTATCCATGTTTTATGTGATACGATTATGTTATGGTTTATGATATGTTTAAACCTATTCATATGAGGAATGCATTGGACTTAATAAGGGACGGGTGGAGCCCGCTATAGCTTCTCGATGCATTGGCAGGTCTCATGAGACAAAGTAGTGTCTTGGCATGAGGCCTTGACAAAATCTTATTTTTAGTCTTGGAACGAGGCCTCGGCTACGTGGTTATGATAGTCTGGCATTATGCATTCCATCATTATGAAAATGGTTATTGATATTGCATGTGATTATTCGACCAGTAGAATATCCATGTGAAGAAGTAAAAGGCATTATCTCATTTTACATTTTCCATATTATGTTGATGTTCAAGTTTAAAATGCTTTTGTTTTAGTTATACATTTCCGTAAATGTTTATGTTTATTTATGAAAGCTTCCGCAATATTGTTATCCTTACTGAGCATATGAGCTCACCCCTTTCAATGTTTTAATATTTTCCAGGATGTGAAGAAGTATTTTATGAATGACCTGCAGGGATAGTCAGAAGAGGATATGAGTGTGGACTATGAATACTTTGTTATTATTTTTTCACTTTATGATGTAATGTAAAATTTATGAATGTATCTAGTGTTTCCAAGGCTACTAAACTAATCGGTCTTTTGAGAATTGATCTTTGTGATCATGCCAATGTTACGAAGTAATGCACCGACTCAGGGTAGTTGGGGTCGAGGCGTTACACTCTATCGAGAGTAGGATTATATACAATATGAAATTCGTATTCCTAAAATAACTATTACCATCACCTCTATATCTATTTACAGTATATTTGAGTGAATATTTACATTATAAACTAGTGTCTTTTATTAAAGAAATACACTTAAAGACATGATAGTTAATCTACTTGTTTTGGGAAAATATGACCACTATCAATATTAGGTATTGTTTCACATAGTTATTCTCCTTGGGTAACAACTGTCCCCACTAATATGTGACTGCATCCTACCTCTACATCAACATGAAACTATTACTATATCCAAAAACATCTCCAAACACCATTGACTCAATTTACTCTTCTAGAAGTATCAACATTTAATCAACCTCAACCTAATCTACTCAATTTATATCCCAAATTACACTATCCATGTTAATGTAATTTATTTAAATGTATGGAAATTCACATTGGATATAATCCTATAGAAGTTTTCTATAATCCTCATATTGTTAACCACCAAGACAGAAAAATTTTTCACCTCTAACATTCTCATGGGTTGATCTTAAGAAATCGATTCCTCAGTTTCCATAGTCTTCATATCTAAATCATGATCAAAGATTCCATTACCTAAAAATTTACCGTATTGGATCCAAAACTAGAACTTTTAGGGCCAACAATAATGAATTTTCTATTATTGTAGGTCATGGACAATCATCATATTTCTCACATGCACATACACTAAGATAGAGTAAATGACTACATCATCAATGAATAAAACAATGAATTGCTCCATGTATGTATATAATATGCACTTAATAATATCCATGATAATAGTAGGGGAATTCATCGTACCAAACTTTATAAAAACACATACTGCCTGTAGAGACATAGAAATTATATCATTCAAATATCATCCTCACAAACCCTAAATTAGTGTTTGTTTAACCAAAGATATTTTATGAAAAACCAACTCATGACTCTTAGTTACTCAAAGATATCTTCTATCCTTGGAGAGGGTTACATGTTTTATTATATCTTCCTTGTCTATGTGAAGGTAAATAATCAAATTCATCACACACTGGTATTTATTTTTCCCAATAAACACTAAAGCTAATAAGTGGGGACATAAAACTATATTCGTTTATAAGACTATCTAATAGACCCTTATAGGGATGTATCATTATTTGATAGTCTTTGGAAGGACACGTAATATACTTTTTGAGTTTGACCATAAGACCAAAATGGTAAAGATAAAGCTGAACCAAGATATTAAATCGTATGTTGAAAGAAGGTTGTGAGAGCTAAGTGAGCTAGATTAATTAGGAGAGGTGACACAAAAATTATGAAATTTATAAAGAGCGACTAATATAATTTTAAACAAAATCATTCGGAATATATAATTCAAGGATGCCCAGGGTCCATTTCAATTAATTATAGGAAGTAAATTTTCCGTATAAATTTTAAAACAAATCCATCGAGAACCATCACCATTTTAACTGTACTTTTCAAGTATATTTTTGAGCTTATTCCGCATGAGAAATTTTTTTTTTCAATTATCATTGAATCAATCTATTATTTTAAGGTAATAAAAGTGGATTTGAAACCATAGCCTTGAATAAATGAAAAATGTATCTCAAGCACAAATTATGACTATAAACTCCTGATTTTTATATAAAATATTCAATGGTTCATGTATTTTTTTCATTTTAATTGAATATTCTAAAAAAATATATCTCATATTATCAATTTCCCATTAGTTAATCATTAATTTTTATCAATTTATCACCTTGGTATTAAATGTGGGACTTTATCACCTTCCCATGGTAATATACATCTTATTACCAGGATTCTACTATAATACATGCTACTATTGGATTCTACCTAAATCTATTCATATAGATAATGATACCACTAGAGAGCTACCAAACATATAAATTATGAATGGTTAATCCAAGATATAAGTACACATAATAATAATGATAAACAATCCTAATACTAAAAAAAATTTGTTTCTTAATCATAAATTTATAGTTTTTCCCATATTATTTACATTGTAGGGATCCAAATTTTATAAAAATTGGAATTGACTTACTTATATAGTGTATGATAGTTCCAATGGAAATAAATGATAAAATCATTTAAGTTTTTTGAATTTCTATTTTTCTTTTTCATTTAATATCTTATTTGCATTAATTTATTTGGGATACAAATTATTTGATGTATTTTTAATTCTAGGGATTTTAAAATTAAGTGGATCTTCATTTTTAAATATATTCTCACCCATCAAAATCTGTTACATTCAATTAACGGTTTCTTCTATTATTATATTTATTCACTGTGATGACAAATAAAAATTCATTGTCCTTGTTAAAAACAATAAATTAATTGAACAGTTAATGTAATTACTCTCACAATTTGAAATGGATATGTTTAAATCATGATTTCTAATCATTATTATTATCTCTTGCATATTCTCTAGTTTTTTTAATTGTAAATAATTTTTGAATATTGATGTTTACCATCAAATGATTCAAAAAATGGTGAAAATTTTTGTTATTTAGGTGTGGGGTAGTTGGGTATTTCTCAATTCTATGTCTTCAATTGATTTTTAACAAGAAATAATATTATATAATTTGTATCATAAAATTTATCAAAAAAAATTCCAAAAAATTCAAAAAATAAGGGCCTTTGGGTTCAATTGAACCTTAATAAAACCTTGTCTAGTTGACAATGAGATTATTATTATTTTTGGATTCATAAATTTAAAATTTATCGGGGGTGTATTATTATTTTGGTATATTACATATTTTTTAGATTTTTTAATGTGAAACTGATAAATGGAGTAAGATAAGACAGAAAATTGTGGAATTATTATTATAACATTTAAAATCTAGATATTTGATCTCGATCCTAAGAAAACCACATTTTTATAATAAATGACCTTATGTATAAAAATAAATTCATTATAATTTACGTTCATTATACCTAGTGAAAATGTGTAGTATAGATCCAGTAGAAATTATTTGAGTCAAAGGGAACTAAGTCTGCTATGTAAATAAATAAAATCCAAATTCAATAATTATCATGAAATGATTTAAACAAAAACCTTTTTGATGGAATTATATTTTTAAATAATGTTTTTATTTATCGAATATTATTTTATTAATGTGAGGGGAATATTTTTCAGAAATGAAGAAGTGGAAAATTTACTTATAATAAAATCACTTGTGTAGAATCAATAAATTGAAAATCGAATCCTTGAAATCTTAAACCTCAAATATAGTGAAAATTGAAGGTTCTTCTTGTAACAGTTTTATTTGTACATCAATTTAACTTGTCAGCACTGCCAGATCTAGATGTGAATTATAATTGAATTTGGGTCATGAGTGACTTCAATTTTAAGGAATTTAATCTTCAATAGTGAATGAATATATGATCCATTATATATAAAATATATTTATATATTGGAATGAAATACTCTAATTATTAGTTAAAAATCCTCACCCACCTCCTAATTTTTAAATATTAAAAAAATTCTCAAAATTAACCATTTTTTAACTAATTAAAATAATAATTGTTCCTTGAATTACAATGATATTTAGAATGTAAATTTATTTAAGGAAATTAATCATTTATCTGTGAGGTAATTTTTTGTAACCTATGTTTACACACATTATGTAAGAACACTGATCTTATTTTCATGTATGTTTTTCCTTTTCTGGTCGTTTTTGAGAAAAAGGTGACATTATGGAAATTTTCGAGGTACGCGCCATGTAATTTATGTGTACAAACTATGTACTCAGTTACTAGTGGTAGCCTGGTGCTGGCCATGTATTGTCCATACACATGGTCATGTGGGGTGACCTAGAAGCTAACTAAAGCAGAGTGCGGAAAAGGTGAGTAAACAACATGTACATCAAAACTACACGTCATGTACCTTCTTTTTTCATTAAATTCATCGAGGTTGTGTCTATTCTCTAGAATGATCTCCATTAGGTCTCGTTTGACCGAGAGATATGTATATCCATGAATCTTCAACGAACACCTGATCGAGTGTCCTTCCTCCGAATCTAACACCATCAGTTGTGTTGAAATCACATCAGTGAGTTCTGTTTTCTCCTAGAGCCCCATATTCTGTTTTCTCTTCTCTCATGAGAAATTAGGCTTTGAATGTTTTAGATGTTTTTGTAGATCTATTGCATTCAAGGTCGATCCAAGGGTTGACGCCTGAGTATATAGCTCTCCCAATACTGAGGTAGGTGGTTTCTTAGACTATATGGGGAATTGACCGAGTGGGTATCCTCATAGTGTCTCTGAACCACTTGTGGCTATAAGGGGAATTAACCGTGGGAGCTTTATCAGAGAGTCCTTGCCCTTCAAGCTATAAGTGGAATTGGCCATGTGAGCTTCCTGAGAGAGTTCTTGATTGAACATAGTCTATAAGTGGAATTGACCGTGTGTGCTCCCTAATAAAGTACAGAATTACATTAGACTATGAGGATAATTGAACATGTGAGATTCCATAGAGAGTCTTTGATCCACGTTAGAGTATATGGGTAATTAACCGAGTGAGCTTCCTCAGAGAATCTTTGAACCACTTGAGTATATAAAAGGAATTGACCGTGTGAGATTCCTCATAGAGTCCTGGACCATAGGTCTATAAGTGGAATTGACCATGTGAGCTTCCTCTGAGAGTCCTTGACTCACCTTAAACTATAAAGGGAATTGAATGTGTGAGATTTTTCAAATAGTCTTTATTTGAATTAGACTGTAAGGGGAATTGACCATGTGAGATTCCCCAGAGAGTCTTTGAACAAATTTAGACTATATAAGGAATTGACTGAGTGAGCTTCCTTAGGGAGTCATTGAACCACATAGGGTTATAAGGGTAATAGACCATGTGTGCTTCCTCAGAGTGTCCTTGAGCTTGGCTATATAAGTGGAAATGACCATGTGAGCTTCCTTAGAGAGTCCTTTACTGGCCCTGAACTATAATGGGAATTTACTATGTGAGCTTCATCAGAGAGTCAGGAATTACATTAGACAAAAAGAGGAATTGACTATGTGAGCTTCCTCAGAGAGTCTTGAATTACTTATTATTATAAGAGAAATTTACTATAACTTCTTCCTCAAAGAGTCTTTATATATTCATATAACTAAACCATAGGTGATAGGCTATGTGCACCTCATCGAGTGTTATTGTTCTTGTTTAGTTGGATTTGATATGTGTAATTGTTTACTGGTGAGTACATTCTTTTTACTACTTCTGTACCTTTACCTTCTATATATTCACTGACTGTTAGGCACCGATTTTTGGGTGGTTTCCTATAGTGATTGTGGAGACCCAAAGCATGATGTACATAAACATTAAATTACTTTTTCGGAATACTTAATTCATAAAAAAACAGACACTCAAGGATCGTTATGGTTTAGTGTCTTTGGAAACTCGGAACAAAATCTTATAATCATTGTGAAAGATCTTCAACATCTCCCACAAAGATCTTCCCTTTTGGTTTTATAACCTAAATCTTTTCTTTATATCCTGGGGAAAAGAAAACATATAAAGGGTGAGCTCATATGCTCTGTAAGGGTAAACATAGAGAACATAAAGCAATCCCTAAACATTTCAATGCAAAAACTTGAACATAAAATACAAACATCAATATCTTTAGAAAAGACATAAATCATGGGAGTACATAAGGAATATATCATAATGGAACATTAATCCTGATGAAATAGCCTTGCAAATAAAAGATGTAATTGTGGTAACCAATAAGTACATGTTATGATTTCCATAGTATCAAAGGCATTACTGCCAAGACCATCTTAGTGGACAAAGTCCCTTTCTGAATCGAGTTCACTCCACATTTCAGTCCTGTAACACTAAACTAGATTAACTTACCGTTACAGCAATGTCTATCTCATGAGATATAAAATCATTACCCAATGCATTGGAGGGAGATATAGGTCCCACCCATCTCATAATGAAATCATTCTTACCTGTGCCACAAAATAAACTGAAAACATTATTCATAACCCAACGAATAAAATGGGTAAAAGGACATTAAACAAACATAAAAAAAACTTTTAGAAAATATGGACATGGATGGTAACAATAACCGCAGTAAATACTTACGTATAAGCAATCTCGGATAAATATGAGATTTGCAAAATTATCCCATACCTTAGGTCTGATATGCTTCGTACATATCCGAACCTCCTGTATAATGATTTAAATAAGGTCATTGACTTATTTCAGAATCATATTAATTGTTATGATATCATATATGGTTCACTTATGACTTTATATTACCCGTTCGTTTGTAAATTCCATGATAAAGAGTGTTTTGTGTAAAATAATTTCATTTGTCGTTCCTGTTTTGACTTATAATTATTCATATGATTACTTAGATAATGATTACTTATTTCCAAAATATAAAACATGATTTATATATAATATATATTTAGAATATACATATATAAAATAGATCGGTAAATGTAATGAAATACACCATTCATGGAGACGGTGGTCCGTACGTACGCATGAATGTTGTTTTCATTTCCTTATCGAAATGAGTGGAATTAAGTAGATGAAATAAATATATATATAAATAAATCCAATATCACTATTATGTCATATATTTCATTATTTTTCATTATATATACGTTTATAATCATTCATGAATGATTAACATGGAGAATGAATCTTATCACATCGTGGAGACGGTAGTGCGTACGTACGCACGAGCGATGATATCATTTCAATGATTGTGGAATTGTATTGAAGTTTATGTATACTATTTTAGAATCAATATGTATTCAAAATAATCACATATAGTTATTCTTTACACCATTATACGCATCCAAGTAAGGTGGTGGGGGAAAACAGATTACACCACAGTGTAGAGACGGTATTCCGTATATACGCACGCGCGGTGATTTCGTTTTCCATAGGATGGATAGAAGGTGAAATGAGGTTGTTTCATATTTATAATAACATATCAGTATATTAGGGGTACTTATGTTATTTCTTTATAATGAAACCACTAAAAAAGAGGAAGTATAAGAAGAAAGGAACTTGAATGAATCGGTATAAGGTATTACCTCTTTCTCGAAGTGCCTCCTTTGAACTTCAACTTAAGGCACTAGAGTTGGTCTTTTGAGAAGACCAGTACCTCTATAAGGTTTCTTGGGAAGTGGGGAAATGAAATGGGAATAGGTTTTCTGATCTTCAAATCTCAAAAGGGTGTGAAGAGAAGAGGGAAGGGGTGCCCTTTTTATAAGGGAGGAGAGGGGCACCTTTGGAAATATAAAAAATATTAATTTATAATAAATCTAACCCCACATAAAAACCTCAAAAAATGACTCATATTCTATTATTATAAGATATAGGGTTGTAATATCACCAATAAATAAAATTTAGACATGTAGGGAATTTATTTTAAACTTTATCAACTTGATTTATCATTATTTAATCTATTAAATTTTATTTTTGGTAATAAGATTATAAATTTTAAATTTTTATAAATAATTACATATATGCTGTGAATTATTCATAATTAGATAATTTTTGACATTTTTGACTATATAAATTTCAATTTATAATTTTGAAATATTTTTGTGATTTTTAAACAATTTAATAATATGTTATTTTTATAAAATAACAGTAGTTTCAATTTTGACACTATTCATTTATTTGAATTTAAATTAAATCCAAACAGAGGATATAATTGAACTAAAATATTTAATAAGCTTCTAAATTGTCATGGAATTCTATAAAGGTAGAGGAGAACATTAAATAGTTAATATAATATTTATTTTACTAATTGTAAAACAATTTATTTGATATTTCTCTTAATAAAATAATTACTACAACATTTTTTTATAATTATTTGATATACTAATTTATTGCATAAAAATTAAAAATAAAATACTAGTATTAAGATAAATCTTATATAATTCATAATAATACTTTTAGTTATATTTATCTTCTAAAACACCCAACTTTTAAAATGTTATATTTACTAAATTATAAAGGTGACAACTTTGACATCATTTAATATAAAATAATATAAGTGTCATAATCAATTTTATGACTAAAAACGGTCATATATTCGGAACATGGATTCTTATGGTGTATATATAAACTACCAATAAGTTTTGATCAGTATTTTGGTCCTTTTAACATGTATTGAATCTTCAATAAAAACAATATTATTGATTTTTCAATAAATAAATAATTTTTGCATCATTAATGTATAAGCTAATAATGTAATTAAATAACTCTTAAGAATTACAAATAAATTACAATGATGAAGAAATAAAATTTTGATTTCAAATGAGTATTTATAAATGAATTTATATTCTGTATAACCTTATATTAAAAATACATTAATTATTGAAGTTTGAGTGAGACATATTTCAGTTTCCTTTAAATAAAATAAACTAAAGGTCTTAATGACATCATATTGGGTTCTAATGGATTCCATTTCGACCTAAATAGGCCTTAGGATGAAATATAAGCATCATATTATATAATAAAAGTGTTAGGGTAATTTTATAATATTATATTTACCCTTAATTACCCGATTTACATTTTACTAGAGTAAATAAAATTTACCGTAGTTACTATTAATAATGCCAAAAAATAAAAATTAGCCTATTAACATAATTATGACCCACTGATTCCAAATATGGAATCCATTTTTCTAAATTCCACACACAAAAGTTGCAGAAATTTATTTAAAATTAATCCCATTTATAAGAAAATGAGTTTTAAACGTTAAACCATTGCAAAAGATTCGAATGATTTTACCTATGAATTCAATGTAAAATCAATTATATTGGAATAAATTATATTAAATGGTATAAAAATATTGTATTTATACTTTAAAACAATTCAATATTATAATTTAACCATATAAATAATTACGATGAAAAAATTTGTTATAATTAAAATATTGGGCATTTTTACTATTCATTAAAATATGAAAGTTATCAAAAAAATATCAAAAAATTATCCAATGTAAATTATTATCTACCGATTCAAAATAAGAAGTTTATTTTGTGAAATTTAACTTATAAAATTGTCAAAAATTATATTTAAAATGGGTGCCATATCAAAAGGCGGCAAAACTGCATTTTTTGATAAAATACTTATTTTACCTGAAACAACTATTTTGTTCTCATACAATGTTCTAGAAAATGTGTAATATTAATAATGATGTTATAAAATAAAAAAATTGGTTAATACTATTCATAATGGCTAGTTCATAATATTATGACCATATATCGTTGTTTAGTGAAACCCGATATTGCCTACAACACACGCTATCGAAGAAGGTCACGATTGTGTGTAATGAAAGCCAAGTCAAGGATGCATGTAGCACAAGCTCCATTTGTTGTAGCTTACATCACAAGACATCAATAAAATTAAATAGAATATTTTTCATAAAATCTTTTCATGTTACATTATATCCCCCTTTAAAATGAATTTCTCCCTTGAAATTCATCAGGGTTATAAATGGTTTACTACTTGAAAGTTTCTTTAATAAAAACCCACATCGTAAAAAGGAATACCAAAACCAATCATTCAAAACTAACGTATGAAACATAACGGTTACCCAAATTAACTAATCACTGGGTTTCCACATAGGTGAAAACATGGATATGGAAGAGCAATCAAACCATCATGTTCTAATGGAGAGTGGTAGAGGACATGGCTATGATAAAGCCAGCAATCACAAAGCCATGGATTTGTGATGATCTAAGGTATCATCTGATTCATCAGATATAAGGGCACTAGGACAACATTTTTGGTTTTAAAGATCATTTCCCTAATGTTGAAGAAATTGGAATTAAAATAAATACTTTTTTGATTTTGGTACAGTCTCACTGTTGGTCGTTCCTTGAAAAATGTCCACTTCATCTCTTAAAGATATGAAGATGAATTTGTCATTCGTGAAGTGTTAGTAGATCATGTGATATAATGATGGGTCATTCCATCTATCTCATACATAAGTCCATCTATAGTGAGATTAATCATATATGGTTCCTAAAATGGACTTATACTTCTTATATCATACTGCTTAATATATTGAAACTGGTTTTTACTAAACAGGGACTTCCTGTAGGCCAGTGGTAGGAGATAAAGGCCTATCGCACTTCAGTTGTGGGTTCGATTCCCACTACCTTGTCCGACGCGATGGGCTGTTGCCCATCCTACAGGTTGTTGTTTTTTTAAAACTAAATTATTATAACTTTCCATCGATAATATCAAAAAATTTCTATCCATAAACAATACTAACTTATATCCACCATAATACATTCCAATCTTTAGCCTCATCCAAAATACTGCAGCTAAATCTCATATTATAGTGAAAATGATTACCAGAGAGATTATATAAAAATCATGTTAATACCATTGTTGATACCCATATATCATAAGATATGGCTTGTTGGTCACATTCCAAACAATTGAAGTCCTTAATCATGTATTCTATTGAAAAATGAATACCCATTGAACCTTAGTGAAAACATGAGTGCTGTCAAAAGTTAACTCTTTCCACATACCAAAATCCCGAAATTATTTATACTCAAACCATGATATCACTTAGTCCTTATAATAATCATGAACTCATGAATACTATCAAACAATTTATTTTCTCTTTATCCCTTCATTATGCGCATATCATCTACTTTTCATGGTTACCGGTACCATATTCTTAGAGAAAACCACAATGGACCAATACACAAATATTTCAAAATTCCACGATACTATAAATGTGATTCCATGATACTATTTTGAAATCCCATTACATAAACACTTAATCATTACACACCATCATTGTCAAACTCAACACCACATATAGTGATCGCATGTGACTTACCTTTATCCTTTGCCTTTAGAGGTTGCTCACGTTAATCATCCTTAACACTCGGATTAGGTCATTGATTAACATAATACCCCATTTCCTTGCACTTGAAGCATTGAAGTGTTGGTGGTGCATTCTCTGAAGTCTTTTCTTTATTCACCTCATTAGAAACCCTTTTTCCATTACTTCGACACTCAGCTACTTGATGACCTTATATTACACACTTAAAACCTTTTCTAGTACCTTTAAGACAATATCCACCATTATTCATTCACACTTTGAGCATAAAGAAACATTCATCTTCTTTTCACCATTATTTTGATATTTCTCCTTGAACTCCATATTTAGTTTCTTGTCAAAACCATGAGATGGATATGTTACATCAACTTTTAGTTCTACCTTGGTAGCACAACGCGCAACTTCTTCGTAGCTCCTGAAGTCTCCTATAGATAATTCCCTTTCAAGTCATGGTTTTAAACCACTGAAAAATCGATCAAATTTACTTTCAGGATGGATGATAAGGCCAAATGAATACCTTGAAAGTCTTGTAAAATTCGCTTCGTATATACCAAGAGATCCATCATCCTTCTTCTTAAGCTCATGAAACTCCTTTTCCATATTTGTTAGAACAATACGAGGGATGTACTTACTGAAAACTATGTTCTTGAACTCGTCCCATTCCATAGACTCAATTTCTTCTCTTTGCCTCGTATTCTTGATAAGATTCCACCATTGATCAGCATCACCTTCCAAATGATATTCTACTATGATGACTTTATCATGCTCAGAAAATTGTAGAACTGAAAATAACTTTTTCGTGGTTCTGATCCATTGTTCAGCCACTAATGGATCAGAAGACCCGTTGAATAAAGGTGGACGCTGCCTCCTGAAGGATTCAACCGAATTTTTCTTCTTTCTTTGCTGATTTAAATGTCCAGAATGATTCATAGCTTGTGTATTTATAGAAATAATATTGTGCACTCCATCTCCCATAACATTGGTTTGTTCAGGATGACAATCATTGCATCATCCATTACATTGATCAACACAATTCCTTTGGGTTCCATCCATCGTCTAAAACCCAAAAAGAATAGCGTGAGACTAACATCATGATATGAAAAAAAACATAATAAAGGGAGAGTACCTTCCGTATCTAACATCCTAGGTTTTATTCTAATATCGTTACCATAATTCTAGGACTATAACATATGCTTATAATTATTATTAGGCACATCCCTAGACATACCTTAGAAATATCTCTATAGATCTAACTAATGTTTTCGCAGCCTAGTTTCCAAAGGTTGACTAAACCTTTCCTCTAATACCAACTGTGGAGACCCAAAGCGTGATGTACATAGACATTACATTACTTTTCAAAATACATAATACATAACAAAAACAAACATTCAAGGATCATTATGGTTTAGTGTCTTTGGAAACCTGGAACAAAATCTTCTAATCATTGTGAACGATCTTCATCATCTCCGATAAAGATCTTCCCTCTTGGTTTCATAACCTAAAATTTTTCTATATATCCTAGGGAAAAGAAAACATTTAAAAGGTGAGTTAAAATGCTCATTAAGGGTTAACATAGAGAACATAAAGCAATACATAAACATTTGAATGCCAAAACATGAACATAAAATCTAATCCTCAAAATTTGAGCAAAGACATAAATCTTGGAAGTTCATACTGCAAAGATCATAATGGAACATTAATCCTGATGAAATAGTCTTGAAAATAAAACATGTAATTGTGGAAACCATTAAGCACATGTTATGATTTCCATAGTAGCCAACGCATTGCTGCAAAGAAAATCTTAGTGGACAAAGACCCTTTCTGAATCAAGTTCACTCCTCGTTTCAGTCCTATAACACTGAACATGATTAACTTACTGTTCCAGCCATGTCTATCTCATGAGATATAAAATCTATTCTCAATGCATTGGACGGAGATATAAGTCCCACCCATCTCATAATGAAATCATTATTACATGTGCCACAAAATAAACATAAAAGATTCATCATAACCTAAAGAATAAAATGGGTAAAAATGACATTAAACATACATAAAAACCCTTTTAGAAAACATGGACATGGATTATTACAATAACCCCAGTAAATACTTACATATAAGCAATCTCGGATAAATATGAGATTTTCAAAATTATCCCTCACCTTAGGTCTGATATGCTTCGTACATATCCAAAACTCTTGTATAATGATTTAAATACTGTCATTAACTTATTACAAATTCATATTCACTGTTATGATATCATATATGGTTTGCTTATGACTTTATATTACCCGTTCTTTTGTATATTCCATGTTAAAGTGTGTTTTGTGTAAAATCGTTTCATTTGACGTTACTGTTTTGACATGTAATTATTCATATGATTACATAGACCTTGATTAATTAAATATAGATTATAAAATATTATTTATATATAATATATATTTAGAATATACATATATACAATAGATCGTTAAATGGAAAGAAATACACCGTTCTTAAAGATGGTGGGTCGTACGAACGCATGAACGTTGTTTTCGTTTCCTTATCAAATTGAATGGAATTAACTAGATGAAATATATATATATATATATATATATATATATATATATATCCAGTATCATTATTATTTCATATATTTCATTATTATTCATTATATATACATTTATAATCATTCATGAATGGTTAACATGTGAATGAATATCATCGCTTCGCGGAGACGGTAGTCCGTACGTATGCACGAGCGATGATATCATTACAATGATCATGTAATTTTATTGAAGCGTATGTATTCTATTTCAGAATCAATATAACATTACAATAATTACATATAGTTATTCTTTAAACCATTATACCCTTCCAAGTAAGGTGGTGGTGGAAAACAGATTACACCAGAGCGTGGAGACGATATTCCGTAGGTACACACGCGCATTGATTTTGTTTTTCGTAGGATGGATAGAATGTGAAATGAGGTTGTTTCATATTTATAATAACATATCAGTATATTATGGTTACAGATGATATTACTTAATAATGAGACCACTAATGAAGAGGATGTATAAGAATAAATAAACTTGAATGAACCGGTAGAAGGTATTACCTCTTTCTCGAAGTGCCTCCTTTGAACTTCCTCTTAAGGAACTAGAGTTGGTCTTCTGAGAAGACCAGTACCTCTATATGGTTTATAGGGAAGTGGGGAAGTAAAATTGGTAGAGTATGGATGAGATTACAAGATCAAAAGGGTGTTAATAGAAGAGGGAAGGGGTGCCCTTTTTTTAAGATAGGAGAGTGGCACCTTTGGAAATCTTAAAAATATTAATTTATAATAAATCTAACCCCACATAAAAACCTCAAAAAATGACTCATATTCGATGATTAGACGATATACGATTGTAATATCATCAACCAATAAAATTTTGACATGTAGGGAATTTACTGTAAACATTATCAACATGATTTATCCTTATTTAATCTATGAAATTTTATTAGTGGCAATACGATTCTAAATTTTAAATTGTTATAAATAATTAGTTATATGATGTGAATTATTCATAATTAGATAATATATGACATTGTTGAGTATATAAATTTCACTTTATAATTTATAAAAATTTCTGGTATTTTTAAAAAATTTAACAATTTGTTATTTTTATAAAATAACAATAGTGTCAATTTTGACACTATTCATTTATTTGAATTTAAATAAAATCCACACAAGATATATTTGAACTAAAATATTTAATAAGTTCCTAAAATGTCATAGTAATCTAGAAAATTATTGGATCACATTAAATAGTTCATAAAAGTTTTAATTTACTATTTGTAAAACCATTTATTTGATATTTTTCTTAATAAAATAATTACTACAACATTTTTGCATATTTATTAAATATAATAATTTATTACATAAAAATTAAAAATAAAATACTAGGATGAAGATAAATCTTATATATTTGATAATAATACTTTTAGTCGGATTTATCTTCTAAAACACCAATATTTTAAAATGTTATATTTATTAAATTATGAAGGTGTCAACTTTGACATCATTTAACATAAAATAATATAAGTGTCATAATCACTTTTATAAGACTCCAAACGGTCATATATTCGGTCCTTATATGATTATGGTGTATATCTAAACTATCAATATGTTTTTATCAGGTTTTTGGGCCTTTTATCATGTATTACTATTTCAATAAAAACAATATTATTGATTTTTTAGTAAATAAATAATTTTTGCATCATTAATGTATAAGATAATAAGTTAACTAAATAACTCTTAAAAATTACAAATAAATTACCCTGATAAGGAAAAACATTTTATCTTTACAAATACTATTTATAACCTAATTTATATTCTATATAACCTTATATTAAAAATACTTTAATTATTAAAGTTTGAGTGAGACATATTTCACTTTCCTTTAAATAAAATTAACAAATGGTCTTAATCACATCCTAGTGGGTTCTAATGGATTTCATTTCAACCCAAATATGAATTAGGATAAAATATAAGCATCCAATTATATTAATACAAGTGTTAGGGTAATTTTATAATATTATATTTACCCATAATTACCCAATTTACCTTTTACTATGGTAAATAAAATCTACCTTAGTTACTATTCATAATGCCAAAAAATAAAAAGTAGCCTATTAACATAATTTGGACACACTGAATCCAATTATTTAATCCAATTTTCTAAATTCCATACACAAACGATAAATATATTAATTTAAAATTTATCCCGTTTTTAAGAAAACGAGTTTTAAACGTTAAAACATTCCAAAAGATTCAAATGATTTTAATTATGAATTCAATGAAAAATCAATTATAATGACTTAATTTATATTAAATGATAAAAAAATATTCTATTTATACTTTAAAACCATTTAATATTATAATTTAACCATATATATTGTTATGATGAAAAAAGTTATATTAACTAAATTATAGCGCGTTTTTACATTTCATTAAAATATGAAAGTTATCAGAAAAATATCAAAACATTATCCAATGTAAATTTTGTATCCCAATTCAAATGTAGATGATTATTTTGTAGAATTTAACTTATAAACTTTTCAAAAATTATATTTAAAATGGGTGTGCCGTCAAAAGGTGGAAAACCTGCATTTTTTTAAAAATACTTATTTTTCCTGAAACAAATATTTTGTTCACATACCATGTTCGAGAGAATGTGAATGATTAATAATAATGTTATAAAATTTAAAATTTGGTTAATACTATTCATAAGGGCTAGTTCATAATATTATAACTATATATCGTTGTTTAGTGAAACCAGGTATTGCGTACAACACACGATATCGAAGAAGGTCGCGATTGCGTGTAATGCAAGCCAAGTCAGGGATACGGGTAGCACGATCCCCTTTTGGTGTAGTGTACAACACAAGACTTCAATAATATTAAAAAGATTATTTTTTATAAAATTTTGGGGTGTTATAGTGATATAGTCTCCAACCCAGTTTGGGCCATACATTTGGTCCCAAATAGATTATATTGCTGCAGGTATAGACAAGGGAACGTGCCCTTGTACTTCAGGTAATAACTTGCTGTGGAGATGGAGAGCATGGGACTCAGCATAGACTTGAGATGCTGGGGTGATGTTAATTTGTTTATTTTTTTACTTTTCCTTAGTAAAGTTTTTATTCCATCATTGTAATTTGTTTGACTACTTTCTTAGATACATGCACCATGCATAATTTATATATGTGCTTAAATTGTTTGTTATTCCAATCTTCCAATATTAATGACGTTGATATATTTACTGCTTCTTCTATTGTGTATTTTTTTCCCTTCCACTGTATTACTCTTCCTATTAGAGCATAGATTCCCCACTATTACAACCTAGACCCTCGCTGCTAGTTGGCAGCCTCTGGCATTTTTGAAAAATGTGCTTGAGGCCATGTGACCAACCCGATACCGGGCGCCTATGGGTGGTTTCCGAAACCAGGAAATTACAAATTTGTTTCAGAGGATTCCTTTTTATTGACTTAATGTATGGAGCCTCTAGCTAGGGATAAAAATTAATTGTTACTTGGTAATAAGATGTGCCCGGGAGTAGCTAACCCATGTACAAGGGAAAGACAATTTAACTCGTTATTGCATTTTTTTGGTTTTCAATTTTTCCATGGATTTGATTTTACCATTGGGTGATTCACATGTTTTTTGTTGTTACCATTGATGTTATTGAGGTTCTATTTCTGTCGCAACCTGATTTGATTAGAGTACGCCATCTACTGCATCATATATGAACTTGATATAAATCTCATTTTATGCATTCTTGTCATGCCATCTAGGATGCATTATATATTTCATAATGTTGTGATAGATGTCGGGTAGAATATTCATGCTGTTGTGATAGATTCATTGATAAAAATAGCTTCTGTTTGATTGGGTATTGTGTGTGTAAGGTTTGGTTTGAATGAACACAAAAACATTTTTTCTTGTAGTGTTATGGGCCCACATGGATAGGAGTTTGGTATATAAGTGCACAGTTTTCCTTGTTTATAAAATGTATATTATGGTAAAAATTGATTCAGGAGGATTATGGGCTCTTACAAATCATATTTTGGAAATTTCAATGATCATTTTATTTTTTTTCTATGTTTCGGAGTAGTTTCTAAGGCTTAAATTCCGGAAAAACCCAAAATACACACCGTGTAATGTTATGTAAATGCCATGTAGTATCTAACCATGTTATAGGCCATGTGGGTAGAGACACAGGATGGGGAAAGTCTAGTGGGAACACAATGTGTATGAGTTGAACACGCCGTGTAGTGTTGAATTTGTGTCCCCCTGTGTAACTAAGAACATGGAGAAATAATCATTAAGCTATACACATCATGTCGAGATTGAACATGCTGGGTAGACTGAACTACATATCCTATAGTGTCACTAACATGATGGGCTGCTGTTATCCCCCCACATACACGTTGTGTCTGTCTTGAACGCACTGTGTAGTCTTGTCTTAGGAGAGTCACGTGGCTTGACCGTGTAGAAGGGATGAGGTACATAAAGAGGATTCAGGTACATGTCATTTGATGAGATGACACGTCGTGTGTTTGGGGTGTTATAAGACCAGCTCAGGCAGGAGTACACGCCCATGTAAATTATTTAAGGGAACACACTGTGTAAGAATTGTACACGACATTTAGTCATTCTTTTGAAAACATGAGTCATTTCTTCCTCTTGTTGACTTATTACACATCTAGTTTCCATATTCGATAATCTTGTTTTATATTGTGTTCTTGACCTTGCAGAGTCATGCCACCAAGACGTCATCCGTTTGAGTGCCAGTTTCCAGGAAGTGAACAGAAACTAGACATGGCTGATCAGGGACTACCTATAGATCCTCCAATCATTCCATTCATGGCACCAACCATTATACCTGGCATAGGTGCTGATGTATAGTTATGAGAGGGATTTTTGAGGATGATCATACATTTCCGGGAGTGCCACCTCCTACCCTGTCGATGTGAGATCTAACGTGGGTCTTTTAATAGTATAATCCTCTCACTAATTCATGGGATAGTTTACCCCAGGCTTCATAGTCATGGCGAGAGGCCACGCTGACGACTTTAAAGAATCTGTAGATAACTCCATATATGAGGGTAAAAATTGTTACCTATATGCTTCGATACTCATCTAAGAGGTGGTGCGATGAGATCTCACAGGAAGAACACGAGAAAAATATGTCTTGGGATAATTTCAGTTCATCCTCTATAATTAATTATATTCAGAGATAATAAGGGTTAATAGAGCCCGAGAGTTTTTAGTCTCGAGCAGGGTACTCTTTTGGTTATGGAGTATTCCTCTCATTTTAGAGAGCTTTAGCATTACAAACCTATTTCAAGAGGGGATGAGTTGTTCGATAGATAAAATTTTGAGGATGGTATGAGGCATGACATCTGATTGAAGGTGAACATATTTAGGTTGACTTCGATATCCTTTATAATCAACTAGGCACTGAATACAGAGCATAACATGAGGGATTCTGAGGCTCTGAGACCGGGCATTTTGGCATCCCAAGTTAGTACTCCTACTGATAGCAGGAAGCACCACAAGGAGACTGCACGAGGAGATTAGAGTAGGTGGGTGCATCTACTAGTAGTCTGGTGGGGTGCTACCGGTGTGGGAAGGGTGGGAATATGAGGCCATATTACCCGAGTGAACAAATGGACTGCCGATCATGAGGAAATATGGGTCACCTTCTATGCTTCTGTCATATCATCTCACTAGGTGCTGGTGACCGGGGTTATTCTATGACACAGAAATCTGGAGCAGCGCCACCAATTTCTCAATAGTCAAAGAAATGGAGTTATTCTTTCCATTCAAGCCGAGGTGGAGGTCGTGTCTATGGTGGTAAGTTAATAGGCATTCATCGACATCAGGGGGGATCAGCTCAGAGTACTTAGGAAGGGTCACAGAGCCACAGTGGAGGCCAGAATTTTGTAGTGGAGTAGACCCAACTAGAACAGGATACCAGAACCTCTACAGTTTGAGGTATGATCTTAGTAACCTCAATTTTAGCTTCTGCCCTTCTTGATACATGGGCCTCCCATAGTTTTTTATTTTTTGCGGTTGTTGAGAGCCTTTGTCTCTGTATAATTTCCTCTGCTGATACCTTGATTCTATACACTCTGTTGGGACTAGAACGGTTGGTGTACGTCAGTGTAGGGAGTGACCTCTTCTGGTTGGTGGGCATCACTTCTTATGGGACATCTATTTCCTAGAGATGAGATGATGTGATGTCATTATCTGGATGTACTGGTTTGTTCCATTCTAGGCAATCATCAACTGTTATCGCCGCATGGTGATTTTTATGTCACCTGAAGGATAATATTCTCTTCATATGGGTGAATGGGATGTCCGAGCGAGCATAGAAGGACCCGAGCATTAAGGTATGAGAGCAGTTACAACCCAGATTGCTAGCCTATATATGGATGACCAAGGGACTTCACAGTTTCACTTTCCTCCAGGGGTGGATCATTTCATACATGTATATCAAGAAAACTTTTTAGGTTTGACTCCAGAGCGTGAGGTATAATTTAATACCATGCTTATGCTAGGGGTAGAACCTGTGTCCATTCCTCTATATAGGATGGCTACACATGTGTTTCAGGAGCTCAAGAAGCCATTGGAGGAGTTGTAGGAAAATGGATTAATTCGACCCCGTACTTCTCCTTGGGGTTCGTCTGTCCTGTTTGCAATGAAGGCGGATGGTAACCTCGGGCATTGTGTGGATTATCTGTAGCTGAACCAGTTGACAGTCAAGAACCAATATCCCTTTCCTAGTATTGATGATATATTTGATCAGGTTTAAGGATCCCGGGTGATCTCAAGGATTGACATGACATCCGGTTACCATCAGTTGCGTGTTAAACCATTAGATATACATCTTAAAGCCTTCCAGAGTAGGAATGGTCTATAAGAATATATGATTATGCAATTCAGTCTAAAGAACTCGCTGACATTTTTCATGGCATGGATGAACTGACTGTTCTACCCATACATGTATTCAATCATGGTGGTTTTTATATACGATGTCTTGGTGTACTCTCACACTCTACACGACCATTGTACTCATCTAGAGATCATTCTGATTACACTAAGAGAGATTCAGTTATATGCTAAGATCTCAAAATTCCACTTTCCGATAGAACATATTCACTTCTTGGGTCATGTTATCACAGAGGCAGGATAATCAATAGACCTGGAGAAAGTGAGATTAGTAGTTTCATGGGAGTAGCTGAAGAACGTCTTTGAGGTGCAGAGTTTTCTTGGGCAGGATGTATACTATAGAAGTTTTATATAGAACTTTTCACGCTCAGCTGCACCACTGAGAGGCCTGACAAAGAAGGGAGAGATATTCTTGTGGTCAGATTCTTCTGATTTAGCCTTTGAAGAGCTGAAAGACTGGTTTACTTTAGCACAAATACTAGTCATTCCATAGCTGGGCAAGAACTATAATACTTATTGTGATGCTTCAGGTGTCATGCTGGGATCACTATTTATGAAGGGTGATGGAGTTTCTAGGTACATGTCTCAGTAGTTGAGGCTACATTATAGGGATAACCCAACACATGATATTGAGCTGGCAGGAGTTGTTAATTCCTTACGTTGTTGAAGTCATTATATTATGTGAGAGCATTTTGTGGTTTTCATCGAGCAAAAATTTCGCAGGTACATTTTCAATTAGTGTGATATTAATTTGAGACAGTGATGGTTTGTTGAGTACCTACAGTCCTTTGAATTTTATCTTGCCTGTACGCCTGGAAAGGTAATGTAGTGGCTGATGCATTGAGTAGGAGGACTCAGATACATGCAGTTCAGATGGAAAGAAGTGAGTGGAAGCTTATGGATCTATTATCTGAGATTCATTTGGAGGTGCACAATAGTACGGGGTAGACATTCCTTTCTTTTTTATATATTACATCTAATCTTCTTGATCGAGTGATAATGAGGTAACTTTAAGAATCAGAAGGCCTAGTCTTGCCGGAGAGTGTTCCAGGAGAGGACTCTATTCCTAGATGGACTATAGGCGAGGATGAGATATTATGATTCCAGGGCTGTGTATGGGTTACAGAAGATATAAATGAGGATCTGATGCAACATTTCCATTCCCCAATTTGGGAAGTTCATCCATGTATCCCCAAGATGTATCGTGATCTACACCATTAGTATTGGAGGCCAGTAATGAAGAAGGATTTTGTTGGTTTCGTCCTGAGGTGTTCCAACTATCAGTAGGTAAAGGCGGAGCATCATCAAAAAACATGTCTTTTACAACAGCTACCCATTCCTGAGTGGAAGTGGAATGACATCATGATGGATTTTATAACAGGTTTGTCGAGGTTTCCTCAATGGAATGATGCAGTGTGGGTTGTCATTTTCAAACTCATGAATTTTTCCATATTCTTGATGATATCATACGGCTTCTTGTAGTTCCACAATCCATTTCTTCAGATAGGGATGAACATTTTACTTCTTGGGTCTCACAGGGGAATTAGAAGGCTTTGTGTTCACAGGTAATTTTGAGTACAACTACCACACTCAGACAAATGGCCAGTCCGAGCATATGATTCAGGTTTTTGAGGACATTCTCTGAGCATGTATCCTAGTTTTTGGATGTTCTTGGGAGAAACATATTACTCTTATGGAGTTTTCATACAATAATAGTTTTCATGAAACTATTCAGATGGCACCTTATGAGGCATTATATAGTAGGTCATGACGATCACCCTTATATTGGCTAGAGGTAGGACAATTAGCTTTGTTGGGACCTTATCATGTTAATGAGACCATAGAGTAGATAGATTTTATTTGGAAGAGGATGGCTTCTGCACAATCTCATCATAAGTCCTATGCTGATTAGCTGAGATGACCTTTGGAGTTCGAGGCTGGGGATCAGGTTTTCCACCATGTCACAACGTGTTTGGGACATCGGAGGATTAAGAGATATGGTAAGCATTCAAAGAGGTAAATTGGGTAATTTGAGGTGTTGGATTTATTTTTTCCTGTAGCCTATCGGTTGTAGTTACCCCAGAGTCACTAGGTTATGCATGAATTTTTTTCTCTTTTCTCAGCTTCGACATTACTTTTCAGATCCGACTCATGTATTTCATCCTGAAGAGGTTGTGATCGAAGTGGATGCATCATTCGAGGAGCATCCTATATGGATTATTGATCTCATTACAATGGTTCTCCAAGGAAGGAATGTTCCTATAGTACGAGTACAATGGCCACACGTGCAGGTAAAAGATGAGACTTGGGAGAGGGAGGTTGATGTACAAGCACAGTGGCTCGAACTATTCGAGGTTTCTTCTTCTACGCTGCACTAGGGAAATTCGAGGATGAATTTATTTAAGGGGGAAAGTTTGAAAGAATCCAGATCTTTTTTTCAGGTATGTTTTTTTTTCTGTTCATTTTTGAGAAAAATATGAACTTATGGAAATTTTACATGTACAAGCCATGTACTTTATGAGTACATGCCCAGAACACAGTTACCACTGGTAGTTGGGTGCTGGCCATGTAGCGACCATGCACACAGCCATGTTAGGTGACCTGGAAGGTGCCTAATGCAGAGTATAAAAAATGATATTACACACCGTGTACTTTCTTTTCTTTTCATTAAATTCACTGGGGTCATTTCTAATCTCAAGAATGCTATCCTTTTAGGACTTGTTTGACCAAGAGATCTATACGGCAATAGATCTTAGATAAACCCTTGAGCGAGCATCTGTCCTCTGAATCGAACAATGTCTATTACGTTGAAATCGCATCATCATGTTCTATTTTCTCTTAGAGCTCCATCTTCAGTTTTCTCTTCTCTTTTGAGATGTAGGGGGTTGAACGTTTTAGATGTTTTTGTAGATCTACCACATTCTACATCGATAAAATTACGAATTCTAGACTATATCTATCTCCCAATGCCGATGTAGGGTGTTTGTGCCTTTCCTATACAAATATTTGACTATTATGTGAAATTTTGACCAATACCCTTGAATGGGCTATTGAGTTTTTACCATTTTACGCCTATTGATTTCCTTCCATTACTGTATGATTTTGTAGAGGTTAATTCGGTATGAATATGGTTGATTTATATGCTTTGGGTGTGTTTCCCATAAATGTTCTGTTTACGACTGTTGTTTTGTATAGCCTGTTTGTCCACCATTCCTATATTCCATACCTAGTTCTGTAGGGAGGATTGTTTTTATTCTGACATGCTTGATATGTTGTAGACTGATTATCCAAGTAATTCTCAAAGAATACCTATGCTGTTTTTTCCTTGCAATGCTTGTTGGCCTACCCAGGGCCAGGATAACCTGGTGTAGTATACTATAATGGAAATTGACTTAGTGACCTTCCTCAGAGAGTCCTTGAGCACTTTATACTATACGTGGAATTTTCTGAGTGAGCTTCCTCAGAGATTATTTGAACCACATGGGGCTATAAGGGGAATTGACCATATGATCTTCCTCAGAGAGTCTTTGACCTTGGTGTTATAAGTGGAATTGACTATTTGAGATTCCTCATAGAGTCCTTGAATGACCTTAGACTATAATGGTAATTGACCAAGTGAGATTCCTCAGAGTGTCTTGAATTACATTAGACTATAAGTGGAATTGATAGTGTGAGCTTCCTCAGAGAGTCTTTGAACCACTTTAAACTGTAATGGGAATTGACGGAGTGTGCTTCCTCAGAGATTCTTTGAACCACATGGGGGTATAAGGGGAATTGACCATGTGAGCTTCCTCAAAGAACCCTTGACCTTGGAAAAATAAAGGGAATCGACCGTGTGAGCTTCCTCAGAGAGTCCTTGACTGACCTGAGATTATAAGGGGAATTGACCATGTGAGCTTCCTCATAGGGTCTTGCATTACTTTGGACTATAAGAGGAATTTAACATGTGAGCTTCTTTAGAGAAACATTGACCAACATTAGACTATATGGGGAATTGACCGAGTGGGCATCCTCATAGAGTCTTTAAACAACTTGGGGATATAAGGGGAATTGACCATGTGTGATTACACAGGGAGTCCTTGACTTTGGGGAGATATGGGTACTTGACGATGTGAGCTTCTTCAAAGATTCTGTGACTGACTATAGACTATAAGGGGAATTGACCATGTGAGCTTCCTCAGAGAGTCTTGAATTACATTAGACTATAAGGGGAATTGACCATGTGATCTTCCTTAAAGAGTCTTGAATTACATATGACTATAATGGTAATTGACTGTGAGTGAATTCTTAGAGAGTCTTTATATATTCATATAACTGATCTAGAGGGGATATGCTGTGTGATATTCCCTGAGGTTTACTATGCTTATTTTGTTAACATTAATATGACGAATTGTTTACTTCTAATTACTTTCTTGTTTAATTCTTATTTACGTTTAACTACCATATATTCATTGACTATTAAGCATAGATCTTTGGGTGGTTACCTAATAGGATTTAGTCTCACACCCTGTTTGGTCCATGGTTTGCGGACCAAACAGATTATATTGATGTAGGTAGAGACATGGGAAAGCACCCTTCTACTTCATGTCCTTGAATTTCTTTGTAGCTGGAGAAAATGTGACCGAGTTTAGGATTGCGATGATATAGAGTTGTTTATTTGTTTCTTTTCTACTTTGGTTCAGCACAATTTGTATTCTACAATTTTGACTTATTGGGCTGTATTCATCGAAACATGTACCATGCATCATATATATATGTTCTTTAGTTGATTGTTATTCCTATCTTCCACTAGTACTGTTGTTGATATATTTAATGCTTCCACTATTGTGTATTTGTTTCCCTTCCCCTATGTTTCACTGCCAATGAGGGCATAGTTTATCCACTATCACACACAAACCCCTCGTTGCTTGTATACAACCTCTAGAATTTGGGGAATGTCCTTGAGGCAATGTGACCAACCCATTACGGGGCACCTCTAGGTGGCATCCAGAACCGAGATGTATAATATTTCTAAATTTCTTATGTTATAATAACTAAATTTCTTATATGAATACAATCCATAATTTGGGTGTTTTTGAATATTTTGACACGATACATTATAACATTTACTCATTTAACATCATCCAAAAAGTGTTTTTATTTAGTGATAATTTGAAAAATATTATATGTTGGTCGGAGTGGACACTCAAGAGGGGGGTGAATTGAGTTCCAATTAAAATTTCTGTTAAAAACAATTTCTATTAAAATCCCCCAATTTCAAAAACAAATTAAACTGTAGTGAATTTATATAGATTATAAAGGTTCAATTAGTTTCTCAAAGATTGATTAATTCTCAGTTAACTTAATCTTATGATTAAATTAACTTTTGAAACTAACTTACTGATTTATAACAAACATAAACACTTGCGAATTTAATTATCAATGTAGCTTTGAAGGTAGATTATATTTCAAAGTAATAGCAGCGGAATATGAAATAAATATGTATAGTATGGATATAGAGTACAACTACAAACACAAAGAATTAACCAAGAGGTTCAGTCTCAATCCGAGACTTAGTCCTCTCAAAATTTTATATAAGAATGATCCACACCCTGGATCGGGGTTAACAACAGTGAACACACTGTCCAGGTCACAAGACCTCTACCACAGTTCTTCGTGGGAAAACAAACAACAGCAGCCAGCTGTTCAGGTCACAAGACCTCTACCACTATCCACAGTGGGAAATGGGGTGCAAAAAGGTTTGCTGAGGATTTACAGATCCTCCAGTGAAAGTAAAGGAGTCAGTGTGTGTGTTTAATACAGCAGATGACACACACTGCTCAAAATGTAGAATAAATCACAGAACAAGAGATGTAGAGTTTAGAAGTGGTTCTGGTGATCTCAGTGTAGCTCTTGTATTCGATCAGAAGAGAGTTTGAGTCCTCTTCTCATTTCTGTTTGAGAAACAGAGTGTCGTATGCTTCAGGTTCACAGGTAGTGAGAATGTAGTCGATGAAGCTCTTCAGGGTTCTTCTTGTATACACAGAACACTTCTCGAGTATACTTGATTGTCTATATGCTTCTCTGTGTTCTTGATGGAACTCGTTTTTATCTTCTTGTGTTTCTGATATATTTCGTCCACCACGCACTTCTCTGGTTCTCATCCTTTTTGGGCAGCGTAGTCTTCTCGTATTTATCTCCCGACAGGGGACAGAAAAGATTTCTTTTCAGCAGGTACGAGGTATAGGTTCCTGACATCCGACAACCTTTATCAGATATTTGACAAATCATCAAAATGTATGATATGACCGTTAGATATATTAAATGTAGGAAATAAAGAAATTAAAACAGTGAGTCGAGAATGTATGTCACTTTTGACTTCAACTGTGGTCTTCCAACTGTGGACTTCCTTCTGACTGCTGACTTCAACAAAAGGCTTGCTGTCTGTAGGCTTGCAATAGTAGCTTTTACTCCATGTAACTGTAGCCTTTCTAACTGTATACTTGTAACATCAAATTTGTAGAACTGTAACCTTTGTCAACTGTAGACTTCGATCATCAGTAGACTTAGTAGACAGAAGCTGTCTAACTGTAACCTTGACTGTAGACTTATGACTGTAGGCTTGTTCGACTGCGAACTTGTTTCAACTGTAGACTTGTTCGACTGTGAACTTGAGCAGATATAACTTTGAACAGAAGTCTTGTAACTGTGACCTTCGTCTGTGGGCTTTGACAATAGATAGCAGTAGACTCGTAACTGTAAGCTTGTATTAGTCTTCGACTGTAACCTTGTAACTGTGAACTTATTGCAACAATAACTTAAGGTGACAGTTAGCTGTAACTGTGACTTTGAAAATAAAACTCTGACTGGTAGCTAACAATACTAAACTTATGTAAATGCTACTGTAAGCTGTTACAGTAAAGTTATGAGAGTAGGAATATGAACTGTTTAGAATAAAATACGTTTAAGCATGGAATAATAAGATTAATTCAAGGTTTTAATACATCATAATCAATGGTTCAGCATGATTTGGGATTATCAAAACAGGTGATTCCAACAATCTCCCCCTTTTTGATAATCACAAATTATGTCAGTATGAAATATAGAAGTATCAGAGAGAAGTGTGCAAAACACAGTATTAGCAATATGAGCACAAAAATTAGGTATAATCCGCAAGGATATCTCCTCTTTGTATAGGTTCATTTCTCCCTTGAGTTTTCCCTATTTCTCCCCCTATCTATTTCTCCCTATTTCTCCCCCTTTGTGATTAACAAAAAGAAAGACAGAGAGAGAGAAAATAAACATTGTATTAATAAGGAGTACAGTACATGACCCAAAACGTGAATACATGATCCCTATCAAAAAAAAACATAAACAGACTCAATCCTCTTCATCTGGAGGTAAGGGATCTTTTCCTTTGGAGGAAGAAGATGGAGCAGGAGGTGAAGGATCAACAGGCTTAGGAAGTGCAGCAGGAATATCTGGAGGGGCAGCAACAGATGCTCCTGAAGGCCTGTAGTGAGTAGCTTGCCGAGGTATTAGTGGTCTAAGGCTTCTGAGGGCATCAGCAGGAGACATTACTGAAGAACCACTGGGGTTGGAGACAGGTAGGGCAGGAGGAACTATAACAGGTGTGCAGTCCACATGAAGAAAAGGTAGGAGCAGATTCCTGAAATCCATGATGATGTTTCCTCCTCTGTCCATGGCAGATAAGAAGTCATCTTTGTTTTCCAAGAATTTATCCAAAGTCGGGGTCAACTCTCGTAGCTTGCTAACTTGTTCTTTGAAAGCTTGAGTTATAGGAGGCAGCTTCATAGTTTCTAGCATGAGCTTGAAGTGATTGTTCAACTGCTGCTTGGTGAAAATCTGATCAAAGTAATAATCCACTTTACTTTTGATGGCCTCCTGAGAAGCAGTAGCAGCCTGAAGGTGCTCACGAACAAAGCCACTGACTTCTCTTGTAGTAGCAAGGATCTGTAGGTCTGATGTGTCATTTGCACGGGCCTGAGTAAGCTCTTCTTTGAGCAGGCTTCTAAACTGCTCAAGGTCCACAGGAGAGCTAGATGAAGAAAGGGACTTGACTGAGAATTCCACTGTCTCCTTGAAAGACTGAGTCAGATTTCCAATCACTTTCTGAATGACAGCATCCTGATTGCTAAAGTGTTCTTTTACTGATTTCTTGAAAGCCTCAAATACATCCACAAACTGCTTGACCACTTCTTTGATATATCGAATCTCACTGGCCACTTGTGTCTGAGAACTGCTCAGGGCAGTTAAAGAAGCAACTGATTGTCTAAGGGCCACTACTGCTCCGGTCCAGCTTTCAATTTGAGTGTGGCACACTTTCATTTCATCCATCACTTATTTGATTGGACATCCCACAACACATCCTAGAGATAATTCTAAGGATTGTTCCACATTTTTCAGCTCATCAAAAAGACTGGTTTTCAATTCAGCAACAGATTGTCTGATGGTCTCCTTCATTTCGTTCTTTAAGGATTCAAGGTCTTCCTTGGTGGCCAATCTTTCAGTTTCTAACACTGGAGAGCTGTTAGGTAGGATGACTGGATTTCTTGGTGGTTGTTTTTCCTCATCTTAATCCTCATAATTGAGTCCTAACACCATGTATCCTGGATCTGAGGTCCATCCTTCTATATCAAACATTACAGAGACTGAACCAAAACGCTCCCCCTCACTTGGAGGTCCTTTCTGAACACTTTCTACTATCTGCTCAACTCTGGGTAACTCTAAGTTCTCTTCTATAGCTCTAGCAGGTTCCATATTTGCTTCCTCTGTAGGTTCAGCAGTGAGGTTAGTCTCCCTCTTTGTTGGGTCATCAACCAATTCCCTGACAACAGTAGTAGAGACCACTCCTGCTTCCTGGTCAGACACTGACTTGTCTGTATACCCTATCAGAGGGCTCATACTGAGTTCTTTTGTTTCTTCACCACTAATCTCCTCTTTATCTTCTGCAACAGTTTCTTGATTTTCATTTAAAGCTCCAGCCTCTTTTTCTTTGACTGTATCATCCTCATCAGAGGTGTCCTTGACACAATATTGAGATTCTTCTTCTTCTTCTTCTGTAGACTCAGTCTCACTGTCTCTTAGAACAGGTTCTCTACTAGGTAGTTCTTTTGGAGGGCTTGCTGCTCCAAACGTCACTGTCCTGACAGGACTGTGAGTAGTATCAGGATCACTCCCTTCATCAATTGGGGTGTTCTCTCTTGCAGAGTCACCAACTACTGCAGTCTGTTCATCATCTGAGTATACAGGTTCAGGCTCATCAGGCTTTAAGCCTGGATCTCTCCTATCTCTCGGTCTAGAGGGATGAGTAGAAGGGCTAAATTTCTCATAGATTCTCTCCTCATCATTCACCCATGATTTCTTCCAGGGATTAAAACTGATCTTCATGAATTTGCAGATTACTTTCGAGATACATACATTGTTCTTTTCCACTATCAACTCTTCCTGACTTCCAGCTGCACCTTTCACTTTCAACATAATCGAAATGAGTTTAGCATGAAACAAGGCACTTGATTTTGAGCTTGCCTTTATCATGTCCTCCATCTGAGCCATCAGCAACCTACAAAGGTTGATCTTCCTTCCATGTTTTAATAAGTACATCAAGTAAATATCCTGGTGCTTCAGAGTTGCAAAATCTCCTCTTCTAGGACTCAGTACATGCTGAATAAACTTAAACAGAAGCCTGTCCTCTCCATTCATTTCAGCAGCAATAACCTTTCTTACTGTGCCATTGCCTGTCAGTTCTTCCAGAGCCGTCTCATGATCAAAGATTCTACTATTTGGAGGAGCCACTCCAGAATAGTAGTTGTAAATACCCTCATGAGGAACTCTTAAACTAGAAACCAATTCAACTGATGAAAAACTGACTTCATTGCCGTTTACTATGGATACCAGTCTATGCAGATCAACCTCTTCCTCGAACTGTAGATATTCATAGAATTCCTTCACCAGCTTCGGGTAGTACGGTCCATTATTGTTTGCAAAGCATTCGGTCCATCCTTGCTCATTAAGCACTGCCAGTACTAATGATCTGCTCGATAAAATCCACTCTTCACTTAGCTCCTTCTCAGCAACTATTTCTCTCTTAGTCAGATGTGGATTGACAGGTCTTATCGAGGCGTTCTCGGTGCCACTGGATTCGACTTGAGTCCTCTTTGGCATTGGTGCATCTTCATTGACATTCGGGGGTCGCTTTGTTCTGGCCATTGGAACTGAATGAGGTTTCGAGGTTCGATTGAAGGATTAGGGTTTAGGGCTTGAGAGAGAGCAAGGGTCGAGATGAGTGGATTGAGATATGTTCGATGTTCTCAATTTTTATCATTTAGGGATTTAGGAATAAAAGAATAAAGAAAAGAAACGGTTCGAATTCCCGCAAAATAAAATAAGGTTAAACAGCGAAACAGCCTACAGAGAGATGTAACAGTGAGGTACACCGGTGAGGTCTAACTGTGAGGTTTCAACTGTGAGGTATAACTGTGAGGTTTCAACTGTGAGGTTTCAACTGTGAGGTTTCAACTGTGAGGTTCTAACTGTGAGGTTTCTACTGTGAGGTTCCAACTGTGAGGTTTCTACTGTGAGGTTCCAACTGTGAGGTTTCAACTGTGAGGTTCTAACTGTGAGGTTTCAACTGTGAGGTTCTAACTGTGAGGTTTCTACTGTGAGGTTCCAACTGTGCTATAATTAATCATACCTAACTCATGTTTGATGTAACTTAATCTCTCAGAATTCAAAGGCTTTGTAAAAATATCAGCTAACTGATGTTCAGTGCCAATGAACTCAAGAGTGATATCACCTTTTTGATAATGATCCCTCAGAAAGTGATGTCTCACATAAATATGTTTTTTCCTAGCATGAGATACTGGATTTTTAGAAATGTTAATAGCACTTGTATTGTCACACCTTATAGAGACATGTTTGAATTGATATCCATAGTCTAGTAAAGTGTGTTTCATCCACAAGATTTGTGCACAACAGCTACCGGCAGCTATATACTCAGCTTCGGCAGTAGACAATGCAACAGAATTTTGCTTCTTACTACACCAAGATACTAGTGACTTGCCTAAAATGTGACATGTTCCAGAGGTGCTCTTTCTATCTAACTTGCAGCCAGCAAAATCAGCATCAGAATAACTTAATAAATCAAATGATTGTCCTTTTGGATAAAATAATCCCAAATTGGGAGTATGTTTTAGATATTTGAAAATCCTTTTAACAGCAGTCAAATGAGACTCTTTTGGATTGGCTTGAAACCGAGCACACATGCATACACTGAACATGATGTCAGGTCTACTGGCAGTAAGGTACAGTAGACTACCTATCATACCTCTGTAATTGGTTTGAACCCCTGGTTCACCAGTTTCATCACTGTCCAACTTGCAAGTGGTGCTCATAGGTGTGTCACTGCCTTTGGTGCCATCCAAAGAAAAACGTTTTAGAAGATCTTTAATATATTTACTTTGGTTCAAAATAATACCATTTTTATTTTGAATGATCTGAAATCCAAGGAAAAATTTGAGTTCTCCCATTAAACTCATTTCAAACTCATTTTGCATTATTTTTGAAAAATCAACACATAAAGAATTTTTAGAAGATCCAAAAATAATATCATCCACATAAATTTGTACTATTAAGACATCTTTAGAAATCCATTTAATAAAAAGAGTAGGATCAGCTATCTCTTTAGTAAATCCTTTCGAAATAAGAAAAGAGCTGAGCCTATCATACCAAGCTCTTGGAGCTTGCTTTAAACCATATAAAGCTTTAGATAGTTTAAAAACATGATTAGAAAAATGGGGATTTGTAAAACCAGGAGGTTGTTCCACAAATACATCGTCAATTATATATCCATTTAGAAAAGCACTTTTAACATCCATTTGATATAGTTTGAAATTCAGATGAGCAGCATAAGCAAGTAATATCCTAATGGCCTCTAATCTAGCCACAGGTGCAAAGGTTTCCTCATAGTCTATTCCTTCTTCCTGACTATACCCTTGTGCAACTAGCCTAGCTTTGTTTCTGATTATATTACCAAACTCATCAACTTTGTTTCTAAACACCCATTTAGTGCCTATGGTAAGAGTGTCTTTAGGTCTTTCCACTAATTCCCAAACTTTGTTTCTTTCAAACTGATTTAGTTCTTCTTGCATAGCCATTACCCAGAATTCATCACTGATAGCATCATTGACATTTTTGGGTTCAAGCTGTGAAAGAAAAGCTTGATGTTCAACCTGATTTCTTAGAGAAGCTCTAGTTTGTGTTCCTCTATCAAGATTACCAACAACAGCATCTAAAGGATGATTCTTTAGAATCCTAGTTGATTTGGTAAAGGTTGGACTAGATATTTCAGGTTCATTTATAGGTTCGGGTTCCACAGAGGAAGTTTCTGGAAAAAGTCCAGAACTGGATGTTTTTATTACAGGTTCTTTAGATTTGTCATTTAGGTCCAGAACAGATAAATCTTCTTCAACATCTTCAAGAGAAGTTTTAGACTCATGTGGATCAGTCTCATCAAACTTGATGTGAACAGATTCTTCCACACATTTGGTTTTCTTATTGAAAACTCTATAGGCTTTACTAGACATAGAGTAACCCAGGAAAATTCCTTCATCACTTTTTGGAGCAAATTTATCAAGATTATCTTTGGTATTCAGAATAAAGACTTTGCAACCAAAAACTCTAAAGTAATTAACCTTAGGCTTCCTATTATTCCACAACTCATAAGGGGTTTTCTTAAGAACCGGTCTAATCAAGACTCTATTAATAACATAGCAGGCTGTATTTACAGCTTCAGCCAAAAAGTAAACAGGCAGGTCATATTCATTAAGCATAGTCCTTGCAATTTCTTGCAGGGTTCGGTTTCTTCTTTCCACTACACCATTCTGTTGAGGTGTCCTAGGAGCAGAAAAATTGTGAGCATAGCCATTGTGTGAGCAGTAAGATTCAAATTCTGGATTCTCAAACTCACGACCATGATCACTCCTCAAGGTCTTAATCTTAAGTCCACTAAGATTTTCTACAGACTTAGAGTATTTAACAAAGGAAGAGCAGGCTTCACTTTTGTGAGCTAGAAAGTATACCCAAGTATATCTAGAAAAGTCATCTACAAGAACATAAACATAGTGCTTCCCATTTAGACTTGAAATTCTTGATGGTCCAAACAAATCCATGTCAACCAGTTCAAGTGGTTGAGAAGTTGAAACTTCTTTCTTTGGTTTAAAAGAAACTTTGTGTTGTTTTCCCTTTTGACAGGGATTACACACTTTGTCATTTGGGAATTCAAGCTTAGGTAGGTCTCTAACTAGGTGTTTCTTAGAGAGTTTTCTAAGTGAGTGAATGTTGCAGTGTCCTAATCGCCTATGCCACATCCAAGACTCTTTATGAAAAGCATTTAAGCAAGTAACATTATGTTTAGCTAAAGTGTTTAAGTCAACAGCATAAACATTTTCATTTCTTAAGGCAGAAAATATTAAAGCATTTTTGGAATTATAAACATCACAAGAATTGTTTTCAAACTTGACATTAAAACCATCATCACACAATTGAGAAATGCTAAGTAGGTTGTACTTAAGTCCATCAACAAATAAAACTTTGGAAATTAATACTGAGTCAGTGTTACCAATCTGGCCTAAGCCGATGATTTTTTCCTTTTGAGTTATCACCAAAAGTGACATATCCTCCATCAACCTTTATTAAGATTTTGAAACACGAATAGTCTCCAGACATGTGTCTTGAACATCCACTGTCTAAGTACCATACCTTCTTGTAATTGCTTTTCAAACAGATTTCCTACAAAACAGATTAGATAGGAAATGACTTTGGTACCCAGATTTTCTTGGGTCAAGATATGTTAGCAATCAAGGATTTAGGTACCCAGATTTGTTTTATGGGTCCCATACAATTAATAGATGCAACAGATTTAGAGAGATATACTTTATTTGATCTACAACTATTTAAATAACCAGTTGAGGCATACGAATTTCTAAAACTAGAACTAGCAGGATTTTTTTCAGACATAATAAATCGGGTTTTAGTAAACTGTCTTTGTCCAGGTTGGTATCCCAAGCCAGTAGCATACTTAGGTGCAACATGCTTTCCTAGCAGTTGGGTTAGAGTATCTTTTCCATTTGTGAATGTTTCTAAGTCCTTTCTAAGTTGTTCATTAGATAGTTTCAGTTTTGTATTCTCCTTTAATAATTGAACATTTTTCTCTTTTTCTACATCAAGTGCAGACTTGACACTTGCAGTAAGAGCATGCTGTTTCTTTAAAGACTTATATTTATCCTTTAGTTCATTACAAGTTTCTTCCAGCATATTACAGTATTCAATCAATTCATCTTTAGACATATTTTCAGAATCAGAACCAGATTCTGCTTCACCTTCAGAATAATAAGAGTTTAGAGTGGGAGTGTCTAAGGTTACCTCAGATGTGTTTGTCATGAAACACATATTAGCACGATTTCTTTCAGAATCACTGGACTCTGATTCACTTGTGCTGTCTTCTGAAGCACTCCAGGTGGCCTTCATAGCTTTCTTATAATTCTTGTCCTTGTACTCATATTTCTTCTTGAATTTTAACTTAGGACAGTCAGCTTTGATGTGTCCTTTCCTTTTACATTAATAGCAAACTATGTCTTCTTCTTTATCAGTTTTCTTCCAATCTTTCTTCCACTTACCTTGTCTATCATACTTACCCTTGTAGTTTGGTTTTCTGAAGAACTTCTTCTTCATATAGAACTTCTTGAATCTCCTTTCTATTTGTGCCATCTCGGCATCACTGTCAGAATCTAAGTCTTCACTAGATGAGCTTTCAGTTGGTATATGCACTTTCTCCTTGTCTTTGCTCTTTGATGAAGTAGACTTAAAAGCTACAGATTTTCATTTTGGTTCCTCATCTTCCTCTTTATTTACCTTGAGCTCTTCTTCGTACATCATCATCTTACCAATTAACTCCTTGACAGGCAAAGTTCCAATATCACAGGATTCTCTAATTGAAACGGATGTGCCTCTCCATCTGTCAGGCAGACATCTCAATAATCTCATGATTTGCTCCTTTGCTGGAATAATCTTTCCGAGTGAGCTCATTGTGTTGACTATCTCATTAAACATGAGATACATATCAGAAATAGGTTCATCAGCTTTCATCTTAAAGTTATCATATTTGATAGTGTAAGTATTTAACCGCAATTCCTTGACATTAGTTGTTCCTTCATGAGAAATAGCTAAGGTGTCCCAGATTTCAAAAGCAGTTTTACATGCAGAAATTCTGTTGAATTCCTCATCTCCTAGAGCACAGTAGAGAGCATTCACAGCCTTACAATTATTATTGTAAGCTACCTTAGTAGGTTCATCCCAAGTTATTCTTTCAGTTTCTGGAATCTTGAATTGAGACTCTATAGCAGTCCAAATATCAAAACCCATACTTTCCAAATGAATTTTCATTTTGAGCTTCCATTGGGCATAATTTACACCATTAAATAAGGGTGGCCTGTTAGTAGCAGCACCTTCTAGTCTATTATCCATAAGGAAATTTTAGAAAATGTTTTAAAGAGATAAAATTTAGAAATAACAGAAATTTAAGATCTTTTAGATAAAACTACAATCACAGTTTTAAAAACAGAGGGTTAAAATAAAACTTTGAGCATGTATAACAGAGATAAACAACCCCTCTGATACCAAATGTTGGTCGGAGTGGACACTCAAGAGGGGGGTGAATTGAGTTCCAATTAAAATTTCTGTTAAAAACAATTTCTATTAAAATCCCCCAATTTCAAAAACAAATTAAACTGTAGTGAATTTATATAAATTATAAAGGATCAATTAGTTTCTCAAAGATTGATTAATTCTCAGTTAACTTAATATTATGATTAAATTAACTTTTGAAACTAACTTACTGATTTATAACAAACATAATCATTTGCGAATTTAATTATCAAAGTAGCTTTGAAGGTAGATTATATTTCAAAGTAATAGCAGTGGAATATGAAATAAATATGTATAGTATGGATATAGAGTACAACTACAAACACAGAGAATTAACCAAGAGGTTCAGTCTCAAGCCGAGACTTAGTCCTCTCAAAATTTTATATAAGAATGATCCACACCCTGGATCGGGGTTAACAACAGTGAACACACTGTCCAGGTCACAAGACCTCTACCACAGTTCTTCGTGGGAAAACAAACAACAGCAGCCAGATGTTCAGATCACAAGACCTCTACCACTATCCACAGTGGGAAATGGGGTGCAAAAAGGTTTGCTGAGGATTTACAGATCCTCCAGTGAAAGTACAGGAGTCAGTGTGTGTGTTTAATACAGCAGATAACACACACTGCTCAAAATGTAGAATAAATCACAGAACAAGAGATGTAGAGTTTAGAAGTGGTTCTGGTGATCTCAGTGTAGCTCTTGTATTCGATCAGAAGAGAGTTTGAGTCCTCTTCTCATTTCTGTTTGAGAAACAGAGTGTCGTATGCTTCAGGTTCATAGGTAGTGAGAATGTAGTCGATGAAGCTCTTCAGGGTTCTTCTTGTATACACAGAACACTTCTCGAGTATACGTGATTGTCTATCTGCTTCTCTGTGTTCTTGATGGAACTCGTTTTTATCTTCTTGTGTTTCTGATATATTTCGTCCACCATGCACTTCTCTGGTTCGCATCCTTTTTGGGCAGCATAGTCTTCTCGTATTTATCTCCCGACAGGGGACAGAAAAGATTTCTTTTCAGCAGGTACGAGGTACGGGTTCCTGACATCCGACAACCTTTATCAGATATTTGACAAATCATCAAAATGTATGATATGACCGTTAGATAGATTAAATGTAGGAAATGAAGAAATTAAAATAGTGAGTCGAGAATGTATGTCACTGTTGACTTCAACTGTGGTCTTCCAACTGTGGACTTCCTTCTGACTGCTGACTTCAACAAAAGGCTTGCTGTCTGTAGGCTTGCAATAGTAGCTTTTACTCCATGTAACTGTAGCCTTTCTAACTGTAGACTTGTAACATCAAATTTGTAGAACTGTAACCTTTGTCAACTGTAGACTTCGATCATCAGTAGACTTAGTAGACAGAAGCTGTCTAACTGTAACCTTGACTTTAGACTTATGACTGTAGGCTTGTTCGACTGCGAACTTGTTTCAACTGTAGACTTGTTCGACTGTGAACTTGAGCAGATATAACTTTGAACAGAAGTCTTGTAACTGTGACCTTCGTCTGTGGGCTTTGACAATAGATAGCAGTAGACTCGTAACTGTAAGCTTGTATTAGTCTTCGACTGTAACCTTGTAACTGTGAACTTATTGCAACTATAACTTAAGGTGACAGTTAGCTGTAACTGTGACTTTGAAAATAAAACTCTGACTGGTAGCTAACAATACTAAACTTATGTAAATGCTACTGTAAGCTGTTACAGTAAAGTTATGAGAGTAGGAATATGAACTGTTTAGAATAAAATACGTTTAAGCATTGAATAATAAGATTAATGCAAGGTTTTAATACATCATAATCAATGGTTAAGCATGATTTGGGATTATCAAAACAGGTGATTCCAACATTATATTATTAAATTTAGAAATTTATATTTGAATATATATTTTTAGATTATATTATGTATCACCAAATAGTATTCTCACTGAATTTTCGATATTATTTTTTATGTATTTTTAATGGGATAAATCATTTTAAAAAAATCCCTAAATTTAATTTATTCCTTATTTAATGAATTCACATTTTATTTTGAAAAAGTAATTAATTTTTTTATTAGAATTATTATTTTTATTAAAATATCAATTAATCATTAGAGTTTTTGAATTTTATTATGTGATACTAAAAATATAATTTTCAACCATCGCCCATAACCACTAAAATTGCATTATACTACTAGCCCCTACCATTAGTATACAAATAGTCTTCTATTTATCCATTGTTTCTACTATTATCACATTCAACTATTGTCTATGTGATACTATAAGTGTCAAATATTAATATTTATACCAATATGCTACTAAATGAACCATCTCATCTTGTGGTACCTCCACCCCTCATATACTACTATCAGCACTCAACCCATTTCTATTTTATATCCCACTAATACACTTCTATTTAACAACTGATATTATCCATGGTCCAAAAAATTGATATAAGAGAAATCCATCCAATGTACAAAATAATAGTATGCTAATTAGAGAATTTTATTGTCTTCCCCATGTAAAGAAATATTCGATCCTTACTGATGTTGATATTAATGAATTACAACCACACTATGAGTAACAAATAAAGCTGTTGGGAATCCAAACACAGAGAATATACCATGGGTAACTAAATAATGATGTAGGATGATCATATAGTTGGTGACAATCCCATGCATGATGGTGAACTCAGCTCTAATCGATCAGCCGATTATGATGTTTTGATGATGTTCTGATCCAAATGGCCATAACTAAGACTAAAAATTATCCATGTATATCAGTGATCTTTTTTTTAATATAAATGTGACCGACTAATGGATTATAGATGATCTTTAATAAATATTTGACCAACATGTACTGATTGTATGTAGTTGAACATAAGTATTAACTGTTTTTTTTCATTTTTGATGACTGATTATTGATAGAGGAAGATGAAGGGGCCATGGATCTACTCAAATGATATGTTTATAGGATTTAAGAGGTGTTACCACTACATATTTATGTAACTCCTATGAAACTGTTCTTGTTTTAAGATTATGGCCATGAATGATGGCACAAACCATGACCTAAACAATGATTAATGAAGTAATGGATTCTAAAAATGTTTTGAGTTCTAATTATGATTCGTGGACTCAAAATTATGTTGTATAAAAATGATTATTAAGGTTTTTAGAGGATCAATTGATGTTTTGGGTTTGAAATTTCTTTTTTTGATTATCTATCTCCCCCAAAGATCAATTTGAATGAGAAAAATAACCAACATTAGGGAAAACAAATAAGATTACTAATATGAAGTAGAAGAGATCCATTTATCAAGCACATTTAAGTGTAGATAAATAGTTTTTTAATTATGGATAAGTAGTTACGTAATGGTATCATCTGATGGATGAGTTACATAAGGGTCACCCATTTTGTATAATGGTTTTTGAGATACACATCTAAGGGTATGATCACATAAGTATACACACGATTAAGTGTAAAATAAATCACCCTAGACAATATAAGGGCGACATCACTACCATAACATCCATAAGTATAGCTCCCGGATATAATATCTCCAATGTATTTAAATCCATGAATGTGTAAATAATATATCTGTTAGGTAATATCAATGATTGATTATATAATATTTTCTACATGGTAAATGAATTTTTTTAAAATCTAGTGAATAATGTATATAGTTCATATTTATCATAAATAATGTTTTAACTAGGGAGTATATTCAGTTTTTTGATCTAGGATTAGTTAACTATCAAGGAGTATGTTCAGTTAAAAACACAAAATTTGGATTCTAGGTGACACTTTTGGAACATTGACTTTCAAAATAAGAATAGGATTGATGAGTAAAATTAATATCTATATAAGAAGATGAAGACAGAGACCTAATGATTTATTGGGAATAGATATAAGGAGACATACTATTTTAATGTTTAGAACTAGGAATCACTTAGGAGAATGAGTCCATAGTTTGATCTATGGGTTAGAAAATACTCATCAATTTTCATATATTTCTTATTATTTGACTATATTAATTTTCCTATGTAAATTCTATCGAATAAATGTTAATTTATTTTGAACATAGAATAAACTAAAATGAAAGATTGAGTTTGTATTGGTGAATTATTTTATATCATTAATGAATCAAACTAATTAGATTCAATTCTAAAATTTTTTATTGTTAATATTTTGTTTTTCAAAAAATATATCATATGGGATTAATATACACGATCAAACTTTTTTCTATACATTTTTTTCTATATGAATTTATATGAAAAGTTGATAAAGTATTAGAGAGTATGACACTTATTTAAATTGATTCATTAAAAATAGAGATAATTAATTTACCATTCAATGAAATACTTACTTTTGAGGTAAAATATATTTATAAATCATTTATTCATAGGTTAAAATGATGAGAAATATGGTTATCATATTTTAATAAGATTTATGATATTTAATTATATTTAATAAAAAATTAGAATAATAATTATAAGTAGTAAATCAATATCCCAGGATTTATCAATTTATTATCCTTGCTAAAATTTTATCTTATTTTCATTATGTTTTTTAACATAGTGTACACACTTTCATTGAGAAAATTCATCACGGTTATCATTACTTCACCACAAAAAAAATTTCATAAAATTAATTTAATTTATTACATTTTTTATATTATTTATTTGGTCAAATTAGGACACAAATTTTGAGTCGTCTATAGTGGATTGACCTCTAATCATAACTAAATAAGTTTTATATAGGGCTAAATTTTATTATTTTACCAAATCAATAATAAAAACCATTGTCTTACTCTCTTAGTCTTGTATTTAATTTAGATACTCATAACAATAATCATTATTGAGTGCTAATAATAAATGCGAGGATTAAATTTATTTATGTGGGTGAATGTAACACCCAATTATTTAAATATGTGATTATTCTTGGAAAAAGTACAATTTTGAATAACATATTTCACACACAACACTAAACCAAAATGAACCATGATAAATATTATTGAGATGAACTTATTAGTAAATATAATTGAAATAAAATATCCATTATGTTTGGGGTATAAATTGATTTAAATTTCATCACAAACATATATATAAAAATAAAGGTCATTTTTAATTCTATTGAATTGATAAAATTCAATTAGTATAGTTAAATTAATAATAGGATCATTTATATAACTATGAATGTATTTTTCAACAAAATTACAAAATTTTGTTTTATATTTTTTTTAAATTATGAAACTAAATATATCATAGAAATATGTTGATAATGTATATTGATATTATAAATAATATTATTATGTTGAATTTATGAAAAAAAAATAACCCAATGTTTATAAAAAAATAAAATATTAAAAAATGTTTTTTTTGGTTTTATAATTTTTCATATTGTACTTTGTCTTTTCATTCATATTCTCAATATGAGATTAATTTTATTTAATTTGTATTTTAATAAATGTATATATTTTTTATTTTTTAATTGAAAAATAATTCATTTTAAATTATTTTGACTTCAATGACATTAATATTCTATAGATATGACAAAAAAGGTACATTTTTTCAAATAAAATATCTATTTAATATATATATATATATAATTTTTTATATTTATTTTATAAATATATAGTATCTATTTTTTAAACATCTGTTATATTTTTTCAATAAAATAATTATATTAATTGTACATATATTATTTAATGAATAATTTTTATCACAACTATAAATTTATTATTATGTAATTTTTAAAAAAAATTATATAAAAATATAAAGGATATTTAATAATTTCTATCATAACTTTTTATGTATAATATGATACCACTTTTGAAATTTGGTTATCATTGTAAAATTAAATTTTAGAAAAAGTTAGAAAAATTGATAAATTTTCTAATATTTGTCATCCATTGTTTCAAAATATGTGGTTATGTTCTTTATCAGCCCAAATTAAAAAGCTATCAATTATTTTACACTTTTTGATCATCATGAAATTAAATCTGACATGACTATAATATAATGTTAATGTCATTTAATTAAGTGACACTCATATAACTTATATATAGAGCAATCAATGGGATAACATTTCCTTTCTTCTTAATCAACATGGTTAGAAAGAAAATTTCCCAAAATACCTCCCCATTAATCATATTGAGATTATAGAGGCTGTGGTCTACTAAATTTACCACCATTCAATGGAATTTTCCAATTTTTAAAATCATTATTCCAACAATTATGGTTAATGTTTCGATATTACAACTTTTCAATTCAATTCCATTATTTTTTCCAATTATACATCCAAATCTATTATACCACCATATAATAGTAAAATTGTTATCAGTTGTTTACTTTAATGTAATTATATTAATAGAAAAATTAATATCAATCATCCAACCTTCTCTTTATAAAAAATATATCATTATTTATGAATGTGTGCAGTGTACCACCTACATTGAGAAATCTATCCATTTTTTAAGACAACTATCCATGGACTTTAAAATAGGGGTATGTAATGAATAAATATTATGTTAAAAATATTTTTATTACTGTAAAATCTAAATAAAATTTTACTCTCTTTCCATTATAAAAAATTGAAATGCCACATGTGAATTGTGTGAACTTCCCCTCCAGATAAAAGGTGTATCATTTTTTATCAAAAACATAATTTAATGTTAATTAAATTTATCCTTATAATATATTTTATATAAAAGATTAATATATTTAGTGGTTCACATTCTTTTAAGATAATAAAAATAATTAATAACTAGTATAATGTAACATTTTGATTTAATAAAATATGCACATCATGGATATCATTTTCAAAAACAATATCTATGAATTCTATGAAAGGAAAATGGGGCACAATATATAAAGAATAATATATCTGGGATTGATGAAATTTTTACCAATAATCGTAAATAGATATCTTATTCCTGAGTCATTAATGGAAAAAATGTTATGAACATCTAGTGGTAATAAATAATATATGTGTAGATAATTATTATAGACTAAGAGAATAATATTTAATAGAAGTGAAGAAGGTTCTAAAAAAATATAATAATTTACATACTTATTATTTTGGAAGGTAAAATAATTTCATAAAATATTTTTTATAATTTATCGGTTTTCATCTCAATTTACATTCACTGAGGCATGTATTCATAATATGAAAAACATAATATTTTGAACGGCCTTAATATTTCCTCATTGGGATATGATATTTTATTATTGATTGTTTCATGTTATTTCTATGTCTTTTCATTAATACCTCCCATAGATTCTAGTGATTCAATTGTTACAACTTTCATTAGTGGTTCCCCCATTTTATGTATTCCTCCATTGGTACATAAACCAAATTTACCACTTATTTTATTTTGTTTCGTGGATATTCTGCCCATTTATATCTCACTATAATACTTATCATCCACATATGGGTATCTTAATATCCATTTATGTTCATATAAATCAAATACTATTGATTAAAATATTACCAAATCTATAAGGTATTTTTTTTCTCAAATCTAATTTCTTGGAGTTATACTGTTTCTCATTAGACCTAATTATTCTATATTTTATTTATTCCACACAATGGTTTTGTAATAATTAATTATATAATTTTCAATTGTTAATATGAATCATTAAATTGAACTATTCATCGTTGATGAATTTATTTTTCATAAACGTACAACATTGTATTGAATAATTTTCATCCTTATTAAATAATATTTATCAAACATACCCATATGCATTCATTAAAAAAAAGTACATTCTTATTTTAAAATATAAATAGTTGTAGCCTCATGTGGTCAATATAATTTTCTTTCCTAATTTTTATAATGTTTATTTATTACTCGTTTTTTTATATTGGGTTTCAACATTGGTAATTAATAAAAAATTAAAACTAACATTCCTTTCACTATCTACTAGTTTATATTCTATCCCCCAGTTAATCTAAAACAATTTATACATACTTTAAGGATACATTATTTGGATTTATTTTAAAGTGTTGTTTTATAAAAGATCTTATGTCACCTCTTGATAAATTTTAATGTCATTGTATCTTTTTCCTTTAATGTTAATATTTTGACATATTTTTTAAATATAATTTTACAGTTCTACTACCATATTCTTCTCAAATCAGTTAAAAAATATATTTTATAGTAGGTTCTTTTAATTAAATTATTAATACACTTACAATATTTTTTGGGTTTTACATTCATGGTATCAGAAAATATAATTTATTATCCCCTATTTTTTAGTATCACTCAATGTGTTCATATTATGAGGATACCATTCATCTACATCCACATACATATATTTTATTTTTATCCATAGGTATATTATTTAATAAAACCATTCATATTTTTTATGAAGATATATAATGATCATTATATTTCATTTAATTTTTTGTGAATGATTTTTCATCCATTATTTTAATTATTCTAATATATATGTTTATTGATTACTAAGGAAAGTTAATTATGTAATGTATTTAAATTTATTTATTTAATTTAGTGAATTAATTATACATGTTATTAGGTGGTAGGGGTCTATAATCTCCCCTCCATTAAATAATATTTCCCATGAGACAACCCATCTTGGTTATTGGGTGTATATATTAACAAATTTTATATGTTCCCTTGGTAAGATTCCTAAAGAGTAATATGATTATGTTTTAAATTATTCGTTCTAAAAATATGATACCATTTATTTCTATCCATGTGATGATTTATTTTATTATTAAATTAATAGATTTATTTAAATCTCACGTGATTTATTATATGTCATTTTTTATTCTTATTTATTTGATTCATATTTATTTATTCAATTCATTTACATTAAAAACATTTAATATATGATATCTCTTACTGATTTTTGGAGATCACATGTAGTATGTTTTTTCTAAAGATGTAAAAAAACTATGAAATAAGATTTTTCTAGATGATTAACTTGTGTTAAGAAGTCTGAGGAATATTTTGATGACATAGTGTTATGTATGAATTTATATAGATAATGAGGAAATAGTTTGTTGTGTGGAAGAGATATGGGGTTTTTATCAATTGTTTTCCATAACTCTAATAAAAATTCAACAAAAAATGTCCTTGGTGTGTATGTTAATGCCTTTATTTTATTGTATTTTAAATTACATATAATTATGTTTCAGTCACATTAGTTGGTTTCAAGGAAAATATGCAATGTTTTTATTTGTTAGCACAATATTCGGGGATTGTGGCTTTATGGAAATATAGAAAAGGATCTAAAAGAACATAATTATTTTATTTATTATTTTCCAAACTATATTTATACAATTAATTTACATAATTTAATAATTAATACAAATTAAAAAATTATTTCACTTATGAATTTTTTGACACTAGATTTATCTATTTTATATGATTGAGAATTTTGTTCTCTTTTCCAAACAATTTTTTAATCATAGAAAACTTATTACTTTCAGTAATATATTTGAACCCCTCTTGAAACAAATTTAGCATGATTACCTTCTCCTAAAACCCCATGAAATATTTCTTTTTCAAAAATATATATTATTCATATATTTTTTTTCAATTTTTATACATTAATTCTATTTAAATTCATTTTGATTTATCTACTATACAGATTTTTTAAAAGATAAAAAATATTTTAATGTAGTCAATATATCCATTATATTCATGGGTAATATCCATTTTAATTAAACCATAATTAGCATCCTATGATATATATTTTAATTATTTACAGAAATTATAGGAACATCACTAAAAATTCCATGAAAAAATATGATGACATAAGGACTCTTGTTTTAATGCATTCATTTTATTTTGTTTTTTGTAGAGACATTCCAGAGTGTATTTACAAAAAAACATTATCTTCTCTTTTACAAGAAATAACATTCATTCCATTAATATGTTGTATTAAAAAGAATCTATGATATAAGCATATTAGTTTTCTCAGTGAACATATCCCTTATTATAGTAACAATTCCTTCATGATTCTCCTATGATATGGAATACATTTTATTGACATAACTATGTTTTGGATCATAATAAAGTAACATGTAAAATGAATATTTTAGAATTATAATACCATTGGAAAATTATTTTTATACATTTAATTTGAATAATATTATTCAATTTCAAATTTTGGGGAACTTATTCTATTTTTATACATATTGATTATTCATATATACTTTTATGGTCTCACTGAGAGACATATCATCATAAAATTCATTGAAATGTTTTTCTATCATGTCAATTTTCTTATTACACTTGGATTTCATGTGAATTTTGGATTATTTGGGGGACATATTGTTTTATTTAACCCATTCAGTCTCCTTGAACTATTCAACATTATGTGTGAAAATATCATACTTCATAATCATTATTTTTTTGACATTATTATGATTAAAATACCCTACCCTTGGAATAAAAAAATGATAATTCAATATTATGGATCTCTCCATTAGTTCTTCATTATATGATTCAATATTTTCAAATAAATTAGATGCTATATTAAAAAATATATTGTCTATGATATATTATTTTTCAACATAAATATTTATCCACATGACATGGTTCTCTTTTGACTTATTCTCGTCTCTTATAATCATGGATGAATTTATAATTTATCAATCTACCTGTTCTATGATGTTGAAACATCGAAATTTGGATTATTTGATGTCTCTTAATAATCACTATTTTAAAAAGAAATTGTAATATTAGGATCTTTATATAATTATTCCCATAACTAAAAAAATTAATAGATTCATACTCATTATAATTAACACCATTTAAAAGAGAGTCTATAGTTCCTTTTATTTGAAAATATCCCTTACAAAAAATTTCATACATTAGATTACATTCAGATGGATACATAATATTTTATTTTTTTAATTTTCCATGGACCTAAATAAATTTAATAGAAGAATATTATTCAAAACATAATAGAAATATAATAAATTAGATTAAAAATAAATCAATAAAATATTACTTCGATAAACAAATTTACACACAAAAGTGTTATTAGTGAGATGCGTTCTAAGAGAGGGTGGTGGTGCTTTATGGAATGGAAAATTTGAAATTAAATAAATATTCTAAAAAATTATCATTTTCATATATGATATTTACATAATTTTATATCGAGTTCTACATATATTATTCTGTCTTGATGTCGATTAAATTTTCATAAATCGTGTCTCTTCGTTTACCATATATAATCAATGATTCCAATGAACTAATTTCACAAATTTATTATACAAAATATAAAAATAATCATTCCCAATAGAAGTATTTATTTTATATGGTTAAATTTCACTGGGATTATCAAAGGATCATGCACTATATAATGTGATAATGAAATATAGTCCTCTAACCACACTATTTAGTAGTGGTTTTAAGATTGGACACTCCTAATATTTGGTCACCCAATTACAATGTTTGAGAATATAACTCTTTTTTTCCAAATTTCAAACCATTTACTACCTCCCTCACCCTTGATACTCAAAATTCTAAAACTCATTTGGATGAAATTATAGTTAACAAAACATCAACATTGTTGTTGTTTCAGTATATATAGATTTTTCTATTTGATATATGCACAACACTAATTCACATTTTTTATTAAATGTAACCATTACTAGTAGCATCTCGATGAGATCTAATGGAATTACTAATTATTTCATTTTATGATTCTATAATGAGAATTAATTCTATGTTCTCTAATTTAAAAAATAAATATTTATTCCACTCTTATCCTCTTCCTTCTATAATACATCACTCATTGGCTTAGATATATTAATATTCATATAATACATCCACATCTGTAATCATCTTCAATATTTTTTCTCTGAATTGATATGTTCATGTATCACTATTCATATTCACAGAATAGATATATCAATGTTTTTGTATCTTTATATATAAGTTTATTAAATTATTTATGAGGATTAATATATTCTCAATTCTCAAATTTAATAAATTTTCGTTACGTTTCCAAGGTGTATTATATATGATTCATGTATAATGATATTTATATATTAATGAGTATGATTGAAGAATCTATAAAATATTATTCTCTTTTTATTTATCATCACGGATAATTCATGAGAGATATTCTCTATATTAATATATTGGAGCTTCAAAAAACTAGTGTTGTTTTTTCCTTCAAAAAATTTGAGTAAAACAGACTTATTGAATTCCCTAAACACACTCCTGAATTATAGAACATATAATGTATGGTAATACACAAACATATATATATAATGACATGGGGATCATCCATGTGATGTTATTCCCAGTATATTGTCATAATAATATTCCATCATGGGGAGATGGATTGTATGAGAACTACCATCTCTCTATATTGTTCAATTCCAACTAATACATTGAAATAGAGATTTTTCTTCCATGGAAGGATAAACAGCTTGAAGCATATCTTTATTGAAACTCATTTTTCATTCCAAACTATATCACACTGTGATTGAATTTAAAAAATTTATTCACGATGAAATCCTCTATTGTCTATATAAATGACTATAAATTCATGTATTAGACTAATTTTAAATATAGTACAAACATTTCTAACCTTGATATAGAAAATTTCAATCATATTTTATTTCAAATATTTCATAATGTGATCTATATCTGATGGAAAACACATTAACTCAAAAAACAAATCACTATATATATCTACTAAAATTTAGAAATGAATAATATTTTGTACCTAGTGTGAACAAGATTCCATCATGTATGATCATGTTTCACTAAAATTACTATTATAAAATAAATATGGTATCCTTTTTTTATCACCCCTCATAACCAAAAAAACCCTTATGATTTGGATTTTTTTACCATTACATATACATATATAATTATTACTACCAATTTTTTCATAATATAAACAAATGATAACATTAGTTTTTGATCTATGTTACCTTTATGTATATGAGTATTTTTTGTACCTTTAAGCCATTTCCTTGTATTCTATCTAGTTTAGTCGTTCACACTATAGCGTATTTCCACATCAAGGTCACTTATATTCTCTCATATTTTTTTATTTTTATTGATAGGAGATTTCACTATTAGGTATTAAATGGGATCCTTCTTAAAAAATTAAACACTATAAAATAATTTATTCCTTTCAAAAATTGAAATAAAAAATAATACAAACAATTATGTGAAACATTGTACCATATATTACAAATTATTTAAAATATACATTCATATATCAATAATTAGAACCTTTTATTTAATACTAACACTCACTAAATTAAAATAAAACTGAATATCTAATTATAGAAACAAATTATAATTTGATTAATAAAAAAATTTAATTTACCAGAAAAAATTCCATAAAAAAAGAGATTATAGAGCACTATGTTAGCCCATGGACTTATAAAAATCCTTAATCTCATGAAACATACACCACCAAACAAATTGAAATAATGATTATATTACTAGATATAAGGGTTTGGTAAAAATTTCAATGTCATTTATTTGATGAATCATTCAGATGAAAGTAAATATTTTCTTCAATTTTTCATTGAAAAAAATACCATCCTCTAAATATAATCACTAAAAAAGTGATATCATCCAGGATGATAATATTTATTTATAACTAATGGTATAACTATTTTCAAATGAGTTCCTCTAGACTCTAATAACAATGATTATTAAATAGCCTATGATTCTCTTTCGGAACTACCTCAAAATAAAAAACATACTGTTTTCATTTTCACAATATTTTATATAATTTACTTTTACATATTTTTATAATTTACATTAAGAGTACATGGATTATGATTGAAAACATTTTTTATTTTATATAATCATCATTTAATTACATTAATGTATACAATGTGTCTTTTATTACTATTTTAAATATAGAAACTTCTAGAATATAACCCCATTTTCTTATACAAAGTGACTCTTGATAATAGTTAATTCTACACTTGGATATTTTAATTTCTCATTAGGTGTCATCATTATCTACTATTATACATAATAAATTTTTTAGATTCCTATAAACCAACTAAAAAAAATTTCTAAATTTTTTTCCTATGAATATTCCAAAATATTGAATTTATAAAAAAAATACCTCATAACCTCCAAAATAACATAATAACATATAATTTAGTTTTGGATCATTCAATTTTCCTCTCATTAAGAAGTAATAAAATCAAATATGTTCTCCAATATTAATTTACAAAACATTATAATATCTAATTGATTTGTTCATGTCTATCTCCACAATTATTTCTAAAATATATATAGCTCCACTTTTGGAAAAAAATTTCTTCAATGAAAATATAATGAATAACGCAAACAGTAACTTTTTGATATTAAATATACCCCATAAAATCAAACCCATTTGTAAAAAATAATATAATGGTTAACTTTATTTCATTATGAATTTTTACAATAAATCAATAACTAAAAAAATTACATAGTCTGATTCAAAAAATCATGATATATTTAGTTCTTAAAAGTCATAAAAATCCATACTGTGAAAGTGTTTTTTTAAATTTTTATTCTAAACAAGAATTTGCAGAATCCACAAATTTTTTGTATTGTTTCAAGAATGAAAATTAAATTATTTCATTTCTATATTCCCTATATTTTTAAACATGTATCACATCCACTAGTTAATTAACATAGAGAAATAACCAACCATTGTATTTAAAAAGATCTTCTATGTCAATAATTAAATCTCCTCACTATATTAAATAATAAATAACTAAATATTTTTATTACGAAATCACAATATTAGTATACATCAAAATATAAATAAATTCTATAAATTATAACAAAAAATGACTATATGATGGGTAAATATTACTACCTAACATGGAACGTGGTGACTATTAGTTGTCAAACATGCATCTCATTTTTTGTTTCTAGGATTATTAATTTATTATTATTTAATAATAAATTTATTAATAAGTTATGTGTTTCATATAATATATGTAATAACCACCTTTTACCTATAACATCATTTGTTCTTTCTTACTTGGCTTTTATTGGATATTTTTTGAAATTTTATATTAATATCTTCCTATTATTAATATCATTTATTTTATATGGTATTTAGTGCTGAATCTTAGGGTATAGTGCCCCCAAATTACCACAATTAGAGCCTATCTTATAATCATAATCCTTTTATACATCGGTACACATGCTTGAGGTAGTTTGGATATATGATTCATTTAATTATAACTGAACCCAGTTCGGGACATCATTGAAAATAATAATTGTATTGAGACGACATATAATTCTTGTACTCCCACATTCTATATTAAAGTCCCTTATGTTATAATATTAAAGGCATAAGTGATTTATCCCATTCCTATTATATCATCTCCCACTGGTCCTCAATTTTTAATATGTAATCTAAAATGGTAAGAGCATCCCCAGTATATGTAATAACATGAACAATTAAAAAAATTCTCATTGTGATTGAATTTAATTCTTTGTTATGTTTTATAGTTAAAAATAGAATATTAAATTAATCGGAATAATATATCTTATGTAAATTAAAATTTTATTCAAAACCATAAATGTGGAGAATATATTCATGGAATAATGATCATATGAATACTATAAATATTTGGTTTTGATAAATACCATTTTCACAGAAAATGGATGTCTTAGCCTCGACCTAATGGATCATACTCAACGAAGTCCATTTATCAATGATTTTAAGGGAGATTGTGTCCCTAGTTTCTTCCCTTGTTAATCCCATCCCTTGTTACTCCCAGTATGAGATCCAACAATTAAGAAAAGTGAAACCATTTATGGGAGATGTTCAAGATCATTTAGATTATATCCCAAACCATGTACAATGAACCAACCATTAATATTCACACAATAATGCATATTACACTTAGAAATTGTTATGGTGTAATAATATGACCAATATCGATAATGTTATAAAAAGAATACTTATATAGTATTTTCAATATAATAGTTGTTATATTTTTCATTACTTATAATATTATTTGTATTTTGATATTATAAAACCCAAATTGAATTTTATACGTAATATTTACTTTCAATAAAGATATTGCTTTTGGATGAATTAATTAAGCTCAAAATAAACAATAAATTAATTTAATAGTAAAATTATTTTTTTTTCTTAAATTTAAAGGATAATATAATTTTTATGTATTCTAATGTAATTGTAATAAGAATTCAAAAAAATGTTATTTTCATGAAACCATAATTTCTCAATACTTACCTATTATTCTTTTAAAATGGAAAATAAAAATATTTATAAATTTTTTTTGATAAAATAAATATTTTCTTTTGAATCGTCATGTAGATGTTATAAAATTGTTAATATTTCATATTTTTTTTGGAAAAGATTATTTTTTTTGAAAAATAGTATATTGGATATAAATATACTATGTGTATTATGACATCATAACGACCCAAAAGGTATTAAATAAAGTATAATTATGGTATCTGTGAGCCTATCACTATTAAAACATTAAAATAATTTTTTTTTGATTATTTTATTAATTTTATAAATCCTTTTTGAATCCATCAAATCTTATATTGTATTTCATGGGTTTAAAAACATTTCATTATGAATATGACTCACTTATACAACACAAATTGTAATACTATATTGATTTGTAACATTAGAATTATAAAATAAATAAAACCTATCATCTTGGGTAGAAACAATTGAAAATACATGGGGAGGTTTTTGGTATTGATTAAATTTTTATATGGTGTCCAAAACCTATGTTTGGGAAATAATAATGAAATCCCAAAACTTTTCCATTATAAAACAACCCAATAATTAATTTAAATTCACTTAAAATACATTGATCACCTCCTTACACTATGATATCCTATCAAGAGTCCTTCCAAGGATCCCTAAATCTCCCAAGATGCTCCTCCCAAGCTTTTGGTCCACCCTCTCTAGGTAAGGACATATCTCTATTCTTTTTAATTCAAGAACTTTCTTTGTATTTAGTCTTATGAAACTCAATTTATTAAGCCTTTAGAACATTATAAATATCACTATACTATTCTATTGATTTTTATAACTATGGGATATAATTTATCCTATATAATTATTTAATATTCCAATGATGTTACTCTATTGAAATTTTGCAAGGGGCCCTCTCTTTTTTCTCTTTATTGAAGCACCTATTTTATGAAATTAACATTATCATACAATTCTTATTGAATGGATAATAAATTAAAAATAAATGTTACATAACACAAGAGTTATAGGTCATCAGTGACCCATTAAAAACTCATTATTCAATCCAATGATTCATTATCTACACCTATTAAAATGGAAAAATTATCTTGAAATTTTTTCATGAAATGTTTTTATTCAAACAAAATATTTTTCATTGGAATATTAATTCCAAAATATTCATGTTGAATTATGTTATTATGTATCCCTAATACCATATTTTCTTGAATAAATGTGATTAGATGACCATTTCTTCCACATTGAGCCATTATATGAATCTTCATGTACAACCAATAAGCTGTTGAGATGATATTATGATTTTTGTTGATGAAAATTTGTGAGGTTTAAAACTGTAAAAATTTCCAATCATGGATATTCACCAAGTTTCACCCATTTTTAATTAATTGGGTAATCACAAGAATATATCCCAAAATAAATTGTTTTGATAAAATAATTTGATAAATATCCATAGGTTATATGTTCTATTTGGTATAATATTTCTTGTACATGATATGATTATAATGTGTGATCCCAGATAATGCTCTATTTCACCAGGTAATGTTTTAGTCTCAATGGATTCCCTGATTAGTGTGTTGGAGGTTTTCCAAATCAAAATATACTATGATATAATTGTGTTTAAACTTTACTTATTCATATGATTTAATGTTTAATTTTTTTCCACATACACATTTAACCTTTATATTATTATTCTATATCAATCCTTGATTTTTATCTTGATGATTATCACCTCCTTTATGTCGCATTAAATTGAAAATTTTATAACTTGTAATAATTTTTTCATTTTTTTTTACTCTAGAATTGAAATTTTGATCCCACCCTTTCCTTATGTATGTACCAATATATCCCGTGTGGTTTTAGGAATGATTGAATATTTTTATCATGTTAAAGAGGATAAAAATAATGTTGATATACCCCATATATTTATATAGTTATTAATGTACCTAATTACAGAAATAAACTAGAATTATAAATATTTTGTGTGTTATTATGTGTATTAGTATATATAATAAGATGATTTAATGGGAAATAAAACTAGTTTAGTAATATTTATTATGAGAGTAATGACTAGTTATTTTTGGGAAAACTATTACAAAACTATTGTGAGAGATTCAGGTTTAAAACTAAACATAAGAAATCATTCCAATTTTTTGAAATTATATACAGTATTTTTATTCCAAGAAGATAAATCCATTTCTAAACACCATAAGTGGATGTGGATCTAGAATATAGTAACCTAGTAGTAATAATCACAAAATGGTGTATTGAGATACACTTGATCGTCACCCAGTGGATGAATAAAATCTTTTCTTATAGCAGCCATGCATTCTTAATATTATAATTTCATCATTTTAATGATAAAAAACATAATATCATTACATGACTAGGATCCAATGGTTTCCTGTATTGGGAAAATTTGGACCACATATAAAATTTAAAAAATATAACATAATCATTTATTTAATTTATTCTCTTATATCTTCTTAGTGGTCTTCACATTTTCCTTGTTACAAGTATTCACTTGAGGATATACATAATCATTTTGAGCTAAAATATTAGTAATAAGATAGATAAGAACATTTAACACTATAATAATGGGATATAATAATCATTATCATAAAAAATAGGCATATAATCACAATAATTAGAGGAACCATTAAGAAAATGCTTCAAGTGTAGAATAACATTAAAATAAAACATCATGTGTTAATATTCAACTACCACACATAATATTGATAAATATTAAAATCATTTTCATGAATATTTCAATATATATCATGAGATTAATCACATTACCCAATGCATTGGATAACTATACTATTCTATGTGCACCCGTCACATCATAAAAATAATATTATACAACATGCCAAAAATAATGTATATTAATATTTGATATAAAATTACACATGAAAAAGAGTAGGTTGTATTTCATGATGTATACATTCACAAAAACTGGGATCCCAAATTAAATATTTAATATCATACTTGATATAAGAATCATCATCATTGACTGAATAAACTTCAATTTTGTAGAGTAAAAGGTGTTTTTTAAAGAATATATCTTTCCGAAAAAAATGTGTTTGTAATAAAAAAAATTAAAAAAATTATATCCCAAAATATATATTATAATGATGATATTTTTTCATGTAATATAAATATTAAAAATTCTTTTAAAGTAGGAGAACCCAAATAATGAGAGTTGGGTTTAACAATTCCTCTTCCCTAATGTCTGTATTCTTTTAAAACATTAATATCATGTATAATCAAATTATAATAGTTAAATAAAAAATAATAACCCTTTTACATTAATTATATTCATTAGTGTTTTATTGAGTTCATTTATGTTATTTTCAATGAGTTTTATAGTTTAACATCATCATTTAGGGGCATTCATTTTTATAGAATTCATGATTTTTTTCTTGTATAAATGAATAAAGTTCTTGTAAAATGTGTATAAATATCCATAATTATGATCATATGTAATTAATTTTATTAACCAATTATAAATGATATTATAAATAATTATTTTTATGTTATGGTTTTTAAACGGTATAGATGAGAGTTAACAATGACCATTTTATGTTAATTATAATGGTTTTTCGATCACAACGAACACATTTTTTTATCATTTGGTATTATGTAGATATGATATTAATAGAATATACAAAGCTTAGTAAAATAAATTTTAAAATAGGTTGCAACAATTATAATGGTTTTAATAACATCATTGATGTAGTAAATGTAACATCAAGGAGCATTTTCCATGATGTCGGTAAATTGATACATCATGTGCAATGATTTCTATTTGAAAATAAAATAGATAAAGGGGGAAGTATAATTATAGAAATTCCTATAAAATGATAAAATTTCATTATATAAAACATAATGTAGTTATAATTTCATATTAGTAAAATATATTTAGTAGAAGGGAATAAAAGGAAGGAAATTGAGAAGAAATTAAAAGAAAAGGGATGAGTATTTTAGCTCTGGGATTTATCCTCCTTTTGAACCTCCGTAGGGAATAGGTTTTGGTATTATGATGCTAAAAAGTGATCATAGATGTGGTATAGGTTCTTGGGGAATGGTTTGTGTATAACATATACCAGGATCAAAAGTTGAGAGGTGTGTGGAGGAGAGGGGTGAGGGGTGGAATTTATTGTGGAGGAGGGGCATTCTTCTCATTATATAATTTATTAGTTTTTTTTTCTGATCAAGACAAGAAATAATGCTGATTCTTGATGGTAAATATATTAGTGTTATAATCTTATTTAGTACCAATGGTTCTAACATCATCAATGACTCATGTAATACTGTATATAGAATATAATATAGTTATACTATAAATTGTTGTATTTTACTATTCAAAAAAAATTATATCACTAAAATCCAAAAAATTCACTCTAACCATTTTTTTATTTTTATAATTCAAAAATTAACATCATTATGTGAGAATAAATTTATAAATTGAATTAATTTTAATTTTAATTAAAATCATAATTTACATGGAAAATACAAATTATTAAAATATAACTTCTTTTATAACACATTTAAAAATTAAATATGGACTTGTAAAATTATCCTAAAATCATAAGAAATAAAAATATTAATTAATAGATGAATTTTATGATAATAATGTTTCCTATAAATTATTTAATATATCATAAAACTGTAATTAAATATTTATGACTTACAAAAATTCTAATTCACAGTTAATAGTTTTGAAAACAAATATTTACATAGACTATGAAATAAATATATAATACATTCATTAATAAAATGCATAAATTTTATTGATGATTTTATGGGTGATATTAATATTCATTTGGCCGGTTTACAATTCATAAGGATCAAATTAATATTTCTATTTTCATATTACAATTTCATTAGTATGGGTTCCTTAACATCTTGAAGTACTTCATATTTCATTAATTCATCATCTATCTAGTTTTTGATATGGTATATCTTTGATTTTATGTGATTTATTATATATGAAAATACTATAATATGGTATAAATTCCATTTTTAAAGGTTTGGGTTGTTACATTCTTTTTTACTTTTGATATTTCTTCTTCGAAATGTTTTTAACATAAACAGGTTAGGGTACTTATCATTCATCAACTCTTCTATTTCGCAAGATGCATCTTTATACTTATGGTTCCTCCATCAAACATTGACAAGGTGGTATTCCTTGTTGCGTAAAACCTTGTCCCTCAGGTCCTACATCTTTACTGGATGTTTGTTATAGGAGAGATCATCTTCTATTTGTTCCACCTCTATGTTCAGTACATGTGAGGGATCTGGTTTGTACTTCCTCAAGAGGGATACATGGAACATATCATGAACCTGAGCCATATTTAGTTTAAGTATAAGATGATTGGACAAGCCTCAAATGTGATCAATGATCTAAATGAGGACAATTTACATTGGACATGGCTTCCCGTTCCTTATAATTTAACCCTTCTTCTTTTAACTCTAGAAAATCCCATTGTAAATCCTTAATATTCTATTCAATAGAAGGTTCTTCAGGTGGTCATGAAAAATGATGCCTAAACCATCTATGGTAGGACCTGAAAGGTATTCCTGATCCCCATGGGCAGGCACAAGTGCTCATGTACCAACAAAATAATGTCGGAATGGTTTAACCTAAATTTTATTTGCATAATACAACCAAAAATAACTAGGAATCCAAATATGAAAAATTTCAAAACAAATAATGGAATAATAATTTTTTAGAATTGATTTACATAGTATAAAATAAAGCCCAGAAAACTACCACAACGTATGGTGACTAAAAACCATCTCAAAAACCACCACATGGAAAATGAGACCACCATCAAACCATCTCCACAACACCACCCACGAATGATCAATAAGAACCCAAAAGTCCTTCTTAATCAGATTTACCATTACGTATATAAATAATTACCAAATCTTCTTACACATAAAGGTGTAATTAATGTGCGATCTAATGCCTAGTAGGATTTTTCCTAGTAAAAGAATCCATTAATTAATATTATATGGAAAATTAAATTTCATGATTTTTATATGAATGTAATACTAGAACACTTTTAATGGATGAAACTTTAAAATAATTAAATAATTAAATAAATACAATTTTAAGGAAAAACATTTTTAATGAAAACAACATTATTGTATAATAATATTCCTTGATTTTACCAACAAAGCATACCATATTTCATTGGTATGTGTTCTATAACCAATGGGAACTAGTCATGAGAAACACCCCTCGGTGCTAGCTAAAATTGGGACACAAGGTACCTCATATCTCATTGAAACGTGGCATAAAATACATAGCCATCCACATTATCAAGCACAATCCACTAGTAGGGAACACACCCATAACCTATTGGTATCAAATAAATCATCATTGTTTTTTTAGTACTATTATCGTCAATCCCTCTAAGTGAAACTAGGCCGCAGCCACTTATGAATGACTATAATTCTAGTCCTAGTCCTCCCACCTAGATACCAAGGCTCCCGTTTAAGATCAATCAAGTTAAACATGACACGTAATACTAATTTAACATTTCATTAACCAAAAAAACATTACCCATTACATATCACCACATAGACAAACAAATTCTATTTTGAAATAATTCAAACCCCAAAATAGTTTGAAAACATGATTCTCACCTTCCATATAATTTAATAACCCGTTAAAGAAAATTTTATAAAACAATTCCATGTAATATCACATGACATTACTCATAATATCCACTCAAAAACATCCATTTTGATAAAAAGAACCTCCAAAGTACCTCAAAACACAATTCATATCCAATTCAAAATTAAATAAACTAGTTCTAAAAATTATAAACAACTATCTAAAGACACTATATGGGTTTTAATGAAAAAATTCACCCTAATTCATTTAAAAATCGTACTAAAAAATTTAACTCATAATAAAGTCCTTTATAAACTAATTCTGCACCACAAAAAATATCAAATAATGATCAAAATTAATTAATAAATAAAAATAATTTTCCAAATAATTTTTATACACGAATCCACAAAAAATTTGTGCTGAAATCAATAACATTTGGTGATAAAAATTAATCATAGTACAAAAACAAAACAAGAATACAAAAACGAAACCCTATCAAAGAATTAGAGCCCTGGATATTATGATTAATCACAAAACAAAATGAAACCCAAATTGTAACCTTAAACGAAGAGGGAAGATGATTACTGTAGTAGTGTGCACCTGTGGTGAAGGAAGAGGGGGAGCGTTAAAGGCTTCAGGAGGCTGGCCACACAAGAAGAGGGTATCCAGAGTAGAGCTGCACAAGGAAGAAGAGTAACGAAAGAGGTTTGGCTAAGAAGGGTATGGCGTGAGGGTGGCATGAGTGGAGCTGGATGGCACAAGGTCATTGTGGTGGTCGAGTGAGGATTTTAGAGGGATAAAAGGGGGCATCAACCAGGAATTAAGGGTTAATATGCTAGGGAATCAAACACAGGGTGTTTCGATTGGATAGAGAGGTAGTAGAATTGTAGAATGTATGAATGAAAAAAAGTGGAAAAAATTAAAATTAATCTTAAGGAGTGGAGAATTAAAATAAAAACCTAAAAAAAGATACTCAAATACAATAATAATAATAATAATAATTAGTGATAATAACAATAGTAATAATATTAATAATATTAATCATTGTGAAAATATTAAATATATTAATATTATTATAATTAATAATGATATTAATAATATAATAATAACAACAACCTAATAATTTTTGTTGATAATTATATTAATAATGATATCATACTTAAAAAATATTATTATTATTATTATTATTATTATTATTTCAATTTAGAAATGAATATAATGTTTTAAATTTTATTATTCTTTCCTTTTATTACTCATTCAACAGATTAATTAATTAATTTTTCATCAATGTCAGAAAAGCCGGACGATGACCACGGTGAAGCCGCACAGTTTCCAACATGCTCTGCCCATGCACCAAATTCTCACAAACCTAATGCATTCATTTATCATAAAAAAACACTAACTTCAATTGGTATAATCCCAAAAAAGCACAGTATTTCATATATGGAAAAAATATTAAACAAAAATAGTTTCCAAAGTCTTGGTGTGATAGTTCTGTGCACCATTAAAACATTTCTCTAATAGAATGTCATCTTTTAGCATGAACAGAGAATAAAAATAGATACTCCTTCTGGACCAAGGAATTCCACTCCCTAGTCTCTGGAACATCATTCACACACTGCAATAGTACAATGAAATTTGGAATAGGCTTCCCAAGAAGACTTTCTATTGAGAATCAATTATTTTCATTGGTCGTTCAAGCACAAATAAATCAGGCTCTATCTCTAACTATTTACAATTCAATACATGTGATGAAATTGGATTAATCTTTATAAACTATGTAAAATGAAACACATCATGTATTGACATCAATTGAAATGGTATATCAAACATATATTCTACTTTTCCAATAAGGTCAATGATCTAGAAAGGTCCAACATTCATCGGAATTATCATTCCCTACATTCCCATAAAATGATGGACCAAATGGGTGGACAACATCATGGACACTAGATCACCCACAAAAAACTCATGATATTGACGCCTTGGAATTCCATAAAATTTTTGGTGACTCTAGGTAGTTAATACCCACTGCCTGGTTAACTTGACTTTGTCAGTCATTTCCTGCACAAGGCTCACTCCCAAATAAGAGGTCTCTCTTACAAAATCCCAATATAGAGGAGACTGAAAAGGCTGACCATAGAGTTCCATAAACTAATCCATTATAATTGGGGATTGGTATTCACAATTATTACAGAACATAACCTTTCCCAAATGGATATCCCACAATCCTATGAAATCCAAAACACATGCATGATGCATGTCCTCCAGAATTTGATTTTCCATATCTTTTTGACCATCCAATTAAGGAATGTAATACATGATCATATTGATACGTGAACCCAATTACCTATGAATGTCTTCCCAGGACCAAGAGGTAAACTAGTAGTCTCTTTAAAAAACAATCATCTACGAAACACTATAAAGTATGACAACTTACTAGATATTCAATCAGCAATGATCGTCCAAAATAGCTATATCTCTGATCGGAATAAAGATATATGATTTTGTTAGATGATCAATCACCACCAAAACTGAGTTACATCTTCAATGAGTACGAGGTAATAAAATAATGAATAAAATAGAGACCTCATCCCACTTCAGTATTGGAATGGGTAAAGACTGATGCGAAATACATGGCCTTTCATGATATGCCTTTATCTTTTGGCAAGTATTACATGTCAATACTATGTCACCTTTGTCTCATCTCATATGTGGGCACCATAACTACTGATGAATATCATAATAAATCTTGGTACCTCTAGGATAAATAGACTACTAAAATTGGTGCCTATCCTATATCACCACCTTCCATAGAGAAAACAACACCTCTAAATGACCCTTAAAGCACATGATACCTATTGTAGATGAAGAAAAATCCAAAAAAGTCTTCCCACCATGATAAAAAATCATAGAACTCAGATAGAACTCATCAATAGGCTTCTCCCCCTGAATCAACTCTATAAGATATGGATCCAAATAAATGCCCAAAAATAACTCACCTCCACAAAGCTCCTGGGTCTCCAAGTGCATCTGGGAAAAGAGCCCCATCATGTTCAATTCATCATTGGACTTCCTCAAAGCCTACAATGGTAATTTTCTTCTCATTGAATATAAAAACACAATACCCTTTCTAGTGGTAAAGATGATATCAAACTCAATCACACCCTAATACTCAATCAAATGGAAATGTCTCAGATTAAGATCCCCTTGTGAGAATTTGTGGGTTATGATCATATGATCAAAATAGACTATAAACTTCACCCAAATGAGGTAATGATTCCATGTATTAAAATAAAGAATCACCACTTCACACTATATATCCTACTTTTGGTAATTCTTCTCATGTGGTTGGAGTTGTAGAGAAACATAAGCCACAACATGATTATCTTTCTTTAACACACACATGAGGAACATACCTGATGCATCGTAATAAATCACATAGCCCTTCCAGACTCATGAATGATCAAGAGAGTTGTTGTAATCAAAATACTATTTAATTCCTCAATGAATGCTTGGAACTCTAGGCTCCATTTAAACTTCACCTATTTTTCAGTGAGTAAGGTCACCGGGGAATCAATTCGCATGAAATACAAAACAAAACTCCTATAATAACCTACTAGGCCAAGAAACAATCTGATCTCGAACAAATTATTTGGTAGTTCCAACTACATAACTGCACTTATCTTATCGACATCCACTAAAACCCCTTACTATAAAATGACATTGCCTAAAACTTCACTTCCAAAATCTACAAGGTTCTCTTTGAAACGATCACATAATTCTGATGGTCCCACAGAGCATGCAATAGGATCTGAAAGTGATGCTCATGTTCTTCCTCATAACCAAAGCATACCATAATTTCATTTAAAATTACCACATAAAATGGGGCCAAGATACTGGTGGAATACCATATTCATTAGCACCAAAAAATCATATGGAGTATTTTTAAACCTAGAAGTCATGACCAAATACTCAAAGTGGTCATACCTACATTAGAAAGTCATTTTGGGATGTCATCCTTTTCTACCTGACTTGGTGGCAACCTGAGTAGAAAAATATATTGGGAAACCACATTTCCCCATTCAGTTTATCGAAAAATTCATTAATTTGTGTAAAAAGATACTACTTATTGAGGGTTACAATATTCAATATATAGTAATTGATACAAAACATGAGAGATCTGTCATCCTTTATTGTCAAAAAGAATGTGATGGCCCAAGGAGAGATGCTTGAGTGAATGAACTCTTTGAATTCTAAATCTTCAAAAAGAATCATAAATTCCAAAAAAAAAATCATTAGGTTTCATGCAATATAATGGAAGATATATAGGATATTTTCCCATCAAAAAATCAATTGATAATTATACATCCCCTTCTAGGTTATTCTAGAAAAATCATCAGAAAATACTTTTGGGAACTGATACACTACAGGAGGTAATCCAAACTGAGGAACACGCTCATCTTCCTCAAGCACGATTGATTATAAATGAAAGGCATGACTTCCCAACTATGAGATTTTAGGTCCTACATGACCGAGCTGAGGATTTAATTCCCCAAGAAATACCAGATGGCTCCCATCAGGTGCCATAAAACTCACTCGTCACCTATAATAATCGATATGTGAAGGGAAAAATGATATCCAATCAATGCTGAGGATTACATCAAAATGGTTCATATCCCAGACCAAGATGTCCCAATCCATCTCAACACCTGACATAAAGTGTGCAGTAGATGGGAAGCTAAGAACATTCCCCTTATTATTACTAATATTGTTACTAAATCCATTGAAAAAATCCATCATCTTGGTTGGAAAGTTTAGTACATTCACAAGACTATAATACATAAAATAAATAGACACACCCATTTCAAATAAGACATCTACTATAGAACATGAAATCATAATGGTACCACGTAATGTCGAAGGTGGTTCATCTGATCTTGCAAGTTCCTAATCCACAACATGATGTTTCCTAATCCCATCATCATAATGGACACTTGCCTATTGATCTACCATGATATAGCTCTACCTTGAATAAGATATGATCATTCTTCAATTGTAACACCCCATCCATAGATGCTCAAATTTGCTTCCTTATTTTTTTACATTGGAATATATATAAGGAATAGGCGTTCGGAACGACTAATCAGTTTTGTAGTTTTGGAAACAAGATATATACAATATGTCAAAATTTCCACTAAAAACAAAAAATATCAAAATAACTTCAACATAAAATCACATGATCTCTTATACTGACCATACGATTCATTTATAGTGTAATCATACTCGTAACATGGAAGGATAAAAAATAAGAAATGGGGGAGCTCATATTCTTTATAAGGGTAAGCAATACAGTTGATGATATAATAAACATAAAAACTATGTATGGTGAATAACTAAAAATTCATGCCATTAAAAATTAACATGAACACATTATAGTATGAATAGGAGTTGAATAAATAATTCAAAATTAAGGCATAAACAAGGGTATTCTACTAGTTGAATAACCTAATGAACATTCAATTGTTAATTTCATAAGGGGGAAATTCATTTTCTAGAATATCTAAAACATTCCCTCAAGGCCTCAACCAATACATATAAAAATTATTAAGGCCTCGGATAAAACCATATCTACAAATGGGAAAGGCCTCAACCAAGTCCATATCTATTTGTCTCTTGAGATCTACCGATGCATCGAGGGGCTATAAAGGGCCCCACCCATAACATACTAAATCCAATGCATTCATCATATGAATGGAGATAAAAATAAAAAACATAAATTTTCATATTGAAATTAACTTATGAAATGTAAATAACATAATCTAATCATTAAACATAAACACAATCCATTGGGTTTAATATGGATAATGGTTTCATGATAGAACATCCACAATCAAACTAATAATAAGACATTCTATAAAACATGGTGGATTATATCATTGTGCATAATAAACTATGAAATATAATATTCATTAATGTACGTTGACATAAAAAATATACTTTTAAATATGTCCATTGAAAAATTATTGAGGAAATATTCCTTAATCATTCAAAAGCTTCACATACCACCTTGAAACATTCAAATAATAATCCCTTAAAATATCTTGATAATAATGATAATCTTGATATGATTAACAAAGTGTAATTACACCACCACATTCAAGATATATGTGGTTAAAATGGAATATATCTTATAAAAGATAACACTAGATGAGAAAAATCTTTTTTACTTTGGAAAGAAGAGTTCATTTGGGAAATAATTTATATTTGTCATGAAATCAGATCGCAAAAATATTTATCATAGAAAATAAAATTGAATGTTATTGAAATTATATATTTGGTTTAAATAAATTCTAATTGTGGTTAAATCAACTATATAGATTATTTAAAGAATCTTTGGAAATAAAACAGTTTAGTACAGTTTAAAGAAATGATTAAAGGATTTTAATGTGAAAAGGCATGTTTTCTTTTCTAAAAAAAGAAATGAATGAAAACATATTTTTCATGTAAAAATGTGTTATTTCTGAAGATAAATATAGAATAAAATATATTATACAGTTAACTTATAAACAAATAAGAATTCGATAAGTTCATTGAATCAAGATTTCATTACGGAAGACTTTATGAATGATTCTTTTAAAACTTATAACTCCCCATAATATAAACAATAATTATGTTTTTTAAACAGATATTGAACACTCACATAGAAATTTTTGTGATTAAATTAGAATAAATAATAATTTCATTGAGTTTAATAGAGATGAAGAACAACCTGAATGAAAATGGAGGTTCGAGTATAAAATACTTACATCATTGTAATAAATTGAATGATATGACCCAAAATTAATATTCATAAAATGATAACATTAATATATTTAAAATAAAGAGATTCAGGTTATGAAACACCATTGCTACATGTAGATACACAATACCCACACATAATAGTAGTGAACATGAAATATCTCACAAAAATGGAAGGGAGATGATGAAACCCCTTTAAAAGATTTTGGCATGGAAAATGGAGTTCTTGTGAGAGCTTAATGAGAGGTAAAGGGGTATCATAAAATTCATATATCAAAAGGTAATAATGGGGGTGGATGTAAAAGAACAACAAAATTTTAAATTAAAAATAAATGGACACAATAGAGGGTGGATTCTTGATTAAAAGTGAGAGACATGATACCTTACTATAAATTTGAGGGTTATCATCGCTGGATCTTAATAAACCGAATAAACATATTAATCTCATAAATAAACAATTGAATAATCCTTTATACTCTAATTTGGTTTATTATTACATTATTATGTTCATTCATGCCCATTTAGATATGTTAAAGGATTCAATTAAATTTTTTGTGAGTTATCCTTTTCGTAATATTGTTGATCAGATCTCCTATATATGAGAATGATAGTTCATATATGATGATATTTGAAGTCCAAAAATCATTTTATATGTTACTAATGAAAATTCATAAAATTAAATGTTAATAAAATTAATTGGTTATTTTGAGTGATGGTGAATCATTATATAAATATTAATGGTAATCTCTTAGATTTATTTGGATATTTTGCACACAATTAACATATTTTTCATATTATTTTAATCCATGAGTGCATAAGGTATGAAAATAATTACAGTCTATAAAATAAATATATAATAGTCTGGTTCAATCAAAAAAATGGGGCTTTTACTAAAGTAGAATAATTTAAATGAAATTGAATGTGTCATCAACCTTGAATGTGATAAATCAACAAATCTCAAATGATGATTCATTATTAGAATAATTGAGGGGGAATGGATAGATGAAGTTGAATTATCCCATTAGCATAGAAAAATTCTATTTCATGTATGGTACTGTGGTTTTGGTATGTTTATGAAACCACGAGAAGTTGTTTAGGGGGCATGATCAGAGGGTGTTGTTTGGGTAGAATATGGATATGGAAAAAGGCTTTAGAGGAGTGAAGATAAGTGACTGGATGATGTTGTCTTTATAGAGTAGGGGAGGTGGGTCTTCATAATATTTTAGCCATTAGATTATTATTTTAACCATGTGCCAATAAATAGTGATGATTGCCTAAATAAAAATAGTAATATGTACATGTGAGTTCAATCATTGATTCTTACATCATTAGAACACGATCAATGACTCAATAAATCAATTATTAACTTCAATTGTAAAATATCGTATTTTAGGATCCACCAAAAATTCATGTATTTCTAAAAAATCCTAAAAATTAACCCAAACCATTTTTCTATGTGTAAAATCTAAAAAGTAATCCAATTTTTTGAAAAATAATTTTCTAAATATGATTAATTTAATTTTTAATTAAAATAATAATTTAATTTTTAATTAAAATCATAATTTATTTTAAAAATATCATTTTCAAAACATTTACTTACTTATTCCAAAACCTAGGTACACCATACAATCACATAAATCCTACATATATACAATCATTGGTGAGATTAATATTCATAGGTGTGTGTCAATATTCAAAAGTGTAACATTACTATTCATAAGTGTATGTTACTATTCACCAAAAACTATGATAGTCATATGAGACTCTATATAAAATACAGATCACAACCATGTATGTCATAATTTCAAGATTCAAATTATAGGGGTTGTAAAATTTTGTTGATTTTCTAGGTTATAGAAATGTTGTTCATGTTAGAGACATTGTGTTTAATGAGTTAAATGTTAAATTTATATTCCAAATCATGGGGTGTTATATTATCCCGTCATTACAAAAAAACTTTACTACAAATCATTTACTTCACAATGAATGTTATTGTTTTTCACTTGAAAATTTCATTCTAAAAAACACAAATCAGATATATGGTTATTTCAATATCCTCCTTAAGCGGGATAAGGGAAAATATGTGGTCAAAAATAATAATAATAAAAAATAAATATTTAAATGAATAAGTTATCCTTTTTAATGGTGTTACTATGATTTGAATTCAAAACATGGGTGTATAAGAAAAACATAACTATGAATTTTTAATGATAGAAACTGGTTTAGATGATATTATATTACCACGAAACCATAAATTATAGTTATAAATAATTTCATTAAAATTGTCATATATTATTATAACATAAAAACATTTAAAACACTTTTCACAGAGTAGAGAGATTATTCCAGCCAATATGTTTATAAATATAAGTTTATATTTCATAAACCTGGTATTATCCTTTGATTGTTCCTTGAAAAACCTATACATCATATCATTGTATAAGATGCATCGTGTTTTGTCATTAACCTCAAAAACCTCATATAATGATAAATTTAAACCATTTCATAAATGGTTTAACATTCCAAAAGATTAATATCCATTACTAAAGAATCATTCCCATGGTAGTTTGTACAATCCAATTTATATTATCCACATAAAGCATCTCTCTATAACAAAATTTAAATCATAGAATTATGAACATAATAATTGTTGTCTATCCCTTGATCATATATATTCCTAATGTTTATCTTTCTATTGAGTCAATGTTTCGTAATATTATTAGTCAAATGAATTCAAATGGTTAATGAGAAAGTACTACTATAAAATCCTCACACATTCAATAATTTATATAACAATATAATAATTACTATAATATTCATAATTCATGTTTCTTGGCTACTGAATTTTAATCATCTCACTTCATCTCTGGTAGTATCATAACTTATCCTTATCCCGTAACATCATTCGGATTATATGTCCTAGACTCTTGGTAATTAATTCACATTGATTTCCAAGGCCTTGAAGATATATCATTGGACATTGGAATCCTTATTCATACCCTTGTAATCATGAACTTGTGGTCTATTTTCTCCACACATGTAACAAACTACCTTCCCTTCAAGTATTTACTAGTGTGATTATTTCCATAGTTATCACTTGTGGGAAAACCCTTCTTTCCCTTCTTCTTTTTATCCATGATTTTCTCTACCATCCATTTCTTCATTTTCTTCCCTTAAAATCCCTATGACTAATATGATTCCTTACATGAATTTTTAATACATGATACTATTTATTCATATGAGGAGGATACATGGGAGACTAAATTCCTTTGAAATGATGGATTAAGGCGATTACATATTTGATCCTAATTACTCTTTGTATCATGTTCCTTGGTGAAATTCCATTCCAAATTATATGCAACATTTCTAATCAGTTTAATATTATATATTAGTTCATAAAATTATGAACTCAATATATATCTAAACATGGTATAACAGAAAACATAAATTTAAGAATTGTAAATCCTATTACCACATTCTTCTGTTAATTTATGGGTATAAAGCCTTCATAATGGCTTATAATAATTTTATGAAATTACCAAATAATATTCCCTAGGAGTGTCAAACCACGATTGCAACAACACCTATTTTCGTGCACCAGTTCCCATTCATATTTATCTCAAAGAAATGTTTTTGGGTTTTTCCCCTAAAACGTCTGTGTCAGAGCCTCCATAAATTGTTCGTATCCAGATAGTGATTTATTTTCATGATAATCAACATAATCTATTCCACACTAAAACTCTAGGATGTCCTCGTATTCTTATCCCCAAAGAATATCTTATGGTTTTGTTCAATAATACACTTCTTCTATATCTAATTCCCAATTTTTATACTTAACATTCTTTGGAACAAACTGTAACACCAAAACCCCAGAATCTCGGAGTTGGTGCCATATTTTATTATATTTTTGATGATATAATGGATGTTCATCCAAAAGGATCATTCATGTTGGAAATTTTTGAAAAAAACATACAAACAATATATCAAAACTATAACTCAAAACTAAAAATAACATTATAACCTCAATAGAAAATCCCATGAACTCATAGATTAACCATGTGTTTCATTCATACTATAATCATCCTCATAACCTATAAGGATAATAAATAATAAAGGGGTCAGCTCAAATGCTCTCTAAGGATAATCAATATAGTGTATCATATCATAAATATAAACATTAAACATGGTGAATAATTAAAAACACATTCCTTTAAAAATGAACTTGGACACATCATTGATTGAATAAGAGCTGAAAGAATAATTCTATATTAAAGAATATACAAGGGTATTCTACTAGTCAAATAACCTCCTGAACATTCAATTACTAGTTTCATAATGAGAAAAATTCAGATGTGCGACAATATAAAACATACCATCAAGGAATAAACCATGTGATGTAAGAATAATTAAGGCCTCAGCCAAAACCATATCTAAAAATTGTAAAGGTCTCACCCTTCTCCATATCTCTTTGTCTCATGAGAGCTATCGATGCAGAGAGGGACTACATTGGGACCCAAACACCACATACTAAGTCCAATTAATTTCTCATATGAATGAGGATCAACATAATCAACATAAAAATTCATATTAAAACAAGAATATGAAATGTAAATAACTTTCTATAATTATTAAACATCAACAATAACCATTCGATGTAATATGGTGAATGGTTTCAAGATATCACATCCAACATCAAAATAATGTTAAACAATTCTTTAAAACATGGTTGATGATATCATATTAGATAAGAAGCATTGAATTAATAGATTTATCTCATGTTGTTGAAATAAAAATATAATTTTAAATTACACCATTGATAATTTCTTGAGGAAATATTCCTTAATCATTATAAAGCATCCCATACCACCTTGAAACATTAAAATCATAATCCCTTAGAATATAACTAGAATAATGATAAACATGATATGATATACTAAGGGGAAGTACGTTCATAAAAAGAAAAAAATAATTGGTTAACAAGGCATATATCTCCATATAGATAAAGTTAGATGAGAAAATCCTTTTTTACTTTTGAAAGAAGAGTTATTTTGAAAAATCATTTGTATTTTCCATGAAATAATATTGTAAACATGTATCTCCCGGAAAAAATAGGTAATTTCAATTAAATTATATTATAGGCTTAATTAATTTCTGATTGAGGTGAATTCATTTTAAAATATTTTTTAAAGAAGGTTTTGAATAAAATAGTACAGTTTAAGGAAAATTTAAATATTTTTAAAGCACAAAGGCTTGTTGGCCTATATACAACCAGAAATGAAATTATGTTGATTTTTAAGTTTAAATTTGTGAATTTGTTAAGATAAATTCTACATAAAATACATTATTGATTAAAATTAAAAATAGGTAAGAATTAAAAAAGTTCCTTGAATCAGGCTTGCATTTCGGAAGAATTTTTGAATGATTGTTTTAAAACATGTAACCCCAAATAAAATAAATAAGTATTATCATTGATACACATATATAGAAAATTAAAACAATACTTATCTCAGGTATATAACAATAAATAATAATTTCATTTTGGTGAGTATAGAATAAGTGTAACCCAAATAAAAATAGAGTTTCATGTTGAAAATATTTACAAATTTATAATTAATTGAATAATATTCCACAAAATTAATAATCATCAAATAAAACCTTGGAATTCATGAAAAAAAGTGATTCATGATATCAAAAATCAATGTGCAGTGCACATACACTATTTATAAGTAATAGATGTGAATACATAATATCTCACAAAATGGAAGTGAGATGAATAAACCCATCATAAACATTTCAACATGGTAATGAGAGTTTTTGTGAGGGTGTAATTTGAGTTAAATGTGAATATAAACATTTATATATAATTAGATAAGTACTTTGAAGGTCTAAAAACATAACCCAATATTAGGAACTAAAAATAAATTGACACAACATAGGTGGGTTTCTTGAAAAAAAGTGGGAGAGACGATCCCTTAACTTTAATCAGATGGTGATCTTCGCTTGACCTTAATGAACTGAATAATCAGATTAGGTTCATTAAATAAAAATTTAAGAACCATTTATTAATTTATTTTATTTATTTTGAATTTATTATATTCACTGATGGCCTTTTAGATTGTTTAATGGATTTAATTTCATTGTTCGTGAGTGCTCATTTTTATAATATTCATGATTGACTCACTTATAAAAGTGTATGGCAGTTCACGTATGACGAGAGTTGAATTCCAGAATTTATTTTATATGATATTAGTAAAAACTAAAATAATTAAATGGTAATAAAATTCATTTGGTTATTTTGATTGAATTTGATTTAGTATATAAAACATTAATGATAAACACTTAGATTAATTTGGGGATTTGGCTCCCAATTATTTCATTTTTTATTATTATTTTACATCATGAGTGAATAAGGATTCCAAACATTACATAAGATAAAATACATATATATATAATATATTTTAACTAAAAAATGATTCCTTGGATATATTTGAAGAAGGAAAATCAAAATGAATGCTTCTTCATCCTTGAATGTGATAAATCAACACATCCCAGATGATGTTTCCATTTTTTCATAAATAAGCGGGAAATTAGAGATGAATATGAAATATTCTATTAACATAAAAAAATTAATTAAATATGTAGTACTAGATATGTCATTCCATTTGGATAGGGAGAGTCTAGGAAAGAATATAGAATGAAGGAACATTTAACTGAAATAAATGAAAGGAGGAATTTATTCTCTTGAATTAACCTTCCTTGAAAGCCTCATAAGGGAAGTGGATTTGATCATTTTAAGTGACCAAGGGATGATTTTCATAGATTAGGTGCATGGGAGATGATATGGACATAATTTGGAGAAGAAACAAGGGAAGAGAGGTGTTAATAGAAGATGGTGGAAGAGGTGGTATTTATAGTGGAGGGGAGGAGGGTTTTCTTAATATTTTAATCATTAGATTGTTATTATTTCCCCTAGACAATAAATTGTTATTATTCCATGACAAAAAATAGTAATATTTTAATGTGAGTTCGAACAATTGGTTCTTATATTAGTAGAACATCACCATTGACTCAATAAATTTAAATTTAAGCATCTACTATAAATTATCATATTTTACTATTCACCAAAAATTCATGTATTTTAGAAAAATACAAAAAATTCAACCTAAACATTTTTCTATGTGTAGAATAAAAAAATGAAGTAAATTCTTAAAAAATAGTTTTCTAAAATTGATAAATTTTATTTTATTAAATCATAAAATTATTGAAAAATATAGTTTTTTAAGGATTTATTTACTTATTCCAAAACATAGGTACATCATACTTTCACTAAAATCCTATATATATACTATCATAGGTGTGGTTAATATTATTAAAGGTATATCACTATTCTAAAGGGTATAATTATTATTGATAAGTGTATTACTATTTACAAAATATTACATTGGTCAAATTAGACACTAAAAAACTTACAGATCGCAACTATGTATGTTAGATTTTCAAAATTCAAATCATAAGGGTGGTAGAATCATGTTTATATGCTAGGATATAGAAAAGTGGGGATTTCTAGAGACGCAACCATTCATGCATTCAATATTAGGTTTATTTTAAAAATCTAGTGTTGTTATAGCCATGAATACCAACCAATATTCATACATCATGGTCGGCATCAACTATACTAATACCCCCTAGAAGCCAAAAATCAATCCCCACTATGATATAGTAATGACAGCCTACAAAAATGATGAATGTGATCCATAATTCATCATCTAAGATAGTTTCTATGAGGAGACTTACATGGAGGGTAGATGCCCCATACCTTCCTAACTGATGGCACACAACATACCCTGCACCAGAATCCATAGATGATGTTTTCTAAGAAGGATAACATGACTTCCCACCACCCATTCCCCCTATATAATCATTATTACTCTTCTTCTCAGATGAACTATCACTTCCAAAAACTGACATAACCCTGATGAAACCAGATATGCTATTGCAGTCAATCTCTGTCATACAAGATTAATCAACTAACTCAACATAGGTCATAAACATGAAATAGAATAACTATGAATAGATCCCTTGTCAGAAATCCCCCTTCAAACATCTAATCATTTTTGTTCTCATTGCAGTCTATTTGAGGTACATATCACACATGCTCAGGGATGTGGTTGGCATACTCTATCACTGACTGGTCCCCTTTAACAATATCTAAAAACTCTTAGGATCTCTCATAAACCAATATCTTAGTAGAGTAATGGTCATTGAAATTCCCCTAGGAGTCCATCCAACATATATTCTCAAGCTTTCCAACATGAATCACTGGGTTCCACCACCATAAATTGGGACCCTCTTGCAGAAACAAATCACACCTTACTCTAATTTCATTTGGAGTATCGAGAAACTGATTCATGTACCCGATATTCTCAATCCACTCTGCCAAATATTGAGGCTCTATGTGACCTCAAAACGAAGGGGGTTGTTCATGAGAAACTCATTGGATTTTTTTTATTAGGACTTGATTCATCTTCTCTAACTATAATCGGACTAAGATAAATACATGATCCCTATCTTAGAGCCTAAACATCCCGAACCACAACTTCCACTAACCTCTGATCAAGCGGTGAGGGAGAACCCTCTTTGTATTAATCTCATGGGTACAAGGGTGCTCTCAAGGGTGGATTGTTGCTACAAAAAGAAATATTCACTATAAAAATAATTTGTTTAAAATGTTTGAAAATTATTTCTACAAGAACAATAATCATTAATAAACCAAATATGCCAAAGAAACACAATGACTGCACCACTTCATTGCTACTTAGTGTCCACATTTAGACTGTAGCCTGCATGACCCACCTAGAGGAGAATCCAAACCAACGTCTCAATATCCCATGATGAGTAAAGATTTTTCTTGCAGTGTTCCGATGAAGCACCCAACTCACAACCAAATCAACGAGCCTCAACACTCCTATCTCTAGTCTAACCTTCTAATCTCAAATAAAATGACTCAATGAGTTTAACCATGCTCTGATACCATTTTTTCACAAACCATGTCAGGGGTTCATTAAATATAATTCCTGACCCAATATATAGTAAGACCCAAAGGGTGTTCCTTATCCCCATGGGTTGAAACAAGTTATCGTGTATCAACAAAAGAAAATGGGAATGGTTTACCCAAATCAAATTATCATAAAACAGCTAATAATAACTAATAAACCATATCTAGAAATTTAAAACCAAACAATTCCTTAACAATTTTAAATAATTGAGTAACATAGTTTAATCCAAAACTCTAAAAATTACCAAAATTTAATGTGACCAAAAAAATATAAAAAAAAACCACATGTCAAGAGGACACCATCCTCAAGCCATCTCTGCAACACCACCAGGATAATATTGCTAAAAACCAGAACCTCTATCTCAATAAGATTTTCCCTTACCTATATAAAACATTAACAAATATACTTACCCCATTAGGTGTATGTATGGTCTGAGATAATACCTAGAAGAAATACACTATTAATAATATTCCATGCATAAACATTATATGGAATGAAAAATTGCAAATATTTTAGATGAGTGAAATAATAGAACAATTCTAATGGAAGAAACATATAATGAGAAAAAACTCTAAATAAAATTACTTATAATGAAAAGAAATTTTAAAGAATTTTTTTTTAAATAAAACACATTCCATGAATTTAACATGAAAATATTCATTATGATGATTGTAAATGTGATATCATCGATGAGAAGAAGTCCTATGAAACTAATATAAGTACTAGATTCTAATGGGACATTATGTAACTAGAATCTCAATGAAATATGGCATAGAATCCATAACCAACACCACTCCCATGATTGAGAAACTATTTGGGAACACACCCATAATGTATTGGTCTCTAATCAATAATCAATTTTTAGATAGTGTTGTCATCATCAATCCCTCTAAGTGAATTATGAATGCAACCACTTGTAAATAACTTTAATAGTAGTCCTAGTCTACCCACCAAGATTTATGGGCTTCCATTGTAACACCCCAAGCTTCTACGATACGCTTCTCTTTGAATAATGTGATAGCGTGTGTTGTACGCAACATTAAGATTCTAACACACCACAACCAATCAAACTAGCTGTTATGAATAGTAATACCTACTTTTTGAAATTTTATAAATTCTATTTCTCAAAATGTACTTCATTTTTGGATTCAGAATATCAAAATTAGCCTACGGTGATATTTTGGAACTTTTCGGATAACATTTATATTTTGATGAATAGTGAAAATTACTAAATTTTAATTAAAAACAACTTTTTTAATCAAAAAAATTAATATAGATAAATTATGAATTTCAGTTGTTTAAAAGTATATTAAGAATATATTTTTAACATTTCATTCAATTTTTTTCATTGGACATAATTTCACAATTAAACCAGACATAAACAAGTGCCAATCTTTTGATAGTTACTATCTCTTAAAAACACGCTTTTTGTTTTAACAACTGGAATTACTTTTAAATTAATTTCTGCCACTTCTATGTTTTGAATTTGGAAAAATGGATTCCATATTTGGAATCAGGATGTACCAATTGTGTAAATAGGTAACTTTTATTTTTATACATTTTGAATAATTACTTCTATAAATAATTTATTTACCATGGTTAAAAGGTAAATCCGGGAAATAAGGGTTAAAAAAATATTATAATAATAAAAAATTACCGTAAAACGTGTTCTAACCTTATTAGACGATACATTTCGACCATGGGCATCTTTGGGTCGATTGTGGGACCCCATGGAGCCACTTGTAAGTGATAGGGACACATTATTTTAATTAAGTTAAAATGAATACAAAAATGACACAAGCATATATCTTTTAGAAAAACAATTTTTACATAGGGTTATATATGTTGGATTTTTGACTATAAATATTCATTAGAAATATAAAAAGATTTCATAGATAATTATACTTTATTTATAATTTTTAGACATTAAATAATTTAATTTATTTATGACACAATGATGATGATGTAATTACCATAATAGTGAAAAATTAAAATAATTGATATTATAAACACCCAAATAAATATAATTTGAGACTATTATTGAATTAAACTAATTTTATAGGATAATAATACATATTATTATTTATTTAAATGACTTTTTTCGAAGTAATAATTGTGTTATGAGTTTCACAAAAATCAACTATTGAATAGTGTCAAAATTGACATAAAAGAGTTTTTAAAAACAATATTATATTATTAATTGATATTAAATTCCTAAAAATCTATAGTTTGGAAAAGAGACTTATATCATGATATTTATATCATTAATGGACCACTAGGGGGTCTCTTTGATGTATATAGTATGTTTATTAACCATATAATATAAAAATAGAAAGAGACATTGTAAAAGTGAAACTAATTAACATAGAGTTAATACTTAACGATAAGGTTAATATAAGTACCCCAACCTGTCTAAATTCTATTGGTTGAGTGTTTTTCGACCCATACCCACCTAAACCATTAAATAATAAACTTTTTAGCCATTATAAACCGAATATGAATTTATTATAAACTAATATTTCTAGCTTTTCCAAAGGTTCCCCTCACCCCTCTTATAAAAGGGCACTCCTCCTTCTCATTTATTCACACCTTGAAAGCATTTAGGTTCAGAAAACTCTGACCAAATACTCACCCAACTTCCCTCGATACATCCTAGAGGCCTTAGTTTGATCAGAAATCCAATCTATGGATCCTTTTTTATCAAATAAAAATGAATAACCCGAAGAAGAGGTAATGTTTTCACCACCCTTTTTCAAATTCACTTCTTCTTAAACTTCTTATTTCTTTGTTATTACCTTTCTAAAATAATAAATCCAGTATCTTATATATAATTTGATGTTATTATTAATATGGTACAACCATATTCTGTATTCTATCCACCCTTTGAATAACATGTCACCATACGTGCGTACGTACGGCTTACCATCTCCACGCCGTGGTGTAATTGTTATTCAATATATTATTATTTGTATGGATATAATAATGATGTGAAATTAATGTAAATAATAAATATAAAATGATAATTATTCTGTATATATAATATACCATACATTTATATATTATTTTAATATCAAAATAATGATATTTTCGCTCGTGCGTACGTACGGACTACCGTCTCCACGAATGAGATAAGATTCATTCTCCATCGTATCCATTAAAGTATAATTATCATTTTATGATTTAAAAATAATTTTTATGGACTTCATATCATTCTGGATATGACTAATATACATCCTATCCATGACAATCATGGCTTATGTAACAAAACATATAAAAGAAAACGAGTAAGTTAACACCCGAAACGACAATAATACTAAGAAATTATTAACAAATAAATGTTAAAAGATCATATATGATATCATATTAATGTATATGATTCTTGTATAATTTAATGACAATTATTTCACTATTATACAGGAGGTTAACCTGCCCCCAACCAAGTAAAAGTACAAGGTAAGGGTTTATTTCACAATCTCTTCATTATCTGAGGATGTTTATACATAATAATCTACTGGGATCTCGTTATCATCCACATCCATGTTTCTTAAAAATGTATTTCAAAACATTTTTAATATTTAAATGAATATGGGTTAAATCCATTTATACCCTTGTTGAATTTTATAAGTGTTTTATAAAGGAATCTTTCCGTTGTTTTCGAAACAAGGTCCTTTTTAACCTTTTCGACAGAATTTTGGTAAGATTGTTTTTTTAACTTATACGGCGGGTGCGGCTATTTTACGCCGTTATAAAATCTTCCAAGCTTCCCTTACAAGCTTATAATAATATTTTCAAATAAAATGTTTTATTTTATGGCTCTTAAATGATTTCTAAATAAAAAGGGATATTTCTCTTAAAAGAGTTTTGATTTCATCTATGTCAACATCCTTTGTTGGATTTTACGCTTATGTGAAGTTGATTTACTATGATACAAAAAATCTATGTTGTACTAAAGGTTTTGTGATATGTTTGACTATGGATGATCTATTTTTATACCATTCATGGTTTATGGTAAAAGTATTGAAATTTCTCATTCTAGTTTTAATACGAATGTTTATGTTATGTTTAAACCTTTTCATATGGAAATGCATTGGACATAATATGAGACAGGTGTAGCCCGCTATAGCTCCTAGATGCATCGGTAGGTCTCATGAGACAAAATAGTGTCTTGGCACAGGGCCTTGACAAAATCTTATTTGTAGTCATGGCATTAGGCCTTGGCTATGTGGTTTTTATAGTCTAGCATTATGCATTCCATCATTATGAATGTGGTTATTGATATTGCATGTGATTATTCGATTAGTTAAATAACCATGTGAATAAGTAAATTGAATTACTTCATTTTATTTTTTCCATACTATGTTGATTTTTAAGTTTAAAAGGATTTTGTTTTAGTTATACATTGCCTTAAATGTTTATGCTTATTTATGGAAGTTTCCGCTATATTTTTATCCTTACTGGGCGTTTGAGCTCACCCATTGTCTATGTTTCATTTTTCCCAGGGTATGAAGAAGTAAATTATGAATGGATTGTAGGGATAGTATGAGGGGATAAGAGTGTGGTATATGAAGAAAATATGTTGTTGTAGTTTTTGTTTTTATGCTGTAATGTATGACTTATGAATATATCTAGTGTTTCCAAGGCTACTAAACCAATCGGTCTTTCGAGATTTGATCTCTTTTGTGATCATGCAAATGTCATGTAATAATGCACCAACTCTAGGTAACTGGGGTCGAGGCGTTATAGTTGGTATCAGAGGAGTTTTAGTACAAACCTTGGAAGCTAGATTTAGATATGCTCTGATTAGAGAACATAGATTTATGATTGACTTTGAGGATTAGTATAAAAGAACTTCCTAGAATTTTGGTATTGTAGAGATTTTGTGAGTTTTTGAAGCAATAAATCCATGTATGGATATGAGCAGGTAGAGGTGGCTCTGGGACAGATGTACCTAGGGGTAAAACCCAAAAACACCGCTTTGAGCTAGACTCGAACTGGAACTGGCGCATGACAACGGGCCTTCCTACACTCTTGGTTACGACACTCCTGGGGGATATTCTTAGGATGACTCTAATTTTCATTACAAATAATTATGAAAGGTTTATGAGTATATACTTCGCAAAGAAAACATTCTTATGATTATGGATTATATCTCTAAATAGTTCAATTTATGTTAAGTGTTTTATAAGTATGGGATTATTATTTTGATTCATAAACTGATCTAGTTTATGCCACTGTTTAGAAATGGAACCTAGTCGAAGAAATGAAAACCGTATCAATGCACGCAATCCATGTAGGGATTTCCCTCCTGCTCAAGATTATTATAGTAGAGCTGGTGATGCTACTGGTGCTGATCAACTAATCACCATACTGGGACAACACACTCAGGTGATGAATAATAGCCTTACCCGTATGGAGCACCCTGATCCACAGAGTGGAGGATCAATGTTATATTTCTTCATGAGGAAACAACCACCAACGTTCAATGGGAGTACAAATCCCTTAGTAGCTGAGCAATGGATATTTTCCCTGGAGAAAATATTTCAGGCTTTGGGGAGTAGTGAAAGGGAAAAAGTTATCATTGTAATTTACCACCTCACAGGAGATGTTGATCAATGGTGGTCATTGATTCAAAATACAAAGGAAGATGATGAAGTATCAAACATGGGATGGATGGAGTTCAAATATCTGTTTTTAGAAAAATACTTTCCTCGCGACCTTCGAGCAGATTTGGAAAGACAATTTTCGAGTCTGAGACAAAAGGATGATGAGAATGTCGCAAAGTATAGGGCTAACTTTACAAGGTTATCAAGGTATGCTAAAGATTATATACGTAACCCAAGAAGTAATATTGATGATTTATTTGATGGGTTAAAACCATTTCTCTGTCGAGCATTAGTCTCGTAATCCTTTTCGTCGTACATAGTCAATGTCACATGTGCTATCAAGACCGAAAAAAATTTCTCTAAGTCTTATGACTTTAAAGAAAAGCAGGAGAAGAAGAGATCTGCTGATAAATCTAGTAATTGAAATAAGTGGAAGAAGGGAAAGGTTTAATGTCCATCCTATGGTAAATGTGGGAAGTAACACCCTGGTACTTGCTTGAAGGGAATGGGAGTCTGTTACAAGTGTGGTGAAAAAGGCTACCAAGCTCATGATTACAAAGGGATGAAGTAAGCTACCAATGTTCAATGCTAAAATTGCAGGGAGATGGTACATTATGGAAATGAATGTCCTAAGTGTCAGGGGAACTTACCTCAGAAAATGCCAAGGGATCAAGGCCAAGCTTATTCTATCACTACTGCTGAGGTAAAAGCTCTGAAAGACGTCGTGGAAGGTAATTTAATGATTTCATCAAGTTTAGCAAATGCATTATTTGATTCTGGATCATCGGATTGTTTCATATCATCCCAGTTTTCTAAGAAAATTAGATATTTCCAATTTGATTTAACAAGGGAGTTGTCTGTTAAAACTCCTAAGGGAAGTATCATTACAACAATGTTTTGTGAATCAGTCCCCATTGGAACAGATAAATGTTCTTTATCTGCTGATCTCATCGTCATACCTATTATTGATTTTGATATAATCCTCGTTATGGACTAGCTTTCGGACTATGATGCGATGATTTATTGTAATAATATAGAGGTTACGATTCTTGATGATGATGATAAGGAACGCCTTATCTTTAGAGGAGAATCGTCACCACCTAATTCTTGTATTGATCCACACCTAGTAGCTCAACTAAATTCAATTATTGGGGAGGAAGATAATGAAATGACTATGGGTGAGGAAAGGAATGTTCAAATAGAGTATGTACCTGTTGTGAAAGAATATGTAGATGTATTTCCGGACGATTTACCAGGACATCCTCCAGAACGAGAAGTTGAGTTTTCCATTTATTTAATTCCTGGATCAAGGCCTATATCGAAGACCCCTTATTGAATGGCCACTGTGGAATTAGTCTAACTAAAGAAACAACTAGAGGAATTGAGTAATAAGGGATTTATTCACCCTAGTTTTTCTCTATAGGGAGCCCCTGTTCATTTTGTTAAAAAGAAAGATTGATCCATGATGTTATGTATCGACTACAAGGAGATCAATGCTATAAAAATAATGAAAAAGTATCCCCTACCTCGCATTGATGACTTATTTGACCAAATTAATGGAGATAAATACTTTTCAAAGATTTTACATCGATCTGGATACCATCAGCTGTGTGTGGAGAAGGGAGACATTCTGAAGACATCATTTCGAACCAGGTACAGGCATTGCGAGTTTACAGTAATGACATTTGGATTGACTAATGCACCCGATGTATTCATGGATCTGATGAATAGAGTTTTCAAGGAATATCTTGATGAATTTGTGGTGGTATTTATTGATGATATCTTGGTATACTCCAAAAGATATGAAGATCATGAAAATCACATGCACATTATTTTGAAGACTCTGAGAAGACATGAATTATATGGAAAGTTTAGCAAGTGTGAATTTTGGCTTCAGGAGATTTCTTTTCATGGCCATATTGTCTCTATTGTTGGATTATCTGTTGATCCTTCTACGACCAAGGCAATCCAAGAATGGCCAGCACCTGCGAATATAACTGAGGTACGTAGTTTTATTGTTTTAGTAGGTTATTATCGATGTTTCGTCCATAATTTTTCCAAATTGGCTAACCCATTAACAAAGCTCACACGTAAAGGGGTTAAATTGGTTTGGACAAAAGAGTCTGAATTATTTTTTGACGAACTGAAGAGAAGATTAGTCAATGCTCCTATATTGACTCTAACATCGGGGAATGATGGGTTCGTTATTTATAGTGATGCATCGAAGAAGGGACTTGGTTGTGTCCTTATGCAGAATGATAGGTTTATTGCCAATGCATCACGACAGTTGAAAATTCATAAACAAAACTATCCTACTCATGATCTCGAGTTAGCCGCTGTGATATTTTCTTTGAAGATATGGAGGCACTACCTCTATGGTAAAAAATGTCAGATTTATACTGATCACAAGAGTTTGAAGTATATTTTCTCACAAAAATAACTCAACATGAGGCAAAGGAGATGGCTTGAATTACTCAAGGATTATGATTGTACGATAAACTACCACTCGTGGAAAGCAAACAAGGTGGCAGATGCTTTGATCAGAAAAGACCATGGAGTTTTGAACGTGAAGAGAATTGAAAGAGATCCAATTTTCATGGATCTAGTGAAGATGGACATGATAATAACCAAGGAAGGTGAAAGATCAATTCTTTTTCAAATGGTTTCCAAACCATCTTTACTAGAAAGGATTAAGAGTTCTCAGACCAATGATGAAGAATTTCAAAATAACATTAAAGTGGCGAATGATGGGAGATTGAGAGACATTGTATATGAAGATGGAATTTTGAAATTTGGGAAGAGAATTTGTGTTCCCGATGTACCTGATCTAAAAAGGGAATTACTGGATGATGCTCATAGTTGCAATTTCTCTATACACCCTGGGAGCACCAAAATGTATAGTGATTTGAAGGAACATTTTTGGTGGGACAAAATGAAGAGGGTGATTGCCGATTTTTTGTCAAGATGTATGGTTTGTCAACATGTTAATGTTTGAAGGCAACATCCTGAAGGAGTCATGCAACCTCTTCCCATACTGGAGTGGAAATAGGTCAATATTATGATGGACTTTGTCATGGGAATACCAAAGACTCCTAGAAGGAATGATGCAATATGGGTTATTGTTGATATCCATACCAAGCCATCACATTTTCTTTCAATAAGAGATGATCTACCACTAGAACGTCTAGCAAGACTATATAGTAATGAAGTTGTGAGACTTCATGGAGTACCCCTATCGATTGTTTCTGATCGTGATCCCCATTTTACTTCAAGATTCTGGAAAAGTCTATAGAAATCCATGGATACTGAACTTCATTTGAGCACTACCTACCACCCTCAAACAGATGGACAATCAGAACAAATATTCAAACCTTAGAAGACATGTTGAGATCCTGCTCACTTGACTTTCAAGGTATGTGGGATCAATATTTACCTCTGGTAGAATTTTCCTATAATAATAGCTTCCATTCGTGTTTTCAGATGGCACTATATGAAGCATTATACAGAAACAGATGTCACACACCAACCTGTTGCAATGACGTTGGTGAAAGAAAAATTGTAGGTCCCGAATTGGTGGAGGAAATAATGGAAAAGGTGAAGGTATTCCAAAATCACATTAAGGCGGCTCAAAGTAGGCAGAAGAGCTATGCCAATAATAAAAGGAAGGATTTTGAATTTCAAGTCGATGATCATGTTTTTCTGAAGGTATCTCCATAAAAGGGAGTCATACGTTTTCATAAGAAAGGTAAATTGAGTCCCAGGTACATCGGACCTTTCGAAATTCTAGAACGAATTGGGGCTCTAGATTACCGATTGGCCATGCCGCCAAGTCTCTCCAAATTTCACGATGTGTTCCACGTATCTCTATTGAAGAAATACATGACTGACCCAACGCATGTACTCACCTACGAGGAGTTATATTGGGAACCCGATATGTCTTATTGTGAAGAGCTCGTCAGGATTCTTGATACGAGAGAAAAAGTACTGAGAAACCGGACGACTCGTCCGGTAAAAGTTTTGTGGAGAAACCATATGATGGAAGAGGCAACGTAGGAACCCGAAGAACTTATGGTGAATAACCACCCGAGTCTTTTCATGAGGTAGTACTCTAGAAATTTCGATGATGAAATTATTTGAAGAAGGGGAGAATGTAACACCCCAAGCTTCTACGGTATGCTTCTCTTTGAAGAACATGATAGCGTGTGTTGTATGCAACATCGAGATTCTAACACACCACAACCAATCAAACATGCCGTTATGAATAGTAATACCTACTTTTTGAAATTTTATAAATTCTCTTTTTAAAATGGACTTCATTTTTATATTCGGAATATTGAAATTAGCCTAGGGTGAAATTTTGGAACTTTTCTAATAACATTTATATTTTAATGAATAGTGAAAATAACTAAATTTTAAATAAAACAACTTTATTAATCAAAATAATTAATATAGATAAATTATGAATTTGAGTGGTTTTAAATTATATTTACAATATATTTTTACCATTTAATTAATTTTCTTTCATTGGACATAATTTCACAATTAAACCAGACATAAACAAGTGTCAATCTTTTGATAGTTATTATCTCTTAAAAACACGCTTTCTGTTTTAACAACAGTAAATAATGTTAAATTAATTTCTGCCACTTTGGTGTTTTGAATTTGGAAAAATGGATTCCATATTTGGAATCAGGATGTTCAAATTTTTATAAATAGGTAACTTTTATTTTTATACATTTTGAATAATTACTTCGGTAAATATTTTATTTACCATTGTTAAACGGTAAATCCGGTAAATAAGGGTTAAAAAAATAATATTATAATAATACAAAATTAACACAAAACGTGTACTAACCATATTTTATGATACATTTCCGACCATGGGAATCATTGGGTCGATTTCAGGACCCCATGGAGCCACTTGTAAGTGATAGGGACACTTTATTTTAATTAAGTTAAAATGAATACAAAAATGACACAAGCATATATCTTTTAGAAAAACAATTTTTACATTGGGTTATATATGTTTTATTTTCAACTATAAATATTAATTAGAAATATAAAACGATTTCCTACATAATGATATTTTATTTATAAATTTTAGACATTAAATAATTTAATTTATTTATGACACAATGATGATGCTGGAATTACCATAATAGCGAAAAATTAAAATAATTGATATTATAAGCACCCAAAAAAATATAATTTGAAACTTTAAATTAATTAAACTAATTTTCTAGGATAATATGACATATTAGGATTTATTTAATTGAATTTTTGATAAGTAATCATTCTTTTATGAGTTTCACAAAAATCAACTATTGAATAGTGTCAAAATTGACATAAAAGAGTTTTTAAAACAAATATTATATTATTAATTGATATTAAATTCTTAAAAATCTATGGTTTGGTCACAATAATTATATCATGATATTTATATCATTATTGGACCTCTTTGGGGTCTTTTGGATGTATATAGTATGTTTATTAACCATGTAATATAAAAATACAAAGAGACATTGTAAAAGTGAAACTAATTAACTTATAGTTAATACTTAAAGATAAGGTTAATATAAGTACCAAAACCTGTCTAAATTATATTGTCTATGTGGTTTTAGACCCATACCCACCTTAAACTTTAAATAATCATCTTTTTAGCTATTAAAAACCGAATATTAATTTATTATAAACTAATATTTCTAGATTTTTCAATGGTGCCCTTCACCCCTCTTATAAAAGGGAACTCCTCCTCATTTCTTCACACCTTCAAAGCCTTTTGTATTGGCCAAAATATGCCCAAATACTCTCCCAAAATCCCTCAATACAACCTAGAGGACTTAGTTTTATCATAAAGCCAACCTATTGATCCCTTTTGATCAAATCAAAAGGAAGAACCTAAAAAAGAGGTAATGTTTTCACCACCCTTTTTCAAATTCATTTCTTCTTCATCTTCTTCTTTCTTTGTTATTACCATTCTAAAATAATAACTCCAGTATCTTATATATAATGTGATGTTATTATAAATATAGTACAACCATATTCCATATTCTATCCACCCTTTGAATAACATGTCACCATACGTGTGTACGTACAACTTACCGTCTCCACGTCATGGTGTAATTGTTATTCAATATATTATTATTTGGATGGATATAATAATGATGTGTAATTCATTTAAATAATAAATATAACATGACAATGATTATTTATATATAATCTACCATCCATTTATATATTATTTTAATATCAAAAGAATGATATTGTCTCTCGTACGTACGTACGGACTACCGTCTCCACGAACGCGATGAGATTCATTCTCCATCGTATCCATTCAAGTATAATTATCAATTTATTATTTAAAAATAATGTTTAAGGACTTGAAATAATTATGTATATGAATAATATACAACCTATCCATGGAAAACATGGATTATGTAACAAAACATATAACCGAAAATGAGTAAGTTAACACCCGGAACGACGATAATACTAAGATATTATTAACAAACAAATGTTAAAAGATCATATATGATATCATATGAATGTATATGATTGTTGTATAATTTAATAAAAATTATTTCACTATTATACAGGAGGTTAACCTACCCCCAACCAAGGAAATGTACAAGGTAAGGGTTTATTTCGCAATCTCTTCATTATCCGAGAATGTTTATACATAATAATCTACTGGGATCTCTTTATTATCCACATCCATGTTTCTTAAAAATGTATTTCAAATAATTTTTAATATTTAAAAGAATATGGGTTAAATCCATTTATACCATTTATTACTTTTATAAGTGATTTATAAAGGAATCTGTCCGTTGTTTTCGAAACAAGGACCTTTTTAACCTTTTTGACAGAATTAAGGTAAGAATGTTTTTTTAACTTATACGGCGGGTGCGGCTATTTTTCGCCGTTATAAAATCTTCAAAGCTTCCCATACAAGATTATAATAATACTTTCAAAGAAAATGATTTATTTTATGTCTCTTAAATGATTTAAAAATAAAAAGGGATATTTATCTAAAAAGAGTTTTGATTTCATCTATGTCAACATCCTTTGTTGGATTTTACACTTATGTGATGTTGATTTACAATGATACAAAACTTATATGTTGTATTGAAGGTTTTGTGATATGTTTGACTGTGGATGTGCTATTTTTACACCATTCATGGTTTATGGTGAAAGTATTGACATTTCGTATGCTATTTTTAATAGGAATGTTTATGTTAAGTTTAAAACTTTTCATATGGGAATTCATTGGACTTAATATGTGACGGGTGGAGTCCGCTATAGCTCCTCGATGCATCGGTAGGTCTCATGAAACAAACTAGTGTCCTAGCACAAGGCCTTGACAAAATCTTATTTTTAGTATTGGCATGAGGCCTTGGCTATGTTGTTATGATAGTCTGGCATTAAGCATTCCATCATTATGAAAGTGGTTATGGATATTGCATGTGATTATTCAATTAGTATAATATCCATGTGAATAAGTAAATGGAATTATTTCATTTTATTTTTTCCATACTATGTTTAAGTATAAGATTAAAAGGCTTTTGTTTTAGTTATACATTGACTTAAATGTTTATGCTTATTTATGAAAGATTCTGCTGTATTGTTATCCTTACTGGGCATTTGAGCTCACCCCTTTTATATGTTTCATTTTTTCAAGGGTATGAATAAGTAAATTATGAATGACTTGTAGGGATAGTATGAGGGGATAAGAGTGTGGTCTATGAAGAAAATATGTTTTTATAGTTTTTGTTTTTATTTTGTAATGTATGACCTATGAATATATCTAGTGTTTCCAAGGATACTAAACCAATCGGTCTTTCGAGATTTGAGCTTTCTTTTGATCATGCCAATTTAATGTAATAATGCACCAACTCTAGGTAACTGGGGTCGGGGCGTTATATGCATTTTGGGCTAAATCAAGTTCCCCATGTCACATAAAACCAATTTCCCATTTTGATATGAAACCATAACACTACCCATTACATATCCCCAATTACATTGATAAATTCCATTTTGAAATAATACACACACCAAAACTATTCACAATCACTATTATCACCATCCATATAGTTTAATAAACCATTAATACAAAAAATTTAAATTAGTTCCATGTAATTTCACATGAAATTACACACAAAAACCACTCACTAAACATTTTTTTGATAAAATCCACACCAACACCACTTGAAAACAGAATTATTACCCCGAGAAAAATTTTATAAACTACTTTCACAATTTATAAAACACTATACTAGACACAATATTGGTTTTCATAAAAAACGCACCCCAATTCATATAAACATGGTGCTTAAAAATTAAAGTCCTATTTTAATACATTTAAAATTAATTTTTTACAACAATAATTAATCAAAGAATGCTCAAAATTAAATATTAAAGATAAATATTTTTTCAAATAATTTTTATACACAGATCACCCTACCTTTTTTGTCAAAATCTAAAAAATTCTATTCAAGAGTTTAGTATCATGCAAAACACAACACATGAAAACCGAATCTTACCATATTTCATGATTTGGGACCAAAATAGTCAAGATCAAACTCTAATAAAATGAAACCCTAACTAACACCCTTAGGGAATAGGGAAAAGTCTTAGGGGGTATATTGTACGTAAAACAAAGAGAGAAGGGTAGGAAAAGGTATAGAAGGTGGGCCGGGTAAGGAGAGGGGTGGAAAGGGGTCCAAGAGACTTCTACGTGAATTCATTATGGAATCAATGTAAGGTCATCAAAGGGATAAAATTTTTCACCAGATATTAGTTAAGAATATAGTGTTAGGTTGTGCACACCATGTGGTTAGACGGGATAGATAGGGGAGAGGAAGAGGATATGGGAGGAATGAAAAAATAAAAGTAAAAAAGAGAATTAAAAGAAAAGAAGGGGGATAGAAAATATGATCCTAAAAAAGCAAACCAAAATACAAAAATAATAATAATTATAATATATGAATTTAGTGATAATAATAATTATAATATAACATTTATTAATTAAAACATAAATAATAATGATAATGATATTAATAATATAATAATAATAATAACAAATACATGATAATAATATTACTAACAATATTTATAATAATATTAAAATAGTTAAACAATTTTTTCATCATTAATATTATCAATACAATTCTTAATTTCATTTTATTTTTATTATTTTATAAAACCATCATTTTATTACACATTTTATTAATTAATTATTTATTATTTTTGAATGACGGGATAGCTACAGAATTACCTGGGTAATGTTTCATTTCCCTGACTATCCTCCTGCTTGGTTTTGGCTAACTTCAAGCACATAATATTCATTTATCAGAAAAAAAAACAATTATCGAGCATGGTCCACACCTTGACAAAATACGTCAATTCCAGATACAATAACAAAAAAATTATTTCAATAGGTAGGGTCTAATGAGGTTGTGACATAATACGGGAAATGTAGGATTTATTCCCAAATTATTATGATTTCTTAATGCATCATTTTCATATCAATTGTGATAGGGTCTTTCCCAATCTGTAACATGGATAGAGGAGAATGCTTATTTATTCTAAAAGCATCACCTACATTTATTTACCCTCCAGGATGATAGTGAATAGATAAATAATAGTATTTTATTATCACTAACCATATCCTCTCACACATATTGATATCATTTTTTGTGAATATATAAATTAGTCTCTTGTGATTAGAATATATGGGAAACTTCTCAACATGGAGGCAGTGCCACCATATTTTCAAACCAGAAATCACAGTTGTTAACTCTAGATCATTCATCAGTAAATAATACTAATAGATCTTCAACTATCGTGAGACATAGGAATTAAAATTATCATATTTCAGGTTCACACAAGTTAATACATTCATTGATGAATCATTTTATATCAAAAAAAACATTTTATAATTTTGGGTAATTTAAGGACAAGTGTAGTGATCCTCTTCTTGTTTAGATCCGTGAAACATTCCTCACATTACTTTATGTATATATGATTTACCCATTTTTTGGTTATTGTAGTTATTGGGATTGACAATTATAAGAAATTTCTCACAAAATGTCAACAGTACATAGTTAATCAAATATAACATCAGATTTCAATGACACTAGAGGGTATGTGACATTCATCAATTTCAATTTTTTTGAAGGATACACATAAATTCCCACACATGAAATCACATTTCCCATGAATGTGACATGATGCAACTGAACATCACAGTATCTAAACATTGTGTAAAATTTTTCCTTCCATTATGTCTCCGTACAGAAGCCATGTATTTTTTTATTGTTCCTCCATACTCCAGGAGTAGATGATAATATCAATTATAAACACAATAATAAAAATAATGAGGTAATGCCCAAATACACTATTCATAAAATCTATGATGATTGCATGGGAATAAGTACGTTCGATGGGAATCACCAAAAAATAATATTGACCATTCCATGTATGGAATGAATTATTATGAATATCTTTCTTCTTCACCATTAGCTGATGATATATATAATGAAGATCCACCATTGAGAAGTACTAATCTTCTTGTAACTAATCAAAAGGTCATCTATCCAAGGAATAGGATACTTGTTCTTTATGGTGATCTTTTTGAGTTCTTAATAATCGATACATAACTAGATTGATCCGTCATTCTACATGATAATGTGAATTGGCTCACCACAAGTGGATTCACCGGGGAGTATGCACACTTTTTTCCAAATGCTCATATAACTTCTTCTTTAACACTTCTAGTTAGATAGTAGATATCCTATGGGGACATTTTTTAGATAAGATAAACTATGGGTAAGAGTTATATTGATAAATATACTTAATGATTTGGGTGATGTTTGGGAAACTATTCATGAAATTCCTCATTATATTCCCTCACAATCGGATTTTTTTTCTAGGTTGACAGTTTCTTTTGAATAAACCATTTGTGTGAAGTATTCTTTTTCACAGCTAATCAAAACCAACCTTGTTGAAGGATTATATTAAAGAGATTTATGATATCACTTTCATATATAGAGGTTCATGGTAGGTACTAAATAAGAAAATATATTTCCCTTTATCAACATTTGATGTTTTCATTATATAAATAGAGTCAATCCAGTACTAGTACAGTGCCAAGTTCAACGATGTAGGGTATTACATTATTCAATCGAAGAATCATACCATGTATTCCAATAAGAGAATTGTTAAACACATGGAATTAAATGATATCCCCACATATTTTTTATAGATATATTTCCTTCAGGGTTTCAGTGATTTGATTAAATATCTCCAAAAAACATGCATGATATAACAGAATGTTCAGAACCATAATCAAATAATACTTCTTCCATTTTTGTATCCAATATGTAGTGTAACTTTTATGAGTTCATTTTAATTCTACACTTCCACAGTAGTGATGTGATATTTCTTCCTTTTCTCTGATATCTTTGTAGTTTAATGATGTTGATTACCCTTGAGGACTGGAGGTTTAGTTCACTAGCTTGCATAGTGCCTTTTCTCTATACAGTTATAGCATTATTCCTTGGGTGGTGCTCTCTTATCTTCCACCACACATTACTTCATCCTCATATATTTCAAACATTTGTCATATTGGTTTCATTATCTCCCATAATTTAATAATTTCATCATCCCTATAAGGATGTTCACGTGATTCTTCTTCCCACATTTTTGACATGAGGGTGGTTGAGTTTTATTTCAACCATTCTCATTAGATCCTCATTGTTGAAACTCTATCTTTCATTTCTTATCAAAAAATCCATGTTACCATTCTCCAAACATCATTTAATATTTTTAGAGGACACCCAAAAATATATTCATAACCAAAAAATTCTCTGATATCTATCGAATTTTTATGGCGGGGTTTTAATCCACTTAAGAATCAAACCTTTTTATATCATTGTTAATAACAATACCTGAAGTGTACCTTGAAACCCTAGTGAAATTTTATTCATAGTCAATGATAGATTCTCCTTCCTATTTCTTCAGCACTATGAATTGTCTGTCTATATTTTTATAACTATTTTTATGGAAATAATTGTTAATTACCATTATATTAAATTCTTATGACTCCAACTCTTCAGTTTTGTCAGACATCTGGATGTAATTAAGAAAATACTACCATTGACTGGCATATCCATCTAGTTGATAAACAAAAGAGTCACCTTATCTATATGAAAATAGTGTATCTTATAAAATTTAATACCGATTGAGTTGGCCCACTATTCATCGACAACTGGATTATAAGGTGCACTAATCATCGGAGGCTGTTACAGCATAAAACACTTGATAGCTAGTTTCTCCTTCTTAGGTGATGTTGGATGTTCCGCATTATTCAGGTTAATGATCATAACTTGATAATGCTAGAAAATCATCACCATGAAATATTTAACTCCACCTCCAAAATAATTGGGGTTGTCATTCGAGAAATTACTGCATTTTCCCTTTCACATGTTGTTGTCTTTGATTCTCCTAGTTCCCACCTTTTTCAAAAATATAAATGCTTATGAAAAAATTATCCAGACATTCAAAAAAAATTCTTCTGATGTGAAATTAAGTACAAAATATATATTGTGGCAAAATTGGTATTATTATTTTCTAAAACAATGCCTCATGGGTGTTTACTTTTATATATTCTCATACTAAGGAATTTTAGTAAGGTTCTGTACTCCAAATTCACAAAATAAATAAAGAATTATTTGATAAATAATATAGTGACATAGATATTATTATATTATTTTAATGATGAAAAACATACATAAATTGTATAACCTGGTTCCATGGGTATGGTGTCTTTGGAAAATTAGCACGATATATAAAATTTAAAAATTATAATATAGAAAATTATTTAATTCGTTCTTATCCTGCTTCTTAGACATCTTAATAGTCTCCATAGTACAAGTAATCACCAGAAGATGTATATAAAATAGGGTGATCTAAAATCCTAATAAGAGGATATATAAGAACATTAAACAAAATAAAATGGTGTGAGAATAATCATTTTCATTATTACTGAGGCATATGATCATAATCGTGTGAGTAAGCATTATGAGAATCCTAGAAATGTGGAAATGTATAAATTTAAATCATCAAGTCTTACTGGTAAACTACCCAACATTATTTTGAATAAAGATAGCATAATTTTAATTCATATTTCAATTTATCTGATTAGATTCATCATATTACCCAATACATTAGAGTGCTATATAATTTTGGGTGCACCTATCACATCAAATCATTTACATTATCATGCATACCACAAACAACATATATCAATATTGAACATAAAATAACCAATGGAAAGTAATGAGACTCATTTCATAGAGATGAAATTAATAAGTATGGATTCCCAAATGATATATAATAGAACATAATTTATATTAGAATTATCATCCTAGAGTGAAAATGAAACAATTTCAAAATGTAAATGGTGTGTTTTTTTAAATAACTTTTCTTTTGGAAAATTGTGTGTTTGACATAAACTCAAACAAGAAAAAATTTATATCTTATAAAAGGGATGATAATGATAATGAATAATAAATTATATTTATGGAATATATATACTAAAAATATGATTATTGTTGGAAAATAGAATGAAATTGCACTAGTTTTGAGAATTCCCCTTCCATTATGTCTGAATGCTCTGTTCACTTTAATATCATGTATAATTATATTAAACAAATTAATTAAAAAATAAACAATATATTATACAATTATTTGTTTCATTATTGTTTTATAAAGTTAATTTATGGACTTTTCAATGCGTTATAGTGTTTAACATCATCGTTCGGGGGCATTATTATTTATAGTATCCTGATTGTTTTTTTACAAGAATGGAGGTTTCTGTAAAATGATGATAAAGATACATAATTGTTGTTATATGATATTAATTATATAATATACGTTTTATTTATATAATGAATTATTTTCTATATGTAATGATACAGAATCATTAGGTAAAAGTTAATTATGATTCTTTTAGGTTAATGTTTGACATTTTTTATAATCATAAGGAACTCATTTTGTTTTATCACTCAGTATTACGTATATACGTTATTTCAAGAACATAAAGAGGGTTGTAACATACATTTTAAAATATTTTTCATCCAATATAATTGTTTTTTGAACATCCATGAAGGTACTAAATGAAAATTAAATCACACTATCAATAATGTTGGTTAATTTCCACATCAAAGGCAATGATTTCATATTTAAAATAAAATTGAGAGATGTAGGATTTAAGTGATGGATATTCAATTTCAATTAAATAATTACATTATATCAAAAATTAATAAATTTATCCTTACATTTGGATATGATAAATATAGGATAAGAAAAAAATACAAATGAAATTTAAAAGAAATTTAAATGAAAAAGGATGAGGATTTTACCTTATGGATTGGTCCTCATTGAGATCCTCTATAGAAAACTGGTTTTGGTATTTTGATGAGACCATGAGCATAGAGACATGGGAGAGGGTATTGGGGAGTGTTCTTAGTAGAATTTGGTTATGGATGATATTTTTATAGTTTTTAGGAGAATATGGGGTGACGGGTGGTATATATATTGGAGGAGAGAGTGTTTTCTCATTATTCAATTCATTGAATTATTATATTACTAAGGAAAATAAATAGTGATGATACTTGAGAATAAATTAAATTATTTGTTCATTTAATATTGAATAGATATTTTTTAATCAATGATGTCTTATTTGATATTGTAATTAATTTATAATTTATTTATACAATTAATTATCATATTTTAAAATTCATAAAAAATTCACGTCTTTCAAAAAAATCCCAAAATTTCAGCCTAACCATTTTCAAATGTGTATAATTTTAAATTGAAATCCATTTTATCAAAATAATTTTTTAAATATGTTTAATGTAATTTTAAATTAATATAACCATTTACAAGGACATTACATAATTTAAAATTATAACTAGTTTTACAACACTTTGAAAAAATACATAAGGACTCATTTAATTATATTAAAATCATAAAACATCAAAATATTGATTTATGGAAATATTTTATGAATATTTTTTTAAATTATTAATTTAATGATTAATGATTAAATAAATATTTCTGTTTTACATAAATTCCAACATATAATTAATAATTTTTAAATCATTTATTTACCTTGACTATGATATAATTATATCATACATTCTTTTATAATATTCCTTAATTTATTTTATGATTTCATCAATGAGGTTATGATTCTTTTGGATGGTTTACTATTCATAAGGGTCATATTACAGTTACTATGATTATGTTACCATTTATTCATTATTGGTACATTTATATAGAGAAGAAATTCTAATTTCATTAATTATTCATTTATAATGTTTTTATTATGGTATATTGTAGATTTTATATCATTTATACTATTTTAAGATACTATAAGAAAAGATATATTTAATTAATAAATGTTTGGGTCCTTACAATTCTACACTCCAAGTTTGGGACTGATATTGGATATGATTTTCTAAATTCAAAACATCATTCCCAACCATTAATAAGGAATAAAAATTCCCATAAGAGTATAATTTTGGAAATAGATCAATGATAACAACCTTTAAAGTATATATTTTCATAGGCAATGAAATATATAATATTTTTGAGTTATTTTTTTAATGTTTTTGTTCACGTTATAATATTTAAAAAATTCTTATCCCTATGTCTATTTTGGTTGAAGTAAATGATCATAAATAAAATAAAATATTGAAATGTAGACATATCATTCATTTTTCTATGAATTATTTTATATATCATGGTTATTGTTGAACCATTAACACACCACCACAAATACAGAATGTAGATTGGTTTGTGGATATCCAATATGGGGAAATTATTTCATACCATGTGTGTAACTCATATCTGCTAAAACTATTTATCTGAACATCAAAAAAACATTGTGATTATCCCTATAGTACAATTTTATGATATTAAATATATAAATTTTATTTTCATATATATGTCTATCATATATTACAATTAGAAGGAAATCAATCATAGTATCACAAGACTCCCTCCGATTATATATATGCGCATTGCGGATGGTGAGTTTTTTTAGAGATAACATCTCATTAATGGATATTATTTCCCTATGAGAAACTGTATTTGGATTAAATGATTGAGAATAAAAGCAATATAATCATTAAATACATAACCATTTTGATGAAATATGATGTGTTATTTTTTATGTTTTCTAGGTCTTCCTCCAAAACGAGAGGTTTAATTTTAAATCATGAATATACATGGGGATTTCCCAATAATGATAAATCCATTTATAATAGAAATTGAATAACATTATATGATTAAAAATAAACTATAATAGAATCTAGATAAAGGATTATTACACCCAAAATGATTGCCCATGGGGTTCACATGCCCTTTGCATCAATAAAAAGTATCAGTCATTGTACCTTTGCATTTATTATCGTGTTCTAAACAAGAAGATGATAAAAATCAATTATCTACATCCACAGATTAATGACTTGTTTGATTATCCAGTTGTAGAACAATACATCTATAAGGTGGGACATTGGGTTTGGTTTTATAATCAAATGATGTAAATGGAGGATATCCACTAGGCTAAATTCTATACATGGTTTAGGAACTTTGAGATCATATTAATTCTTTTGGAATCTAATTAAAAAGGACAATCATTATGAAATGTAATGAAAATTGAAATTCAGGTTGAATGAAGTATCATTCATGGGAAGAAATATTACCCAAAAATGGATAGATGTAAACCCATTAAAAATAGAGTCAATTGAGATAACTCTAAGAATAACCATAGTGGTAAAAATATAAAGTCTTCATGGATTAGCTGGGTATTATCCATGATTTTTGGAAAATGACATTAGATTTTAAAACCCTCTATCCAAGATATCATGGATGGTGGTTAATTTTTTTTTTTGGAACAATGGATTTCTAGAGAGCATCATCTTCTCACTATCACTATACATATGATACCCACATGTCATGAAATTTTTAAATAATACAGTGATGATTTAAAAAATGTATTTGGTTTTTTAAAAATGAAGAATGAAAAATTTAGAACCTATGCCTCATGCCAGTAGATATTTATTTTAAAAAACTAACAGACACATTATATGGATTTGGTATTAATAATCATCCCATATAAAATCTAGTTTCATTATATATATTTAGATAAGTGTGAAAAATATGCCTATTAAAATAGCATATTCTATAAATTCACATAGATAAAAGATTCATATAATCCAAAATAGATTGTATTTTCTAATTAATTACAATGATTGGTCAATCCGCTATCATCGTATAAAATAATGTAATGTGGAAGAAGATATAATTATAAAATATTAGTGCTTTTTTCACTGATGGGAATTGAGACTGATTCAAAATTAATATAAATTAAAAGGATATACCTAGGAATCACGATTTTAGTATCTTCTTCAAAACTTTCTTAAATATTTTACTAATCATCCCTTTTGAATAAGATAAAATATTATAAAATAGATTATGATGAAATTCAGAAGAAGCTGGATGATATATGAAATGGGAAATAATCATTGGTAAAAATTAATGAAGAAGTAGTTGTAAAATTTTTCTGATGAATATGTATACCATAAAATTCTAGGGTAAGGTATGATTTGTTGGATGATTCACATAGCTTGACAATATTCATCCACCATAGGAGCGCAATGATGTATCAAGAGCTCTAGGAGAACTATTGGTGGGACAATATAAAGAAGGATATCATGAAATATACATCATGATGTCTTGTATGACAGTAAGTTTTGGATGGAAGTAAAAACCCATGGGGATGATGATTTCATTACCCACATCTACATGGAAATTAAAAAATACAATAATAGTTTTTCTAATAGTCTTCTAAATATATTATTTGAAAATCATTCTTTTTTCTTTGTAGTGGATCATCTGTCATATACATCTTACTTGAATGTAATATGAGAGTAATTATCAGCAAATCAACATTAAAGGATATACATAAGAGATTTAGTGGGCCTTTATTGAACTCCACTATTAATTATATCTGATCAGGACCCATGATCAAACACTAGGTTTTGGAAGAGTATCTAGAATTCTAAATATAATGGGTTGAACATAATCATATCTTATCACCCTCAATATGATGTCCAATCTATGTGGACAATTCATACACCTGAGGAAATGATGATACAATTCTCAATGGACATCAAAGGAGGATGTGATCAACATCAATATCTGGTCAAGTTCTTATATAATAGTAGTTTTTACTAAGGTATACAAATTTATATGTGTGAAGTCATTTATGATAAGTGATGTTGACTACCGTCTTGCTGGGGAAATTTTTTTGAACACAAACTATTAGTACATATACTGGTTGAGGAAATGGTGGAAAATGTCACTACCATTAGGTAAAATATTTGTGCTCATTAGAGTTGATTGAAGATTAATACATACAGTCACTAAGGAGACTTGTAGTAAAAGTTTGAAGATAAGGTATCCTACTTTGTATCTTCCTCATTGAAATTATTGATATTTTGGATGAATGGAAAGCCTTTTCCAATATACATTGAACCATTTTAAAACCATTATCACATCAGAGTAGTGAAATTTCAACTAGCCCCACTCCTATCATATGTCATGTAGATGATGTGTTCTATATATCCCATTTAAAGAAGTACATATAAGACCCATAAAGTTTTCCAAATCCATTCGTTCAACTATTAGAAAATTATATTTTATAATAGGATAATCCAATAAAGATAATAGATCTTAGAGATAGTATTTTATTAAAATACCATTGCACCTAGTAAAAGTGCAATAGAGAACCCACATGTTTGGAAATGTGACTTGGGAATGAAAGGATGTGATGAAATTGAATGACCCTGATCTATTTTAGTGTATAAAACGATAATTTAGAGGGTGATATTCTTGATCGAGGGAATTTTGTAATGATCAAAAAATTCATAAATAAAATTCCCTTTAAGATTGAATTAAATTAAATGTTGTGTATTATTGTTATCGAAAACATAATAAATTCCATGAAATATTATATGAAATAATATATAAAATATATTTAAGTATAATAAAAATCGATCATATATTAGTTGAACATTGTTCATGTGACAAGTATATAAATAGTGTTTTGATAAATCCAATAGATATTGTCAAAGGAAGTGATAACCTTGACTAGAACAATCATACGCAAAGAAGTCTAGTTATATGAACTTTCAATGGATATAGAATCCATGGGATTTTCACCTTAACAATCTCATTTAGATTCCCAACAACTAAATCATGAAGGAAATCATTAATTGGATAATATAAAGCTCATCTAGATGATGACACAAACCATGTATATTGATCAACCCCAAACAAATATCACAATTTCACACCATAAACATATTTAATTTTCTGAATATAAATTGATATCTATCAAAACCCTTAAAAATGACTATTAATATAGAATTTTATATATAAAAGTTTGTATATTATTCGTTAAATTGTAACTGATTTTAAAATTTATATAATAGAAAATTAGTTATATTTTTATGTAATATTAAATTTCAATTAATATATTCTTTTCTATTGAATTCTATATTTTTTTCCATAGTTGATATATTATTAAAATATAAAATTAAATAATATTTATTAAATAAAAATAATAATATTAATTATATGAACTCAGTTTTTATATTTATAGGGTTTTCAAAATATTATTTTGCAAAAAACATGTATCACTAAGAAAATATTAATTCATCATTTTAAGGTGAAAATATAAAATTTTTATATTTTTTTATCAAATAAATTCGTTTTTTGGAATTAGAATCAGGATATCATCTAAGGGGTAATTTACCATAAATTTTATAGAGAGTACAATTTTTTGATAAAAATTAAATACATTATAAATAAACTCCTATTTTATATAAATATTAGTAAAAAACTGTGTGATGGATTGTGTTATTCAATACTATATAATACAGATTCAGAAACCTATGTTTGGGAAATAATAAAGAACAACCATCTATTTTTTATATAAACCATACCAAAATCCTATTAAAATTCTCAAAAAACAATATATAACATCCATACTCAGACCTCCTATCTCTAGTGTCCTCCAATGGTTCCCCCATGATCTCAATTTACCCCTCTCAGTATTTTCGAGTCACCTACTCAATTTAAAGGGCCTATCTAACTTATTTTCAAATCATGAACCATTATTGTAGTCATCCTTTGAATCTCAATGGGATAGGTTGTCAATGATTCATAAATATCACTACAAAATCCAATATATTTCCTAATAATTAGATATTATTTATCCCCTATCGTTATAGAATTTACTTATTTTATTACATTATTGAAATATAGATTGGGATCCTCCCTTTCTCCTCTATATTAAAGAAAATTATTTATGTAATTTACATTGTAATACAATTAATATTGATAAAATTCTATGTTACAAATTATTAATACATCCATTATGATTTAAATGTGTGGAGTGACAAATTTAAATGTCATCAATATTTTCTATGCTTGGTTATAAACCCTTGTTACATTGCTCAAATTATCCTTGGATTTTCCATGCCATTTTGTAATTCATCCAACCTCCTTATCTAATAAATATTTATTCCCCAATTTTCATGACGTAATAACATCATTAACAACCACTAATACATTTTTTAATGTACAATGAATAGATTTCATTTTTGATCTCATTGATGCATTTTATTAATTTTCTAGTATTGTTGTTACGCTGTCAAAATGTTACAATGATTTTCCATGACAAATATTTTCTAGGGGTATACCCAAACCAATTTCCACTCAAGGGTATTCACCAAGTAATACATATACATGATTTTTGGGTTAATTACATCAATTTAACCCAAATCGTTAATCTACGGAATAAATTTGAGAAAATATGTTCATATGATGTATGATCTTTGCATCCCACTTATTCATGTACATGATATGATAATTATTGGTGTGCCCATATTGCTCTCTAACGCATTAGAAACAGTTTTAATCTTATGAAATGTCATTAATGATTCAATGTTGGTTATCTTATTCAAATTATTATAATATTTATTTGTTTTTAAATTTTATTTTTGTTATTATGTTTATTTAAATTTGTTCTACAAATCCATAATTTCATTTTGTGATCACGTTACCTCATGCCTCATTGTTCATGTATATGATTCTCACCACTTTTATATACAATTGATATTACTATATTCTAACATATAATTATTTCATCATGTTATGATTTTTTTGATCTATTATTAGGGTTTATATTCCCCCACATTCTTATCAATGTCTTCAGGACATCCCATGCAGTTTTAAGAATGATGTGATACTTTTATCAAGTTAAAGAAGCGTTCAACATTGTCGATATACCAATTAATTTTTATGTTGGTATTTGATGTACCTAATTACCAAAATAAAATAGTCCTATCAATATTAATAAATATAATAAAATTATTATTATATAACAAATACTAAATATATTATTAATAAGGATAATGGTTTTTATAATATCTATCCCAACCTAAAATACATCATTTGAAGGATTATGAATATTCCTCCTCTGTTGTGAATCAAGAAAGACATTTTCCACTATTTATAAATATGCATTATAAACAAGGTAATATATAAAAGGCCTTATATTGCATAAATCTATTAGTTGAGAGGAGTAAGTGGAATATATAATATCTAATTAATTTTTTTATTTTTCTTTTTCAACAACCATCACCCCCTATTAACAATTTATCACACTGATGAATTCATAATATTCCCACATCTACATGGAAAAAATAATTTAAAACATTCACATCACAATATGAGTCTCTAACCCTTAAAATGGTCTAAAAATAATGAAATAAGTATTCCATAATAATAAAATCCTTTTTGTGGATATAGTTATTAGTAAATACCATTTAACTTGATTTGAACTATGATAATTAGAATAATGAATGTGCTTCTTATAGAATGAATTATGTAAATACAACATTCAAAAAAATTTATAAACTACTAAAAATTATTTCAAAACCTTTTCATATTTTTTAATTTTAAAAACATCACTTTTGAAAATATTCCAAAAAAATATGCATATTCTTTCTCAGTTGTTGGTAAAAATATAATCTCTAAACATTGTGAAAAACTCAATCTCCTTCTTCTATCTGATTTATATATCAAAAAAAAATTATAATTACTCTATCTAGAAACAAGTACTATTGGTTATTCTGGTATGAAAGTTGATCCCAAATAATTTCTTATTCTTTCAGAATCATTCTATCAGATTGTTTGGAATGATATGATGAATCCTAAAATGAACATCTCTGGTCACATCTTCTGTCTGGAAACTATTTCAAAACCAAAACTCCAACATATTACCTTTTTTATCACATCAACAGCCCATTCTACATTCAATACATTATATTGGTTCCCCCTAAAATATTAATTCAGTGAAAAAGAAATAATTATTACACTCAATTAAAATTCACAACTCAAAATCAATACCCAAATTATTGATTTTGAAATCTTCTCTAGAAATTTTTAATATTTTAAATACTTTAATGAAACATTAGTAAATCATTATTATATAAAACTTTTTTAATAATAAAAAAATTTATTGAGATTTATAGTCTATAAAATCTCAATATGAATCATAATTCATCATTAAAATTCTCATGAAACATTTAAAAAATAAATGTAATTCAAAATACATCTATGTTGGGTGCAATTAACCAACTCAAATGGTTTGACAACATTGTTATTACATCAAAAGTCATCCGAAATCTTAATCAAAATACTAGTATCACCAAATATTTTCGCATCCTTTCATAAAATTTTTTATCTATTCAACTTTTCTTTATCCCATTAAAATTGTGACTAATGAAACTCATCCATTGATGATATATTGGTATCAACCATCTCATCAAATGAATCTGTATCAACATATCATGTGATACATAAATCTATAGAGATCATTATATTTATAGATTTTTGAAGATCATAAGATGGATCAGTATATGATGATCATATTAATTACTATTATCCTTAGCTCACCAAATAGATCATATTCAAAAACATCTAACCTATATATGTGTCAAAAAAAATATTTGATTTTCAATAAAATAAAATTTCCCATATGATACTATTTGGGAAGTGTATTATTCTTCATCTGATTACATATAATTTGTAAACACTATTATAATGATCGATTGGATACATATATTGTTTTGTATTTATATCTACATCTCATCTGACAAACTGATATCAGTAGTGACTTTATATGTTCTATAACTTTGCAACTCATAGTGAATTCGATGGATGCGTTCCTCTGATGAATTAGTGTAGCTAATGGATCATATGGTCTTAAATTTTCTAAATCTTCTAAGCTTATAAAATTCACACAGAAAATTTAATTTAATATACTCTATCACATAAACTTCATTAGTAAATCTACTTCACTATAACACCCCAAAATATATTAATGTTTTTCATATATTTAATAAAATGAATAATACATGGCACCAAGTCCATAATTGAATATAATAAAATGATATAATATAATATATTTAATATATAATATAAGTTCAATATCTAAAGAGGATTTTGATACAAGAAATACAGAGTTAAATTGTGTCGTACACACCAAAAACTTTATTCGATGATTTGTGTAACTTGTAAGAACATTTTTTATTGAACAAAAATATATTAACAAAACATTATTATTTAATATAAAAATATATAAAGTAGATAATTAATTATAAGTTATGAATATTATTAGGTATATTTTTATAATTTTTTTTATAAAAATATAAAATTAATTTATAGGTTCCAAATTATTTAAAAATGTATAAAAAAATTGAATATAAAGGAAATTCTGTTATGATCAAAAAGATTATTTATCCAAAAAATTAAATTAAATAAATATTAATGAATGATATTATTGAAATATTTATTTTATCTATTCAATAAAATATTTTTTATATTAGTCTAATAGATTTTATAGGCATAAGATAAGATTAAATTTTGATTTATACTTAAAAAGGTATTTTTCTAAAAAGGAATTTTTATAGCCTTTTAACATGGAAACTATTTTAAGTTCAATTTATTGTAATTTGATAAATTAATTATGAAAAATAAAACTCACCTTTTAAATAGATAAATAAAAATTATTTGCGAATAAAATTATGGATTTTTCCTTGAGGATTTGTCTTTTGATGAATAGTGAGTATAATATATTTTGATTCAAAACAACATATTCATCAATTTTATTTAAATGGAAAAATTATAATTATAATAATATTTATATTTAAATTAGATCAATGGTTTATATATTAATCTAATTAAGTAATTATAAAAATTTTCCCATGAAATTTAATATGAAAACATAGTAAATGTTTCAACCATTTTACATTAAAAGTCCCATTATCGTCCACTCTGCAGGAATAATTTAAATTCATTTTCTACACTTGTAATATTTGAATTTGGAAATATGGATTCCATATTTGGAATCAAAATAATTAATAATTTATAATATGTTCATATTAGTTTTCTTCCAAAAAAATATTAGTGGATGTATTTAAAATTAATTATAGTTATTAAGAAGAAAATTAGCATAGTAAGGGATTAATCATTAAGAATAAGATACAAAATGACATTGAAACTTGTTATAAATCTATGGTATTTCCATATATCTACCTTATTCCCAAATTTATATAACGTTTTCCATCAATTGGGGAAATTATTATAATAATCATGTTGCTGGAATTCTCTCTTGTAATGATTTACAAGAATGTCACTCCTCCTTCACTATAAAAAGGCGTTCACCCCTCCCACATCTAAAAACATTTTAGGCTAATTGTATTACCCATATTATGATAAAATACTCCCCCAATATCCATAACCTCTCTCTATAATCCATATTTTGTGAATAATCCCATCCAAGGAACCTTTTGGTGAAAACTAAAATCAGTTACCAAATTAAGAGGTAATGTTTTCCAATGATCACTTTTCTTTCATTTATTCTCAATCCCTCCAATTATTTTGTATTAATTGTTATATAATAAAAATATTAAACTATATATATTTAAATATTTTTATTATATGGGTTCTACATACAGTTAAAAATACTTGAATATAATTGTTAAGGAATTTACTGATTATATGTACAGCAAAATACCGCCACATGAAACAATGTCAATCATTTATACTTCACCACCTATCATGGTTGGGAATTATCATGGAAAAATTATTTCTATATGATATATATCATATTTACTATTTATTTATGCTTTAGGAATTTTTATATAACATATGCCAACATTTAATTGATTTTGATGGAATATAATTACATTGTTTGAAGATGAGTGTACTATTAACTCCTCAAAATGATGAAATCTTTTCACAATATACATGGAAAGAATAATTTATAGTTTTATTAAAAACATAAGATATATAAGAAATAAATTTTATACCAAAAATATAGTATATATATATAATTTACTTTTAAATCTTTTAAATATGAAAACATTGAATGTAACATTCATGCGTATGAACTGCCTTGCGTCTCCATGAATGATACATTTCATTTCATATATTTATATATTTTTATGATTTATTATAAATACATATATACATAATATAATTGATATTTATATAATTTTTTAAATTATTTATATAATGATTCCATGATAGGAAAAATAATTTTGATTGAAACCATACTTGGGAAACTAGGCAATTGACACATGAAATAGTGAAAAAATATTATTTATAAATGGCTAATAATATCCTATAATACTATAATATATTATACCATAATAATTAATATGGTTTTTTAAAAAGTTACTAACTTGATTAAAACCAAAATATAGGAAATTAATGAATTATTTCCTTCAAATGAATTTCAAGTTAAGTGATATTCATTTCACTTATTTCATCGACAAGAAAAATAATACATACACCACAAACCTATTTTATGAGATCTATATACTACCCATTTTGATATATTATATCATGAATTATTTTATATTAATTTTTATTTTATATATAATTTGAATTGTGTCTTTAATGGGGATTTGAGTTAGAATTTACCAAGTTGTACACGATTTTCCTAACCCAAATTAATTTATTATGGTTTTATCAATTCCTCCTTTTTGCCAAATTATATGACTATGTGTGCGATAACTTTCTACTATATATTTTACTATTTCCACTTTTCTTATTTGGATTTATATTTGATACACATGACATAATTATTAATTGATTCCCACATCTATATAATGGAATTTTCATGATTTTACTTCACAATCTCTTTTTTTTGGGTTTTCTAATACATGAATTCATATGATAGGAAATTATAAAATAATTTTCTAGTAAAACTTATCATTTTATTCATATATTTTTATTAATTAAATTTTTCAATTAATATCACAATTTTTCCCATATAAGAAAAAAAAAAGATTTATGTTTTTCATAAGAAAACATGAATTCCTTTCCCTCATTAGTTAAAGAAAATGTTTTCTTCTTAAAACCCAGTTTTATATAAAGGTTATAATAAATTTTGATAACCATTATAAAATGATTTATAATATACATTTTTACACTTTTTATCTTTCAAAAAAAACAATGTAATATTTTAATCTCTTTCTGAAAGATTTTTTTTAAACTTTTTACCATGCAATGAGAATTCTCATTTACCATATACATCATGTTGGAATATACCAACCATCGTATCATAGAAAAATTAATTGAAATATTAAAAGGATTACATTTAAGTAAATTAAAAAAAATATTTTCAAGGAATTGGATTTAGTTTATTTTGAAATGATATTTTCTCTAAGAAAGAATTTATAGATATTTCTATAGTATTATTGTTCATCAGTGACAACAACCATTTATTTTACTCCACATGGAATATTTTATTATTTCTATTCTCTTTATTCATCATCTTGATGTTTAGTGATCTATTTTTATAAGGATATTATTGAAAAAAAAATTTATGATACATTTTCAATTACTCGTAAAATATTCATATTCTTATGATCATTAAACATTTAATTTACCATAATTATCCATATCATTTATCATGTATATGTTTATATCATAACCCATATATATTTTCAACATATAGTGTTTACATTGAGAGATATTTTATTATATTGGAAAATATTGATAAATTTTCATACATTATTCAATACAGATATTTGAAAAGGCGTATATTTTATTAACCGAATCCACTACTCGATAAGAGGAATTCTTGGACAAGATATGAAAGGCGAACCAAACATTATATAGCCCATCATTTCATTGATAGTATCTTAGGATAGTAATGTGTTGAATAAATTAAACAATTTTCTACCTCTATTTTCATCCCATCATGTGAAAGGTAACGATTTCATAGTTTTTCATTAGGCTCGGATATGACGTCCAATAATTAATAATTTTATTCATTTTAATTTTATATTAATTATCCTTGATATTTTCACAATGGAAAATTCTATATATGAATTTCATTATCAATTTATTGATTACATGGAATTTTTTTTTAGTTTCATTCATTTACATATTTATTTATCCTTATCTAGTTTTTAAAATGGGTTTTATTTTAAGTTATTAACCTTACCATAAATTTTATTTACATCCTTATAAATTTACAAATTCTATGGAATGATTCATCAGTTAATAATATGCCATTTTGACTACTCTAATTGATTCATTATTACTTCTTCTATAATTTACCTTTATTTTGAATTTTAGCTCACTCTTATTTTGTTTCCTTTAACTAGAAATCCATGAATTATACTAAGAAAGTCATTCAAGGATACACTAGATGGAATAATGTTATTATCCCTATAAATTTATGTTTCAATTAGTGTATTGATTCGTAATATAAGTCTCATATAAGTATATCATTTACCAAGAATACTAGAACCTTTGGAACATCACAATTTTATTTCTTTTACTATATCTAATTTACTGTTATTTTAAATAGGCTATGTGCTTCAGCAGTCTGGCAGATATATTTGGTATCAATGAAATTTTAATAGTAACCATGAACTATACTTAGGAAAACACATACTGGGGAACATATCATTAGTGTATAATTTTTGGATATGTATAGAATAAAATTTATAATTTATCATAGATAGTTATTATATGGGTATCCATTGAATAAGATCATTGTCTAGTTAATACAAGTTGATGTTGTTCTGGAACAGATTTACATTGGTGTAATAACTCTTATAAGGTTCATTTCACGTGACATGAGTATGACCTAGTATTCACCAATGGGCTGTACTTTTCACCAAGTCTAACACTCCTCGGGGAAACACATTGTATAATTTACATTTTGTTTACAAGAAATTATAATAAAATTTGAACAGACAATGAAAAAAATGGCCTATGTTAAGCCTGATGTTTCTTAGGTTTAAAACAATGTATCAAAATTTAGACATAAAAAAAATTATTATATGGTTTTTTAAATTTGATAATTGATGCATACATTATGCTTTATAGTTTTTGAAAATTCTATCTTCTAAATTTTAATACATAGAGTAAGGAAGGTCCAATATTGATATAAATGGATGAATTATTTATGTATCAAGGTTTTATTGAAAAAGATAATTAAAATCCTATTCTTATTAAACTTATTTCAATGATTTACATCATATTTAATTTTGATATTAATTTTATATATTTTAGATAACACTCTCATTTGGTGAAAACCCATCAATTCTGAAATGGACACAATAATATAATGCTCAACTGAAGGACGATATAGGTTTCATGCTAATCAATGTTCAAAATAATGTCCTGGTTAATAGAAAATTGTTTCTAGTGAATCATTTTTAATAATAAATTGTAATTTTTCACCAGTAAAGTTTCCTTTTTGTTTTGAGTTAAATTTCTTAACCATATTTCAAATAGATAATAGTTATATAGAATTGATATATATGTCACTATTTTATGGGCCTTAAAATCTATTAAAGGTGTGTTTTTGTGCTTCAAGAATCAATGTAAATTTTTGGATATCCATATCATGAAGTTATGTATAAATTGGAAATTTATATAAACAAAGAAAAAATTGATTAAAATTGTATTTATTTAAATATGTAATGGAAATTGTTTTTTATATTCTTATACAGTAAACGAATTACCCAATTATAGGAAATTGATCAAAAAAATGAATCTATATACCTTAATTTTTTAACCTATTTTATTCTAAATCGACAAATAAATATATGTTTGAGGCCCTCAACATACATTTAAAATTCACTTTATGTGATTTATGACCTCAATCAATGAGACCTTGTTATAGGTTAGTTTCTGTGACTTTTGGGAATCCCATTCTATCTTTTTTAGAGGATGTTTTATGAAACCATATCATGATGTGGGATTTAAACATATAAATATGAACAAAACTATTACAATGGTCATGTTATAAATGGCAGGAAGCAATTTGATTTAGGTGGGGAGAATTTAAAGATCTAAAATTCTAAACGATTATCTTATATTTGATAGTGTTGATAACATGTGACCACAAGAAAATAAAGGAATATAATAACCTACAATTTTTTAATATGTTTACTATTTATTATAAATTAAATCTATGATATGGCATGTAATGAACAAAAATTGAGCAACCATGCATCAAACACTATAATGACTTTCTTTGATTAATTTTGTGACACACATGGCCTTTTTTTACCAAACACTAATATATTATTAAAACATTATTATTTAATACAATAAGAACTAACCATTCCATTAAACTCTAAATTATGAATATTATTCAATATATTATGAAATATATGGTTTATTAAAATAAATAATTATTTCTTTGGTAAAAATATTTTTAGAAATGAATATAAAAACTATATTTTTATATTTAAAACGTTATTATGCCAAAAAAAAAGTTTCATACTAATAAATTAAATTAATTACTACTAATGAATGCTATAAATCAAATATATATTTTATATATTAAAACATTTATTAATAAAAATCTAATATATTTAACAGATATTATATAAGAATATATAATGTTTTACAATTAAAATTAGTGTTTTTTTAAAAGGAAAATTTACCCCTTTTAATGGAAAGACAATTTTAAATCCAATTTGTGTCACTTTTATCAATTTAATATGAAAAATAAAATTAATTTGTGAATTTTAACCACGAAAATTATGTTAAAATAGAGTTTTGGTATTTTCCTATGAGGATTCATTTTTTGTTTAATATTGAAAATACTGAATATTAATTTAAAACTACTTTTTCATGTAATTTATTTATAAGGTAAAATTATATATCCAATTTATTTTAATATTTTACTATAATAAATGCACATCTATTAATATAAATTTTTTATTGAAATCTATTTCACTTTTAAATTGTATATAAATAACATAACAAATTTTTGAACATTTTAACATTAAAAACCTCCATTATCCCCCTATTTGAGGGATAAATTTTAAATTTGTTTTTTACACTTATATGAATTGAATTTGTAGAAAGGAATTAAAAAAGTATAATATTAATATTTTATAATTTCTATTAATTTGAACTTATATTTTTACAGAATAATTTTGGAATGTAATTTATATTAATTTCATTGATTAGGAGGAAAATTTTCATAGTAAGGAAAAAACCATAATCATAAGAGACAAAATGACTTATAGACTTATAAAAATCCATTTTATTTTTGTATATAGACCCCATACTCTATTTTCTTTAATTTTTTTAAAAAATGGTTATAATATTCATAGGAAGAACAAGGATGAAATTCCCACTTGTAAAAATATATATAAATGTCACTTCTCCTCCACTCTAAAAATACACTCACCCCTCCCACATCCTCACACATTTCAAGAATTTTTCGTCACAAAATAATTGATAAAATATTCACACATGATCCATTAACTAACCCTTTATGCCTATGGTTTGTCATAAAACTATCCATGGATATCCTTTTATGTAATAGAAAAGGTATTATAGATTATGATGTAATATTTTATAACAATAACTTTTTTCATTTACTTCACCAACCATTAAATTATTTTTATACAATTAACTAATAAAAAAATATATCCTAAATATATTGAGATTTTTTTAACTATATTTACCTACACTCCATCTAATGGGTAATAAACTTACAACTTATGTGATCGGTGAACTATCACCTCATGAAACTATGTTTTTCATTTTCCATTTTCCAACTATCATGGTTGGGAATTATGATGGAATCATTTTTTTATATGTGATATCTATTATATTTTTTATTTTATATGTGTATGTTTTTTTTAATTCATTTTTTTATTATTTCCATTTTTTGGAATATGATTGTATTATTTGCGGAAGTGTTGACTACCCCCTCCTCAAAGGTATGTGATTCATTCACAATCATGATGGAACATATAAAGGATGAATTTATAAAAAATATTTGAATAATATGACATAAATAACATGTATTTTATTTAATATAAATATAAATATATATAAATATTTAAATATACAACATATTGTTTTAATTTATTAAAAATAGCAAATAAATGATAGTAGTGTTCATTCATATGTACGATATACCACATCCATGAATGCTTCACATAATTTTCTATCTATAAATTTTATGATTTATTGTAAATAAAAATTTACTTAATATATATTTTATTTATATCATGATTTACATTTTCTCGATTATCAAACCATGATAGGATGAAGAAGTTAGAAGTCAAAACATACTTGACAAACTAGGCAACGAACACCTCAAATAGTGAACATAATGTAAGATCATTACCAAAAGAGTACTAATATATTATAAGAACATCATATATGATATCAGAAATATTAAATTGTTTTAAAATAAGTTATAACATGTTTAAAACCATTATATAGAAATATAAAGGAATTTCACCTAAAACGAAATGAAAGGTAATGAAATTTCAACTCACCTTTTACACATGTGACATAATTGTCCCATTCAGCACTAATTTAATTACTATTTTGATAAATTATATCATGAATCATTTTATATTAATGGTATTTAGATATTTAATTTGAATTATTTTGTCTAAGGGGACTTCATTTAAATATTACCAAGGGGTAAAAGAATTTCATAAATCAATTTAATTTTTTTTGAGTTATATTACTACATTATTGTCATTAATAATGATGGTTTGTTTGTGTAATAAATTTCTAATATATAATTTAATATTTTAATTTTTTTGTATATACATTTTACACAAATAATCTATTTATCTATGGATTCTAACATCAACAATAAGTTATTTTCCTGAGTTTATATCACATTTTCATTTTGTTGGAGACTATTTACACATGAATTTACATTAGAAGAAATTAGTGGATAATTGATCATTAAATCTATTAAAATTTTAATCTCATGGTTAAAAATAAATTTTTACATGTAATAATAATATTTTCCCACTCATTGGAACTAAAAATGTTTTAGAAAGTGTATTTAAGAAAACCGGAATAAATTTATCCCTTTTGTTAGAGAACCTATTTTCTTTTAATAACCATATTTTAAAAAAAATATTTTAATTTTTATTTGTTTCAAAAATTATTTATTAAATTAAATTTCAATATTGTCTTAAAAAATTGTTTTAAAATCAATCTTCATGTATTTTTATGAACAAGGAATTTTTTGTAAAATTTTCATTGTGCATAAGGAGTGTTCTTTTTACCTTGCATGACATATTCAAATTTAACCACCACCATCTATCCAAAAAATCATTTGAATGTTTTAATATATTTTTTTTATAAAATATTTTTTCAAAAGTGATTTTAAATGAACATTATTTTCAAAATAAATTGATAGTTTCCATACAAAATTTCTAAAATGTTATTGTTATATAATTTATATTCATCACCACCAACAAACATTTATTTTTACTTCACATAGGATATGTTTTATTAGTACGATCCTAAATTTTCATCTATAATGTTTAGGTTTTATTTGGAAAAGGACAATACAAATAATCACTTATTTGATTCCTTTTTTATTTTCCCTAAAATATTCAGTTTCCTATGATCATTAGAAATTTATTTTCTCCTAGTTATCCATATCATTTATCCGATATATGTTTTTTTTCATAACCATATATTATTTTTATATATTGTGTATAATTATAAATTTATTTTATTATCAGATAAAATATTGATAAATATGTTTTAATTATTGAATATAGATATTTGATCGTGGATTTTTTATAAAAATGAATCAATTACTTGATATAATGAATGATTTGGATAATAATAGATGGGTAGGGACAGAATATTATATATCCCCATGATGAATCGAAATATTCACATTATATTACACCCGGTTTGAGGTATGTGGACATTTTTTTAATGTGATGAATGTGTATTGGATGAGTTGGGAAGAGGTTGGGAGAGTTTGGAATGGTTTTGAATGAGTTTGAAGGCTTTGAATAGGGAGTATGATTTGAGCACGGTTAGAGGAATCCGGGAGAATTCTCCAGGAAACCATGCAAGGGGAGGAATTAGGATTTTCCAGGCCTATGCATGGTTTTCCAAACCATGCGGGGAAACCATGAAGAAGCTTGATATTGAGGCAGTAGAGTGTGCACAGTTAGAGCAAGGTTTTTTAAACCGTTCAAACTAACTGTGCGGCCACATAATGATGGGGTTTTAAGTCTGTGCTCCCTCAATCTGGACCTAAATCACTCCAATATTCCTCCCACCTGTGCCTCAAAAGGTATTTTCGCCTCTCAAAGGTTGTAGGGGATCTCCCACTCATTATAGAAGCGCTTTTATGGGGTTTCAGGGTGTTTTGGCGGCGGTTCTTCTCAAGTAAGTCATTTCTCATGGTTGTGTGTGGTTTTCTCTAGATCTATATCTCCATATATTTCATTTTTCTATATATAGACTAGTTATGTGTATATATAGGGTTGTGGTTGCCTTGGATGTTACTTTTAAGGCTGTTGGATTTTAGGGAAGGGGATTTTGAGAGGCTTCGGTGGTGCGTTCATCTATTTTGAGGCAAAGTTGCTTGTTAGCCGATTTCCCAAAAACCCTAAATGTAGGAGGCTTCAATGTTGACTCCACTTGTTAGAATCGATTATATTAGTTTCCAATTGGCTTATTTGATTGGTTTTGATTTTGAAAATCATGGAATAAATCTTTTTCAGTGAAGAATTTGGGCTTTGATGAAATTGGGAAATGTTAGAGAATTGTTGTGCAATGTGATTTGGCTTCTTGAATTTAAAATGTTGATTTCAAATTATTATTGCTGAAATTGTAAATTGAATGATGTGAAAGATTTGTTTTCAATAAAAAGGATGTTTTATTGAAATGGTTTGAGATAGAAATGGTTTTGATGGAAATGGTTTTCAATGAAAATGTATTTTTATTGAAAGGGTGTTTGGTATGATTGATGGGAAGATGTGGTGTGTGTATGTGTTGCATATACAAGGCTTGGTTGAAATATAACCTTGTGCTCGATTCCAAAGGTGTAATTTAATATTGTTGTGTGTGGTCATGTTGCATTCGGGGTGTATAAGGGTTTGGAGTCTCCCCCATCAGTGATTGGATGGAAAAGGGTTAGGGCTCTTCTCCTTTAAAAATTCATATTTCATTTGGGATGGATAAGGGTAAGCGGTCTCCCCCATTAGTGTTGGGATGGATAAGGGTTACGACTCTCCCCCATCAGGAATTCATGTTCATTTTGTTCGAATAAGGGTAAGAAGTATCCCATATGATAGTTGGGATGGATAAGGGTTAGGGCTTCTCCCCTCTTCCAGGTAGCATACATGGTTGGTTTAATGGGTTTGTGGAAATGGTTGGGAATGAAAAAAGGGAATATTTGTGTAATGGTTTATAAGATTGTTTGGTTATTTTTCCAGAAAATTTACTTACTGGAAAATTGGTTTCAAAATCTTTTGGATGGTTTTGGTTAATAATGGTTTTGGAAACTTGTTTATATTTAGTTATAATCTTTTTTTGAGAAATTGTTTTATATAAACTGTTTTTTATATAATTGTTGCTCACTCTTCTATCCTAGTGGTATGAGTAGGGAATTCATTGGGGAAAACCTACTGAGTTTTATAATCACCCCTACTTTGGCACTTTGGTTCTTTTTCCAATGTCGTATTCCAAGACACAGTTAAATGTATGACATATCATTACTAGTGGTTTGTGGTGATGCTTGGGAGATGTGGTGGTGCTTGGAGAATGGAGCTTGGTGTGGAGCCATGGAGCGTGTCTTGGTCTGTTATGGTAATTTTCTAGTTTTCAACTTGGTATACAATTATTTTATCTATTTTATTGTTTTTCGGAATAGTGTAGTTCTCTTTTGGTAATACATTAGTTGGTTGTTTCATTAACATGCATCATATAGTGGTTTTTAGTGACATTTTGGTTGGTTTATTTCTTAAATGGTACATTGTCCCCAACTTGTACTTGAAACCCTTCGGCATTTATTTCCAGCCTCTGGCGCCTTGGGGATTTCCCCAAAGGTCTATTAATTACTCATTGTACTCTCCATCAATTGAGAATTGGTGGTTCATTACAAATGGTATCAGCTTGTTCGGTCCTTGCCTAGCAAGTTCTCATCGATGTTCTTAGTCTTGGAGTTGAAATTAATTATTGTCTATTCCATGGGTCGAAATCTTAAACAAGAGTAGGATTGTTGGAACATGAAATGTAAATCATAAAAGGACGTAGCTATCCGCTTTATCCTAAACCTCATGTTACCAAGGTTTTGGGTACATATGTTTTTTTTGATACACTTCTAGAATGTTGGAAATCTCATTGTCATGGGATTATCCAATTAGTAGAGCATGATATTTTTTGTAGAGGAATGAGTTCCCAGTTGGATTTCATATGTCTTTATGAGGAATGAGTAAGGATTTGGTGCAAGGTGATAATTTTTTAAAAATATAGAAATTGTTTTCATCTAATATTTTTTTGAAAACATGATATTTGATGTATTTTGAAAATAGGTTGATTTTCAAATAGTATCTTCAATGTATTCAAAAATTGTTGAACATTGAAAAAGGATTTTTTGGAAAAAAATGTTGTGATATATGATGTGATAGAATTTGAAATTCTAATCCATCAATTTATAGTGAGTGAGATTGATGGTGTTTGTAGTGGGTTTTGAAAATGGAACCTGGTAGGTGTTATCAGAACCAACCCGAAGAAGCTATGGAAAATGTGGTTGCACCTGAACCATAGGTGAACCAATAGCTAGTTCAGAGATCGGTCTTGGATTTTCATGCTATATATATGGGGAGCCTGAAGAATAAACCAAATCATGTGGATCATACAATCTAGTTCATGAAGGAGAATCCCCTGAACATTCAGGGTGATGTTGAACACGAAAAGGTGGAGATGTGGCTAAGTAGGATGCATCATATCTTAGATTTCATTAGCACACCATTAGATATGAAGGTCATGTTGGTGACATATATGTTCAAGGATCACTCATGTCAACAGTGGGATTTTTCGTCTCAAGATAAATTGGATGAATTCCTTATATGGGTGGATTTTGAAGAATTGTTCAACAAACCATTCTATCATCACACGTTCAAGATCCAGAAAACAACAAACTTCTTCAGCCTGAAACAAGAGAGTCTCTCTGCCATAGAGTATGTGCCTAAATTCATTATTAATTATAGTTTTTCACCAGAGGTTATAGGAAGTGCATCATTGAAGGCACAAATCATAGAATCAGGGATAAGGAAGGAGGTTTGATCAAAGAATGCGGTGCTATGTAATACAAATTATACAGATATGGTTAACAGAGTGACTGTTTCTGAACGTGATATCTTGGGATCAATAGGAGGAGGTATGTTGATACTTATGGGAAACGATGGGAACACTACTGTTGGGAATAAGTGAAAAAGGAAAACCTATTTTCATGTTGCAAGTGGATATCAGTATCAGAGAGTGGGATTAGTGAGCCTTCCTCCATGACCCCTGAGCAAAGAAGGTTGTTTTCAAAGTAGTTCGCTTGACCATAAAATATGAGATTGTACGGCGCAACCTAGAGCATGTCACAATTGAATGATTATTAGGCATCTATATCACTATTATAGGAATTCTCCAAGGTCGGGTGTAGGTGACACTTATCAGGCATTGTAAGCATCGTATGAATCGATAAGACGAGGATAACAGAATCAGTCTCGTCAGCATAACAGAGCTATCCATGATAATTCTCGAAATACGATGACTCCTCAACTAGGGCAATCTCAGCAAGGAAACATGGAGAACAATGAAGTAAAGAAGCAATTGTATGTATCTGAGTAGATGATGGTTGATGATCATGCTGGACCATCTATGGAGAGAGGTATGATTTTTTTTAAGTCTACCCTTATGCAAGTTCTCTTTGATATTGGTGCATCACATTCCTTTGTTTCTTCCCATGTTGTTGAATTTCTATGTTTAAAACTAAAAATGATGCCTTCTGTTTTAAAACTAAATAATCCTCTTGGAGAAAGAGAACGTCAGTCCTTTTTTTGTAAATCATGTGCTTTAACTGTTGATGGAGCTGAGTAAAATGGGACTACATGATATTGGACATGAATGTCTATGACGTAATCCTAGGCAAGGATTGGTTGACAATGTTTACGGATCACATTGACTGTTATTGGATAACGATTAGTTCAACAAATAAGGACGACAACAACCATATCTTCAGAGGAGAATGGATGGTAAAGAAATGAGAAAAGAGATTGTTGTCACCAATGGTGAAAAAAATATCTTACTAACTAAAATCATTGACTTTAGCATCAATGGAAGATATTTAGGAAAATATTTTTCTAGATATGGTGGATCAATTTCAGGATGTATTTCCCAAGAACTTATCAGGGTTTCCACATTTAAGGGAAGTGGACTTTATGATTGATCTCCTTCCGGGGACTAGTCATATTTCCCTTTGGTCTTATAGGATGGCACCAACATAGTTATGGGAATTGAAAGTGCATTTAGAGGACCTAAAAAGAATTGGTTTAATTTGACCATGTACTTCTCCATGGGAAGCACTCGTATTGTTATTGAAGAAGGAAGATTGAACTCTTTAAATATGTTTTTATTATCATAAGCATAATCAAGTTACGATAAATAACAAATATCCACATCCATGCATTGATGATCTTTTCGATCAATTAAGAGGAGCTCATTTTTTTCAAAGATTGACATGCGATCAGGATATCACTAATTGTGAGTTCGGAAAGAGGATATTCCAAAGACAGCTTTCAGAAGTATATATGGAAACTGCAAATATGTAGTAATGCCTTTTTTTCTATCAAATGAACCAGCGGTCTTCATTGATTTGATGAATCATATATTTAGGAGATATATGGAATCATTTGTGGTGGTGTCTGATTTTGAGTCTGTAACCATGAGGTCGAGACTCAATGGTGGGGAGACTATTGATGGTTACAACTGAATGGAGATTTAGTTTTGTTCTTTTAGAATTGGATGGTTTTAGTAGTAGATTTTTAGAAGGATCTTCTATGGGATTATCGTCATTCCTGATGGGTTTTTTATCTTGTAATTCAGAAAATGTTTAAACCGTTGAAAGTGCAGTTCTCGTGTGCTTGTATGAAAAGAAGAGTGGATGAGTTTGTTACGAGATGCTTGACTTATCAGCAGGTCAAGTTAGAGCATCCGAAGCCAGTAAGAATAATTCAGTTGTTACCAATCCTTGTTTTGAAGTGGGAGCAGATAACGATGGATTTTGTTACAGGTATCCCAAGAATGGTCAGAAAGAATGATGCCATTTGGGTGATAGTGGACCAGCTAACGAAGTTGGCCTATTTCATTCCAATTTGTGAACCTCATACAGTGTAGGATATTTCCATTAACTATATCTGGGAGTTTTTAAATAGGCACATTGTTCTCCTTTCAATTGTATTAGATATAGATATGTGGTTTACATATCATTTCTGGAAATCCTTGCAGAAAGCCCTATGGACACAGTTGACGATGAGCATGGCGTATCACTATCAAATGGATGGTCAATTCAAGGGGAAGATACAAACAATGGAGGATATTTTACGGTCTTGTGTCATGAATTTTGGTGTCTTGTTGGCAGATCACATCTCGTTGGTTGAGTTTCCATATAATAACAGTTATCAGGCGTCCATACACATGGCTCTATTTGAAGAATTATATTGGTGGTCGTGTCGTTCTCCACTATGTTGGGTAGAAACTGGTGAGTCCATGATGGTTGGACTGAGCCTTGTCTAAAAGACTATGGAGAAGATCATGTTAATCAGAAATACAATGGAAACGGCTCAGATTCATTAGAAATGTTCTGTGTATCATCATCGATGACCTTTTTCGTTCGAGTTGAGTGGTCATGTTTTTTGTAGGATCTCTCCCAGGTTGGGACATCGTCGATTTGGGAAGTAGGGAAAGTTAACTCTGAGGAATATTATAACTTTTGAGAATTATCAGTGGGATGGCGAGGTGGATTATCAGTTGTCTTTTCCACCAAGGTTTATTGCGGTGCACAACGTGTTTCATGGGTCACAGTTGAAAATGTTTCAGCCAGATAATGACCATGTGATTCGATGGGATCATGTTGACCTATAATCGGATGCTTCGTTGTTGCATGTGCCAGTGCGGGTTGTGGACACGAAAGAGAAAGTATTTCATGGTAAAATCATCTGTTTAGTTCATGTTTTGTGGCAACATGGTCAGATTCAAGAGGAAGCATGGGAGCGAGAGAAAGAGATGGTCGAGCAATGGCCCATGCTCTTCGGCAAAGGTTAGGTTTCCTACTTCTTGGGGACAGAATGTCCAGTGGTGGGGTGAATTTAGTAGCCCCGGTTTGAATAATGTGTACATTTTTTATTTTTTTTAATGTATAAAGTGCATTGTATGAGTTGGGAAGTGGTTGGATGAGTTTGTAATGGTTTTTAATGAATTTAGAGGCTTTCCATAGGGAGCACGGTTAGAGCACCGTTTGTGGAAACCATGCAGATTCTCCAGAAAACCATGTAGGGGGAGGCAGTAGGCTTCACACGGCCTGCACATGGTTTGACAAACCGTGAGAGGAACCATGCGGAAGCATGATCTTTAGGCATTATAGTGCACACGGTTAGCGCAAGGTTTTCCAAACTATACAGACTAACCGTGCGGCCACTTAATGTTGGGATTTTTATGTCTAGGCTCCGTCAGGCTTGACCAAAATCACTCCAATATTCATCCCACCTGAGCCTCCCTCAATATTTTCGCCTCTAAAAGTTTTTAGGGGCTCTCCCACTCATTTTGGAAGCTATTTGAAGGGGTTTTATGGGGTTTTGTAGGCGGTACATATTAGATAAGTCTTCTCTCATGGTTGTTTGTGGTTTTCTCTTGATCTACATCTCACTATCTCTTGTTTTTCTATATCTACACAAATTCTGTATGGATCTAGGGTTTTGGTTGCCTTGGATGTTAATTTTAAGGCTTGTGAATGTTACGGAAGGGTATCTTGAGAGGTTTCGGTGGTGCGTTCACTAGTTTTGAGGCATGGTTGCTTGTGGGCCGATTTCCCAAAAACCCTAAAGGTAAGAGGCATCACTCTCGAATCCTCTTGTTATAATTGATAGGATTAGTTTCAATTTGGCTTATTTAAATATTTTTTATTGTGAAAATCATGGAATAAATCTTTTTTAGTGAAGATTTTGGGTTTTTATGATTTTCTGAAATCTTGTTGAATTGTTGTGCAAAGTGATTTGGCTTCTTGAATTTAAAATGTTGATTTTAAATTATGATTGTTGTAATTGTAAATGGATTGATGATAAATATGGGTTTTCAATAAAAAGGAAGTTTTATTGAAATGGTTTTATTGAAATGGTTTTGATGGAAATGGTTTTCAATGAAAATGATATTTTATTGAATGGGTGTTTGGCATGATTGATGGGCAGATGCAGTGTGTGTTTGTGTTTCATATACGAGGCTTGGTTGAATTATGACCTTGTGCTCAATGAAATGGGTGTAATTGCATATCATTGTGTTTGTTAATATTGAATATGGGAAAGATAAGGGTTAGAAGTCTCCCCCATCAGTGTTGGTATAGATAAGGGTTAGGGATCTCCCCCATTAAACAATCATATTGAATTCGGGACGGATAAGGGTTAGGGGTCTCCCCCATTAGTGTTGGGATGGATAAGGGTTAGGTATCTCCCCCATTATGAATTCATGTGCATTTGGGTTGTATAAGGGTAATTTTTATCCCCCATCATGGTTGGTATGGATAAGGGTTGGGGCTTCTCCCCTCTTCCAGGTAGCAAGCATGGTTGGTTACATGGGATTGTTGAAATGGTTGTGTATGCCAAAAAATGGAATGTTTGTGAAATGGTTCTTAAGATTGTTTGGTTATTTTTCTGGAAAAATAACTTTCTGGAAAATGGATTTCAATTTATTTTGGATTATTTTCATTATGAATGGTTTTGAAAACATTTTTATATTTAGTTATAAACTTATTTTGAGAAAATGGTTATATAAACTGTTTTTATATAATTGTTGCTAACTCTTGTATCATTGTAGCGTGAGTAGGGAAGTAATTGGGGAAAACCTACTAAGTTTTATACTCACCTATGCTTTTGAACTTTGGTGCTTTTGTAGATGTCTTATTCCGAGACATAGGTACAGGTTAGTCATCTCATTACTTTTGGTTCATGGTGATTGTTGGGAGATGTGGTGGTGCATGGAGCATGTTTCTCAGTGTGGAGCTGTGGAGCGTGTCTTGGTATGTTTTACACTTTTCATAGTCTCCCACTTGGTACTCTGATATTATGTCGGTTGTATTGGTTTATGGAATAGTTTAGTTCTCTTATAGTAATGCATGAGTTTGTTGTTTCAGTAACATGCATCATATAGTGGTTGTTAGTGATGTTTTTGTTGGTCTATTTCTTAAAGGGTAAATCATCCCCCACATGTACTTGAAACCCTTCAGCATTTATTTCCATCCTTTGGCACCTTGGGTATGTCTCTTAAGGTCTAGTAATGACTCTTTGTATGCTCAATCCAATGATAATTGGTGGGTCATTACAAATGGTATCAGTTTGTTTGGTCCTTGACAAACAAGTGGTCATTGATGTACTTAGTATTGGACATAAAATTCATTCTTGTCTATTTCCTTTGTCAAAATCATGGATAAGAGTAGGATTTTAAGAACATGAAATGTATATCATAAAATGACATAGCTAACTCATTTATGCTGATCCTCAAGTTACCAGGGTGTTTGGTATAAAAGGTTTTTGGATACACTTCTAGAATGCATGAAATCTCATTATTATGGGTTTAGCCAATGGGAGGAGCATGACATGCTTTGTAGAGGAATGACTTCCCACTAGGATTTCATATCTCTTTCTAAGGAATGTGTACAGATTTTTTGCAAGGTGTGAATTTTTGAAAAATGCAGAAATTGTTTTCAAGTGAATGATTTTGAAAACATGATATTTGTTGTATTTTGAAAATTAGTTGATTTTCAAAAAGTATGTTGAATGTTTTCAAATATGGTTGAAAATGGAAAAAGGATGCTTGGGAAAACAATTCTATGATAGATGATGTGATTAAATTTTAAATGCTATTCCATCAATTTCTATAGAGTGAGAATGATAGAGTTTGTAGTTGGTTTTGAAAATAGCACTTGGTAGGCGTTGTTAAAAACAATAGAAAGAAGCTGCAGAAAATGTGGTTGAACTTGAACCACACATGAATCAAGAGCTAGTTCAGAGTTTTGTCCATGCTTTTCATACTATAGATATATGGAACCATAGAAATAAACCAATTAATGAGGATAATACAATCTAGTTCATGAAGTAGAATCCACAAAACATTTGGGTTGATACTGAACCCAAAAATATGGAGGTGTGGCTATGTAGGATGAATCATATCTTCAATTTCATCAGTACACCATCAGTGTTCAATGTCTTGTTGGCGACATATATGGTCAGTTATCATGCGCGTCAGTGGTGGGATTTCGCAGTGCGGGATAAATTGGATGATCGCCATTCATGGGAGGATTTTGAAGAATTGTTCAACAAACAATTCTATCCTCACACGTTCACGTTCCTGAAAATGATGTACTTCTTCAACCTGAAACAAGAGAGGTTCTTTGCTATAATGTATGCATCTAAATTCATGAATATAGTCTGTTTTGAACCAGAGGTTGCGACAAGTGCGTCATTGAAGGAACACATCTTCAAATCGGGGCTAAGGTAGGAGATTCGATCGAAGATTGTGGTGCATTGTTTTATGGATTATAAAGATATGGTGAACAGAGTGACTGTTTCTAAACCTGATATCTCATGATTTATAGGAGAAAGTTTGATGATACCTACCAGAAATGGTGGGAACATAATCATTGGGAATAAGAGGAAATGGACAAATATTTCCATGGTGAAAGAGGAAATCAGTATTAGAGAGCGGGAGCCGTGAACCTTCCTTCATGGCCCCAGAGCAAAGCAGGTTGTTTTAAATTTGGTTCTCATGACCACAAAAGTTATATTCTATTGTGAAACCTATAGAATATAACAATTTCAAGATTATGGGGCATCAACATCACTATTGAAAGAATGCTCTGAGGTATGGTGCACATAACAATTCTCAAGCGTTGCAAGCATCTTATGCTTCGTTAGGAAAAGGACAGCAGAATCAGTCTTGTCAGCATAATAGAGCTAGCCATGGTGATTCTTGAAATACTATGACTCCTCATCCGGGAAATCTTAGCAAGGCGATAAGGAGAACAATGTAGTGATATAGAAATTGAATAGAGCTGAGCAGATGATGGTTGATGATAAGGCTGGACCAACTATGGTGAGTGGTAGGATTTTTTTTAATTCTACCTTTATGCATGTTTCCTTTTATACTGGTGAATCACATTACTTTATTTCTTCTAATTCTTTTTACTTTCTATGATTAAAAATGGAAATTATGTCTTCTATTTTGAAACAGAAAACTCTTCTTGGTGAAAGAGAATGTCAATCCTTTGTGTGTAGAGCTTGTGATATAGCTGTTGATAGAGATGAGTTAAAATGGGACTTCTCGGTGTTGGACATGGATGTCTATTATGTAATCCTCGGCATGGATTGGCTTAAAATATTTAAGGCTCACATCGAATGTTATAGGAGAATGGTTAGTTTTACAACTGAGGATGACATCAACCATCTCTTCAGAGGAGAGAGGATGGTAAAGAAAGGTGCAAAGAGCATGTTGGTACCAATGGTGTGAACCATCTCTTACCAACTGGTAGTGTTGTCTTTGGAATAAATGGAAGATACTGAGGAAAATAGTTTTCCAACTATGGTGGATCAATATCCAAATGTATTTCCCAAGACCTTCTTAGGGTTACCACCTCTAAGGAAAGGGGAGTTTACTATTGATCTCCTTTCGGGGACTAGTCATATTTCCCTTCTGTCTAATAGGATGGATCCAACTGAGGTACAAGATTTGAAAGTGAAGTAAGAGGATATGGAAACCAAGGGCCTCATTCGAAAAATTACTTCTCCATGGGTAGCACCAGTGTTGTTTGTGAAGAAGGCAGATGGAACTCTTCATCTGTGTGGTGATTATCGTAAGCTTAACCATGTTATGATAATGAATAGATATCCACTTCCACGCATTGATGACCTGTTCTATCAATTAAGGAGAGAACAGTGGTTCTCCAAATTGACTTGGGAGCCAGATATCCCATATTGTGAGTTCAAAAAGAGGATATTCCAAAACAGATTTCATAAGTAGATATGGCCAATATGAATATGTAGTCATGACTTTTGTTCTAACGGATTCACCAGCGGTCTTCATGGATTTCATGAGTGATATATTTGAGAGATATTTAGATTCATTTGTGGTGGTGTCTGATTCTTAGTGTGTGACCATTAGGTCCAGTCTCAATGGTGGGGAGACTAATGAGGGTTTACAACAGAATGGAGATTTAGTTAAGTGATTTCAAAATAGGATGGTGGTACTAGTTGCTTGTCAGATGGATCTTCTCATGGATTATCATCATTCCTAGTGGGTTGTTCATCATAGAATACAAAAAATGTATAATCTGTTGAAAGTAATGTTCTGGTGGGCTGGTATGAAAAGAAGAGTGGTTGAGTTTGTTTCGAGATGCTTAACTTGTCAGCAGGTCAAGGCAGAGCATCAGAGGCCAACAAGAATGTTGCAGTCTTTACAAATCATTGTTTGGATGTTGGAGTAGATAATGATGGATTTTGTTACAGGTCTCCCAAGAATGGTCTGAATGCACGATTCTGTTTGGGTGATAGTGGATTGGATAACGAAGTCTGTCCATTTCATTCCAATTCATGAACCTCATACAGTTAAGGATCTGTACATTATCTATATCTGGTATTTTTTAAAGAGGAATGTTTTTTTGTATTCAATTGTATCAGATAGAGATCCAAGGTTTACATCTCGTTTTTGGAAGTCCTTGTAGCAAGCCCTGGGTACACAGTAACTATAGCATGGAGTATCACTCTCAAACGAATTGTCAATCTGAGAGGACGATACAAAATCTAGAGGATATGTTGTGGGCATGTGTCATAGATTTTGGTGGCTCGTGGGAGGAGCACTTCTCGTTGGTTTAGTTTTCATACAATAACAGTTATCCGGTATCCATACATATGGCTCTGTTTAAAGTTTTGTATGGGCAGCTCTGTCATTCTACACTATGTTGGGTGGAAATGGGTGAGTCCTCAATGGTTGTACTGAGCGTTTTCCAGGAGACTATGAAGAATACCACGTTAATCAGGAAGACAATGGATATGGCTCGGAGTCATCCGAAATTTTCTGCGGATCGTAGTTGACGACTTTTGTTGTTCAAGGTGAGTGGTCATGTTTTATTTAGGATCACAACAAGGTTGGTACATCTTCAGTTTGGGAAGCAGAGAATGTTATCACCGAGTTATATTGGACCTTTTGAAATTTTTGACTGGGTTGGTGAGGTGGCTTATCATCTGGCATTGCCACCTAGGTTCAGTGTGGTGCACAATGTGTTTCATGTGTCACAATTGAAAAAGTATCTGCCAGATCGTGACCATGTGATTCGATGGGATCATCTTGATCTAAGATCAGATACTTCGTTGTTGCATGTTCTAGTGTGGGTTGTGGAAAGGAAAGAGAAATTATTGTATGGTAAAATAATCAGTTTAGTTTTTGTTTTTTGAAAACATGATTAGATTCAAGAGAAGGATTGGAAGTCAAAAAAAGAGATGGTCGAGCAATGGCCTGAGCTCTTCGGAAAAGGTTAGGTTTACTACATTATGGGGAAAGAATTACCAATAGTGGGGCGAATGTAGTACCCCAAGTTTGAGGTATGTGGAATTGTTTTATGTTTTTCTATGTGATTAAAGAGAATTGGTTGATTTGGGCAGAGGTTGGGAGAGTTTGGAATGATTTTGAATGAGTTTGGAGGATTTTCATAGAGAGCACAGTTTGAGCACGGTTAGTGGAAACCGCGTGGATTCACCTAGAAACCACGTAGGGGGGAGGTAGTAGTCTTCACACGGCCTGCATACAGTTTTCCACACCATGCGAGGTTCCATGTGGAAGATTGATCTCATGACAGTATAGTGCGCACAGTTAGCGTACGATTTTACAAACTGTGTGGACAAACAGTGCGGCCACTTAAAGATGAGTTTTTTAAGTCCAGGTCCCTCAGGGTTGACCTAAATCACTATGATCATCCTCTCTCCCAAGACTCACTTGGAATTTTTTCCACTAAAATGTTGTTGGAGCTCTCCCACTAGTTTTTGAAGCGATTCAAAAGGGTTTCGTGGTGGATTAAAGGCGGTTCTTCTAGGGTAAGTCTTCTCTTGTGGTTGTTTGTGGGTTTCTCTAGATCTACATCTCCCTATCTCTAATTTTTTTAGATAGACACCAATTTTGTGTAGATCAATGGTTTCGGATGCCTTGGATGTTAATTTTATGTCTTATCAATTCTAGGGAAGTGGATCTAGAATGGTTTTGGGGGAGCATTCACCATTTTTGAGGAGCGGTTGCTTGTGGTCCGATTTCTCAGAAACCCTAACGGTAGGAGGCTTCACTCTCGACCCCTATTGTTAAAATTTATTGGTTTAGATTAAATTTTGTTTATTTTATTGGTTTTGATTTTGAAAATCATGGAAGAAATCATCTTTAGTGAAGATTTTGGGTTTTGATGAAATTGTGAAATCTTTGTGACTTGTTGTGCAAAGTGATTTGGCTTCTTGAATACAAAATATTGATTCTAAATTATGAATGCTGAAATTGTAATTGGTTTTATGAGAAAGATTTTATTTCAATAAAAAGGCAGTTTTATTCAAATGGTATGAGATTTAAATGGTTATCAATGAAAATGTGTTTTTATTGAAAATGTGTTTGGCATGATTTATGGGACGATGTGGTGTGTGTTTGTATTGCATGTACTGGGCTTGGTTGAAATATGACCTTTTTCTCAATGCCAAGGGTGTAATGGAATATTGTTGTGTGTGTTAATAATTCATTCGGGACGGATAAGGGATAAGAGTATCCTGCATAATTGTTGGGATGGATAAGGGTTAGGGCTCTCCCCCGTCAAACATTCATATTGCATTCGGGATGGATAAGGGGTAGGGTTCACCCCCATTAGTGTTGGGATGGATAACGGTTAGGGATTTCCCCCATCAAGAATTCATGTGCATTTGGGTTGTATGAGTGTAAGTAGTCTCCCCCATCATTGTTGGGATGGATAGGGGTTAGGGCTTCTCCCCTCTTCTATGTTGAATGAATAGTTGGTTTCATGAGTTTGTGGAAATGGTTGGGTATGCCAAAAAAAGGAATGTTTGTGAAATGGTTCTTAAGCGTGTTTGATTATTTTTCAAGAAAAAAAACTTGCGGGAAAATTGGTTTCAACTGGTTTTGGATGATTTTGGTTACGAATGGTTATGGAAGCTTTTTTATATTTAGTTATAAACTGCTTTTGAGAAAATGTTTTATATAAACTATTTTTATATAATTGTCGCAAACTCTTCTATCCAAGTGGCGTGAGTAGGGCAGTCATTGGGGAAAACCTACTATGTTTCATACTCACACATGCTTTGGCACTTTAGTGCTTTTGAAGATTTCATATTCTGAGACACAGGTAATCATAAGGCATCTCATTACTAGTGGTTCGTGGTGATGCTTGGAAGATGTGGTGGTGCTTGGAGCATGAAGCTCGTTGTGGAGTCGTGGAGCGTGTCTTAGTCTGTTTTGGCCTTTTTTAGTCTTCTTTTCATACTCTAATATCGTTTCAGTTGTATTGGTTTGTGGAACAGTGTAGTTCTCTTTTGGTAATACATGATTTTGTAGTTTCATTAACATGCATCATATAGTGGTTTTTAGTGATGTTTTGGTTGGTTTATTTCATAAAGGGTAAATCATCCACACATGTACTTGAAACCCTTCAACATTTATTTCCAGCCATTGGCGCCTTAGGGATGTTGCTTATGATCTAGTAATGACTCATTGTAATCTCAAGACAAAAATAATTGGTGGGTCATTACACACATGACACATATAAGATATCAAATTTATGTAGGGTACAACCAGTAGTTTTAAACCCTCATGATAAATGTCATGATGGTATAGGTTTTTATGTTCCTTAGAAATTATGTCCAATTATTTACCATTTCCTTTATTTTGTTTAAATATTTATTATACATGGTATATTCAGAATGAAAAAGTCTATGTATTCATTTAATTATCTGTTTATTGATTTAGGGACAAGTGTTTTCATTCTCATATAATTCTATATTGACTTTCCTTAATTTTTTAATTGAAATAAATTAGTTTTCAGTTATTTACATTTTCATATTGTTTAAAAAAATACTTATCAATTTATTGATTTTTTGGAATGTGTATTCAGTTATTACAATTTCATATTGGTTATTCTATGTGATTAATTACTACTTCTCTTATAATTAACACTTACTAATATTTTGAGTTCACCAATATTTTTTTAGTTCCCTTGGAATCATATAAGTACACAATAAAAGAAAAACAATGATATTTTATATGGAATAATGTTTTAATCTATGAAAACACCATGTTATAATTAGTGTATTTAGTCATAATAGAAGTCCCGTGTATATATTTGGTTTACCAAGAGTAAAAAACTCTTATATCCAAGGATATTGGATTCCATTTAATCATGCCAATTTAATGGTAGTACACACTGCATCTGGGATTTTGGGGTCATGTCGTAACATTCACAGTTTTTTATAGTTTTTTAGGAATCCAAATCTCTAAATACACTCTTTTAAACCCTATATCGTGAATCATCATACTAATTTATGATTTGTAAAATTTAAACAATAAAAAAATAATCAACATATTTATAGATGAATTTTATTGTAATTAATGTTCCGAAAACAACTTTCACTTCCCTTTAACGTCATTATATATCATGAGATTTTCCATGATGTTAACACCATTGATATCATTATTTCATCATCTAACTATTTATTTCTACCTTCTATAAAATTATTATGTATATGAAACATCATTCATGTGCATTATGAAAATAACCATTTAGGAAATATTACTTTAAAAACAAAAACCATTATTTAAAATAATTCATAATAGAAAACATGAATTTACAGAAATTCCAAATAAATTTCTTACTAATAAACTGAGTCTCATACAATTTTTATGATCATTGGATATTTCCATGTGAAGTGATTTTTTATAAATACAACAATATTAAAAAAATCCTAGAAATTTATAATACTACATGGGAAATCACGTTGTTGGAAATTAATAATCATTGGGTAGTAAGTCGATATGGTCCATATGTAGTTACTTAGGAATCCTATTCTTGAACATAAAAAAATATACCTTCATGAAATGGAAATTTTCAACTCTTTAAAACTTATTAACACTCTTACATAAATTATTATTCTTATATACACATCATACAACTGTGAAAAAAGATCACACAACTACATGTTAAGATCCAATATTACCCCTATTAAAAACTTCCCTAAAATATATGATTTTGTTAAAATGATTAACACAAACCATTCGACAGATTAATGAAGCATCATTTTCTCCACCATTAAATGACTATCTGAATACCATCTAAGAAACAAGACATAAAAACTTACCTTAACCTTAATGATAAGAGGGTTTCATATTATTTTATAAAAGGCTTTCTTTGGTAATGGTTTTTTGAATATTTTCAAAACTTGTTCTACTATATGAATATATTCTATATCTAATTGATTATTCTATATATGAATCTTTGATGATATGATATTCGATATCCATAAAATTTGAATGATAATATTTCGATAGATTTTTAGTGATATTTATATAAAATAGTTTCTCACAACACATGAGAAGAGGAAAAATTAATCAAAAATATATTCCAACTCATTCTTCATTTATATAAATTGTTTTTAAACTAGAGTGCATGATCCATATTCATCTTTGTTTGTGCTAAGAGCTACAAAATTCGTATTTATAATATGCCAAATCATAAAACATTCCCCGATAACAAAAAATCAACACAATGTAGGATTATATCATCTATAATTCCTACCCAATCATAATCCTTATTACCAACCAAATAAATTTACATGACTTGTCATATTTTATACCGAAATCCATAGTGCCATTGAAATATCTAAAAATTTCTTTCCTTTCAAGATATTAGAGTATTTTAGAAAATATTGGAATCATTCACATAATGTAACAATATATAAAATATATGTTCCTTAAGAAGCATATATAAATAAAATCCAATTAACAATCTAAATGACATAGAATTCCCAACATATCCTTCTCAAACCTTATACAACTAGGATACCACCTAAAGTAGTGTGGAAGTTGTTTTTTACTTGTCAATTCTAAATATAATAAGATGTTACATATCAATATTCTCTTTACATAATTTTTTTTGAGATTTCCCAGCCAAGAACACACTACTTTTCACCATGAATGTACATTTCATATTACATCATCTTATTTTCTAAAAACATTTCTCATGATCATTCATAATTCCCACCAAATATAATATCATCAACATAAATAATTAAATTTATATATATCTTCTGGTTTTACATTGCTTATATATTACTTTTAACTCTTCATTTCTTAAAGTTCAGCATCATTATGAAAGAATCCTATATAGAATACCAAGCTCTCAAGGATTCATTAATCTGATACAATTTTTTCATCAAAAATAATATATTACTATAAAATATATTAATTATAAACTGAAAAGGTCATTAAATATACACATCTTTATAAACATATCTAATTTTAAAAGATCATTTAACTCTTATCTAAAAAAAATTATAGACAAATTTTGTAGTAATTACGAGAAAGATTCTAATTATATTAAATATTTTTAGTGGGGAAAATATCTCATCAAAGTCAAGGACTTCAATTTTTGTGTAACCATTAAAAACCAATAATGCAATGTTTCATTTCAATTCACCATCCTCATTTAACGTATTTAATAACACACACTTAGAACCAATAAAATTATTTAAATTTGGTTTGGTAAAAAGTTCCAAGGTATCATTCTTGTCAATCTGGGTTAACTTATCATTCATAGAATAAATCCACACCCAATGCATGATTGTTTAAAAACATAATATGGATAAAATGGGCTTAAAAATAATCATGTGAAAAAAACATTTATGTTCTTCTTGTATGATTGATTATTTCTTGATCACCTAGAATGTTTTTTTCTTCAACCTATTTCCACATATTAGGATGATATGTTCATTTTCTCCCTTATCACAAGAAATATTTGAGTATAAACCATTTATTTTGGTGGAATAAATATTTCTAGACCTTTTTTCACATTTCTCAAAAAAAAACAAATATCTCATCTCCCATATCTTCATCATTTTCATGTGTCTTTTAAACATAGAATTCATTTTTCATGAATTATTAAATCATAAAAATAAAAGAAGTTCATATTTTGTTTTCATAAACATCAATATCATATACCATTAGGATCATATCCATGTACAATCCATCTACACCTCTTAGATAAAATTTTACAATATTTACAATTCGGTTTTATATGATGCATGGAGTCCAAATATCCATTAAGTGTTTGAAACATTGTGTAACATTGTATAAAATTTCATAGAGAGTTATATAAGAAGTTTTTCTACAGAAACCCTAATTTTGAATGTAAACTATTGTACTCATTTCCTACGTCTAGAAATTGTGAGAAGCACCAAATTTGATTATCATAGTATGTCCCATATAAAAAAATATAATATATATTTTATAAAAATAGATTTTATCATGTGTATGATACAATTAAAAAATGTTGAATAATGGGTTTTTGATGATAAATTTAAAACATTACATTTTCTATTCACCACCATTATTATTTCAACAACTTTTCAAAGAATATACACATTCATTTTCTTCTCTTCACTAGACTCTCTAAAAAATATAGCATATGATTTAAGTTTAAAATATAGAATACATGTAATTTTGGTAAATTCATCTATGAATGAAATGAAATGATTATATTTGAATGTTTATTGAATTCTAATTTTCCCCAAAATATCATATTTATTTTGTTCTGAGGGATTATTTGAAAGAATTTCTGTATTATTATGCACTAATTTTGTAATTTTACCAATATGATTAATGGAACAACAGAAATATCTTCTTCTTTTCAAATCAAGAATTTCCTAGATACAATCTCACGTTCTTATTATGATCTTATTCCAATAACACATATGTTACATTATCTTTCTTTGATAATTTATTTTCTTGAATCATTATTAGATAAAATGAATTTTCAAAAAACACCAGCTTGAATTAAGATTACATTTTACATTAACCTATTGAAAAAACTATTCCATAATCAATATTTTTTAACAAAAAACATTATTTTCTAAAATGACATTTATTATTGTCATAAAAATGTTCTGAAATAGATAACATTTTGTGTTTCATCCCATAAACATACAAGGAAATTTTGGATTTTTCTTTTTCATCCCCAAAAATTGAAGATCCAACACCATAATTTTTTTGAGATTAACAATTCCAAAATTTTATTATTCTATTATTAAAAGATTTCATATTCTTATAAATATTAAGATATCTTATCTCATGTTAATATAAACCACAATAAGAGGTCAAGGGTTCTCCTTTTGAATCATTGTTTTATATTTCTACAAAAAAATATTTTTCTGTTCAAATATGTTTTTTTACATCCATATTTTGATAATTATTATAAAAAAAATTACTGGTTGAAAAATAATTCATTGTTTTTTAAAATTTAAAGATAGTTTAAATTATTGGAAAACAATTTCCAAAGGATGTAATCTATTTTTATCCTTCATAAAAACATTCCCAAGGTTCCCTTTTTAAGGAGAATAAATCCACATAAAATTTTCCATCCCGTAACTAAATGGATTTTTTTATTGAATTAACACATATTTTTTTGAGAAAATGTCCTTTAAAACAATATAAGTATCCATAGATTGAATATTTTCCTCTATAACTACAATAATGCATGGAGTTATTATAAGGATTTTATATAATCATCTGATATAAAATTTTAAAATATTATTGATCCCTAATGATTTAACATAATTTTAAATCTTATTATCCATATTTGATTTTCTCCAATATTTAGTAATATCACAAACAGTAGATGCATTTTAGTCAAACATTCAGTCACTCAAAATTACAAAATATTCAATATTGTTTGTTTTGAACACAATATCAATTTATTCATAATTATTATTCTTATAAACCTCATCATTTTTCTCTTCAACCATTTATGATATCTATTTTGATATTACTTATATTTACACCCTTCAGAATAAGAACTAAAATTTTAAAATAGATTTTTTTAGTCTTTTAACCCCCTAGTAAGATTTAAGAAACTTTATTTGAACATATTCTATAAATTCCTCCTTCCATATTATCTTTATTTCAAGATGTTCCGTCAGAATAAATTTTTTAAGAAGCTATATATTCTAAATTCAATCACATCTGGCGACATATATTTATCTTCAAAATATGTATCATGACTATTTTATATAAATAATTATTTAACTAAATTCTAAATTTATAATTCAATTTTTACAATATTTTAGAGACATTCATTCGAATATACCTTCAGAGTATATTCTAATAATTTCACTTCTTTGGAACAACTATTTTTGACCAAAAAACCCTTCATCTTTTAATTGTGTAATAAATGTGTTCTATATTTCAAAATTGTTTTATTTTTTATTTTCACCTTCACTATCCTCAACTTTATCATCCGTTGAAAAAAAGATCACCTTTTTGATTTGATAACTTTTTATCATTTCCCATAGAGTTGGATTAAGATTTTATGGATTGTATCGTAAAAGATATTATTGTCTTTTATTAATATTCATCACATTATTCTTCAAAATTTCTTCAAATGAATCTTTCCATGAAATTCAAAATAACACCATAAGTGAATAATTTTACTGTTAAGATCATATTATTGTTTTTGGTGCCTCATTTATCATCTTTATACTAATGTGGAAAAAATTTAAAAAATGTCCTTACTAACATATTATTTGATGTTGGAGTCACAAAATTAATAATATTTTATTATTTTCATATAATCACTGCTCATTGAAGCATTGAAGTAAATTTATCGATTGAGATTTTGTTTTGTTTTATAACATTCTCTTATCTAATTTCATGTGTAATGAGTGTTCTATGTATGTCATCTAAATATAGTTTTTGAATATATCAGTCATCCATTGATGGAAATCAGAATGAATCATTTTAAGAAAATTTTGTAGTATCATTTGAACACCATTTTTTTAACATCTCATCAAGGGAACATATGGTTCTCATAATATCGTTGACCCTTTTAATGAAGTCACAAATATATTCACACTCACCCATTCTGCGATAATCATACATTAAACTCTATATTTTTAATTTTCCCTTATTCACTTTAATATCACTTCATAGAAATTTTTCAAATACATTAAAATACCATTGTTAGTAGAAATTCCCATTTTTCAATGAAACTAATATTTAGAGAGTAATTAATGAAAATAATTTTTTTTACATTCCATAGTTTTCATATTATTCTTATTAGTATCGATAAGTGGAATATTATTGTTATAAGGTGACATCTTTCTGTACAAAATCAATTAAATCCTAACGAAGATACATAAGATATAGAAATAATATATTTCTTTAGATATGACTTTTCTTCCCATAAAAAACAAGAATACCATTATTCTTCACAAAATTCAAACAATACATAGAAACTACACTTTTATCCTTATTAAACTATTCAATAAATGTAACTTTTCCTTTAATATAAATTAAAATGGCCCACCAAATATCAATTTAGTCACTTGGAGTGGATGAGGTGAATCAATGATACATGTGTCTTTCATATAGTCATTCATTCAAAACAACCATAACCACCAATTAAATATTTATCACTTTTCATAAAACAAAACAATCACACTTCCATAGGAATATAATAATATACAATGTTCAATACTTAATAATACCATCATGACATTTTCAATTTTTGAAAATAATCTAATATCACACAATATACTATAAATATTTCATTATTTGTGCATACAATAAGTAGGAAATACCCTTAATATTTTAAATAACTATGATCAACACAATAATGCATGTGATTCTTCTAGCAGGAATGATGTAAATAGGATTTGGTAACATGTTTAAATACCTTCATGAATATGTTCTGAACATTTTAACATTTACTAATCAAAATATTTCATGAATGGTATCATTATAAAATTTCATCAATTTCTAACAAATTTCATTTAATAACTTCTTTATTTTACTTCACAAAAAACACATTATTATTCCTCAATCTCATTCATCGTTCTAGAAACTAGTCTGACTCTTCTATTTAGATGGATGTTTGATCTAACAGTCTGGAAAAATTCAAATCCATTCTCTTTCATTCATTTTTTTTAACATCATGGTCCCATTGTTTTTACTAATCATGCTAATCTTAAAAAAATTATATGATGATATTATCTATCCAGAAACTATATAAAAACAAAAATTATATCATTTTTCTTTTTGATTATATTAATAGTATATTGTACTTCACAAAAAATATATTGGTTCCAAAAAAATAAAAATGGCAGGACCATGAATTTATTTTCCCATTCTATTAGAATTTACATTTCAATAATCTTTTTAAATTACGGACTTATGAAAAATTATCTAAAATTATCGAATATTCTAAACACATTAACAAAACATCAACACAACTTTATTCAAAAAATAAAATTTCATCAAATAAAATTAACTGAATGGGAGTGTCTATAGTATCTCAATTCAAATAACAATTTAAATTTAATATTCTCTTTTCCCATTTAAAAAACCCTTTCAAACAAAAGTATTCTCACTCTCATTCTACCAAAAAACTGAAAGAGATGGAGAAAACCATTTTAACACAAAAATAATTTTGAACCATATGGAAACACTATCATATAATATTATATATTTCACAACATTTCATCCACTTTCATCATTTCATCATCTACAACATAGTATTATGAATCTTTGTCTGAAGATACATAGAATATGATGAATGGATAGTTTGAAAAAATACTTCCAATGAAACAATATCAACATAATTTTATATGGATCATCCTCAGAATCTCATTAAATAAATTAGACTATAAATATAATTTGACTGATTGGTATCTTAATCTTATCAAATGGATCATTATGGTTAGATCTCCTATATTATCATTGTAAAAAAATATCTGATGGATCAGTTTCATCAAATTCCTATTATTCAAAATCAACAACATTGGAATATATGACAATATTTGGGTAGAAATATATTCTTAATTTGATTCCTTATTGCTTCATTACACTTTTCTATTGCATAGGTAGATGTAGTATATTTTATGAATCAGTGTCTATATATCATATAATTGACAGATATCATATGAAAAATATTATGTTATATCACATAGTAACTGATGGTTTATTTGATTGATAGGTTCATCCAATTAATTGGGTCATTTTATGGATTATCACATTAAAAATTCTTTAATTCATTCAACATAATAAAATTCACCTATTTATTTTTCTGGAAAATACCCCATCCATTAAAATGTGTTTGAGAAACTATTTCATTGAATGTTTACATGTGTTTGTTCTGAAACCAAATCATTACTTCTCTTTCAAAAACATCCATCATGTATCATGAGACTTCTTTATGATTTTCAGACATTGAACGATGAGAATGGAATCTGTAGATTTATAGATGAATTTAATCCGAATCTTTAAACATATAACAACTTCAATATCAAATTAAGATCAAAAATTATAATTATGATGTCCATGATTTTAGGATAATTGATATCAGTGTAGCTTCATATTAAAATTTAAGTTGAACATCACTAATTAATTTACGTAACTAACATAATAGAATGGAATGTTTTAGAAATCTTTATTTTGGAATGATATTTTTGAGAAAAAAATAATCAGTAAAAAACATTTAGCATAGACAACATCAATTGGTATAATTTGTTCAGAAGTATATGTTTGATTTTATTTTTATGAAACCCTTCATCTGATCATAATATTTTAAAATGATAGGTGGTTTTTTAGAATTAAAATAAAAAAAAATATCCAAAAACATCATTGAAACAAAACCTCGAGCCAAAATTATAACAAAAGTAAGAAACATTGACTATAGTACATTGAGTTTTATATGGATTTTTGACACTGTGGGATATTCAATTTATACAACTTGAAAGACACATGGTTTTCCTCCCAAACCTCAAAATTTATTCATCATTGGTCCATATAGGTCTCCAGATGAATATTTCATATCCCCATAAATGCTCTGATCACACATATATTTTTATTATTTATTATCTAAAATTCAATTACTTATGTGATAACCAAATAACAACTATTCAATTATAGGGAGACATTAAATCATTTATAGGACACGAAATTTTCTAGTACAATATTAATGTACAATAAATTTCTCCACAAGTAATATAAAAAAATTAGTTGACCATCCTATCCATTTCAAAAATCCAGAACACAATCCTGACATATAACCTCAAAAATGAGGATAGTGCCCATCATTTTAGGATCCATCTATGGGTTGAAAATTTTACCCATAAAATTTTGGTTTCTTAAGACACTAGAAAAGTCCTCAAAATCTTAAATAAGAATAAGGCATCTCGATTATAAAAAATCATTAATGGAACTCCATGTAATTAATGATTTTAATATTTGTTATAAAGCTTCTTTTTATAAAAATATAATGTGGATTATCAATTAAGAAAGTTAATTACTGATTGGATCAATGATTTGATATATATTATAATTTCCCCACATTAAATACATTATTTTTATCTTTAATTCATAAGATATATCATCACACATCCACTCTATAACATCGATGGGTTGAGAATATGGAGATGGAATATTTTCTTACATTATCACTCACTGATAGGTGACACCCCTTGATTCGTACCATATAACACACATTTTGTTGAAAAAAATTCATGTATCACTATTAAATATTTTTATGATAAAAAAAGAAATTATTAATACATTCAAATATTATTAGGTATAATATATTTGGAAAATTATGATCATACTTCACATATACATAATAAATCTTAATAATTATTCGAATTATTTTTATTGATACTTATAAAATTTTTCACATGACCTATAGTATATGTAATAACCCAAGGTTAAAAATCAATGAAATAGTATTCTTAAAAGCCTAACAAGGGGATTTATAATGTAGAATGAATAAGAGACATGAATCTATTATAAATGAGTGAGAATAATCATTATAATCATATAATTAGCATAATATATTCATTGTATGCATTATGTAATCATTTCTACATGGAATGGAATGCAGAATATTCATAGTAATGAAGCATCACAACATAGTGGTACAGTACCACACATAGTTTTGAACAAAGATAAAATCATTATCATGCATCATATTTTTTCATGCATCATAAAATCACAATTATGAAAAAAATATATCAACATGATCCAAAATAATAAAATTAATCACTTGGTATATATATCATTAAAATGTTCTATTGACATGATATGTATTACATTACCTACCATTTACATCATAAAATATTTATAATCATCCAAAAAATATAGAAAAAGAACATATAACAATCATAGTAATAAAATAAACACATTGAAAGTATTGGGTTTCAATCTTTTTTGTAAATAATACATTAAGTAATAACCTTAATGGGTCAAAATCAAATATTTATCATCATATTTTGGAATAAAACAACATTATTATTGATTATAGAACAAATAATCCTAGAGAATTTAACATTATGATATTTAAAATTTAATATTTTTTTAAAAAAATTATGTATGCTAAAATATAATTCTATTTTTCAAGGAACATGTATATATCAAAAAATAGTTGTAAGTAAATATTGGAAGGAAATATTAACTATATAATATGGCCATCCATACTAAAAATAACTTGATATATTAAATAATAAAAAAGATTAAGTTGGGTTCTAGGATCTCGTTACCTTATATCATGAATTACTGTAACTTTTTCACCCTCTTATATAATAGAATTATTTTTATAAATACATGGAACCAGAAATTATTATTTTTTCATTTATTTATGTAATCATTATTTATAATCTTGGTATTTTAATTTTTATTTCACTTTGTTAATGGGGAATTTTTCTTAATTTCCTGTTTTTTTTAAAAAATATCTCATCCAATCATGGATTGGCTATTTTTTCATTATTATTTATGAATAAATTTGATTAATTATAGACCCATAAAAATAAAAACAACAATACATCTAGACATACTAAATAATTTAACATAACCATTCATAATTCTGGTGATATGTAAAAAATTAGATATGTCCTCATTGTTGGTTAAACGACTATTAACAGGACATTATCCCAGGAGGAGGTGTGTGATATATAATATCTACTCATATTATAAATTATATGTTTATAGTATATAAGAATTATAAAGATCATATTTTTATACAGTTTAATTATTTTATAATGGTTTATATTAGTAAATAAAATAATGATATGTAATGAATAATGGAATACGACATAGAAAGATGGATGGATGTTTCCTATTTCAATATTTAATCCTTTCGTGTGAACCCCGAATACTTGAATTCATTGATTTTGAATCATATATAGATACCCTAAGGATTATGAGGGGCTTATGAGATGGTAATTTTGTAGAAATATTTATTTGGTATATAGAATTGAAGTCGTTTGGAAATGGGTGGTATATGAGTTATTTATACATTATGAGAGGGGTTTTTAACGATTAAATATTGAATAAAATATTATTTTAAATTTCAATATTATAATAGAAATATAAACCACAATTTAATTAATCTTTGATTAAAATATAATTAATTGAATACTTATATCTCTACTAAATCTAAAATCATTTTTTAATCAAAATAGAAATTTGAAAGATTATAAATGGATTGTTTTTTAATTTAATGTAATAATTTCGAATTTAGATATTGGGAAATATTATTTCTCCATGTAAAATAATTTTATTTTATTTAAATGAAACATTTATATCATTAAAAATGTTTTTGATTAATCCAAAATATCATTAATTAATAATTTCATTATTACACCATGAATGGATTGATGGAAATACTATATGTTTACTATATATTTTGAAATTGATGTAATTATTAATGTTTCAAAAAAAAATCTCCCATATAAAATTTATACACAATGAATCTGAAAATTAACATAATATTATCAATATAATTTTATAACATAGTTAATTTAAATTTTTAGCATTGCATTAATAATTTCTATGGTATACATTAAAATACATTTTAAAAAAAAGTTATTTTATATTATTAGATAATTTTTTAATCATATTTAATTTATGGAATTATAATATTTTTATAGTTTAAAATATATCATGATAAATTTTTTATATGAAACTTTATTGTTTTGAAAGTTTATTAAAATTAAAATATTCATGTTACTATTTATAATTTATAAATTACTATTCTTATAGTCATATTACCTATTATTAATTCAACATTATTTCATCTTACATCATTAACTATAATTATTCACAATGTAATATATTTTACTTATCATAAATATTGATTATTTTAAAAATATTTTGATTCTTTTTCATAGTGTTGTTCATGGGTCCGATTATTCTACCTATTTGGTATTATACAAATTTTTACATTATAGTTTCTATTATAATTTACTAGCCTACTTTATATATTTAGAAATTTTATTTGTCATTTTTATGCCAAATTTAATTATTTTTATTAGTGGAATAATGTGTTCTTCGGTTTTCTTTCAATTAAATATGTATAATACAATATAATTAAAAAACACTTTTATTCAATTATTTTATGTCATCAAAAATGTATCGGTTATTTCATTTCCCTATTTAAAATATTCATCCCAAAATATTCAATACATATTCCTAGTTGAGAATATAATAGGGTTACTATGTTTCATTTTTTCCTTTGGTACCCATGTTGCCTTTTCATATTTATGGTTCTTCTAGAGAATCGTGATTAGGTGAGTTTTCTTATCATGTATAAATTTGTCTATAAAATAATGATCATCATCATATGATACTCATTAGAGGGATTATTTTGAATTAGTAAAACCTCCAAATTCACTGAATGTGGGGGATCAGTTATGAAAATAATTAGAATATATATGTGGAACACATCCTGATCATGAGACATGTTAATTGGAAGTGAAAGAACATTTTCCACTACACTAATGTGATTTAGGATAAACAATGGTCCAACATACCATGGAAAAATATCTTCATTCATTCCAACCCACATGAGAATATTTCATGCATATGTTCATTGGAAAATATTGTCTATATCTTCGAATGTTTTTTCCCTACAAAAGATTTCAATATAGGCCTTATTCCCAGTCTGATTAACATTTAATAGTTATTAGATTATGTGAAAATTTGCTATCATATCTTAAAAATCCATGTTATCTAGTTTCATTTCGTCAACATCATCCAAATAATATGTCGTTCTACATCACCTCCCATATAGTTCTCATATTTTTCAATATGAATATTCAAGTAGAAATTAATTTTCTATGTTATATCATCAAATTGGAGATGTTTGTATCATCCATATTTAAATTAAATTTAGAATCTATCATTATTTAATCGAGGGTCTTAATGTTTATTTCATATTGGTCATATGTTTGAGGAGTATAGTTGTACTGAAATTCATTTTCATATTTAGATAATGTTAGAAACTTCAATTGAAATATGAATTAAACAGAGGATAATTATATGAAATGGCTGAAATTTTTTCCCAATATATCCTTTACTCATTCTTTACATTTATCATTAATATATTTTTAGACATTATATCTTCTCGAATAATGAGTATGTGAGAAATCTAGGTGATTCCTTCCACTATATTCCATATCACATTACTTCCTTTGGATTTCATATAGAGACCTATAAAAAAGTGAAATGTATTGATCTCCCATTTTAGTTTTTCTATGGGAATGGTTTTATCATCCCTGAGGACTTATACATCACAACATTATCTATTGGGTATACAAAAAAAATTATGGTGAAATTAGTTATCGCATTGTTAATGTTATCACAATAAAATCCCACAAAATTATCATGGATTGTTTCAGTTACTCCTTGACGGATTTAGAAATATGATATTTGTGAATTATCTAGTAGATATTTCTTTATCTGATCTGGTTTATACATGGAATTTCTTCTTCATGCCCAAATAAAACCCATATTATCATTGTTTAATTCATGAACCAAACGTAAAATTGATTCTATCACATTATTTTGAATCTCTAAATCATCCCATTGTGAACCATTGAAATTTTATTTGATATAAATCATAGAAATCATTTGGGAAAGGTAAGATTTATTCCCTTGCATTTTGATTTCAATATTCATCATTTAAATATCCATGATGATATGGTCTTTATCAATCTACATAATGGATAGATTAGTAGATTATTTCCTTTTTAATGAATAATATACCATGTTTTCTTTTGTAAGATGGTAGTGAATTTTGGAAATGAGGATTTCAATCTCCTATAACTATGTTTGATGATCATTTTTATCTTATTCTAGGTGAATATATACTTTTGACTCTTGTGATCTATATACATATCACACGTCTCAACATATAGGTTGTTTAACAAAATATTCAATGAAAAGAACACTACTAGTAACATTGTATCATTTTTTGGGATGTTTTGATCAATAACCATCAAATTTCATAAGGTGTACTGTATAAAAGTTTCATTCTTTATGAGTATATAATACCTGAATGTCATTGAAATATCACTATATATCACAAATCAACATCTTTTTAAGGAATTTTTTATTAAAGGAGTAGTGATTATCCACCTATTGAAATCTATAAAATATTATTTTCATTTTCCATCTAGTCATACTTTACCATATTCCATGATAACATAGTTTGTGGGAAATGAAATAATGTGAAATTTCTCCCAAATCATGTCTAGTTCATACGTATTCAAATAAACCTCTGTATTTCCAAGATAATATTGAGTCTATTTCATTCAAAAAATTCATTTTTTATTATGGGGCCAATATAAATTCCCTTAATTATGATTAAATTTCCCATGAATGTGAATTTTTCTATCCAAAAGTCAAACATACTAAAATTACCACAAATTTTATCCTTTCATGATATAAACTGAACATTCCTTATATTCTATTCATGTTATTCCATACTCTAGGTATAAATGAGAAAATAATAAATACATACTATCTAATATTTTTCAAGGTAGTTGGTAAAGAATCTATTCATTAAATCCATGATGTTTTCAGTGGGTCCTGAATGTATGAAGGACATCACTAATTACTGAAAGATTCCATACCCCATATGGATAACTCTTTTCTAAACATGATAATTATTTTCCTTCACCTAAATATTTATAGAATAAATATACATCAATGAGAAGTATTATTCTCCTCGAATATATTCGAAAAAGTCATAAATTCTTGATAGTGGTGATATACCCAGGTATATTGTAATTGATGCATAAACTCATTGACCCATCATTTTACTTGAAAAAATAGAATGTCTGTATCCCATAATGATGCACTAAGTTATGTGAACAATTTATCAGAAATTCTCATACATATTATTGGTTAACCAATCTATTTTTACTGAGACTATACAATATAATGAATTTCGATATAAGAGTGGGTCCAATATGATCTCTATAACCACTGTGTTCTTTATTACACACTAAAACATGATTAATTACATAAATGTCACTTTCTAAATTAAAATAGATCCATAGGAATAGTTTCTATGTGGCTTATGATGGTTATATAACAATTTAAAACATGAAATTAAACATATTTATTGAAAACGAACATTACATGACCACTACATTCCTTTGTACATAGCATTGCATGGAAAAACCTGAGGATATTCATATATAATGGTGAGCTATAAAGCCCAGTGAGGGAATAAACATGGAATAACATGGGGAATACAATACATATTATGAAATAGCCAAATTAATAGAGAAAAAGAGAAATATGAACATAAAGGCATGATAAAGCATGATAATCTTAACATGGAAACGTTGCAGAAACACTTAACATTAAAAAAGAATGGGACAAGGATCATTGCACATGGAGAATAAGTAAACCCGTAGTGCACATGAAGAATGATTAAATCCTCATTTCACATTATTTAGAATGAGTCAACACCCCTTTACCTTGACATATCATGATACTATACTTTACACAATGCATTAAAGAACAATCAGTGCACACCCTTCTTAAGCATTTCATTTCTTGGATAAGTGTTCCAGATAGATCATATAACATGAAATCAATCAACGTAATAAGTTAATCCAAAATTAATTAATGCGGGATAAATAAATGCATGTACTTTTCAATATATATATGTGTATCAAGGTGAATACACCTGATAGATACATGGGTATGGTATTCACTACACAATGATTTTTTCTTGGAAAAAGGTGGTGCAATTTCGGTGGCATAACAGCATGGCATAAGGATTTATGAAAACATTTGATGTGAGAGAAAAGTTTGTCTCATAACATGATCATGAAATGGAATGTATGGGGTCATATAGATACATGTCCCAACAAACGTAATGGTATATAGACGCATTATAAAAAATAATTACATGGATGAAAATGACGAGAGAGAAATTTCTCATATAATTTTGTCATGGTAACAGATGAACATGGGAGGCATTAATTAGAGATAAAGTGGTCTCCAATCATTAAAACATAAATATGGAAGTATAGGGAAGGATTGAAATCATACCCCAACATTAGTAATAGAAAATAAAATGGCATAACAATATTATGAGACTAGGATAAAGAGAGAATGGTAGGCATCCCTTACATGGAAATGTGACCCCAAAGGCCTGGGATAGGCTTCAGAGTGGCTTATTGGGATCTTGGGGTAGTTTTGTGGATTCTGGAGAGAAGGGGGGAGTATTTAGTCGAACTCCAATGGATTTGAGGGAAGAGGAAGTGGGATCTTGAGCGGGTTTATATAGGAAATGAGAGAGAACTGTTTATTGTTTATGTTTTGGACACATCACATGAAACTAATCAATACCAGAAACCAACCCACGTTTTTTGCCCATTATTTTTTTTAAATGGGAGTGGAAAACAATATTTTATATAGTAAATGGATGAAATTCTTAAAATAAATGGTTGATTATATGATGCTGAGTCACACTCTCAAGGGAAAAAAATTAAAAAGACAAACTGTTTTATAAGCATTGAAGCGTCCAAAAAAGAATTGTAAAATAAATAAAACAAATAAAAAATCACATTATTTTAATACAAAAACATATATTGGCCGAATATAATAATTATATTATTTTATTACATCACTATTGGGTCATTATGATGTCATCAAACACATTATATATTTAAATGGTGATTAATGTTTCCCAAAAATTCGATTATCATAGAAAATTATGAAAATTTCATCATTAGAAAATTTTGAAGTCATTATTTTGAAAATAAAATCCATTTTATCTAAATAATTTTCTATATATGTGAATTTTTACTTTGAAAAAAAACATACATTTATCTAAAATTCATGGGTTTTGAAAAAAACAGCATTCACACATTTATAAAAATTACAATTAAATTCATAAAAATATATGATCATTTATATTAAATAAAAAGAATTTTATTAATAATAATATTTTAGTAAAATAATATTTATTTCAAAAATACATTAATTCATTAAAATATATTTCTTAGTTGAATATTTACAAAAAAACTATTTATTCATTAAAAACGTTTTACAATGTAACAGTAATAAAATTAACGGACATTCTTTATATAAAAAATAATAATTTACATAGTCATAGTGTTAAGGTCTTGTTAAATTACCCCTTATAACACCAACATAATACTGAAGGGTAAGGTGTGTAATGGTGACTGTCTCTTGGGGTTGCTGGGATAACATCGCTCAGGTGGTAATCTCTATTAACATTTACGTCTCTCATATTTAGTTCCCCTCAAGTATAACTTGTTCATTCTCATATTGGACAAGGTCATGAGAAACGCCCAATGACACCACCTCGTTTCTGAGCTCTGAAAAAATGGATTCGAATTGGGTAAGTCAATTGGATGATCCCATCACTTCATTTTTCTGGGTAATTTGGATTTGTTAAAGACTTATATTTTTACTAATCATGTGATCACTGTTCAAAGGCTATATTAGCATGGGTCGAAATTTACTGTTGTATTTTATAATATAGAAACAAAAAACAGAATATATTCGCAGTATATAAAACCATAATAAGTCATTTTATTAAATCTAGAGGAATTTCGATTAATGAATTTTTGGTACGTTACAATCACCCCCTTATGAAATTTCACCCTCATAATTTCATTTTCCCACTCTAAAAAAATGTGGGTAACTCTGCTTCATCAATTCCTCTAATTCCCACATCACTTATTCAAAAATCTAGTTTCACCCCAACACCATGACGAGTGTCATTACCTTATTTCATTTATATTTTTCTTTATTATCTATGATCTTCACTGGTTTCTCCTTGTAAGAAATATCATCCTCTAGTTTTACTAACTTAAAAGAGAGTACATTTAAAGGGTCTGGTATGTACTTCTTTAAGAGGGATACATGAAAGACATCACGTACAATGGTGATGGTTGGTGGAAGTGCTAGTTGATAGGCCACAGCCACAACATGATCTAGAATATTGAAGGGGTCGATGTACGAGGGACTTAACTTCCCATTACTTCCAAACCTCATGACCTTTTTACATAGGGATATCCATAGAAATACCATTTCTCCAACTTTAAACATATGGTCTCATTGATATTTATCTTCCTGACACTTCTGTTGTCTCTGGGCTGCCTTCATATGCTACTGAATGGTTTTCACCTTCTCCACCATTTCATCGACCATTTCATGTCCTAACAGCTTACGCTCACTAACATCATCATGACATGCTATTTTTCATCACCACTTCCCATACAGGGCTTCATAAGGTTCCATTTGGATGCTCAAGTGTAAATTGTTATTGTAGAAAAATTAAACCAGTGCAAGATGATAGTCCCACCCACTTTTGAAGTCCATTGAACATGCTCTCAACATGTCATCAAGTGTTTGGATAGTTCACTCGGATTAACCATCAATTTGAGGATGATAATCCATACTGATGTTGAGCTCAACATCATGAGAATGTTGAAGACCCTTCCAAAACATAACGGTGACTCTTGGATCTCAATCGGATACAATAGATAGTGGTACTCCATAAAGCCTTACTGATTACCTGATATATATCCATGCCAAATGTTCCATTTAGAAATCCTCTCAAATTGAAATGAAGTGTGCCGACATTGTAAAAGGATCCACAACAACCCAGATTGCATTGTTTCCTATGGATGTCCTTTGATGTTCAGTGAAGAATTCTATGCTGATTTTGACCCATTTCCAGGAGGCTATGGGAAATGGTTGCATCAACCCCTTAGTCATTTTTCTCTCTTCCTTCACATACTAACACAGTAGGCACATTGATGTATACACAGTGATCTCCTTATTCATAATATCCCACCAATAATGATCTCAGAGATCACGATACATCATTGTGTTTCCTAGGAGAACATAGAAATTTGAACTATGTGCATCATCCCAATGTTTCTTCTTTAGCTCTTGACATTATGGAACACATAGTCTTTTCCCAAATCTCAGAATTCCTTATTCGTTAACGTTGAACTCTGAGGATTTTCCTTTTCTGATAGCTTCCACTCTCTTCTAAATTCCATCATTATCCTTTTGAGCATACTTTAACTATTCCAAAAGAGAAGGTTGAGCAATTATTTTTCAAAGGATTAATGATGTTCACTTTTTTATGATTCCAATTTCCATCGTCATTAAATATAATAAGATTGGATCCTTCTCAATTCTAATCAATGAAAGAGTTGTTGGATCCTTTCTATATAGAGAATCTACAACCTTTTTTGCATTCCTAGGGTGGTAATGCATTGAGCAGTCATATTATTTGATAAGTTCTATCCATCTATGTTGGTGCATGATCAACTCTTTCTATGTGAATATATACATAAGGCTATTTGGCCCGTATATATTTCATCAATCTCCCCAAAGAGATAATTCCGCTAATTTATTAAAGAGAAGATCAGCTCAGCCAAATCCGACTCATGTGTTTGATAATTCTACTCATGAACATTCAATTTTAATGAATCATAGGCAATTAATTTTTCATTTTGCATCAACACACATACCATTCCCCTCTTCGAAACATCACAAAATACCACAAAAAGTTTTCCACTTGTTTTTAAAGTGAGCATGAGTGTAGTGATAAGCCTCATTTTTAACTCTTTGATTCTTTATTCTCATTCATCACTCTAAGAAAACTTTAATCCCTACCAAGTTATCATTTTAAGAGGGTTGGAAAATCCTGAGAAATTTCTCCCAAATCTTCGGTAATATCTAGCTAAACCCAAGATTCTACAGATATCCCTTCCCAATGTTGGCCTCTGTCATGCCTCAATTTCATCTGTTTTACAGGGATCCATAGATATCCCATTCCTTGTGATGATATGGGACAAGAATGAGAGATTCATCTAATAGAACTCACACTTACTGTAGTTTACATAGTGATTCTCCATCCATGAGGTCCCTAATATTGTTCTTAGATGATCTACATGATCCTTCATGGATTTATTGTATATCAAAATATCATCTATATAGACTACAACAAATTTATTGAGGTAATCTCAAAGACTCGATTCATCAACTCTATGATGATTGCTGGAGCATTAGTGAGTCCAAAATGCATTACTATGAATTCATAGTGCCCATAGCTAGTATAAAAAGTAGTCTTGGGGATATCTTCCCTCTTCACCCTTACATGATAATATCCTGACTGAAAATCCACCTTGGAGAAGTATTTATCTCCACACAACTGATAAAACAAGTCACCAAATCGTGGGAGAGAATACTTGTTCTTTATTTTGATTTTGTTAATCTCATGATAATCAATGAAAAAGCACATTTACTGATCCGTCATCATGGCAAATATGACTAGTATACCCCATGGTGATTCACATGGGCCTATAAACCCTTTATCCAAATTCACTTATAGTCACTTCTTTAGCACATCAATCTCCACAACAACCATTCTAGATGGAGTCTTCGAAATTGTCAATTCAAGAGGTAAAGATCAATTGATAATTCATGATCTCTTCTATAAGGAAGACAATGAAATTCCTTAGGAAACACTTCATCAAATTACTTCATAATATGTATGTCTTCAAGGATGGTTTCCTCATTAGACTCAATCATCTATGCTAGATACGTGTGCTCATATGGCAGTAATATCCACACATGAGGTGATTGAGGCAATGAAGATTCATCTTCCTCCTTGCACATGTATTGAATCGGGGGCCGATTCTCCACCTGGAGTGTTATTTTCCTCTTACAAAAATTTATGTTGGATCTATATAAATAAATCCAATCAATTCCAAGAATTACAAAAAATCCTACCATAGGATGTAATACCCAATTCGTCGTGAAATTCAATCCACAGATTATAATAGGGGAGGAGTTATATTCATGGGATGCAATGATTTCCCCATTTTCTATAATCACTAAAATAATTTCATTCATGATTTGTGGTGGTTCTGGGATTTTTCTTCAAAACAAATGGGATATAGGAGAATGTGTAGAAACTGAATCAAAAAGTATGTTCACTATTATTTAATGGATAACTAGCGTACCTATCACCACTTATTTGTCGGGGTTCGTTTCGGAAGTAGTGATGGAATATGCTCTCTCGGGCTGCCTTGGTGGTTGCCGGTTGCCTTTGAGAACTCTTGTATTAGGGAAATTATTTTCAAGATTCCATGGTCAATTGATGTTGTTGCAATGAACTACACATTGAAGTTTGAATGGAGAATTACTCTCCTCTGTAGCAGCTGTGGGTTTTTCTTGCTGGCAGCTAATATCTTGGTTCCCTTATTTTCCACACCTAAAGCATTTCCTAATCCTTTTCTGGCAATTTCTGGGGTGCTTCTTTCTGCAACTTTGGAAGTGAGGATTTTATCTTCTTAGCACTGTTGGATTATCAATCGGACCCCCAGAATTGAAGTCCACCTTACGCTTCTTATCCCTATGATACCCCTGAGATTCTCATATATACATTTCGACCATGAGGGAACATCAGACAATTTACACATAGCTGTCGATGTCACTGATAGCCAACTCTTTCTGTAGGATAGGTTTCACCTCACCAAATAAGTGTTCAACCTTGCATTCGGTGTTGACGATAAAACCAGCGGAGTATCATGCAATACTTCTGATGTTTTCCTCATACGCTTCGATAGATTCACCATCTTTTTTATTTATGGAATGGAAGTCACTTTCCATTTTATGTTAGAGGGAGAGTAGAAAATATTTATCAAAAAACATCTTCCAAAAATCTTTCCATTCAAATGCCTTGATCTCTTTCTTAGGTTTCGTATTTTTTTATCATCGTCCTCCATTGATGAGATTCACCCTCCATATGATAAGAAGATATAAGAACCTTATATTGTTCATAACATTAAAGGATAGAGAAGATCTTTCCAATGGAGTTGATCCAATGTTTCGGTGACTGAGGGATCTGATGATCCATTAAAAGTAGGAGGCCTTTGTCTCATGAATCTCTTAATAGAGACTTGTTCTTTCATATGCGAGTTGAACATTCTTCATGACCCAAATTTCTCTTCAAATTGTGAGTAAACTATTGGAGAAGCATAAAAAATTTCATGATTCCTTCTCCCATCGGATTGGGAATCTCTTTAGCACAGTTATCACAATAATATTCACATCGGTTGTTAGCATGTCTCTTCATATAACCATCCATTGGCTGGAATAAAAGCATAGTTAGGGGTAACACATTTAGTGTAATCCATGGAAAAAACTAATGAATTATAAATAAGTTTTATTTCTTTATATTTTGAATCCATAGTCTTCAATCTATTCTATGGATGATCTATTTCATATCATATATTCTTAGGGGAATTTTTTTAATTCTGTTAATAAGGGTTGATAATAAGCTTCTGAATTTACCAAAGAATATCCCACAGGAGTTTCGTAACCAAGAGTGTAGAAAGACCCATTTTCGTGCACCAGTTCTTGTTTCAGTCTTGCTTAAAAAAGTGTTTTTGAGTTTTACCACTATGATTCATCTGTGCCAGAGCAGCCTCTACCTGCTCGTATCCCAATAGGGATGAATTTGAATGATAAACCACTTAATAAATAGTCACCAATACATATGGATTTTTTTAGTATTATTATTCTTCTCTCCAAGTCTTCACCAGGGTATTCAAATAATAATTTTAAAAATAACTAAATCTATCCTCTAATACCATCTATAATAACCATGTTCTTTATTACACATTAAACAATGATTTATTACATAAACTTCACTTGCTACAATGAAGAATATAGAGAGGTATACAATATTTGGTGCTTATGATCATTACATAAAAACATAAAACATGAAATACAACATCATTATTGAATCCATACTTTACATGACCACTTCAGTCCCTCTTACTTAGCTCTGTATTGAATAACCTGAGGACATGCATAAGAAAAGTGTGAGGTATAAAGCCAATTAAGGGAATAAACATGGAATAACATGAGAAATACAATACACTTTACAAAATAGGTATATCAATGGACCACAAGAGAAACATGAACATAAATTCTTGATAAAACATGACGATCATAACATGGAAATGGTGTAACAACATTTAACATGGAATTAGCATGAGCCAAGGCTCATTACACATGGAGCATGTGTAAACACTAATTGCACATGAATCATGATTAAAACCATATGGATCTTGAATTATCATGATTCAACACCAATTTCACATGACGTATCATGATACTATTCTTTACCCAAAGCATTGGAGCGCTATCAGGGTGAATCCATCATAAACATTTCATTTCATGAATAAGTGTGCCACATGGATCAAATAAAATGGAATCAATCAACATCAAATGATTTTCCATGATTGATTAATGTGTAATAAATTCATGAAATTACCATTCAATATGTATATATGTGTAAAGGTGAATACTATTAATAGAGACATGGGAATGGTATCCACTACACTATGATATTGGCTTAGAAAAACACAGTGCAATATCGAAAGCATAGTTGCGTGACATAAGGATTCATGAAAATAGTTGATGAGAGAGAAAATTGTGCCCCATAATATTTAACAAAATGGACAGTAATTGGGTCATATAGATACATCTCCTATCAAACGTAATGGAATTTATATGCATAATAAAAAAACATACATGGATGTAAAATGGGAGAGAAATCCCTCACAGAATTTTGTCATGGTAATGAGTGTACATGGGAGTCATTACAAAGAGATAAAGGTGTATACCAAAATCCAAGAATAAAGTGGGAACTCTGGGGATGGTGTGAAATCATACCACAACATTTTTAATTGAAAATAAAATGGCATAACAATATTATGAAACATGGATTAAAAGAGAATAATGGGAATACCTTAATTGGAAGTGTGGTCCCTTAGGCTTGGGAAAAGCTACTGGGGATCTTGGGGCACATTGGGAGGATTATATAGAGAGGAGGTTAGGGCTTGGTCAAACTACAAAGAATTTAGTGAAGAGGAAGTGGTAGTTTGGGTGGGTTTATATAGGAAAGAGGATGTATTATTTATTATTTAGGTTTCGGAAAAATCACATTAAACTAATCAATACCACAAACCATCCCATGGTTTTTTTATGGTATGTCCCAAAAGGGAGCGGAAAAAATAATTTATAAGACCAATGGCCGAAAATCATTAAATAATTTTCTTTTTTATGTTGATGTCATTGACACTCTAAAGGAAAACAATTTAAAAAGACCAAATGTTTTATAAGCCTTGAAGGGTCCAAAAAAGCTTTTTAAAATAAATTTAAAATGTAAAATAACATTATTTTATTAATATAAAACATATATTTCCCGAAAATAAAGTTTATAGAATTTTATTACATCACAATTGGGTCATTATGATTTCATAAAACACATTATATATTTAAATAGTATATAATTTTTACCCAAAAATTTGATTATCTTAGAAAATTATGAAAAATTTACTATTGGATAATTTTTATGTCCTTATTCTCAAAATTAATATTCATTTTATCTAAATAATTTTTAATATTTAAGAATTTAGAACTTTTAAAATATGAACTGACATTTATCGATAATTAATTGGTTTTGACAAAAACATATTTCAAACATTAATTTAAATTATAATTCCATTCATAAAATTATATGATTTTTTATATTTAATAAAAAGTAATTTATTGAAAATAATATTTTGTTAAAATATAATTTTATGCAAATATCCATTAATTCATCCAAATAGATTTCATAGTTGAATATTAAAAAAAATTCTATTTTTTCTTTAAAAACTTTTTAAAAAATAAAAATAACAAAATGAATGCACATTAGTTATACATAAATAATAATGTACATAGTCATAGTGTTAGGGTATTGTTACATAACTCATTATAACACCCACATAAGATCGATGGGTAAGGTTTGTGATTGTGACAAACTCTTGGGGTTGCTCATATAACATCGCCTGGATGGTAATCTCAATTAACTTATACTTCTCCCGTAGTCTATTCGACTCAAGCTTAACATGTTCAAGCTCATATTGGACTTAGTCAAGAGCGAAGCCCAATGATTCCACCTCATTCCCAAACTCCGACATATGGGCTTCGTTCGGTGAAAGTCTATTTGTGGAGCTCATCGCCTCATTTTTTCAAGTAAATTGGATTTGTTAAAGCCCTATATTTATACTAATCATGTGATCACTATTAAAAAATTATATTAGCAATGGTCACAATTCATAATGGTATATTAAAATCTAGAAACATAAAACCAATGATGTTCACATTATAAATAACCATTATAAGACATTTAATTAAATCAAGGGTAATTTCTATTAATGAATGTTTGGGTCGTTACAATCTCTATTGAGAACTATACATCATGTTATGGGGGAAGTACATGAAAATCATTGGTATATATATATGTTTAATCCCATATAATTTTCAAATCATCATGGTTTATACATTCCATCTACACAACCATTTCAGTAATGTGTGATTCTCTTCTAAGTATCAACACCCACACCATAAATTGATTTTCAAAAAGAGATCCCTAAAATTCCATGAATTTATATATGATCTTGTTATAGTTGATTATATTTAAGGATAATACATTTTACCAATATAGGATGTTAGATCAATATATTCAGATCTAATCCATGCCAGGTATAGTGTCCAATTAAACCAAGGGAATGATTACGAGATTCACAAGAAGAATCTCCCCAAAAAATTTAATAAGTCAAGTGTCCAAAACATGTTTTGTATTGATCACACCACTATGTGTTTTTATTGATATATCAAAATCGAGGATAATTATTTTGATTAACATGGTTTATGTAAAAAATTATGATGTAATTAATATATTGAAAAAATTAAATAGTAAGTTCACTATTCTTGATTGAATAGTATGTGTACCTTGTAAAAAATCATTTTTATACTATACATCAGCAATGGTGATGGAATAATATTTTACATTATTCCTATCATTTTTAGGGTTTTGACCTTCATTACCATATTATACTCATGGATTAGTGTAGCAGCTTCATAATTCCCTTGATCCTTACATTTGAAGCATTGAAACTGGGTTAGGGAAGTAGGATTTTAAATCCTTTTATATATTATGTAGGTCATATTTTTCATCTCCCTTTTTTATTCTTGACCATTGTGGCCTTATTTACCATAATTAAATAATTTACTCATAATCGTGATGAAATTTCAATGATAATCCTTGTAACTTTATTTTCATGTGGGTTCAGTTTACTTATTTAATCATTTTTAATTTTATCTAATAACTTGAAATTCTTATTTTCTCTTCTTATATCAATGTGCATGGAACCATTATATAATATCATTATCTAATTGAGGATCACATCGAACTAATTCATCATAACTCCCAAATTCTAAAATACCAAGATCCTGTTTGAGTTGTTGTATTAAACGACTAAATAATCTATTTATGATTCAATCAATGTTGATTTAAAATTTAGTGGCATATTTTTGAAGCCGAGAAAAATATTTCTCAAAAACTGGGATAGATATATGAACTTTTTAATTAATTAATAGGAATTAAAACCCCATCATTTTTAAAATATTTTGAGGAATATCTTCTTAATGGAATACATCTCTATTTCCTAAATTTCTTATTTTATCATCATATTTATTTTAAATTACCAAAATTGATTATTCTCAATATCTAAATGATAAAATACAGCAGTAGACTTATCTTTCTCATTACAGCGGAGCATAATGATGTTCATTTCTATTTATTTATCATACCATTCCATGAAAAGCATATTTTCTGAGTTAGTAAGCATAAATAGTCATTAATCTAAAGGAAATTGTAGTAAATTTATCTATTATAAGAGAAGGAATACATTATATGTTGTTCGAGTTAATTTACATTTCTTTAGATAGGAGGTCCAACATCAATATGAATTTTTGAACACAATCTCCAATTTATTTTGGAATTCCATTTGAAATATCATTGCATTCTCCCTCAAAAGTTTTGTTGTTTTTGTTTCTCCTATATCCCAATTTTTTTAAATTTAAATGGTATGTAAAAAGACAAAATCCAAATGGAATGAATGAATAAATTATTATAATGTGAAATTTTATTCTAAATTCATATCTTAACAGATTATTATGTTTATATTATTTTCTAAAATGATGATTCTTGGTTTCTGTACTCTAATCATATTCGAAAATTAAAAATAATTAATTATATTTTCTATATATCCATCATAATAGCATTTACAATGTTTCTAATTGACAAATGAATATCCCATAGAAATGAGAAATATGGTGTGGATTATGGATTATTTTTCATGAACTAGGGGGAAATATAATTAATAATAAATCCACCATTTGGGGATATCACCCCATGGTAGATATATGATAGATCCGTACTCAATAATTTTATCCAGACATATTATTCATTTCTCAAAAACAAATAAAAATTCAAATTTACAAAGCAAATTGGTCATTTCCATTAAAACCCATATATACATATAGTTTACAATAATGTTTTCTAATCCTAACCCAAAAATTAAGTTAACTATTCTATAATAACTACAATTTAATCTGGAACTTTTCATACATGTACATTACATAATTTTTAAGATAAATAACATAATTTTAATTCATTATTAGATCAACAAGATATGTAAATTTAGAAAATTAGGTTTATACTATTGGAAACAAGGTTGTTCCTTATTGGAAATGGAGTATGGTTTGTTTATGTTTATAATATTTATAATGGTTGATCAATGATATTTCAAAAAAGGGAACATAAAGTCAAGCCATAAGCTTTATTAAAGTTGTCATAGATTCCTAATGTTTTCAAAATTTTTGGGACTCTAAATTAGAAGTTTTATGTTGGAAGACAGTGATTTTTCTTATAGGACTGAATGGTATGAATAAAAGACAAAGAAATTTTGAAAAATAAGTGAACCACATTCCTCAGAACATAGACCATATACAATGTTCCAGGTTCAGATTGCGGCTGAATACCTAGAAGTGATAGAAGTATGTAGATCAGTTTGCCGAATTGAAATTGGTTTTCGGTAATGGTTCTTATATAAAGAGTGTGGTGTGTCGATTGATGAAGGATCGTGGAATTGGAGTGGTATGCAGTGGTGGATTTATGAAAAACATAGATTTGGTAAATATTTGTTTAACATATTTTGGGGATTATTTAGTGCCTATATATGGATAACTAAACCTCTTAGTTAAATAGGAGTATTTAAGATTAAAATTTCATGATAGAATATGGTGATGTCTGAAGTGGTTAATGGAGGAGAATATTGTAAAAAGTTAGAACAATCCGTATAAGTAAAAATAGTACAGAAAAGAGAGTACAACTCATAGAGTAAGATATCATAGTACCCGGTAGACTAAGGCATTATTTGGTGTATGATAACACATGAAGGATCTAAGAAGTACACAAAGTATGGCAGTTCTCAGAGCAGGGATGTTTGAGGAGGAGCTAAAGAGTATAGAGAATCAATAGTGGTATGGTGAGGAGGTGATCTGTGAAACATACCCACTACTCAGTACATGGAGGATGTAAATTGGTATTCAAAAAATCAATAGAAACCATTAAATTGAAAAAATCGATTTTGCAAAATTAATTACTATATCCTATCACTGTGAGGGAATGTAAATTACTTATATGGGTGATAATGAGTCTTCAACAGGGAATCTATTTGTAGATGAGGTTGAATGATTTAATGATAAACCATTGAAGCGTCCTTCATATCGATAAAATTAGTGAGTATTCTTCCAACACGGTGAGCTTGGGGGTCAGTAGAAGTGATTTGAGGGACGCAATGTGCTTGACCTAACACATTTTAATGGAAGTGTGTCTAGAAAAAAGTGATTGTACTAACCACTTATAATCAAAATTATGTGATTATTAGTGGGTTTTTATAAGACTCACATAGTGTTGGTGTATTCTTCATAAATGTACCCCTTAGTGTTGATCTAACTAAAATCATGGTGCCATTTCATTTCATGTGATTGGTTTTATTATATAATTCCTATTCATGAATGTTTTAACAGGATCCTACCAACGTAGAAACAAGATCCATCTATTTGAAAGAAAAATATTACACACCAATTAACCCGTCCCCTATCAGGATGTTTTAGTGTAATAATTGGTTCATGATGACATCACAAAAACTCCACCAAAAATATGGTTATTGTGACCCATCCCACTAGGTACCACCAGTTTCCTGATAGATAGGTGGTATACACCATGGGGCCCACCCACATGCACGAAGGGGTCATGTGACTAATGAAATTCTCAATAGGCCAACAAATTTCTTTTTTAGTGTGCTTTTCCCTCATTCACAAACACCTTGAGAAACTACCCATAAGGTCACCAATCATGAACACTACTCAAGATCAACCATGCTTAACTGTCGTGTTCTCATAAGGTAGGCTCCTGAAAAAGTAGGTGAACATTTTTGACATGTGTAATATCATTTATACACTTAACTCTTTATCATTTTGGGGTGTTACATTCACCCCCCCCCCCCCCCCCCGTGAAAAATGTCGTCATTGTGGGCCCTACATCTCAACCCCTGCAGTGCACTGCACTTATGGTTGGGATCTTCCTCTAATACAAAATTTTACATCTCAGTCCCAGGGATAATGAAAACAACCCACCGCAACATTGTTGATAGGTCATGGCCTTCCATGTACCACATGTTGCCCCAAAGACATGTGTTCCCCATCTTGGGGCCCACCTAGCTGTCTGAACTGGTCATCAAACCAATGATAGTCCTCATGAGAAAACACATGTCCTTTCTAGTTCCATTTTTCCTCACTCAAACACACCTTGTGAGATTTCCAAAAATTTCACCCTTCCTGATCACTACTCCTGGACAAGTACACTTAACTGTGAAGTTCTAGTTAGAAAGGCTCCTGAAATGGATCGTGCACCTTATTCACATAAGTCATGTAATTTATTTAGTTAACACATTATCAAGACGGGGTTATAAATTCACCCACCCACCATTATAGCACAACATCCTCGTTGTGGGCCCTACATCTCAAACCAGGAAGTGAACCACACTTTAGGCAGGGTTCCTCCATTAATACCAAATCTAATAACTAGGTCCTAGTGATAGCACATACAGTCTGCCTTAAACATGGTCATCAAGTCTCATCCCCCATGTACCACCAGTTTCTCAGCTGACACTTGGTCCTGACCTTGGGGTCCCCTCATGTTCCATAACAGGTCATCAAACAAATGACAGTCCACACCAGCAAACACATGTCCTTTCTAGTCTGTTTTTCCACACTCATACCCCCAATGGGAAATATCATAGAATATCTCCCTTCTTTTTCACTACTCCAGGTCATGCATGATTAACTGTGGAGTTCTACTCCATGCCCCTTAATTATAAAGGGTCACATGACTAAATGATATGACTCTTGTCAACAAGGTGAAACATCCTTTTTAGAAGCCTACGTGATAAGAACTAAACAGTTTAGGGTTCTTTTCCAAGAGTAGTGATCAGGACGGGTGACCTTCTATGATGTTTACCTTGGTGTGTGTGATTAAGGACAAGGAAAACTAGAAAGGACATGAGTAGGCCTTTGGGGACTATCATTAGTCAGATAAGTCATTCTATCATGTGATTGAGCCCCAAGGTGGGGACCATATGTCCGCAAAACAATGGGTGGCACATGGTTGGCCAGGATCAAACGACAATGTTATGGATGGTTGTTTGTTCTATGAATGAGGCCCAGTTGTTAAATCTTGTATCAGAGGTGGTACCCAACCTTATGTGTATTTCACTACCTGGGTTTATATGTAGGGTCCAAAACGAGGGCATTGTTCCCTAAATTGGGGTGAATGTAACACAGTATAACGATAAAGCGTCAAATTACATAATGATATGCCTCATGCCATAAAGTTACACATTTCATTTTTGGTGCCTACCCGATTAGAATTCTATAGTTGGCCATGATTGGCCTCAGGTAGTGATTATGATGGGTGATCTTTAGGTATATTTCCTAGTGAGTGTGTAACTGAGGAAATGGCACACTAAAAAGGACAAGTCTTGGTCTGTTGAGACTGTCATTAGTTAGATGACCCATTCATCCATGTGGGTGGGACCTAGTTTGAGGAACACATGTCTATGGGGAAACTAGTGACACCTGGTGAGCTAGGACCTGATGGATATGTTAAGGTTGGGTGTCTATTCTATCACTAGGGCGTCTGTATGGTGAGTGGTATGATTCATTAAAATTATACCTTCATTTAAATAATCTTTGATACTAGTGCATCTCATTCCATCATTGCTTCTCATGTTGTTGATCTTTTATTTAAAGATGACATGAATTCCTCTCTGATAAAACTACCAACTACTCTCAAGGAAAGAGAATGTCACACCATTGTGTGTAGAGAATGTGTTATAATGGTTGATGGAGATAATAAGAAGTGGGTCTTTTAGATGTTAGATATCAATGTTTATGATATAATCCTAGGTATGTACTGTCTACTAATGTCTAAAGCTCACAAAAACTGTTATAAGAAGAGAGTTAGTTTCATTAATAAGGATGCTTGTGATCATCTCATCAGTGGATAGAGAGTTTTTAAGAAAGTTATAAATTTTTTTTGGCATCAACAGTGGGAATAATCACTAACCAGTTGGCAGCATTGACTTTGGAATCCATGGAAGAGATAAATTATTTTAGTTTCCAAGCAGTTGGGTATCAAATCCAATATTTGTTTCCAAATAAATTCTTAGGGATATAACCTATAAGGGATGTAGATTTTTCGATTGATCTCTTTATGGGGACTAGTCCAATTTCCCTTCTATTTAATAAGCTTGAACCAATATATTTATGTGAATTGAATGTTTTGTTTGAGGAGCTAGATGCAAGGGTTAAATTCAGCCTAGTTCATTTCTATGTGCATGCTTGGCCTTGTCTAAAAAATAAAGATGGTACAACTAATTGGTTGTGCATTGATTATCGTAATATTAACCATGTTATGATAATGAATCTGTCTCCACGTACATGAACTAATTGTTTGTTTTATATAAAACCACTTTTCATCAAAAAAATTATCAATTATATAAAATCCATAAATTAAAATCACTATTTTAAATTCATGAAACTTAAACTATTTTCACAAAATTCACCATGATTTCATAATTCCAAAAAAATGATAAATGATCACTAAAAAGTATTTATTCCATTCATTGAAATAATATTTCACAATCAATTCTTTTTATGTATATCAATTCGAAACTAGGATAATAAATTCTAGTAACCGGAGTTGAGATAGAATCCACCTACCACAAAGGTTTTGATGAAACATGAAAACGGATGAAGAACACTTATAGAAACTAATTGATTCTTCAGAGGGCCACGTTAGATCTATTCTCATAAAAAGATCTAGAATAAATCATGAATAATTTGGAATAAACCCTCATTTATCTACCCATAACAGGTGTAGACCTGAGTAACCAATAGTATAAGAGAAGTAGATTTAAGTAGATCTTTGAAACTAAACATGAATGATGATGAACTATAACATACTACACGAATCATGTTACAAAACACCGAGGGAAGCCTTTGAATTAACTCCAAATACATTCGGAGAGTTTTTTCTATCTTCTAGGAAGATAAATCCTAATATATAGACACTTAGGATAAATAATGAGCATCATAGAGGAATTTTTTTTGAAATACACTTTTTTATGATCTCATTTAAACCATGTTAATGGTTAGTACATATGGTTAGACCAAACATTCGCAGATAGTACATTAGCTACTATCTATTTTGTCCCTTGCATGGCCTCCTCCCAAGGTCTACCTAACTGTGCACACAATATGACAATGCTATTTTCCTCAAATCATCTCTTCCGTGCAGTTTCTATTATGATTTCTGCCTGATTTCGATAAAATGTTTTCCACACGTATGCCTGTCCTTTTGTACCCAAAACATAGTGAACGACCACAAAACTCTCCCAGCATTACCTATATCATTATATCCATGAAAAAAAGAAAGGTGTATGTACTAGATAATAGGAGTAGTAAATTCTCCCAATCATCTATCTTTTTGTCCTTAGAAAGTAGAAAACCATTGGTTCTATGAAAGAGTTTCGGCCATTACTCTTTCATTTCCTTCTCACATTCCCAATACTCTTCATAAATATGACCAGGTTTCCATAAATCATGTTCCATACTAATTCCTTTTTACATGCATTATTTTATCTTAATTATAGACAATCCACACAAGGATATGAACCTTGTTGGGATTAGTCGTATCATTCCAGAGATGCCCCTACCTCAACTATTTTGATGAAAGATGAATATGGATGTATAAATCATGAGGAAACAAGTTGATTATTCATTTAAATTCATTATATCTCTTCTCCTAGCAAGATCAATAACAAAACATGAAATATTTGGAATACACCCTCTTAGATCTACAAATAACAGGTGACGATCTGAGAAACCAAGAGGAAAGGAGAAGTATATCTAAGTAGAGCTATGAAACTAATCACGAATGATGAAGAATAATAAAAGACCACACGATTTGAGGTTCAAAACACCAGGAGAAGCCTTTATATTGACTAAAAATTACATGGGAGAAGTTATTATACCTTCAAGGAAAGGAAATCCTAATCTATATCCTCTTAGGAGAAAAAAATTGGAAACTTATAGCCTAAAATGTGTGACGTACATATTGTTGGGATCTCATTTAATCAATGTGCATGGTTAGTTCACACAAATAGATAAACCATCCACTAATAATTTTTTATCTAATATCTAGGTAGACCCTCCCACGACCTCCTTGTATGGCCTGCCTAAACATGTGCACACCAATCATAAGCTCTCTGCCTCAAATCTGCTCTTCTACAGGGTTTCTAATACTATTTTTGCATGATTTGGATAAAATCTGTGCAGATCGTACGCCAATCCTTTATCACCCAAATCATACTTGAATTTCACCAAACTCACTCAACATTACCCCTAACATTATATACATGAAACCATAATGAAAGGGTTACATACCAGAAACTGTGAGTACTGCATTATCCTTACCATTTTCATTTATGTCCACCAAATGTAGAAAATCATTACCACATTGAATGAATTAAAGGCATTTCTCTTCAATTCCATCTCAAGTGCCATAATATCTTCCTTAATATGACCATGTTTCCATATAACCCCTCCTAGATCGATGGTATTTTCACGCAATAAATTCCATTGTTTATCCACAATTTACACAAGGATATGAACCTTGTTGACTCTATGAATGACCTGAACCTGTTTTTTTTAATTTAATATTGATAATCCCCCTTTTAAGGGTTCAATGGGAACCCACAAATTACCCATGGGCCCAAGGCACAAGGCCTGATTTGACTTGAAATTAAATAACCCAAAGTCCCAGAGGCATACCATTCCCAATACATAACCCATAGGACCAACCCACTAGAACTTCCCCTTCCCATCATCTACATCATTGATCGCCTAGCTCCCCAACTTGAATTACTGATTGGATAACATTTCCCTGTATAAAGATTCACAGTGCCTGGTCCTGATGGCTGTTGAAATACTCTCTCATTCTTCCAATATGGTTACCTCTACATCTGGTGATTACTATTTTTGTTGCTTTGATCCTCTTCTAGGGTCTGCTCTATGTGAATTGGGATAATTCATGGTTTAAATTGACATTTTTTACATTATTAATATAATTTTGTCATGTAACACTTTATCATTATGGGGTATTACATTAACCCCCAACCCATTATATAATAATGTTGATGTTGTGGGTGATACATCTCAACCCATGTACTACACCACACTTATGGTTGGATTCTTCATTTGACACCAAATGTGACAACTAGGTCACAGGGATAGTGAAAACGCCCCACCTTTTACAAGATCATTGGGTCCCAACCCTCCAGTAACCACCAATTTTCCCAAAGTCACATGGTCCCTACATTTAGACCCACTCATGCACCCAAATGGATTATCAGAATAATGATTGTCACCATAGGTCAACACGTAACCATTCCAATGTGCTTTGTCATCACTTAGACACACTCTGATATAATTCGCAGAATGTCATTCATCCGGATCACTACTCCTAATCATGCATTCTTAACTATGGAGTTATATTCATGTAGTCACATAAAATAGAGGTTACACCATATTGACATGAGTCTTATCATTTTTAACATTAACTTTTTATCATTTATGGGTGTTACATTCACCACACTCCCCTAGAGCACACTGTCCTCATGGAGAGCCCTAACTCTCAACCATCACAATGCACAAAACATAGCTTCAGGTTCCTCCAATAATTCCAAATATAAAAACTGGGTTCTGATGACTGCATAGACACCCCACCTTAACATGGTCATCAGGTCATGGCACTCTTGGTACCACCAGTTGTCCCGTAGATATGTTTCCCCAACCCTAGTGCCCATCCACATGCCTGGACGGGTAATCTTACTATTGACAACCCCCATAGGCCATCACATGTCATTTCCAGTGTGTTTTTTCCTCACTTACACACACCCTAGGAATCATCCCATAAGATCAACCACCCTTATCACTAATTTCGGTCATGCATTATAATTCTTGGGGGATACATTCACTCCCCCATATAGAGCACAACATCCCCGTTGTGGACCATACATCTCAATCCTAGTAGTGCACCACACCTAAAGTCAGGTTTATTCTTTGATACCAAATGTATCAATAAGTCCCACTTGACAGCACAAAAGCCTCCACCTTAACATGGTCATCAGGTCCTAGCCCTCCAGGTACCACCAGTTTCCCCACAGACATGTGGTCCCCACCATTATGGCCGAATGGGTTGTCTGACTGTTGAAATACCCCACACGCTGACACATGTCCTTTCCATTGTTCTTTTTCCTCACTCATATACACCCTTCGAAACATCTCAAAAGATCACCCATCATCACAAATACTTGATATCAATCATTCTTCGTAGTGTTGTTCTAATTATGTATACTCCCAAAAAAGAAGGTGAACCATGTTATCATGATTCATATAATTGATACAATTAACTCTTTATCATTCTAGAGTGTTACATTCACCCCCCATAGCGCAACGTCATTGATTTGGGCCATACATCTCTACTCAGGAAGTGCACCATACTTTTGTTTGGGCTCCTTCTCTGATACCAAATGTAACAAATAGTTCCTAGTGACAGCACAGACACCCAGCCTTAATAAGGTCCTTTGGTCCTGGCCCACCAGGTACAACTAGCTTCCCTGCAGACACAAGGCTCCCACCCTGGGGAACACCCACATTCTTGAATGGGTTATCTATCTAATGGTTGTCCAACATTAAAACACATGTCCTTTAAAATATGTTTTGTCCTCACTCACACACAGCATGGGAAAGAACGCAAAAGGTCACTCATCCTAATATTACTCTAGGACAAACATGCTTAACTATGAAATTATAATCATTTAGACTCTCGAAAAAGAAGGTCACTTTGTTGACATGAGTCATATTATTTGGTCATTTAACCCTTCTCATTATGTGAAGTTACATCTTGTTTCCTTCAAAAACATCACTTATACATAATAAAACATAAATATTATTTGTCCCCTACTTTACCCTCCAAATATATCTCACATTTTTATTTTTCCACTATTCACCTAATGATATACATAAAATAATGGGGCAATTTAAAATTATAACAATAGGATGAATACAGTAGAAGTAAAAAGAGACATGAATCAATCGTACATGGGTGAACATAATAATACTAATCATTTTATTAAAATGGGATCTTCCACATACAAGATTTTATTTTATGGTCTCTATTTATATTATTTAGGATTTAAATTTAGCATTTGAGTTCCCCTTATGTTTTTGTATATAAAATGGTGATTTGGGGCATGACCGCAAGTGTCACAGGGTTGTCATACATTTAGGGAAAACTATTAAACCATTACCATGAAACAATAGATCTATTCTTTATTTTGGACAATGTAAAACATCAGGGTTGGTTGATGGTTCGTAAAATATTTAAGGCTAATTGGGAATTTATTTCTCTTATGAAAATTGGGTCACACAGTTTCCACATGATTTGGAAAACCATATAGGATAACCATTAATCATTTATAGATCATTAAAATATTGTAATTTACCAACTTTTCAACATCTATGTTTAACTCTAAACCACTCCCATCTACCTTATTTTGAATTTTAATTCATGGGAGCATCCTCAAGGATTTATTGAATCCTTTTAAACTAAATTAGATGGTGGATTTCACCCAAATTCTACATGGAAAATTCATGTAAGCCTCTTTTATCATGATTTCAATATCCTTTTGGATTTCTCTTCACACTTTCCCGAGTTCCTATTTTCCAACAGGTTGAATAAACTAGGGAGGGTTTGATCTTGCGATTTTTTATTGATTGAGATCATGTTGTTTATTTATTAAATCATTCCTTGTTTAGGCCTTGTGTTGTTGTGGGTGTGGTTTTGAACCAATTTCTAGAATATTTTGACTATGGGGTATGAGGTTCCATGGTTCTATATTATTACATGATATTGATATAGTTTTTTAGTTCATAAACATGTCATATGAATATTTATATGTTGTGAAACTTGTTTTGGAAATTTTTTACACGGAATATGTGATGAATGATGGTATTCGAGTAGATATTAGTTTTATTTCATGTGTACTTCATTATGGTGTTTCTTGAATATATTAAATTTCTATTGTGGGCGGAGATAAATGCGTTTCTAATGATATATAGTGGTTAAAATATGTTGAAAATGGGTTTTTCAATTGAAATGATGTTTTTTAATATTGGCACCCTTTTTGTGCACCTTTATTGTGTCCATGAAATTGAATCTTTTTATGAAAAATGTTATGATATAAATGTGAATATGGAAAGATATTTTTCCATGTAAATTTTTATCTTGGATATGTAATCTACTTGTTATATTTCAAATCAGATTTCATAAATTGTGAAATTAGTGTGGGATGTATTTACAAGTTGTTGTGTTATGGAACACCATTATTTCATTATGTTCCCTTGATTCCTGGAATTTTTATGTAGAATTGTTGGTCTATGTGATTTGTGATATGAAAAATTACATTAAATGGAATCTCGAGTATCAAGGTAGGTGATCTAGAAATATTATTCTAGTTGAATCGGAAGTGGCTAAGGCCAGGATTCGTTTAGAAGTATTTACGATTACAACCATAATTAATCATATGATATACTTAGAGACCTCTAGTACTTCTGATGTGTTCTCATATATTGGTTCATTCATGAGAACATTATTTTAGAAAACATTAGACTATATGATATGTTCCCCTCTAATTGGTCATACAGAAAGAATAATTTGGTTTTTTAGTTGAGGATTACTATCACCTAAGTATGAGGTTTATATGGAACCACGATTTCTTGTTACATATAAGGATTTTCCATAATTCCCTTTTGATACATGATTCTTATATGGTGTGGTTATAGTCTTCAAAATATATTATAAATCTTGTTTATTTATTTTCATGAAAACATATTGGTAAAATTGGATTTCTATAAAAATATTTTTCATTGACAATGTTTTCCATAAAATCTTTTCTTAAATTTTGGTAGACATTTTTTAAAAGAAATGTGAAAATTAATTTTTATTAAAATGTTGTATAAGGTCTTTGTTTATTTTGGGTGGAATTATATTGGGTGTCATGTTATATCTTGCACACCCCTTTGGGTGAATGATTACTTTGCCATGTTTAACATAGGAAATGGAAAGATGTGTCATTGAAAATGTGGATCTGAGAACTATATTTATATTTCATGCATGTCATAGTGGTGGTGGCATAATAGAGATGAATTTATATTCACATGGTGGTTTTGGGATGGTCTTTTTATCCCCTTTTTTATACCTTTTGTGTTTTTTATAAATTTGTAAGTGTTGAATCTTAAAATTGTTTTTACAAATTTGAATTTAGTTATTTATTATTATTATGTATTTTATTTTATTTTTCTTATGCTTATGTAAATTCAATAAATTTTTTCCAATATATATTTATGATACTCAGGAACTAGTTTCAAACCCATGGGTATATGCAATGCCCTTTGGTCCATGATATGAATCATCTCGAGATTCAGTTTGTGTGGAACCTTAGCTTGGTTCATAATAAAGGTATCATATGGGGTTAAAATTTATTAGGTCTAGTTAAATTCTCTGAGTATTGATAGACTATAACATGGATTATCTAGGATTGAGGTTCATTTTTTGGAGTGGGATTCTTTTCTAGCACACCATATGACAAAACATGAGTAACCACAGGATGTTGGGCTTTGATTTTACTTCTCCCACAATTGAGAAGTAAAGTCATAATAAGTTATTTAGACAATTTATAGAGGTGAAGAGGTTATTTTAATTTTTATCATGATGGTTTAATTTATTCCATGATTTATGTAATGTTAGTATTTATTGTTATTTTTTTAAATTTTTATAATGGTTTATTTATTGGTTTTACATATTTTTGTTTCTTAATATATTAAGAAAGCGCCCCCTGAGACCACATGTGAAACCATATGAAGTGATCAGAGAATTTTCTCCAACATCAATTGATCTGTGGTTAGAGTAATATGTGTTTTGGGATGTCTAGGATTTGGGACATGGAGCAGAACCTGGTCCTACTCAGGTTAGAGAAATCAAAATAGGCCTTAAAAATTAGTACACTCAGTATTTCCTGAAGAACAATCGTTCTTCTTTATGTGGTATCAAGAAACATCATGAAATATATGAATGGATTGAGAATATTTATGGGATGTTTGAGTTTCATGATACTCCTAAGGTAGTTAGCGTGAAATGTTATTTTTTAGTTGTAAGGTCCCAGTTGGATGATGTTGGACTCGATTGTACAAGATGGAAAGAATGAGAAAACATATATTAAAAAATTTTAGGCTATCAACAAATAGAATTGTTTTTATAATATCTTGATCTTTTAATGATTCTATGGGTTTTTTTATATTAGACGAGGAGGTTAGACCATGATCATATATGCTCACGGCTTTGTAGAAATAGTTTTGTATGCACCTGGTATTGAGTAGAGGAAGGCAAAAAAGTTTAATATGGGGATGAAACCATATATTTGAGCTTAAATTTTCTTATTCAAGATGATAACTTATACTAATGTTTTGATCATAATATGATGGTCGAAATAATTCTTAGAATAAATTATGGATTATCTAGAGTAGTATCAATAGTGGGTAGAAGAAGTTCATCTAATAATAAGAGGAAATAGGATTAGAAGAGAAATATAGGAGTTGGTAGTTCATTATATCATTCATAGAAATCCTCATATATGGATTTTGATGTTTGGTTGGTCATGTGCCATCAGTTTGGGAAGGGAGGTCATATGTGACATATATTTTATTCTCCACCCATGACATGTAACTAGTGCAAAAATATGGGGGATATATTGTGAATTTTCCATGTGGCATGCCCATATTATAGTAGTTTAGTATATGTAGATTAAAGGAATTATCATCCCAATAAGAACCATCATGGATAGATTGTTTTCAGTTTGGATGTCGTAGGTGAATTGATGGATCATCTTCTTCGAAGTGTCATATCGTGAAATATTATTGGGCTTGTGGCCGTTCTCAGGGCTAGGTTGCAACAAGGTAGCTTCATGCAGTGGATCGATCCCAACTAGAATGAGATTCAAGACCCAAGATAGTATGACGTACTTGTCTTATTGAATCATCCATATCAATTATTTTGTTTCACAATAAAGACCCCTTTTATATTATTTTTACCTTTTTTATGTGTTGAAGTTTCCAACTAATCTTATGTCATATGGGATGTATTTTGTAATGCATCTTTGTAAAAATTTTGATATAAGTATTAGGTGTCCATCTTATGAAATCACTATGTAAGGGGTCATGTGGGAGTAACATTTTTTCATTTTAGATATGGTCCTCTTAAGTGTAATCCTTTGTATAAATTAGATGGTTCATTTTTGGGGCACATCCATTGCAACATATGACGAGTGAGTTTTTAGGAACCTGATGTATGTGGAAATGTTTTCAGGGAGAATGGGATCCTCAACTATGCTGTAATGATCTTCCAAATTTATAATTTTTAAAATATCATTTTTTAGATCTCATCGCTTTCCTTGGGGGATAATATTGGTGCTTGTTAGGGTAGATTACATAATATTTTGGATGCATTCCCAAATGTCTTTCTAGATGATTTCTCTAGTTTTCCCCTAGATAGGGATGTGGAGTTCACCATCGACTTGGAAGAAAGAACAAAAATTATATCTCTTCTATCTGGGAATATTGACCCCACAGAGTTAATGTAATTAATGGTACAACTAGAAGATTTGAAATCCAAAGAATTCATTCTTCTAATAATATATCCAAGGGCCTCGTTGATTACTTTTTCATAAAAGGCCAATGGATCACTTTGGTTTCTCTTTGATTACCAAAATTTGATTAAAATGACAATTAGGTACAAGTGTCCTTTGACTAATATTGATTAAATTTTCAAGATAATTAATGGGAATTTGGTTCTCTAAGATTTATTTTCATTCATGGTGTCATTATGGTAGAGTCTGGGAGGTGAATGATCTAAAACCTTCCTTGTGAAAAAATTATGAGCATTTTGAGTACTTGGTCTTTCACTTTTTTATTAGAAATTTACCAGTGACCCACATTGAACTCATTAATGTGGTGATCTATTAGCATCATTACACTATTGTCATGATATTTTTGTATGATTCCTTGTTTACTCTGGGACTGTGGAAAAGCATGGGTAGAATTCTTGGATCTTGTTGGATTCCCATTGAAAAAATTGTCCCTATTTAATGTATACTAAATGAATATTATGGATTAGATATTTCATGTTTCAAGGTCAGGTTATCTTAGATAAAAGGATATTAATGGACCTTAATAAGGTTATCATGCTAATTTCATAGGAATGTCCTAAGAATTGTTTTAAAATCAGCTGATTTTTGGGCTTGGTAGTGTATTATAGGCGGTTCATTGAGTATTTCTTATGATGGAGAATACCAGGAAGTGGGTGAAATTGGTGTGGATCATAGAGTTTAAGCAAAATGTGAGGACCTAATGTGTAAGTTGACTATAGCCCCTATTTTGGTTTTTCTATAATCTAGAATGTGTTAGGTATTCTATTTCACTAATTATGGTATGGGTATTAGGTGTGTTCTGATGTAGTATGACCATTTTTTTTCTTATGGTTCACACTAATTTTGACCACATGAAAATAATTAACAAAACCATGACCTCAAATTAGTATATGTAGTTTATTCCATGAAGACTTGGAGCAATTATCTTTTTGGGTAGAGGTTTTTAGTGTATTCATATCATAATAGCTAGGCCCACATTTTCTCCATTAAATATTTGAACATCAGACAATGTTGTTGGGTTGATTATATTTAGGTGTTTGATTTTGATATCATGTATACCACATGGAAAATAAATTCTATGGTAAATGATTTAATAAAGAAAGTGATAGTAGAAGAGTTGAAAAGGGAAAATGATGGGATGATGTTGATGGACCTATATGCCTTGATGTGCCTATAGTCCATAGAGCATAGTGGGTTTTCTCTCTAGGTTAGTATGCAGCTATCACCTTCTCTTAGGGAGTTTATTTTTTTGTTTAATCTATGTAATAAATTGTGCCATTATTCAATGTAATTCATAAATGGTGGTGAGACACCATGTAATTTTTCATTGTCTCCTAAGTTAATTTTATCCTTCAAGGGTCACTTTGTGGTGCCATTATCATTGAGGAAAGAGGTGACATAAGATATTCACTAGTATTAGTGGGCCATTCATCCTAGTGTTGCAAAGATGTAATATGAAGTGAATTTGTAGTTTTGTTGGCCAGGAATAAGGTGATACATAGGTGAATTTGTATCATGGTGTTATACCTATCAGCAGGATAAAGTAGAGCACCGAAGGCCATCCAATTTAATTTAGCCACTACCCAAGTCTACCTAGAAGTGGGAATAGATAACCATAAACTTCATTTATATTTTTACTCATACACCATAGGGTTTGAAATCCATTTTAATAGTGATTGATCATTAGACCAAATCATCCAAATTCATTCGAATAATAGATTCAATGAAACTACATGAATATGATCAATTATATGTTTAGGAGATTATGAGGATTTATGGTGTCCCATAAAAAATTATTTCTGATAGAGACCGCAATTTTACCTTATAGTTTTTGGAAGGTCATCAGAAGGAAATGTGTTCATATGTCAAATTGAATATGATAAACTATACACAATTGGATGGTCAGATAGAGAGGTATAATCCAATCATGTAGGTATTTATTTGGGAATGTGTGTTGGATTTTGGAGGTTCATGGGATAGTCATTTGGTATTGGTTGAGTTTTTGTATAACAACAATTACTAATCATCAATTTTAATTTCCCACACTGAGATTCATTATGGATGGTTGTACTAGTCACCCTTATTTTAATAAATGGTGGGTGAGACCTATCTATTGAGACTGAACTTCGTATAGAAGACATATGAGAAAGTCAATCTTAACAAGAAGTGGTAGTTAACATCTCAGTGTTGTTATAAATCTTATTCAAATCATACCCACTAAGAATTAAAATTTTCTATAGTTGGTCGGGTGTTTTTGAATGTGACAACTCACAAGGGTAATCACTGATTGGCTAAGCAAGTGAAGCTAACGCAATGGAATGTTAGACCATTTGAGATAACTGAGAATATTGGTAGGGTTACATATAGGTTATATTTACCTTCTTAGTTGATTTCTATTCATGTCTTCTTCCATGTTTCAATATTGAAAATTTACAATCAAGATCTCTCTCATGTTCTTAATTAAGAAGAGATTAAACTAAATCCTGATTTATCTATGTTTGAGAAACTAGTGCAGATCATGGATTCTCAATGAAAAGCACATCATGGGATGTCCTTTCATCTAGTACTAGATATTTTTAAACATAGAAATGATGTTAATGATACTTTTGTAGAATAATTCTTGTTTTAAGAAGGAGTAACCATTATAGTTCTCTGATCGATCTCTAAAGAGACTTTTGGGGGTGGAATGTCATCATTGTGGGGAGAATTACAACATCCCTCATTTTTTGTTCAGGAATTTATTTTTAATTTGGAATCTATATTTTTCCAATGATTTACCCATGCTTTTTTTAATTAAAATTTTAATTTTGGACTTCACGGAAGGTGCATCAATGTTGTCACATGGTTAGGGTAAACTGTGCACCCATCCCAGAGAAAATTTATAACCATGTTTCATTTAGGATAATAGTAAACCACACAGTTGAAACATGGTTAGTGAAATTAGAGGGGATAAACCCATGCCATGTTAAACTAAATAATATTGGGGTGCATGGTTTCCGAATGATTGGAAAACTATACGGCATAGTCATTTCACTTTTTAAAGTCATTAAAATGTTGGAATTTACCATCATTCCCTATTTTTTTAACCATAAAACACACTAATCCATCCCATTTGGGATTTTAAATAGTGGAATCCTCCTACTAGAATTCTTGATTCTTTTGAAGATAAATCATTTGTTTGTTTTCACCCTGATTCTTCATAGAGTCTTCCAGTTAGACTCTTTTCTAATTATTTATTCCTCATTATAGGATTTACCCTCCGTATTTTTGGATTTATTATTTTACAGTGTGTTTTATTACCAAGGGAGAATTTCTAATAATGTTTTTGAGTGAGATATTGATTTTTTATGTTATATAATTCTATGTTAGTGTATTTTGGGGGTACAGTTGTATTTTCAAAAAACATTTCATGTAGTTATTAAGTGTAAGGTAGGTGGTTTCATGAATCTACATTATTAAGTTATTTTCATATTCTTAATTGTGTTCTTAATAATGTTCTATGGATCATTTGAATGGTTTGAAACATGTTTTTGAATTTAATTAGCACAAAAATGTGATAAAAGATGGTCCTGGAAAATTAAATAGATTTACATCATGTCTGCATCATTGTGGTGTTTGTTAATTATATATTATCCCTTGTGAGAAAGGTGTGAAACAAATTCAATGATATTTAATGGTTATAATTTATTGAAAATGGGTTTCTCAAGTTAGATGAGTTTTTTAATATTGAATTATTTATTGTGCACCTTTATTATGTCAAAAAAATTGAAATTTTATATAAAAATGGGGTTTTTATGAATTGTAATTTGAACGAGGATTTTAACATGGATTTTATTTTTCATTAACAAGTGTTCTACATGGTGTATTTACAATGGTATTTTATAACACATGCACTTAGTGTGATAAGTATTTTCAACTGGTACTGTTATGGGGAGTAATGATTTTTATATGGCCTGATGATGCTTGGAATGTTTATGGGGGAGTATATATATATGTGATATGTGAAATCACACTTGAGCCCAAATATAATCTTGATTGTCTTGGTGGGTGATCTAGAACTAGTACAGTAGTTTATTTGAAAGTGGAAAAGGACCACATTCATCTAGCATTATTTAGGATTGCAACACTAACTAAACATAGGATATAATTAGAGTTTACTAAACCATGGGATGTCTTTAAATCTAGTGTTTTATTCAAGTGAAAAATGATTTGGAGACCATTAGACCTTGGGATAATCCCCAATATATAGGATTGTTCATGGTAATGTTTTTAGTATTTTAGTAGAGGATTATGATTACTGAGGTATGTTGTTTCTGAGGTCCTGATATAGCTATTTTCATTCAATGATTTTTTCATGGTTCTCTCTTGAGAAATTATGCATATACAGTGTGGTACTAGCATTTGGATTATGATATACCTACTGTATATTTTTTTAAGAAATCATACTGGTTAAATTGGGATTCTTGAAGGAGTGTTTTCCTTGATAAAGTATTCCATAAAATGAAATCTCATAAATGCATCAAATGTTTTGAAGTGAATGTACATGTTAATATGTCATATAATGTTATAGAATAGAATCATTAATTTTTTTTGGCATCCTACAGGAATTTATCACACACCTTTCATACATATTGTTTGTATGCATACTTTATTATTTATGGCCCAAGTATAGAAAAGATGTTTCATGGTGATGGTGTATCCAATTTTGAATAATATATTTCTTATAGGTGTTGGTAGTGAGGGATTGAGGGTGATGTCTCTATTTTAATATGGAGGTTTTGGGATGGTGATTTTATCCCATGTTTTTTGAATAATTTAGGTTTTGAATAAATTTATAAACATTGAATCAATAAATTGTGTTTTCCACTTTTGGATTGGTTACATATTATTGAAATGTTAATTATTGTTGGATGTATATGCTTATTAAAATGAGTGAAATCATTAACAAAGTACATTTTTTATACCAAGACACTACATTCCAGGTCAGTAAAACAGGGAATCACCTTTGGGACATTCCATGGATTGGGTTAGCTGTAATTTTTTATGGAACCATGGATCATTTCATGATAGGATCATAATTATAATAATATAGTAATTAATGGAAAATATAATGGACTATCCAATTTGAATAATAATAAATCATCATATATTAGTTATCAAATACAACACATTTTTTTAAAAAAATATAACTTCATTTTTACATGTTAACAATGTTTATAAATCAAAATATCAGAATTTTTAACAATGATTGCATCATGTTAAAGAATAATATAGATAATCATAGGTCATATATCATTATACCCAATCAATTTGAGGGATAAATTATTTTGATCCCACCTTTCATAAAATAGTTTTTTCATTGTTATACATTTTATGCAGAAATAGTACAAATGAAAATCATACTCATGAAATAAAATAATGAAATAGAATATGTTTCACAATGGTCTCATAAAAATTAAATCCACGAATATACATAGGATACCCAAAATTAAAAAGGGAATTCATATCTTCCCAAAGAAATCATAATTGTTGAGTTGATAATATACAAATCCATCGGAGTCAATGTGAGGTCATAAAAACATAAAGGCATTTTTAATACTCATTTTAATTGAATAAAACTAACATTTTATAGGGTAGAAACATATATATCCCTTTGGGACATCAAAAAGAAAATTTAATAGAATTGTGTATATATGAGGAAAATATGTAATAAAATTAATCTAAAATATATGGTATCCCAAAAATAATAAAATATGTAAGAGAATCCCCATATGTCAAATTTTGATTAATGTCCATTCTTTTAATGCACCTATATAATAAACAAAAATATAATGAAAAATGATTTTTTTTTGAATTATGTTCATTTTTCACTATTGAAAAATTATTATCATTGTATTTTTTTATTTGGTTCCCTCTCGTAATTGTTAAATGTTTTAATACCATATTATTCCTTAAAATAACTTGTTTTGTCTTGATTAAGCTATTTTTGATGAATGATATTTATAGAAAATTCAGATTAATTCAAACAACATTAGAATTAATATATTTATAAATGTACATATCATAAAATATTTATTATATTCATCCATAAGTTTTGTGATAACAAAATAATTGGAAACGTCCACAATGGTGATTATCAGACCATTAAATGGATATTATCCATAGTGGATGGGAAATATATATAATATGTGATTGAATTATGAATAAAAATTTTATATGATTTTATAATTATCACTATCAAGTTAAAATAAAATTCAATTATTTTTATTAAGGTTTATAATAAAAAATAAATAACGGATTCAGAATTTCAAATTGAAATAATATAAAAATAAAAATTCTCATTAAGACTCTATTAAATATGACCCTTTTTAAATTCCCTTAAATTATTTAATTCATGGTTTTTTATTACATTAGAATGTCTCCCAGGATTTCATGGGGGATATGATATGGTAATAGGTATTATATTATCCACTGGTAAAATGGATTTGAAGTGGTTTTCCAAGGGGATGGAGAGGTGATGTATTTACATGATGAAAGGGGAGATTTATGTTAAAATATATTATTAAAAAAAATTTCCAAGGTAAATATTTTAATTTAAATATTCATTTAATTTTAATTAATGTTATAATAAATTAATATTATTTAAATACAGTTAATTCTTTCCTAAACTGAATTCATTGTTTTCATAAAATAGAATGTGTATACATAAAAAAATTCAATTAAATAATTTAAACATAAGACTATCAAAAATATGTTATTAGTCTATTAGAGAATATTACTTAAATGGGTAATTTATATTATTAAAAAATATTTTTTTAAATTATACTTTAATAATTTATTTAGTCACTATTAATTTGTAAAATATGTATTTTAAAATAGATAAATCATGTATAAATTGTATTTTTACCATTCACTTAAAATTGATGTATCTTCAAAAATAACATAAAATCCATCTGTTGGAAATTTTGACAAAAACATTATCAAAATAAAAATAATTTCTTCCAAACATTTTTTCAAAAAGGTATCTTTAATTTTTATTTAATAAAATATTAATATATTGAAATAATGAAAATTATGGTTTATTAAAAAAAATAGAATTTGATTGATCTTTTATTCTAGATTTTTATTTTATAGACATAAAATATATATTTTATTAAATTACTTTGGATAAATATTATTTAAATTAAAATAATATATATTTGGTCAATTTTCAATTCTAATGTTCACATTACTCTTCATAATGGTAATATTAATATTCAACAGGTAACATCATTATCCAACTATTCACATTACTATTCCAAAGATGATATAACCTCTTATAAATGTTTCTTCATTATATAAAAAATAATTCATTAAAATTACACCTTGTGTTTTATATTGTACTTTCATAAAATATCATTTTAATTAAAAATATATTTTTATATTCCATAGAATTTTTGTGGGGGCGATTATTCTAGTAGATCACAATTATATAAGTATTCATGTTTTAGTTTTTGTATTTCATAATTTTTCTGTCCTTTAATTATTTACCCTTTATAAGTGTTTATTTTTTAAATAATATAATGATTTTACTTAAAGAAATAAAGTGTTTCCCGTTTTTCTATGTGGTGTATATATATAATACAGTATAATATAATACACATTAATTCAATAATTTAAAATAATAAATAAATATTAATACATTAGTCACTTATTAATAATTGGACAATAATTTTTTTTGCATTAATGGTACATTCATTCACACTTAGATATATTATAATTGTGGATGTATAAAAAATAGTCCTCACCTCTTCCAGATTTGCATGTATAACCACCAAATGCCTCTTAAAGATGATGATTCACTTCCTAGTTTAAAAAAATAATCTATTCTCAAAAGGATATTAGGTGATGAAAATTCAAAAAATAAATATCTAAAATATATGACTTCTACAAATGATGTGTAAGTGTATTTTGAAAACATTATAATAAAATATTATAAAAATTTCACGCTTTAACTAAGGACACCATTAACAAGGAAAGTTACTCATATTCTACATCCATCAACTGATCAATGGAATTATACATTGGGGAATTAGCCACAATGTTTCCCATCTCATGATTATTTAAAAAACTTAACTCAATTATCTACACAATCTATATCCTTCACTTTTATCCCTCTTTAAGATCATTATATGAGAATATTTATATTGGATTATATTTACTTGTGTAGATCATCAATTATTCTCTATGAAGACAACACTTGAAGGCAATTTAACGGAATACTACCAATATATATTACAAATAATTTGTTATATACATTTCCTCAATAATTTATTAAATACATATTCATATAAGGAATCATCAATGACATCGGAATCACCAAAATTCAATGAACCCTACTAAAAGTATCATGAAACACTATATACTACACTCATTCCTCTAGGAATTTAATATATTATTGTTAGTCAGTCATGGATTGGACTCCTATAAATCCATATGTTACAACATACACCATATAAAAATAATTATCTTTTAATTGAGGGTTATTATGGGAACTAAAATCACAAATAAATATTTCTTGAATCTCTGAAAATATCTATCAAAAATAAGGAAATGATACACCTAAAAACTATCATTTTATTATCATAATTAAAAATAATTACATTCATTATTGGGTCAAATGTTTCTCCACCCTAGGAAATTAAACTCCACAAAATCAGACTTCTGATATCAAAAAAAGGCTCTTCATTATTATTCTACATAATAGGGGCTCCTGATCCAATTCTAGGACAACCTCTATGATATCATCACGCTCTTCTTATGATATTTCATAGAGAATATTGTCATGTATTAAAAACATTATGATCTATTTAAATAAAGTCTAAAAAATTATTTTCATGATCCCTATGAACACTAATAAATTATTTTCGAAATTATGAAACATCACTGTAAACACATAATAGTCATTGCAGTATAGGATTTCCATATTAGGAATCTCATCCTCATAAAAATTTTATTTATATTTAAATTAGAAATAAATAATTTCGAACCTCCTTGATACATTTAGTTAGTTTATGTGATCATTTAATGTTATACGATATCTCTAGTTATGGTCTTTCAGTATATTATTGAATCCAAAGTCTATTGAAATTATTGATATCCCATCCACCATATTGTTATGAATAATAGGAGATGACTAGTGGGGTCAAACTGGGAAATATAAAACCATACTATAATGGGTTATCCAATATATCCTTTCACTCCATGACCATAGTATGAACCACCTTGTGATCTACAATATATATTAGATTGTAATCATGTTATAGGTCACTATTGTAATAAATCACTAGATGATACAATGATTCAATAATATCCTAGAGAAAATAATATAAATAATTGTATAAAATATCTTATTTTGATCCTCTGAAGCATCTATATTTCATAAAATATCATATTTCAAACTGAATTGGTGAAATACTACAACTTTTTATGGGTATTCTCCACCAATTGATATTGAAGATCATCCTCACCTTTTAATGTAACACTCTATCTATAAGCTTGTATCGTGATATCCTTTTAATATAGAAATATATAATGTTATTGGTTAATGATAGTCATTCCATTTAAATGATATTGTATATCATTATTCCAATTATGATGTTGTGACACGAAACTCTATCCCAATTTATAATATATATTCATAATCATTAGATTTGGTTGTGTGTGAATGAACATATAATAGGACTATTTCATAAAATTTACTAACCTAATGAAAACACTAGGATTTATTGGTTTTAAAAAATACTTATAATAATATAAGAATATACCTTAACCATATTGATGAGTATGAGTGAATGTGTCGAAAATATGCAGATAGTATATTCAATCATGTTTGGATATTTGTGGTCATATTATTATATAATCAATATCCTAACATGACACGAAAAAATATATTTGTGTCCTATAAAAGGACCACCTAGCGGTTTTTATTGAAATATATCATAGAATCATCCTACCCAAACTCATCTAGGTTCATCACAATATCCCCATCAATATTCCCTTCCAAGGGGTTTTCCCTAACTTTCCTTAGGTGGTCTTTTATCATTCAACTTCCTCAAATGATGTGTTTCATCCACTTTGATACACTAAATTCACTATATTTTTTATTATGTTGGAAAATGTTATGTTATATAACCCCAAACTCTATTTAATAAACGTAGAATCCCTTACTACTAGTTATTTCTTCTTCATGTCTCCTTTGATGTTAATCCCCTATACATGGGATGCACATGTATATGCCACTAGAGTTCGGAAACAAACTCTTAATAATGAATTATTTCAGTCAGTGAATCAATTATTAAAAATTAAAAATTATTTTCATTCACATAGTTCAATATATCTAAAAAACTACTCTTTAGTACATCCATCTCTAGTACACCAGTATAGTAAGGGATGCAAAGAGTGAAAACCCCAACTCAGATATATTTTAATAATCCATAACCAAATTTTCATGAATGATGGAATCCATCATTAATAATATAAAGATAGTAACCCATTACAACTAAAATCCTCAATGAATACTCTATTACAAATTTGTTTATCAACTGTAAGTCCAATTACTCTTAGAATCAAATAATAACTACCCAAAACACCCACTCTCAGATCTGGTGGAAAATTCATTAAGCATTGTATTCCTAGTTGTTATGATAATTAAGGTGAATCAATTTTCACCAACTAAAAAATAAAAATGTTCAATGTAAATAGTGCATCAATTACATACATACAAACATTTATGATTACGACTGTAGATAGTTACTTAAAACTCTTATATAAATATTACCGATTTTGTAATGATTTTTTTTCCAATGACCCCATATTTTATTACTAAACATTATTTCATTATTATCATCCAAATAAAACAATTATAAAAATAATTCTTTCATGTTCATTATTAATAACCATGGGAAAAAAATAATAAAGGTCTGGTCAAATCTTAAATAATGGTATACATAATCATTAGTAATAAAATGTCATTTGTAAAAAAATATGAGCATAAGGTTATGATGGCTTTATAAAATTGAATGTGCATAAAATTAAATAAATCAAACCCATAAATACCATGATCATTAATTGTGAAACATAAAATAATTATTAACAAATTTAAGGATCAATTAGAGTCAATAATCTTGATCCAGGTGAGGGAAAACTGAATAAAAAGAAATATTTATAACCCATATAATTAATATTGAAAAATGATGTAATATTGTTATATTATTTTTAAACCTGATTTTAATCAAATCTCATATTTAAGAAGATATTGTTAAATCCCCTAGATAAATACTCTAGTAACTTGTCATTTCATGTAATGATAAGGAACATTACCCATTTCATTAGAGATCCAACTAGGAGCACCCATCATATATGCTATATCAGGATCACCCGATGTAATGAAATCGACCCAAGTAACCTAGAGTTAGTGGTTACGTTATTATATTGGATTAAGATATAAGGAATCACATAAGGAATTGCTAAATATTTTAGTAGTTTGGTTAACTAGAAAAAAATTAATTTAACATTATAACTGAAGACATAAAACCCACAATATATTTTCAATGGAAATTCCAAAATAACTATTATTATATCTCTTTATATCAATCATAAAAATATCCTTGTATCCTAGGGAAATTAAAACATATAAAAGGGGTGAGCTCATATGCTTTTAAGAAGAAGTGTACAGTGGAAGCTACAATGATTTTATAAGATATACCTATTTTGGTGATTTAAATAAATAAAAAATTTATATATTATCAATAACATAACCATGATGAATAATATTGTAGGAATAATAAATGAATAAAATAATTCTATTTAAATAATAAAATGATATAGAAAATTAACAATTGATATTATAACTCATTAAATATTAAAATATAAAAATATAACTGATCTATTAATGAGGGAATGCATAATTACAAATAGATTAAACATGTTATAAATAAATTTCCATATTATGATTTAAACTGTAGTTAAATCTAATTTAATTTGGACAAATAATTTTCCCCCTCAGTCCTATAAAATCATTGATGGGTTGTTTATAACTAATCCCTACTCATAACATAATAATTCTATTTCATTCACCATATGAATTTTCTAAAATATAATAAGCATATAGAATCATATTTAAAATCATACCTATAAAAGTTTAAAACATATCCCAATTAAATTTAAATAATCATAATCCATCTCATATAATATTGTTAATGGTAATAATGTTATACAACCTCATTCAGCCTGATCATAAATCATTAATATATATATATATATACAAAATATCCCCACTGAATCATAAATTCAATAAATTGTTGATGCGTTTATGAATATAAATACCATAAAATGGCAGTAAATACAATTTTGAGTGAAATAACCACTTTACAATAAAAATATTTTCAATAGATGATTTTCATAAAATAATTTTTAAATACTTCCCACTTAATACTAATTTTGAAAAATTAGTTGTTAATTTTTAAAACATGTAGTATAAATGACTCTATAATATTATCATCCTGTCATATATTTTAAAATATAAATTCATTTCACATTTTTGATAAAATCCCAAAATGCATTGTTTGGGAATTGAAAAGAAAATATATTTACAGAGACCTTCAAAAATGAAATCACTTTATAAATTTATTTAATAATTAATTTTTATTATTTTAAAAACGTTTTTGAAATTACTTTAAGAAAACCAAATTTATAATGAAAATGGATTTCCGACTAAATGTAGAATCAATGTTGGATACTTATTAAAATCATTTTTCAATAATTTATTATACAAAATATTGTTAAAATTTTAATATTAAAAAAATAATTAATAAACAAATGATTTGGAAATATATGGATTTTTTGTATAGAATACAAAATTACACCCCTAAGGTAGAAAAGGACTAAAACATCTCAAATCGGGTTGAGATTGAGAAATAATCCATTGCCACATTGGTAAAATTTGAATAATAGACCCAAATAACCAAATAAAATAAAATGTTAAATTAATGAAAAAATTTTAACAAAATATTCATGTTATAACTTATCAAGATGGGAAGTATGTAAAACAAAAAATTAAAGAAGTGGGGAATATTTCATTTATCTCACAGAAGTAATACTGAGACGAGAAACCATTACATTATGTATGAATTCCATTGTATGTGTTCAAACACAATGAATAATAAATATAGAATTATTTATATATATTATAGAATAATAAATATAGTTTTCATATTATAAATTATTTAATAATATTCATATATAAAATATTTGTTAAAATTTTATAATTAAAATTACCATAATGGGTAATAATTGCATTATCTATTACATAAGTTTGGGTTTCGTAATTTGTGTCCATTTACATTGACCATAGTTCAAAAATATTTATAATGTTTAAAACGATTATAATATAATATATATTAATTATATATTAAATTTTATTAATCTATAAATTTTAGAGATGGAAAATGGATTATATAGATAATGTTGACGTTAAGTCATACGTACACATGAATGTTGTTTCAATTATTATCAACAGATTGAATGAAATACAAAAATTTAATTAACTTATATAGAATATTTATTATGTTATATATATAATTAATAATAAATCAATTTTTTTTATTAAAATCCATGTAAAAATAATATACGAAACATTTCATATTGCTCTATGGTTTTGGTAGTCCACACATACACACAACTTACATTATTGTTTTCTAATAGATTTGAATGTAGGAATTTAAATGTGATGTTATATTTAAAAAATTATTATAGGTAAAAACTACCACATATATTTTATTAAATATATGATTTCTCACTTGCATGTAATGAATATCAGAAAAATCAATCACATCACTTCATGTGGTGATAGTCTGTTGTATAGAAGAAATATATTAACATATCCTCCCACCGAATAGAAAGTAATAATGTATTCGTTATATAATAATTAAATAATTATAATTATTTCAAAAGTATCATATAAATTTAATAATTTCATCATTATATACATCCTTTAATGTTAATGATGTAAAACTATTTACACTCATTCACGAGGTGGTATTCTTCCATACACATGACTGACAGTTTCATTCCCTATATGATGAAATAAATTAATTTTACAGGTTATTGTATTGAAATAATAACATAATATTATATATTTTACTCTATGTTTATATATTATCATATAATAATATTAATTTAAGTAGTTTATGGTAGAAATAAATGAAATACGCACAGATAAAAATTTTACATCTTCTTCAGAGAGCCTCTTTAAGCTTATACCTAAATCTTTTATAGGAGTTTTCCGTAAAAACAACTCTTGAAACTATGATGGTAAAGGGGATTATAAAATATATTTCATCATTTCTTGTTTTAGAGAATATTTTTTTATGTGTTATGCAGGGAGGAGATGGGGTGACATTTTATATGTGGGGGAGAGGACACACATGGATTCTTTGAAATAATAATGTGGTAATAATGTATTTATCACACCAAAACCCTCAAAAATTGATTATTACAAAACCTTATAGATTATAAGGTAAAAATCAATGTATAAAATTGGTTTTCGGCAATTATTTGTTATATTTTTACCCTTTAATTATTTGTATAACCCCATGTAATACCATTTTTTCCTCAACAACAATAATTGATTTTTACTATCTTCCCAAATCATTATGGTAACAAAATAAATTAATAGAAAAAATAATTTACGATGATTCTAAATATGGAAAAATAATTTCCAAATTAAATTCACATAATCTAATGAAGAAATTATAAATTTAAGCATTTAGGCACATCGAAATATTAAATTTTTTGAGGATTAAATTATTAAAAAATATATTATTTTTATATTATAAATCCATATTAAATTGATTCCAAGGAACTAAATTATTTTAATTAATATATATATAAACTAAAATGACTTTAAAAAATATTAAAAAAAATTCGTCTAAATATCTAAAATGAAAATAAGTATTAATTAAAATTCAATATTTTTTACTATTCTTAAAATATTAATCTTCTCAATGACTCCTCAAAAATAGAAAAAAATATAATTTGGACACATGAATTTAAAAAATGATTTTTATTTTTGAAAATAAATTATAGAAAATATGTAAAAATTTATTATTATTACGTGTTCAAAATATGACTAATCCAAATTTCATAAAAATAGAGTTTCTGAGGAAAAAAATATTTATCCTTCAAATGGTTCTTATTTGATGTATAATTAATATATGACCATTTTATTTATTTTAAACATATTTAAAATATATAATATTCAAAATTCTGTTAGTATTATTTATTCCCACAATCATTACTTGTTGGTTATAAAGATTACATTTAAATAAAAATATTATAATGGAGTTCCTATTTTCATTTAAACCCTCTATTGTGTGCCTTACAAGTTATTAAAGATATAAATATTAATTAAAATAAAATATACCACTAATTATTGGTGTGTTTAATACACTTATATATCTGTTGTTTTGTTCTTAACACATAAACAATGATGACGTTGGTCTATTAAAATCTCGAGATCTTACGTTCTCTCCCTAATTAATTAAATGTCGCATCATAATATAAACAAGATCTTGTTAATCACAAGTTTCAAATTTAAAAATACCATTATCAAAATAAAAACATCATAGATGGATTAATAAAACATCTTATTTTAATAGATAATTGTGAATATGATGTTCATCTAAACTAATACATAGATAGGTTTCAAAATAACAGAACATTGGTTGGATTTGTAGATATGGACATAGAAGAAAAGCATACATAAATTGGTAAATTGATTTAGTTCGTGAATCAAAAAATAGTGAGTGATGAAGATAAGGTGAGTTAATAAAGGGCCATAAATATATAAAGGGTTATAATACCATTGGTCTGTCAGAAATGACTTTATAAGTATTGAATATTTATATCAAGACCTTGTGCCAATAGTTGAAGAGTTTTTTTATTTTCTATGAATATAAGGAAATATATATACATGAAATCATTTAACATAATAATGATGATATAATCCTTTTAATGTGAATCATTAAATTGATATTTTAACTAATACACAATGAAAAAAATATCACAAAAAAATTTCAATCCCGTTGCATGAAAATTAACTTTTAACAGATTGTGAGAACCATAAAAGTGTAACTAGTTATTCCTCATGAATTTAATATTACAAAAATGGATAGATTATGTTATATAGTATAATATATTAATCATAAATACATCAATATTAACTCAAAAAATACAACAAAGTTGATTCCATAAATGGTAAACAATATTACTCATCAAAAATACGTATCAGAAAATTAAGAGTCCAATATATTTTAAGGAAGGACACTAAATATTTATTATATCCCCCAAAATATTAAAATATTAAAATAATTTCACATGAAAAATATTTTATTACCTTGATCATAATAAAACGTCAACGAAAATTATAATTTTTACAAAAATTAAATAAAAAATTTTAAAATGTATTCCATTAATCCAACATGTTGTAAACACCACAAACGTTAATATAAACAATTAAATACATAGCAAATTACCATTCTTCAAAAAATTATCAAATAAAAATTTATTTTTGATTAATATCTCAGCATGGATAACATATTAAAGGTTATTATATATCTATAATATGTTTTACAAAAATATCAACTTGCTACAAAATCAATTTACCTAGTCATCAATACCATTCAACATATGTTCTAAAATCCATAAAGAAAATAAACTATATGAAAATATTTATACATATTATAATTCTATTAACAAAAATATCACATATAAAATACTACTATAAAATTATTATTGAATCAAAATGCATTAAATTAATCATTCCACTTAATCTATAAAAAAATAATATTCTTAACATTGATCTATTAGCTTATTTTGAGGTTTGTTACCTTCAGACTTGGGGATTTCATTTGTGTATTTCCCCATATACATACAATGGATGCATTGAAGATTAGAAGATTTATTTCTCCTTTAAAATCACCAGAATAGAGTAATTTCCCTTCACACATGTAGTAAACTACCATTCCCTTTAAATCATTCACCATAGTAATTCATTACATAATTATTGCATATTAGAAAATTCCTTTATCCAATATTCGTATGATCTATTATTTTATATGTCATCATATTACTCTCTTGAATCCCTTTGAAGTCACAAAACATATAGTATTTTTTCATTATATTTATTTTACATGATATTATGTCCCCATATGATGTTATTATTTGAAGACTTGTTTCCTTCAAAAAAATTCAAAAGACTATTTCTGAAACGATCATTCATACTCTATGTTTCACATGAATTTATACGACACACATTTCATCCACAATATTCAATTTATAAACAATTAACTACTCATTAATATAACATAAAATTATGAAACATAATTTATAATCCCAAAATATGAGATCAAAGAAAATGAATTTAAATTTTTTGAATGCCTTATATAATAATCAAAAACACTCTTTCATTGAAACTGTATTGAAATCATAATGATATTTGAAAATAATTCAAAATGGTTTTTCATATAAATTTGAATAATCATAACAATATTCCCTTGAAGTATCAAAATTGGTGTGAATTAAGTCCGATTTTGTTTACCATTTAATAGATGATTTAATCCAGATGTACCTTTTTTGGATTAATAACCCATTGTATATCGGTGAAATAGACACATCTAATTGTATAATCCATATTGGGATTTATTTCCTTGAGAAACCCCCAAATATCCACAATAACAAAACGTTAGGATGATATTATATTCTTCTCATCAATGTCAATAATACAATTATCATACTAAATTTATGTCTTCTTAAATCTTGTTCTAATGTTTTTACAAAAATTTTAATGATACCAACTATAAATACCACAAACCTAGAAAACATGAGTTTGTGGTTACTTTATTATATTATAATTATATTAATGAAATTACATCCTAATGGACCCAATATTTTAGTAGACCTTATAGACTAAACACATACATGAGATTTACAGTACAATTGATAACATAAAAAATAGGAAGTGTTATTTAGAACATCGTATTTCCCCTTAGCATATCCCTTCATATCAAACAAAAAAATTTCCTAGTGTACAACGGTAAATTAAACCAAATAAATCGGTGAGATAAATACCTAAATAAGGGAATAAAAAAAGTGTATTATATCATTAATACATAATTTATAATAAATATGGAAATGTAATTAACTTTAAGATATTATATTTAATTAATAAATTCAACATGAATGATAATATCACAGGGATAAATGATGAACAAATAATGTAACATAAACAATCACGTGATCTAAAACAATAACTATGGATATTATAAATAATCAAAAAATCACATGGAAATCAATAACTAATCTAATAATGAGGTTATGGATAATTTATTACATCTGAAACATATTATCAAGACATTTGAAAAAAATAGTATCAAATAATGGGGAAAACCCCATGTAATTTTGAGAACTGATTTCTCTCATTAGACTAATTGATGAATCAAAGAATATCTATAACAAAGACCCTCACTAACTATAATATTTCCAATTCATTCCACATATAATAGGTCTGAATAATAATAAACATTAAAATCCTAATTAAATAATTATCATACAAAATTTTAATACTTACCTCAATCAAATAAGAATTATCAAATAATCCAGAGTAGCATAGTGAATTGTAAAATAATTTACATCCAAAATCAAACTTATCAGAAATAATATAAATAAAAAATAAGTATAATATATAGAAAAAATATCCTTATTTGGTCATAACTACAATAAAGGATTGGTGAAATTAATGTATTTATATACTATAAAAATGTAATTAAAAGCATTTTGAATGAAATCTACCATTTCAATTTTAAGATATTTTTTCAAAAGAAACATTCAATAAATATTTTAAAAATATTATTATTCTAAATATAATTTTAATATATTATAACAAACATTAAAATATTTATAATTCATGATGGATAAAAAATATATGCATGTCGTACACATTAAAACAATGATTCCTTTGATATTTATTATAAAAACTAAATGAGAATTACATAGAAAAGGATATACATATTTCATTCAAAATATTTATTAAAATAGTCATTCATGTGTAATAATTTCCTTGATAAATCATTTTATGAATTACAAAAACATTTTTAAAAACATTTCTATAAATAATTATTTTTGAAGAAAATAGATTTTTGAACGAAGAGAGAAATGATGTAGAAAGTTTGTATAAATATTTTTAAAATCATTTTACCTTACAAAGTATAGGAAAATAGAAAAATTAAATGAAACCAACATTAATACCCATTGGATAAATAAATATACATGTTTTTGATTAACTTATATATTATTTCAATAACTAAATCTAAACGAAAACACTTCTAATTAATTTGGGGATTATTGAATAAACCATTCAAATATTGGTTACAATTGAATAATAGTCCCCATGAATGAAAAAAATTCAAATGTATCCATCAATAACAATAAATAAATAAATATTTTCCTAAAATAAAACAACAAAATTCACAACATATACAATAAATAATGTAATAATTGGTTAATATGGCATAAGTCTCAAGGACGTAAAACTGTAATGAGAAACCCTTACCATATGCCCAAATCCCTTCATACGTGTTCAAAAAATCATGTATAATAAATATATTTTTATTATAAATATATTATATAACTATAATCATATATTTAATAAAAATTTTTATGTACCCCTAGTAATTTATCACCTATTTCTTAAAATTTCATTGTTAAACCCACTTTTTCAGGTTATAATTGCATGCTTTTTCAGCTATGATTTTTTTGGTAAATTTTTTCATAATTCTTTAATAATGGATATATGATCTCCATAATTTTATAAATGATTAAAATATTATATATATTTCTGATATATGTCTTTTTAGTAATTTATAAATTTCATAGATTGAAAATGTACAACAATGTTTACGGAGAAGACAAGTCGTATATAGGCATGAATGTTGTATCCCTTCTTCATGATGGGAAGAAATGAAAGTAAAATAAATTTTATTTAACCTTACCATAATAATTATTATGATATATAGGGAATTTTTTTTAACAAAATACCTCTTTATTTTTATCCATTAATATATAAATTAAAAAATATTTCATATCATTATGTGGAAGTGGTTGTCCACACATACAAAAGAGCAACATTATTATTTTCCAAATTAATAGAATGTAAAAAGTTAGATGAGATATTATATTTAAAATTTTTATGTAAATAAATATCACAAAATTTTTGAAAAATTAATCCGTCGAAACTACCATGTAAATGATATGATAAAAATGAATCACATCGCTTCCTGAAAATATAGTCCTGCACTCACATGAGGGAAGTTATTGTATCCCCTACCAAATGGAATTTATGATGGATTGTTTGATAATGACATTATATAACTATAATAATATCATCATTATCATTTAAATATTGGAAATATATAATTATATATAATCATAAATGTTGGTGATAGAAAAAAGTATATCGATTCCCAAGGTGACAGTCTTTTGTACAAATGTTCGATAGTTTGATTTCCCATTTGAAGAAAGTAGAGGAAGATATTTGTTATTCCATTAAAAAAATATTATTATATAGTGGATAAATTATTTTCCATATTATCATAGACAGATAAGGTTTTAATTATGCTAAAGAATAAAATAATAAAAATATCCAATTTTAGGAATATTACCTTGTCATTGAGAAGGCTCTTTATGATTATACCTAAAGAAATATTTAGTGGGATTACTAAATAAATGAGAACTATATTATGGGGCCATGCAGTAATGTATTTAATTATGTTTTTTCTAAACAAAATGATTTTTTTTGTGACTTGGGGAGGAGAGGGGGTGGGTTTATATATTCGTGCGAGAGGATACACATGGAATGTTTTTGAAGATAATGTGATGCCCATGATTTTCCTATGAAAAACCCTAAAAATTTATCATTATAATTTATTATTTGTTGTAGGACAAAATATGGACGTTATAAGTGTTTTTTAAATGTTTTTGGTCATTTTAAACTCTAATATCATTAGTTTTTCCTTTGGGAAAACCAGATTTTACGATATTTTTCAAAATTAACAATTATTATTTCTAAAATTCGTTATGAAAAAAATTATGTTAAAATTTCTAGGTAATACATATTATTCATTTTTTAAATATTAAATTTATTTTTATTAATTAAATTCAAGGTTTTTTGAGGTTTCAATTTAAAATTAATCCTACAGGAAAAATGAAAAAATGGTGTTTGTAAAGAAAAACATTCAAAAGATTAAAATGTTTTCATATTATATTTACATATTAAAATGATTTAAATAAATTAAATTGAATAAATTTTAATATAATTAATTTAATATAATTCTAATACCAATTTAGATATATTATTTATCCCTATATATAAATAAAATGAAAAAGTATTTTTTATTAAAAATTAGTACCCTCACCAATTCATAAAAAAAATTATTTCAAAAAATATTAAAAAACTAATCAAAATATAATTTTGACATCTACGTTTATAAAATGAATTTATGTTCAATTAAATTTTCAAAATGTATTGAAATATAATTTTAAATTATATGGTAAAAGGGTGACTAATCTACCTTTAAAAAAATCTTTTAATAAATCATTACATTCTATTTGAAAATGGTTGTTATATAATTTATAATCAACCGATAACCATTGTATTTATTTTATATATGTGTAAAATATAAACATTTCATATTTTTTGGCTGTTTCAATAATTCCACTTTATTGGTTATTTATAACGTGTCTCTATAAATATTAACTATTTAACAGAGTATTGTGTTTCATTTAAACATTGTGTTTCATGCATCAAAATCTATCGAAGATATATAATTTATTTGAAAATAAATATTTCATTAATTATAGTTCTATTATATTCAATTCTACATTTTATATTGTGTGATATATATGCTATCAAAGATGATTTTTGGCTTTTAAAATATCATCTAATTACATCTACAAATATCATGGAAGACCCATCATATAAGCCATATTGGTTTTATCCTATGGTATCTGGGCACAAAAATCATTTAAACTATATCATGGTCAACTGGAACTATCTGAGTTCACCCAATTTATAAGCCATATTGGTCTCACCCATCGCTATCTGTAAACACCCATCAATTAAGTAATACTATTATCACTCAAATAATATTTAATCACTCATCCTATAAGCTATAATTGGATCATCATAACTATTTGGGTGAATCCATAGTATATGTTATTGTAGTCTCACCCAGCACTGTCTAGGTGCACCAATCATGTAAGATATATTGGGCTCACCTAATTCAATCGAGGTACACACATCATATAAGCTATATATAGATCCCTAGTTGATTATAAAAAATTTAAATGTGTCAATTAGGAACAAATAATTTATAAGAATTAAAATTTTATTCATGATAATAAAAAATATTCATTGATAGATCAGTAAACCCAGGGAAAATAAATTGGTTCCATGAAAAAAATTTATGAAATAAGATTAAAACATGGAAAAGAAATGACCACATTGACTTCCGTATTGAGGCAATTATAATCAATCATGAGAAATAATTAGTAAATATCATTATAAAATATCCCAAATAAGGTATTTAAATAATGAAGGGATGATTATATTTAGGAATGTAAATACCGTTAAATTTTCATTAAACACATTTTCCTAAGAAATCCATCTTTCACATTGAACAAAACATTTAAAAAAAAAATTAAATAAACTATCAGAATAACACTTTTCATTGAAATCAAAATTAAAAAAATATATATGGGAAAAATTAATGTAAAATAATTAATATGGGGGAGAAATATAATTTAATGTTGTAAACATTAAAATAAATATTATTTTAGAAAATTGAATAATGGGAGTCAAAAGTTACCCATTTGGACAACAATAGGAATTTTTTTACATGTATTTTAAAAAATTTAAAATATCATGTATGTTACATTTATGAAATATTTAACTCATAGAGAAGGATAATTTTAGAAATATTTTCAATAAACATGAATATAATAGATAAATATTGCAAATCTAAAAGAGGATACTAGATCATCATTAGTTGCATATAATATCACTGATGTTTCTTTAATTAAAATCATATTAAATTAAGAATGAACATATAATAAACATTCATAATATAATTATATGGAATTATATTTTTTTCAAGAAAATAATATTGTATTATTCCCTCTATATGAACCCAAAATATCAACAATCCTAAAATTAATGGATATTGTAACGTATAGGCTTTACACTTTTGTAAATGTTCAATCATAATCCAAAATAAATAATATTATCAATAGTAATATTTAATATATTTTAAATAAGTATAATCCTTTAATACATAATAAATTATTTTTATATATAACTCATAAATTAGTATTTCTTCATATCATAAAAATTTTCTAAAATATATTTAATTTTAGATGAAGAGAAGTAATTAATTTAATATCTTTGAATTGAGAGTTAAGTGATGGTTATGCTGTGTGTTACAAATGAAAATTCATAATAAATTAGGTAAAATAAAGAATAAAATATTTTAGCAATCAATTCACACATAATCACATCATAACAAGGATAATGAAAATATTTTATAACCAGTCATATAGAAATTGTGTTCAAGAACTTTTTACCAATTGATAACATTCAAGTAAAATTCACTTCAACAAAAATAGAATTGAAATTGAAAATCACCTAAAGCAAAAAATATTCAGGATATTACATGTAAAAAATAATTATATATATGATTAAAAAATCAGTTTCATAATAATACAATATTCCAAAATGAATGAAAATTGTGAAAATATAACATACTACTCTGTTATCCCTGAATAAAACCCCTTAAAAAAATAACCTCATATGGATTTATAAAACCAAAAAATCATAAAAGTTTTCCTAAAAAACCTGCTTGTTTAATATATACCCAACATAATAAATAAAATTATTTAATATGGAATATGTCTCATATAAATTAAAATGGGAGACAAGGAACCATTTCCACATTGACACCTGCACAACAAATCCCAATTAATAAAATAATTCAAATTGAAAAAGTAATACCTTGATTTGTGAATAAATCATAAAATTACATAACAATTGTACACTATATGGACAATATAAAAGAAACTAGGCACATAATAATTAATTATTCTTCAATGAAGGAAAATTGAGATGAAGTCCCTTACCACATGGTCCCATTCATGTCAAATCACCTATCTTGAAATAATTCAAATTGAATTATAAAAAACATGATGTTTGAATGATTCAAGATATTAAATATCAATTGGATTATATAAAAACCATATAAAAATTAGGTTCTTAACTATAATATGTCCCATAATAAATAAAAATTGAGATTCAGTCCCTCACCTCCAGTCAAGACATTCCGTGCCTCTCCTTTAACTCATGTATAAAAATATTTGAACAATTACATGATTGATTATGAATCTTGTACATGTTTAATAATTTATATTTAATATGATTCCCTAGACATGGTTAAGTCAAAAGTAACCAAACCTCAGAGGCCACATGAACTCATGTGTTTTTTTCCTATACTCTAGAGACTGCTAACTAGCAGCAAGGGTCCATGATGGAATTATAAGAGACTATACCCACATGATCATACAATAAAAAAATTCTATAATAATATCAATCAATATTGGAAGCATAAATTATAACCAAAAATTTTACGAATAATCATCCATCATATAAATAAACATGTTCTCATATAAATAAATTTCTTATAAAAAAACAATGAACTTATAAATATAAAAAAAATCGAATATATGTGAAATAAGAATATACAACATGCAATAAAAAATAATCATGTTAAATAAGGATATATCTATTAGAATTCAGAGCATAATATCAGTCCATAAACCACATATATCATCCCATGATAGTAATTTGGCATCCCTGTATGGCCTCTTTTCCATGTCCCAACCTACATCAATGAAGTCTGCCCATGTGGCTAATGGTATTTAGAATAGTGTATGGGATATACTCATTATCCCTCAACCAAGGGTGATTAATTCCATCCATTTCATGTACATATAAAAATACATGTGGATATTCTAGTAAAATTAAAAAATGATGTCTAGTAATAAATCACCCACATAGGTCTAGGTTCCCATGGAACATCGGTCCTCTACTAGATACATCATCCTAGGTCTATATATCTCGGAGTTGAAATCCATTCATCATTTAATTTAAAATAATCTCATGGGACCCAAGTAATTTTCAAGGAATCCCCCATGATTCATATTTGATCATGATATATATTGTAAGGACCTCCTAAAATATAAGGTTTCAACTGATTTCATTGTTGTTCACTTTTAGTAAGTCATGTCATTTAAAAAATTCATTAGTTAATTTGAATGAAACCTAAATCCAAACTTCTCATTCCTATTTATTAACTTGTGTATTTATTTAGTCATAACAAGAACCCATATCCTTAAAATCCAATCGTATTAGTCACTTTTATACCCTAGTATCACCCTGGGTGTTGTATAAATTCGCCACCTTCTCGGTCTGTACAAGGTGGTCCACAATAAGGATCCATGTGTCACCTATTGAATATTTGCTGGTCTTATATCTATGTTTTTCTTTGAAAGTCCACATGGTGAGGCTATGTATCACTCATGGCATATAAAATGATCATCCCACTATGTTATTCTATTGCATTCAACATAGAGAGTCCATGTATCACACTCAAAATAAATAATTTTTAAAGACCCGAAAATTTCATGGATTTTTTTAATTTCATGAGAATTTTATGAGTCTGTGGCTTCTGAAAACACTTGATTCTGAGGCCCGGTGTGCCTGGAATCAATTTCCAATGTTTAGCTCGGGTACGTTTAGTAAACGAATGGGATGGTTTTTCTATCTTTTGAATCGGTGCACGGAATTGAAATCTGAGGGCACTGATGAACTCGCAATGCTGGTAATTGCATATGGGAACCTTTACCGTAGTCGCGTTTGTGCGGGGGGAGAAGTTATCTATTGGGGTTTAATTAAAGAAGTAAATAAAATTGTTGTATAATTTTATTTATTTCTGTGGTAGTTAAATCCTACACAGGGGAGTTAATGGTGAGACCCACCACCACATTACTACTCTTGTGTGGATATTTGGGAGGTGGGACCCACACAAGACCCAAACTTCCACCTTCTATAACACATTTCAAACTCCACTTTAAACTCCCCAATTATCTCCCTTAAACCCTTTTTTAATTAACATGTTAATATTGACAACTCACGTAATTATGAGACCACTTCACATTCTCCTCTCCCACTAATTCATCACAACACCTTAATTAATAAATTTAATCCTCCAATTTAATTAATGAGGTGTTTGAATTTTGTAATGGATGTGTTAATAAAAATATTAGACAACCCTAATATTTTATTAAGGGAGGAGCCTTTTTTTATGTGAGGGGGGGGTCTGCTGGATAACTTCCTCTCCTTCCTCCATTGTTGCACCACCACTGAGGTTCCATTTTCTCTGATGAGACACCAATGAACAAGAAGGATCGGTAGCATGGTGCGGGAGCAACGAATCACGTTGACGTCGACTTCTTTCCTGTGTCAGATCCAATGAATGATGATCAAGCCAGGATTGAAGGCACTTTGTGGAAGAAATGAACACCAACGACCGACGTCACCTTCATCTCTTACCTTGCGACGATGTCAACGAGCCGGCATCTACCCTTTTGTGACACTGTCATCCACGATTCTCGGCTACTGCGGATCATTCATGAGGTTGGGGGTTTTCATATATAATGTATATGTGATTTATACCCTCATGCATGGGTATTTAATGGCAGGGTGTATGAATAATTTATTTTGAATAATTTATAACCTTTCCATTGATGATTAATGGATTGAGCCTCTAATGCGAAAGGCATGGGATAAAAAACAAACCAGTATCCTTCGTTGGTTGTTCTTTTGTGTGCGGATTGACGGGTGATGAATAAATGATACCACAATGGTGTTTGAAGTATTCGTAGTAATGTTCGGGACCCGAGAAGACCGATGGTGCAGACGGAAGCTAAAACGGACCCCCAGAGAAACTCTGGTGGACCAAGGAAGCTCATCGCAGCGCGGGTCACCGGCGTAGTGGCGCTGGCGACCGGATGCGGCGGCCAGCGCCATACGGCTGTCTGGAGGCAGCGACACCCCAGCGTGCCACCGAAATAGACCCACTACGGCAACTGCCATAGTGGTGCGATGCGGTGGATCCCACGGTCGCGCGGGATCCTGGGACGATGGCATGGCGGTGCATTGCCCCGCCAGTGTCAATTATTGCGGGGTTGTGCCCCCCTGCTCACCGTGTTCCGCTCGGCCAAGATGGCCGAGGTAGCTCCCCTGGCCGGGCCACGGTGGGCCACGCATGCTGGACCACACCGGTCGGGCCGGATCCCGCCAGCTGGGCCGGGCTGCGCCAGCCGGGTCGGGCCATTCCCAATTGGGACGGAGTCGGGCTCAGGTCGTTTTGCCTGGTTCAGGCTGACCTAGGGGGTGTTGGGACGGTTCAGACCAGGACCAGACCCCCTATTTTCAGACCTTCTTTAGATAAACAACCATAACATGATTTTTGGATCTTCGATCGATGCACCGTCACTTGTATAAGATTCCTCGGGTCAAGACAGTCGTTTCGGTACATTACACTCAATGTTTTTATGAAGTTTGTGTATGAACAGGTTGTTTTTATTCGAAAAGAACCAGGGCCTTAGAGTGAAAACACATATAACATGAGGACCGGACATCCAATTGATGTGCCATAAAATACATTAGAATCCTCTTGATGAGACGGGTTTTTTTGGCATACTCCACCCGAGGAATGGATGTTGTTGGTGTACGGTTGGGTTGGTTTAGCTTATAATCAAACCATGTCCTGGAATGGAAAATCCAAGAACTCACATACCGAATGTCTGATTGATGAATCATCAGCAGCGTTGGTAATCTCTTTGAGAAACGGTTCCTTTAGATATACCCCATGAGTGTTTGGTGTATAATTGAGATACATCCAGGTTGGTTCGTACATGAAACCAATCGGGACTTGGGTCTAAAAGACTAATAACTCACAGACTGGGCGTCCGATAGATGTGTCATCTATTTCGTTGAGACCCTTTGAGGAATCTGTCATTTAAGATACTTTTTTTTGGGACATTGTGATACTTGGAGTATCGACTAGTAGCTCGTGGAGCGGATCCTCCCAAAGACGAGCATTCGGAGTATGAAGACCTTGTAGCTGGATGAGACCTCATGACTGCTTGTCCGATTCATATCGGAGTGACATGATTAGACCAGTGGAGAGAACTACTATCTAGGGGTGTAAAACCCATAGCGGGGAGCACTATTGTGTTGTGGTGGCAGACCCGTGGTACTTTACAGGAGTAGTACCTCTGTAGGCTAGTAGGGGGAGCACTACTATGTTGGGGTGGTATACCCATGGCCAGGAGCACTACTGTGTTTCGGTGGTAGACCCACGGTACTAGACAGGAGGAGTACCTCAGCAGTATATGGTTAGTGAGTACTGCCTCAATGTTGGGACATGATCACTGTACTCGTCAGAGGAAAAGATCTTTAGCAGTTGTGGTTTCGATATCATTAATGAAAATCATGGTTTGTGCTGAGTCAATGACCTTTTTGTTTCCCTCATGATTGAGATTGGTTACATGATAACTTTGGTATATGTGTGATCATATACCTTTGTAATTGTTATCTATTGTGATATTTCTTTGTGTTTTATCCTTGTTGGATTTAGTGAGACCTTGAGGGTCTTGGGGTCCCTGTTGAGTATCGTTATACCCACCCCTACATGGGCTATGCACCCACCTTGTTGTGTTGGATGAAGATGACAAACAGTGCTGATGGAGACCGAGTTTATGAGGACTGGATGACACCTGGAGGTGGACCTCACGACGAGTCGGTACTCGAAGGTGGACATCATGACAAGTCTTTACCCAGAGGAGGTTGATCGACGAGGCTGCGGAGGAGGCTATATGTACCTACCCTTCTGGTATGATCCATGGTAGATGATCTAGGAGTTGTTCTATCTATACCTACCCTTCAGGTAGGATCCGTGTTGAATGATCTAGGATTTGCTTATCACATTCCATCTGTTTTTTCTTTTACCTTGTACTTCACAGTTGGGCTTGTATTTCTAGCCCCTTTACTTCCAGCATTACTTTTTTCAGTTTTACTTATTGTTTGCTTCCTTTTGTACTATGGTTAGATGTGTTTACATTTTATAAAGGCAATGACTTCCCAGTTATAGGGATTTATGCCTTTGGTGATAGTCGTCAACCCTTGTCCTATTGAAGGCGGGCTTGGGGTAGTCACAGCACTGGCCCTGAGGATGGGTCGTGAAAAATTGGTATCAGAGGATTCGGTTCTACCGCAGAACATAGGACATTTATATTTCCTTTCTGTGAAGAAATTGTGTTAAGGGTATTGAGTGTGTTTTTCAGTATAGGGAGTCTAGTGTTGGTGCGACGACCGACGTATCCATACACCAGGACCCTGAATACTGATTTTTGACTCTCTGCATGAAAACACTTATTGCGTGTGTGTTCTCAAAAATTTTCATAATGTTAGCTCAACCAAGTCATCTAACCTATTTTAATTTGGTTGATGGTGTTGGAAATGTTTAGGATGTCTCCACAAAGACAGTCAGTTGGAGTTCCAAGGGAGTACTCGATGACGGCCCACCGAGTGATGTGCCGCTAGTGGAGGGCCCCCTTTCTATGTTGGCACCATCAGGTGGTGTACCAGCAGCACCGCCACCCGTTAGGTAGCAGATTCCACCATCCATACTAGCGGACGGTGCACGCTGACAGAGCGCATTGCACGATTTCCAGTAGTAGAGGCCTATGAGGATACAAGGAGAGAAAAATTCCCTGGCAGTAGTGGACTGGCTGGAGGTGATTTCTAGAGTTCAAAACCTAGATTAGACACCATTAGAGCAGATCGTGATCTTAGCTACTAGTATTTTCTAGTGAGTGACCATGATGTTGGTCCTCAGAGTGATGATGCTTTGGTACGTTGACCGATTCCTGAGATAGTACCTTCAGGTAGTGTGACAGCTATATCACTACCTGTTGGTCAGCAGTTACAACCGGAAGTACCCATAGATGACATATGTAGTTTCAGTAGATTACACGTGTTTCAGCATCAGATACCCCTGACCTTTTGATGCAATCCCGACTCACAGACGGCTGAGGACTGGATCAAGGAGGTGCCTTAGAGTTTTCTAGAGCTTATATAGCTTCGGTAGGATGAAATGTAATTAGATGAGTAGTTATCGAGGCATACAATTTGTTCTTGGTACTTTATGACTACGATACGATCAGTGCTTTTGAGCTCAGACCTCAGAGCGAGCTGTGTTTGAAGGACATCCAAGCTAGCACCTTTCTTCTATGCATTCCTACTTATGCTAGGGTGCTAGAGAGAACCTTTGTTGTTGAATGTTCTTTGGATGAATGGATACAACCAGTGAATGTTAACAGTTGGAAAATAGGAAACTGGCACTAGTCTCAGAGACTTGGGTGTGTAAAATCTTTCAATAAGAGGAAGTAATAAGGACAAAATAATATGTAGAGCAGCAGACGTGGAAGCAGAGCTGGGAGAGTGTCATGAGGTGGTGTACATTTAGACATATTTCAACCACCCGCCATTATAGTCCCCGCTTGGCATAGGGAGCAGAAGGGTAGGGGAAGAATGTAGCTGCATGAAATCAAGGAGTGTGTCCCATGGGCACTAGGAATGATTCGAAGTACAGTCTGTGTCTACTACTAGCGTATGAAACAATAGGAATTGATACGAATCATTTATTCCTTCTAGGAATCTTGTCCCATACCTTGAAATTCTAGTTAAAGTCATTGACTTGACCCTAACATCTAGAGATACCTTTGGGAGGAGACTTGATAATCACGCTTACACTGATGGTGTGATCTGACCCTTTAGGTCAGTGTTTCGGTTGGAACCTCTTGGTGGTAGCGTTGAGGCCTTACGACGTTAGTTTGGGTATGGACTAGGCAACCACAGTTCAAACACAGATAGACTGTATTAGGAAAAATGGTTGTGGTTTACCTATAATGATGGGATGGGTTATCCTTGTTCGGCAAAAATGAAAACCGCAGGTAGCACATGAAAAACTCTTGCATAGGAGGGTGTGTATGATCACTCAGGAGTCGGCCAACCATAACATCCTGATAGTAGTAGTTTTGAGTTTTTAGTTCCAAACAAGGAACAGAGGCCCCTATAATTTGAGGATGGAGACCACATCTTTATAAGGGTCTCACCTCAATGAGGTCTACGAAGATGTGGCTGAAGTGAAAAGTTGTATCTGAGGTTCATCAGACCATTCTAGGTCCTTAGAAGGGTAGGCGAGATGGTTTACCGCCTGGCCTTTACTCCTCAGATACACTGGGTTCTCGACGTCATCCACTTATCTCACCTGAGGAGATGCTTGCACGGCCTAACTGTCATCATCAACTACTGGGAAATAGATATCGTTAACGGGAAACTTTCAAGGAGATTCTAGTAGAGATTGATGATCGACAGGAGTGGGTCCTACGAGGATGGTCGATTCCTCTTATGCGCTTTCGCAGGAAGTATGGGAACCACTAGGAGAGCATATGCGAGCAGGAGGCTTAGTTTCGTGCTCGGTATCTCCTTTAGTTTCCCCATTTTGTGTTCTAGATTTACAAGGATGTAATTCCCTGAGGTGGGAGTAATGTAAAGACTGAAAATTTTATAGGAATTTCTTTTTAATTTCATTGGAATTTTACGAGTATGTGGCTTCTGATGACAGTTGATTCTAAGGCACGGAGTGCCCAAAATCAATTTTTGAAGTTTATCTCTTGTATGTTCAGTAAACGAATGAGCATGTTTTTCTATATTTTGAACTGGTGCTCGTAATTGAAATCGAGGGTCACCGATGAACTCACAATGCCAGCAATTACATAAGGGAACCTTTACCGTAGTTAGGTTTCTACGGGGGGAGAAGTTATCTATTGGGGTTTAATTAAAGAAGTAAATAAAATTGTTATACAATTTTAATTATATCTGCTATTGTTAAATCCTACAATGGTGGGTCAAGGGTGGGACCCACAACCACCTAATGACCATTTGGTGGATATTTAGGAGGCAGGGCCCACATGATCCCCAACCTTCCACCTTCCATAAAACATTTCAAACCCCTATTTAAGCTCCCCAAATATATCCCTTTAACCCCTTTTAATTAACTTGTTAATGTTGACAACTCACCCATTTATGAGACCTCTTCACTTTCTCCTCTCCCATTAATTCATGAGAACACCTTAATTAACAAATTGAATCCTCCAATTTAATTAAGGAGGTGCTTGAATTTTGAAAGGGATGTTTTAATAAAAATATTAACCAAGACTAATATTTTTTAATGGGAGGAGCTTTTTTTGATGGGAGGGGGATCCACTAGAGAACTTCCTCTCCTTCCTCCATTGATGCACCACCATTGAGGTTCCATCTTCTCCGAAGAGACACCGAAGAATGAGCAAGGATTGGCAACATAGTTCGGGCGCAATGAATTACGTTGACATCGACATCTTCCCTACATCAGATCCAACAAACGACACTTGAGCCGGGATCGAAGTCAATTTACAGAAGCGACGAATGCCAACTATCGACGTCACCTTCATCTCTTACCTTGCGATGACATCAATGACCTGACATCCACCCTTTCGTGACACCATCATCCACGATGCTCAGCTACCGTGGATATTTCTCAAGGTAGGGTGTTTTTTTATATAGTTTATATGTGATTTATACCCTCATACATGGGTATTTAATTGCAGGGTGTTTGTATAATTTATTTTGAATAAATTATACCATTTTCATTGATGAATTATAGATTGAGCCTCCAATGCGGAGGGCACCGGATAACAAAAAAGCATGGATCCTCGGCTGGTTATTCTTTTGTGCATGTATTGACGGGAAATGATGAAATGGGACAACAATGATGTTTGGAAGTCATCACAGTAAATTTCGGGACCTGAGAAAATCACAGTCCCAGACGGAAGCTAAAACGGACCACCGGAGCAACTCCAGTGGCCCGCTGAAGATCGTGGTGGCGCGGGTTACCAGTGCGGCGACACCGGCCATCGGAGGCAGCGACAACCAAGTGCGCTTCCAGAGTAGACCCGTCGCGGAAACAATCATGGAAGTGCGACACGGTGGATCCCGGGACGATGGAAGGGAGACGCTTTGTGCTGCTGGTGTGAATTAGCATGGCGCCCCCCCCCTTTCTCCACATATTTCGCTCGGACAAGCTGGCCGAGCTAGCTCCCCTGGCCGGGACGGGGCGGCCCAGGCCGCGCTGGTCGGGCCGGACTGCTCCGGCCGGGTCGGGCAGCACCGGCTGGCCCATGATGCACCAGCCAGTCCGAGCCGAACACAATTGAGCCAGACAAGAGACCTGGTCAGGCCAACCTAGGGGGTGTTGGGCCAGTTCGGACTGGGCCCAAACCCCCTATTTACAGACCTTCTTCAGTTTAACACCCATAACAAGAGTTGTGGACATTAGGTCGATGAACCTTCAGTTGCACAAGATTCCTCGAGTCGAGACAGTCATTTAGGTATATTACACTCAAGGTTTCGGCAATTTTTGGGTATGGCAGGGTTGGTTTGAATTAGAAACTAACCGGGGCCTCGGAGAAAAAACGCTTATAACATGAGCACCAGATGTCTGATTGACATGTAGTCAACCACACTGGATTAATCTTGATGAGACGGTTCTATTAGAATACTCCACCTGAGGTTTGGATGCTGTTAGAGTACGATCAGGTTGGTTTAGCTTACAAACCAACAGGGCCCCTGGAACTGAAAATCCAATAACTCTCAGACTAGAAATCTAATTAAATAATCGATAGTGGTGTTGGTAATCTCGTTGAGAAACGGTTCCTTTCGATATACCCCATGAGAGTTTGGGGTATAGTTGTGATACGTCCGGGTTGGTTCAAACAGGAATCCGACTGGGCCCCCGGGACTAAAAGGCTAATAACTCACAGACTGTGCGTCCGATACACGTGTCGTCTATTTCATTCAGACCCCTTTGACAAGGCAGTCCTTTAAGATACTTATTTGTGTAAAATTGTTATACTTGGAGTATCTACCAGTAGATTGTGGTTTGGATCCTCCTGGAGACGAGTGTACGGAGTACATAGACCTTGTAGCTGGCTGAGACATGATGACTGGTTGTCCGATTCGTATCGGAGTGACTTGACTAGCTAGTGGGGATCACTACTGTGTTGTGGTGGCAGACCCATAGTGGGGAGCACTAATTTGTTGGGGTGGAAGACCTGTAGTACTCAACAATAGGAGTACCTCTGTAAGCTAGTAGGGGGAGAACTACTGTGTTGGGGTGCAGACCCATGGCGGGGAGCACTACTATGTTTGGGATGCAGACCCGTGGTACTCGACAGGAGGAGTACCTCAACAGTATAAGGTTAGTGAGCATCACCTCAGATTCGTGATAGAATCACTGTACTCATTAGAGGAGGAGCTCTTTGGCAGTTCTGGTTTCGATATCATTAATGAAAATCCTCATTTGAGTTGATTCAATGACGTTTGTTCTTTCATCATGATGGAGATGGGTTACATGATAACATAGGTATATGTATGGGCATATACCTATGTAAAGGATATATTTTGAGATATTTCTTTTTGTTTTATCCATGTTGGATTTAGTGAGACCTTGAGGGTCTCAGGGTCCCTACTGAGTATCGTTGTGATCCCCCCTGCACGGGCTATGCACACACCTTGTTGTGTTTGATGCAGATGATGGACAGCGCTGATGGTGACTGAGTGTACGATGACTGGATGACACCTAGAGGTGGACCTCAAAATGAGTCAGTACCCAGAGGTGGACCTGATGACGTGTCGGTACCCAGAGGAGGTTGATGGACAAGGGCGCTGAGGAGGCTATCTGTACCTACCCTTCAGGTAGGATCCGTGGAAGATGATCTAGGAGTTGCGATATCTGTACATACCCCTCATGTAGGATCCGTGGTGGACGATCCTGAAGCTTCTTGTCACCTTCCACCTGTTTTGTCTTTTAACTTGTACTTTATAGTTGGGCTTGTATTTTCGGCCCCTTTACATCCAGCACTACTTTTGTTTTCAGTTTTACTTAGTGTTTTCTTCCGCTTGTACTCTTGTTAGATGTGTTTACATTTTATAAAGAAACATCCTTCCCTGTTATAGGGATTTATGCCTTTGGTGCTAGTCGACATCCCCTGGCCTATGGAAGGCGGACTTTGGGTAGTCACGGCACAGGCACCGAGGACGGGTCATGAAAAATTGGTATCAGAGGAGTCGGTTCTACCACAGAACTTAGGAATCTGATATTTATGATCTGTAAATCAATAGTGTTAAGGGTACATAGTGTGGTCTTCAGTTTAGAGACTCCAGTTTTGGTGCGATGGGTGACGTATCTATACACCATGACCCTGACTACTAGTTTTCGACTCAGTGCACGAAAACACTGATAGAGTGGGTGTTCTCAAAAGTTTTCTCGAAATCAGTTCAATAAGGTCATCTCACCAGGATTAAATTGTTTGACTATGTTGCATATTTTCAGTATGTCTCCACGTAGACTGTCACTTGGAGTTCTGAGAGATTATTCGATGATGGCCCACCGAGTGATGAGGCTCCAGTGTAGGGTCCACATTCTATGTTGGCACCTTCGGGTGGTGAACCGGCAACACCACCACCCGTTAGGTAGCAGATGCCACCAACTGTACTAGCGGATGGGGGACGCTAACAGAGCATGTTGCACGAGTTCCACAAGTAGTGTCCTCCGAGGATATGAGGCGATAGAGATTCCTTGGTAGTATTGGACTGGCTGGAAGTGCTTTCTAGAGTTCAACACCTGGTTTAGACACTATTAGAGTAGATGGTGATCTTATCTACTAGTGTTTTCTAGTGAGTGACAATGAGGTTGGTCCACATAGTGATGATGATTTGGTACGTGAACCGATGCCTGAGATAGTACATTCAGGTTTTGTGCCAGCTATAACAGTTCTTGTTGGTCAGCAATTACAATCCTCATTACCAGTAGATGACATATGTAGGTTTATTTCCTTACACGTGTTTTAGCATCAGATACCCCTAAGGTTCTGAGGCGAGCCCGACTCACAGGTGGCTGAGGACTGGCTCAAGGTGGTGGCTGAGAGTTTTCTAGAGCTTATATAGCTTCGACAAGATGACATGTCAATAGATGAGTAGTCATCGAGTTGTACCGATCGTTCTTGTTACTTGATTACTACGATACGATCAATGATTTTGAGCTCGGACACCAGAGAGAGGTGTGTTTAAAGGAAATATGAGCCATCCCTTTTCCTCTATGCATTCCTACTTATGCTAGGGTGATAGAGAGAGCCATTGTGGTTGAATGTTCATTGGATGAATGGATACAACCAGTGAATGTTAACATTGGGAAAATAAAAAACTGGCGTCAGACTCAGAGACACAGGCATGTTAAATGTTTCACAAAGATGAAGTGTTAAGGACAGATGAATCTGCAGAGCAACAGACATGGAAGTAGAGCTGGGAGAGAAGCACGAGGTGGTGTACATTTCGACATGTTACAACCACATTATATTGTAGTCCCCACCTGGCATAGGGAGTAGAAGGGTAGGGGAAGAGAGTAGCTTCATGTTGTCAAGGAGTGTGACCCAAGGGCTCTAGGAATGATTCGAAGTACGGTTTGTGTCTACTACTAGATGTCATAACAACAGACATTGATATGAATCAAATCTTACTTCCATGAATCCTGTCCCAGACCTAGAGCTTCCAGTTGAAGCCGTTGACTTGACCCTCACGTCTGGAGATACCTTCGGGAGGAGGCTTGATAATCACATTTACGTCGATAGTGTTATCTGTCCCTTGAGGTGAGAGTTTCAGTTGGAACCTCTTGGTGGTAGTGTTTAGGCCTTATGATGTTAGTTTGGGTATGGACTAGGCCACCAAAGTTCTAACACAGATTGACTTTATTTGGAAAAAGGTTTTGGGTACCTACAATGATGAGATTGGTTTTCCTTGGTCAGAGAGAAGGTAACCCCTAGTAGCACAGGATAAACTCATGCATAGGAGGGTGCGGTCGATCACTCAGGATTTGGAAAACCTTACCCTCGTGGTAGCAGTAGTTTGGAAGTTTTAGTTCGAAATTGGGAACGGAGGCCTCTAGAGCTCGAGGATGGCGACCACGTCTTTATACGGGTCTCCCCTCGATGAGGTTTATGGAGATGTGGCTGAAACAACAAGTTATGTTCAAGGTTCATCAGGCCCATCTAGGTCCCCAGAAGGGTAGGAAAGATGGTTTACCACCTGGCCATTCCACGTCAGATGCACTTGGTGCACGACGTCATCCACATATCTCAGATGAGAAGATGCATGCGTGACCTAACCGTCAGCATCAACCGCTGGGAGCTAGATATCGATGAAGAGGTTAATTACAAGGAGATTCCTGTAGAGATTGAGGATCGATAGGCGTGGGTCCTATGAGGACGGTCGATTCCTCTAGTGCGCTTTCTATGGTAGCACGAGAACATCTAAGAGAGAACATGGGGGCTGGTGGCTCAATTGCATTCTTGGTATCTCCTTTAGTTTCCCTAGTTTGTGTTGTAGCTTTACGGGGACGTAAAGCCCTGTGGTTGGAGTAATGTAAAGACCCAAAAATTTAAAGTAATTTTTTAAATTTTATTGGTATTTTATGAGTCTGTGGCTTCTGACGACACTTGATTCCGAGGCCCGGTGTGCCCGGAATCAATTTCTGAAGTTTAGCTCGGGTACGTTCAGTAAACAAATGAGCAGGTTTTTCTATCTTTTCAACCGGTGCATGGAATTGAAATCTGAGGTCACCGATGAACTCACAACGTTGGTAATTGCTTAATGGAACCTTTACCATAGTCGCGTTTGTGCAAGGGGAGAAGTTATCATTTGGGGTTTAATTAAAGAAGTAAAGAAAATTGTTGTTCAATTTTATTTATTTCTGTGGTGGTTAAATCCTATAAAGGGGTGTCAAGGGTTGGACCCAAAGCCACCTAACTACCCTTGTGTGGATATTTGGGAGGTGGGGACACACGACCACCAACCTTCCACCTTCCATAACACTTTTCAAACCCCTATTTAAACTCCCCAAATGTCTCCCTTAAACCCCTTTTTAATTAACTTGTTAATGTTGACATCTCACACATTTATGAGACCTTTTCACTATCTCATCTCCCATTAATTAATGACAACACCATAAATAATAAATTGGATCCTCCAATTTAATTAATGAGGTGTTTGAATTTTGAAATTGATGTGTTAATAATAATATTAGCCAATCCTAATATTTTATTAAGGGAGGAGACTTTTTTTATGGGAGGGGGATCCGCTGAAGAACTTCATATCCTTCCTCCATTATTGCACCACCACTGAGGTTCCGTCTTCTTTGACGAGACACTGAATAACGAGCAAGGATCGGTAGAGCGGTGTAGGAAAAATGAATTACGTTAAATTCGATGTCTTTACTGTGTCGGATCCAACGAATGACACTCGTGCCAGGATCAGAGGCACATTATGGAAGTGACGAATGCCAATAACTGACATCACCTTCATCTCTTACCTTGTGACGATGTCAACGAGCCGACGTCTACCCTTTCGCGACACCATCATCCATGCTGCTCAGCTATCGTGGATCTTTCTCAAGGTAGGGAGTTTTCATATATAGAGTGTATGGGATTTATAACTGTGTTCTTGGGTATTTAATGCCAAGGTGTTTGTATAATTTATTTTGTATAAATTATACCCTTTCAATTGACGAATTGTGTATTGAGCCTCTAATGCAGAGGGCACGTGCTAACAAACAAGCCAGGATCCTTTGTTAGTTGTTCTTTTGTACACAGATTGAATGATGATGATGAAATGAGACTGAAATGGTATTTGGAAGTCTTCACAGTAATGTTCAAGAACCGAGAAGACTGCTGACGCAGACGGAAGCTAAAACAGACCATCAGATCTACTCTGATGGCCCGCGGATGCTCATGGCATCGCGAGTCGCCGGCGCGGCGGTGCCGACGACCGGATGCAGTAGTGCCAGCAACCGGATTCAGCGACCAGAGCAGTCTGGCAGCCTGGAGGTGGCGGCGCCCAAACGCTCTACCAGAGTAGACCTGCCGCGACAACAGTTGTGGCGGTGCAACGCGGTGGAACCTACAGCCGCACGGGATCCCGGGATGATGTCGGGGTGGCGCTTTTCACTACCTGGGTGAATTATCACCCCCCCCCCCTCCCCGATATGCACGTTTCGTTCAGTTAAGCTGGCTGAGCCAGTTCCCCCGGCCGGGTCGGGGCGGCCCATGCAGGTCGGACCGCACCGGAAGTGTCGGGCCGCGCCAGCCGGGTTGGGTTGGGTCGACCCCTTCGGTTTGACCCAGGGGGTGTTGGGCCGGGGTCGGACCGGGCCCAGACCCCTTAAAATCTTACCTTCTTTAGCTAAACGACAATAACATGAGTTGTGTACCTCCGATAGACTACTCCTAGGATATCATAATGCACCAACTAACAGAAAATTTTTGATGTGCTGATGATCATGAAATGGGATGTATAATCCATGACAAATAAAAATCCCTATACAATGGACATAAAATATCCAGATCTATCATCCCTCAAAGACTCGAGATAGAAATTATAGTCTTAGGACGTTTGAAGATCCATCCAAACCATATCCCAAGGATGTAACATCTGGTTGATATCATCCCAAAATCTACATTAAGACTCTTGAATCATATTCATAACATCTCATTACCTTATTTAAGGTATTCCATCACCCGTGTTTTGATAACCACATGGTTGGTATTCATTTTTTGTGTTGTTGGTGAAATTTTGGATAATTTTGAATCTATATTTGTTTTTCATGGTTGTAACACTTTTATAGAATACCATGTGCTTTGGCCAATAAATTTTATTCCCTAGTGAGATCTACTAGATAGGGTGAATGGTTTGTCCAAACTATAAATCCATCCTCAAAACAATGCACCTATTGGACAGTGGTGAATACCTGGTTAGTGAAAGAATATACTGAACATGCTTCCATCCTAGGTACCATATCTAGAAGTCCAATAACGGTGAACTGTTAGGTTGTATGATATTCCAAACCATACATCCCTCCCCTAGAAAACATTTTAACATTTTTAATTTTCCACTACAATTAATTTTAAAGAACCTAAACCACTAGTTTAACAATATATTCACCCCAATTCAACCCTAACACTATTTTTTCATCATTAGATACTCCTAATAAGTGATTTTGGCATATCAAGCCTCTTAATTTGGGGAATCAATGTTCTATTGGATGATTTGATCCTTCTCTAATAAATAGATCTCCTCTCTTATGGTTTCCTATAGTATCACATTCATTCATACTTATATTTTTATAGATCATCATGTAATTGATCGATCTAAACACCATTTTATTTTATATTGATTCTAGGATATTTTCATTGATCTTATGCACCCTCATTTTTTGTTAGTGTTCCCCATTTTGGGTGTTCTCAAATGTAATCCCATAATTAAAAGTTTTGGTTATGAATAATTCTTTTCCCAATGATGGGAAACATAAATTACATTATTAAATAGTAATTATTTTTTAATTTGTTTAGAAAATTGTATTAATGATGATTTGATCTTTGATTTTAAATGGTTTTGAGATTTGAAATGAACACAACATTCAATGGAATTGGAATTTTTGTCATTATTTATTATATGTGATGGATACATTTAAATATTATTTTGATGAATTGATTTGATTCTTATTTTGAGAAAATGGATTAAATTGGATGGTTATTGGAAATATCTGGAAAGGAAGAAAATATATAATTAGGTTTTTAAAAGAGAAAGGCATGTTGAATATTGATATTCATAAATTATATTTTGATATTATTTATGGTGTATAATTATCAAGTTGCAAGAATTAATTATTAATTGACTCAACAACATATATAATAAGAATATAGAAGGTGATTGGGTAAATAACTTTATTATTCATATCCCCAATCACTAGATTTATGATGAACATAATAACTAAACCTTATTCATCATTACTTCCCATAGTGGCTAATCAAATGGGGTGTAGATTAAATTCCCATAGTGGCTCCTAAAATGGGGTGTTTATTTGATTGTTCCACATATCTAGATTTGTGATGATAAAAGATAAATGTTAATATCCTATTACTAAAAAATGTAACTAACCACATGGATGTATTTCATTTTTCTTGATATTCCGGATTTGTTTATATATTCAATTAATTAATTAATATATTTTATTCATTTCAAATCCTATATATAGAAATTATTTTATATAGAATGTTTATTTATAAATATTTAAATGTTTTTTGGATATATTCTCCATCCATTTGAATCAAATAATATTTTGATTAAAATATGCATGTTGAATTCCATTCAAGGTTTTCTTCATATAGGTAGAATAAATGATATATTTTTTTTGGTAATGGTTCTTAAACACTTGGTGAGACCCTACCAGGCTTTATAGATCACATTATACCTATATATTCATGTATTTGTAGACATTCACATAATAGATCATAGAAAATGGAAAGTGAAACTTGGAGGTTGTTGATATATATAATCTATCAGACCGTGGAGTGATGATGGTGACTAGTGGAGTTGTCTTCCAATTCGTACATAGAAGATTTTGATAAATTTTTTTTGATCACTGTTGTTTTCTTTTAGATGATTGTCTATATGATTTACTTTTTTATATATATTTGTTTCAGCTATGTTATTATTATAAAGTGTTTATCATACTTATTTTTATCTGTTATTGTTTGTTGTTTTTTGGATTATTTATACCCATAATGGTCATGGATCATTACAGGTTCTATTAGAAAACTAATGGGGATGGATAATGCTCATCAATATATATCATTCCTAGTTCACGTATCATGGTACTAGGATATCAAGGATGTTTTATGGAAAACTTTTATCATAGTAAGGTAAATCACCTATCCTTAATGTCATTATGTGGTATGGGTAATCCCTGTATAAAGGATTTCATATTTTTTAGATGTAAGTGGTATTTGTGCTTGAGTTCATAGGTAGATCTCATTATAACGAGCCTAAATACATTATGGGTACTTTTTAAAAATGATTATTGAGGAATGATTTGATCTCATTCTAGTTGATTAACTACTTTTGAATTGGGTATGTTGAAATATAAATCTTGACATCCTCTATGTTGGGATTTTAATTCTTATTCATATTTTATGAGTTAATGATCTGATTAATCTTCTAATGTTTTATTTTTGTTTGTTTATGATTTATGTCTTCTTGACTCTGAGAATATGTATGAATAGGCCCCATGAGTATTATATTATTGAATAAAATTGATCAAATAATCTCAAGTACTATTATCTTGTTGAGAATTATTTATGTGTTCTGAATGATCTAGGACATAAACATAAAAAAATTCTCAATTAGTATATAGTTGTGGAAACTCAAAGGGGTAAACCATGGATAATGAGGAAGTGATTTTTCAATAGAATGAACCTTATTTCCAAGGATCTAATAAACCTTAAAAGGTTTTGGATTTATTGAACAAGATACGAAACCACTTAGAATTCTTAGAAACACATAATTCTATATAGGTGATGTGTGATACCATCAAGATCTAAAGGCCTAATAGGAGATTGTGTTATTTAATGGTGGTAATGGAGAATCTAAAGGGTTAGAGTGGAAGTATGTTACATTAAATTAAAAAAATTAGTAATATATATAATATATGGAACAAGTTTAGGCTATAGTGTTTTTAAACACCAGTAAGCGGATAAGAATGTGATGTAGTATATGAACGACATTATTGAGCTTCAACGGGTTTCACCATTGATTTTATTGAATGGGATGGTGAAGGTTAAAAAATTAAAGATGTGTATGAACCCTAATATTCATTCATTGTTTGTTTTACTAAATATCACTTCCTATAATAACATTTTGGAAGGGGTTTTGACGGTTGATCTTGATTAGAATGGTAATTCATGGTTTATGAGTGACTTTTTTCTCATATTGGAGGATCTATGAGTTACATTAATGAAAATAAGAAGTATGATGAGACTCATTCTTATTCTACATGAAATATATCCTCTATACCTCCTAATTTTCATGGAAAACTACCAATGACTTTCATAAAATGTTGAATGGTAAGACATTTAAAACGGGATAGCTATGAAAAACCCAATATCCCATTATTGTGAAACTTCTCAGACAAATAAGAGAAGTTCTACCATATGTTTTATTCTTCACATAGTGGTAAGGGTTCATCAGTTCTTCAACGTACCTTGGGGAAATCTGTTTATATATGAATAAAAGGTATATAGGCACATGAATACTAAAAAAATTATTCATGTAAAGGATAATTCTCTAGAAGAAAAAGTTGAAGGTAAAATGATAATGACATGTGCCATCAATAATACATCCACTTTAGTGATTACTAATTTGATATGGTTGAATCTCACTAAGTTATATCAAATCATATTTTAATAATGCTTCATCATGTTATAGATATTATCTCTAGTGTGATGGATATTACAATGTCCCTTGAAATAGAAAGAGAGTATGGCCTTCATATTCCTTATTGTGTCATCTCTTTATCAGAGTATGATTTGGCATTGAATTTTCTATTTATCGAATGGAATCCTCTTTATGTCATTATATATATATATTTGATCATTTCTACTAAGTCCCAAATAGAATCTTACTTTTTGATTTCCTCTTTTAATATGCCCATTGAGGTGTTTCATATTTTCCACGGATAATGGGAACCATGATCAAGTAGAGATAAACCTTCTTATCCATTATTTGTGAAATTAATATCACTATTTTCATTTGATATAGAGTTATAATCATGGAGTGATAATATCCATGTAGTTATAGTCATTTTTCATTAAGTTATTTATTTTTATTTCTCTATTTTTTCACTTGTATTTGAGGTAGAGCTCTTAATTCATTAATTTCATGCTCCTCAACCGGGGTCGATTTCTACATACTAAATATAAATTGTATAGCTGAAAGATACAAATAATGTATTTGAATATTTTTTAGATACCCTTCATTAACTTGAGTGAGTCACCTTAGGGTTTCCTAATCACTTTATAACAAATTTTATTGAGAAACATCACCTCTATATTGATTATTATATACAAATTTGAGTTATGATAATGGTCATGTATTTGTTACCCTTGATTGATGATCTATTGGATTAATTTATGGGGAAATGTTGGTTTTGGTGATTTATCATCAATCTGTTTATCACTAGTTTAAAATAAAATAATATATCATTCATAAAACTACAATCTATTGTAGGTATGTCTTTTATGAGTATAATTCTGTGCGATTTTGTCTATCCATTCTTCATGTAGTGTTTATGGTGTTGAAGAATATATTATTTCAAGAGTATTAATATATGTTCATGGTTTTATTTTTTAACTAAATTCTGGTTTAATCTCAATATATGGATTATCTTGTGTTTCATATGAGAGTATTTCTAGAAATGTTGAGAAATCACCAAATCGATGCTAAGCTAAAAAAAATCTGATTTCCGCAGTCAAGGAGTAATTCTATTATGGAACATGGTCTCTAAACAAAGAATTTTAGTTGTTTCTATATAGGTGAAAGTTGTTATGATATGGTAGATACTGATTAATGTTTTCAATATTATAGGTATCTTGTGATTAATATGGTCTTATCACCACCTTGTAATTTATATTTGGATGTTGTATTCTTTGATGACTTCCTTCACTAAAAAGGGATGAAGACCTCTTTGGATAATTAATGTCAGAGTTTATTTTTATAACTAAAATTTAATTTGACATTTGTGTCGATGTTTCCTCCATTAGAAGTTGCCTCACATATTTTGGTCCTCTGTAATTAAACAATTTCATGTATGGGATATGTTGTTATATAGTGTGATCTCATATTATCCTATGGTTTTGGGATTATTAGGAATCATGTAACAAATAATCTGAACCACGACTCTAAATTTTTAGTCCGGATTCATACGATAATTAGTTGGTAGTTTAACATTTTAGAAAATGGGTTACCATGTTCTCAGTCAACAAAATCGTGAGATAAATATTCTCTCATAAATTTTTGAATAATCAGAAAATGTATTGAGTGGAGTACCTATAATCTTTTGATATGGACCTTTTAGACAACATATGAAAGGAGAATTTGTTTTCTAAAGCATTGAGTATGAATATGACAACCTAGGACATGAAATAATTATCATAAGAGGGTATCATGATGAGTATGTTTTCATAGTTTGACATGCAAGTGATGGTAAAAGAGGAAAATTTTACTTTTCTAGGTTTTATTTAACCTATTCTATTACCAGGTTGAATCTTACTAAGTAGAAAAATGAATATAAATTGTATTTAATTTGGTAATCCCTTTATGTAATGGACACCATCATTGAGTGGTCATTATATTTTGAGGGTATACAGTGATATTAGAACCATTTTATTGTCCATTTATGTATGAGAAAAACATGTGATCGGGGACTTCCATAATTCCTAGTGGGAGGTATTCCATAAAACCGCGAAGATTATCTTATACGTAATGATATGATTATGGTGTCCATGTATGAGATGAGACCATTAAAATTTTAATTCTAATTTCATACATCCCAATTTTTCATGTCCTAGAAACAAAGACTTTCATGATTACCTATGCTACTTTTAGTACTGACTTGAATGTGGGATGATATTTCAATAGTCTCTACGGTTGGGTTTCATTGTACCTCTTATAATAAGAATACAACCAATCAGTTGAATAAATCATACCACTTCAATCTAATTTGTGATAGAAAAAGATTTAGAGACTTGGGTTGTCTCTATATACTATTTATTTTCATGTTTTATGGAGTTTAATTTTTTATTTTATCTTATTGGGATCCCAATTATAATTATATCTATTTTATATTCCATCAAGATGTGACAGTATATAAGGTTTTCTTGAGTATAGAATATCACCGGTATAGGGATGTCCATTTGTAAAGAGATATGTATATTTATTGTGACATGATTCGTGCCTACTTTCTGGGTTTTGGGGTAGTGTAAGATGTCCTTCTAGGACTGGTTGTGATTTTTATAACAATAGTTAGTAGTATGCAATTAAGATGGCTCAATATGAGGCATTGTATTAATGTCTTTATTAATATCAATTGTTTTTGTCGAAGATTGGTAAAATTTATATGGAAAGAGAAATTATTTTCTGTGATCCAAAAAAAGTTTTATTTTATTCCTCATAGAATTTCTAAAGAACATAATTAGACCAAATCTAATGTTGAATGTTGTCACAAACTGTCTTCCAAGGCCCATGTCGTGACCACCCCAAGCCCGCCATCCATAGGCCAGGGGCAGGTGACTAGCACCAAAGAAATAATTCCCTAAAATAGTGAAGTAATTGCCTTTATAACCTATAAACTCACATAATATATCACAAATCTAGATACAAAATACTATGTAAATTTTATAGAAAAAGTGTGATGAAAAGTAAAAGCGGTCGGAAATACAATCCCAACTATTAATTATGAGGAACTGGAAGTACATGTACAACTGAAGAAAAGAAAAAAACGGATTCTAGATCATTCTCCCAAATTCCAACCTGAAGGGTAAGAACAGATAGCCTCCTCACCACTACACATCTGTCAGTCTCCTCCATGTACCGACTCATCTTAAGGTCCACCTACAGATACTGTCAAGTCATGGTAATCTCAGCCTTAGTGAGTGATGTTCGTCATTTGCATCTAACACAATACGGTGCGAGCATTTCCCGTGAAGGAGTCAGTATAACAATACTCAATAAAGACCCCAAGACCCTCAAGGTCTCAAAAAATATAACAACCATAAGACACAAAGTATGAAATAATCAGATAACCTTACTTAGGTATTTGTTAATTCATATACCTAAGTTATCAAGTGATCCATCTCAGTCATGAGGAAAACAAAAAAGTACTGACTCAGCTAAACCTGTATTTTATTCTAGGGGATGTATCAAGTAACATTCCCAAGGAATTATCAAAACCTGGGGTACTGGAGAACTCATCCTTTATCAAGTATAGTGGGACTGCCGCATCACACATAGGCACTTCTCACTATCCTTGTATAGCTGATGTACTCCTATAAAGTATTGTGGGTCTGCTGCTTTACACAGAGGCACTCCCCACTGCGGGTCTACCACCACAACTAGGAACTCCCCCTAGTAGCATGCTGATGTACTCCCCCTATCAAGTAACATGTGTTTTCTACCTCACAAAGTTCACTCCTCATCTATGGGTCTGCCACCACAACTAGGTGCTCCCCACTGGGCTAGTATAATCACCCTGAGTCAAACGGTCATCAGTCATCTGGTCTCAACCAGCTACTATGTCTCTGTACTTTTCTCGATTATCACTTGGGGGATCCACTCCACGATCTACTAGTCGATATACCAACTGTCACATAGTCCCACAAAGAATTCTCTCAAAGTTGTGCCACGTCATATGGTTCTCAACACAACAGACTGTGCGTCAATCAGATTACCGGTCTGTGAGTTATTACCCATTAGTCATGGAGGCTTGATGGGTTCATCCACGATCCAACCTAACCATATCTCAATTATACCACAAAATATTGTGGGTTATACTCAAGGGTACCATCATGCTCCATGATTACGGGGGCCACTAACGATTTTCCAAATATACGTCCAGTGTCAACGATATGGCCAAATGAAAGTAAAGGGTCTAAGTGGACACATGTCCAGTCCGACACAGTCAGACCGACATAGCCCATCCCAGTCTGGGCCGACCCAGTTCAGGTCAACCTGGATGGACTCGTTGGGTCGGGCGTGGCCCATTGAGTGGCCCAGCAGATTTGGTTTTTCCGGGCCCACTGGGCCTAGCGCAGCGGGCCGCGAGTGGTCATGGAGGGTCGCAAGGGCGTGGACCGACCACGTGTCACTGTGAGGGTGACTTGGCCTGGAGGGATCCACGAGGGCGGATCGGCCTTAAGGGAATCATGAGGGGTCAGTTCGGCCTAGAGGGTTGTAGGGCGCGGCTTGGGCCGGCGCAGCCTGGGGCCGGGATGGCATGGTCGGGGTGGCTAGGGAGGCCAGCGTGGCCCGGGAGGCTCAGCTCAACACGAGGTGGCTCGTCTAGGAGGGCCGAGACCATGGGGTTGGTTCAGCTAGGGCACCACATGGGGCTGTAGCTGGTTCGGTCGACGATGGCACTGAACGCCGTGGGGGCGGCGTAGGCTGCAGAGGCCGCAGGTGGCGCGACCGTTTCCTTCGTCGCCTTCGCCTCCATTGTCTCCTTCCACCGTTTCGAAGAATACTGCAAAAGAGAATAGAGTATCGTCCAAGCCAAGTTGGTTTGGTCCGCACCCTCTAAATTTATGGTAGTAGCAATTGGCTCTTAAGATCGAAGCACACCAAACCCTCCCGCAATGATTTATCCCAAAACCTGCAAAAATAAAACATATGTGGATCAACTAGTTAGAATTTAATCAGAATTATTTGTTTTAGAATGAAATAATTAGGGGAATATAATATCAATCAGAACAATCCCCTACCATATTCATTGTTCGTCGACAGATTCACAGGGAAGAAGATAGAGTTGTCATCATTTGTCGTGTCTGACACACACCTGCAATCCCATGCTCGAGCATCGGTTCAATAACGATGATGGAAAAGGAAGGTCGGACGTTAAAGTCATCCCATGTTAGTTTCCTCCACAAGGTGTTTCTGAGGAAGAAGTTGAAGATGCTCCTCGCCAGCATTATTCATAAGAGAATCATGTTCTTCGCTCGAAGGAGAGGTTCTTTTGTTGGAGAGATCATTTCTCTCAGATTCTTCTTCCTCATTTTCCCACAAAAGATTAGGTATCCCAAGATAATAAATTATAAAATCTAATATGATGTTGGTATAATATTCAAAATAATTTGAAACTGATTAAAGAATAATTGGAAAAATTAATGGCATGTGCATTGGCACAATTAAGGTGGAGGAGGTCAAGAGGCTGTCCCTCATTTATTAGGGAGATGAGAGGTTACCTCAATTAAATGGGGGGTTTAATTCCGGGTGGTCCCCACCACCATAACCTTTTGTGTGGGGTTAGGTTCAGGTGGGCCCCACCACCATAACCTCTCCTTGGAGGTTAAGGTCAGGTGGTCCCCACACTTCAACTCCCACATGGAGGTTTACTTCTGGTGGACCTTACCTCCAAATTCCACTTGGCTGGTTACAACATATTAAATAAAATAAAGCATTTCTATATTTTATTCTATTATTTCCATGAAAACCCCAAAAACTAACATTGACCCTCGACCAACTGTCATTGAGGTGATAGTATTCTTAAGTGAAAACTGGCGCTGTGAGTTCAACGCTTCCCTCAAATTTCAATTCCGAGCATCGGTTCAAATGTTAGGAAAACCCGCTCAAACATTCATTGAAACCACCCAAAAAAACATTAGAAATGGATTTCGGGCACACCAAACCTCGGAATAACATGATGTCAATATTTATAGACTCGTAAAATTCCCATTTATTTTTTTCAAAAAAAATTACATGTAAATTCCATGTATTTACAAATTACATATCTTTTCAATTGATTTTTTGGTTAGTGATTATGTGTTATTCAGTGTTTCACCTCTATTGGGTCACCAACAACACGGGATACTTGTAAAGATGCCTCTTAATTTTGGGGTACCATCATTCATAGTTGATATGGTGAGAAAAGTGTATTACATTTAGAATAGCCCCCCATAGGAGATGTTTATACATAAAGGGTTGTATGTATCACAATATCAAATATACCGATCTGTCCCAAAAAAACTCTTGAGATTGGAGGTTCTTCATTCGCCACATGATTTATCCATTATTGAACATTTTTAAGGATTCTTTATTTAGAGTAAATGGATCTTCATGGGAGGAAGGTACCTTTGGTTTGTGTGCGATTGAAAATGGATATAATTCTCATGAAAAATGTATGTCTGATAGATTTATGAGGGAGAAGTGGAGTTATCTCTTGGATATGGAAACATCTTGATAGGATTTTAGGGGAAAAAATTATTGTGGTGAGATTAAATCATCATGTTACCTTATTTTAGGAATTACTTGAACTTCATTTTTATCTCCTTTGGGTTGGTTATTTTTTTCCGAAGAAATTGATATAATTTTTGAAGCATTTTGGGCTATTCAAGGTTGGCACATATATAAGGAAAATTGATTTTTTTTCACATGGAAATTTGTGTTCCCTGTTGAGAGACAACTTAATAGGGAGTGAAATCTTCACAAATTGTGATTCCATCCCTCAAATCCATATACCCATGATTATAGGGGAATTTATGATTGGTGAAATGTTTTATTTTACATTATTTCTAAACCATGAAATCCATTCGGAAGTCCAGTTTGGGTGTATAGTTAGAGATGAATGCTTCTCTAACAATTTATCCCACCTAAGAAAATAATGTAAGTAATTTTAATTTCTTATTATATTTATTTTATAAATCATTAACTTTGGAATTATGATTCTAATCACCTACATTTACCATTAAATGAGTTTTTCATCCTTGGGGAATCTATAGATGTGATGTCTTACCTTCATAAACGTACTTTAATGAATCAAATTAATTTTTGATGATCTCATCCTTCTTCGGTAAGTTGATCTCTTATATTGTGGTTTCAATTGATCTATAATTATATCATCCTAATATCATGATAGATATGAATATAATTTATGGATTAAACATAATTTTTATTGGGTATTTATACTTGGTATTGTTCCTAGGTCTTCTACTTCCATGATATTCATTTTTGTTAACTGTTATGGATGTTTTGTATTGTAATACTTTTATTCAAAGTTAGGTGCTTTCATTATTATTTTTACAGTGAATGAAACCATAAATTTTTTGATTAAATATAATATCATTTTAAAATTACTTATAATATTTATTTTAAAAATATCTGTTCTTTTATTGGAAATGGATATAATATTTTATAAAAACCCAATTTAAATGGAATTAGAATATTTTAGAGAATTAATAAAATGTATTGGGTTGATTTATAAATTTTTTTGAAATGATTTTATTTTTATCATAATAAAAGGGATTAAATTTAAATTTTATTTTAAATTTCATGAAAGCAATAATATTATTATTTGGTTAAAAAAGTGTAAGGAAAGATGAAAACTAAAATTGAGAAATTGTATTTTGATATTATGTTACAAGATTAATTTTTTATTTGATTGATTTATTAATTTCTTTATTGAATACCAAGTACTCTTTGGTTGTATGTAGACATCTTCAATAAGAAATATAGGATCGTTTTAACCTGTCAATAGACATAATATGATATAAAATTCTCATCCATGTTCAAAATGAAATCCCATAACAGCTTCTAGAATGGGGTGATGATTTTTTTCCTGAAATAAATCAAATAATGGGTTGTTTATTTGTGTTTAAACACATATCTAGAATCATATTTTTGAAGGAGAAGTGTGATAATCCTATTACCAAATAAAAAATAACAGAGATATATTTTTCACGGTTTTATTTATATCTGATTTGATTATAATATCCAATGATTTATTGATCATTTTTATTCATTCCAACTGAATTATGTAAACTATTCTGTATAAAATTTTCAATTAATCATGTTTGAAAGTTGTTTTAATAAATTATCCATATAATTGAAATAAATAATTTTTTGATTGAAAATATGCATATATAATGTAATTTCATATTTTACATAAGCATATAGAAATAATATTAAATTATTATTAAGCTTATTATGGAACACTTTATGAGATCGTGACGATCATTATACCTCAAAACCAAAATTTTCCTTCAAATTTCTAAAGACATTCTTATGTCTAGCCCAAGAAAAGTAAAATTTCTATATGGAGGTGGTGGATACTCTAGATCTTTTAGACCATGCAATTATGAGCGGGACAAGTGGATCTTTTTTCCACTTATCACATAGAGGATTTTGGATATGTTTTCTATTTTTCATTGACATTTCCATTGAGATGTTTATCTATATAATTTGGGTTATGTAATACATATTTTTTCTGGTACTTTTTCATTTTCTAGTATTGAGTATACTAACTCATATCTATTTTCTTCCACTATTTTGTTGAAAATTCATTCATAATATGATCATTATTGATACCAAGTTCTAGTTCTTATCCCATGGGGATCATGAATTCCCTTCTCTGTATATCAGTTTCATCCTAACTATGAGGATAACAATGTATATAGGATTGTTCATAAAAATATACATAGAGAGTTTCAATCTTTTTTTGAGATGTGTCTCATGATGTTAAAAAATTGATAGCATGGCCACCATTCATGACATTTAAACTTGTAGACTATCATCCCATTTAAACATCAGTGGATACTACAACTGAAACTCACACATAACTATTCCATTAATTTTCCATGTCTTGGGGGTCCATGAACATTATACATAGATATAACAACCCCATCCTTATAAACATATTATTACATGATTTTAAACATAATTATCTATCATTTGGAAATAATTTATTATAATGTCTAATGTATTTGGAAGAATAGGTACATAAAATTTGCAACATGGAAATAATAATAAAAAATAATTAATTTAATATTTTTAATGTGATCCTAAATCTTGTTTATGTCTTAGAACGTCATAGGTAATCTTGAAGAATATTTAGAAAATTTGCGTGACTGAAAATATATAAAAGGGAATAAACAATGGAAAAAACATAGAATAAAAGTTTGAAGGCATACCATGATAAAATAAATGACAAATATCTTGATTAAACATGTGGTAGAATAATATACAGAACATGGAATCACATGATCTTTGAAATATTTTAATGTGGATGAAACATATAACATGATCTGAACAAGATTAATTGTTATCTACTAAGTCTATATAACTATATGTATATAGTCCCATTATAGATTAGGGTTACTCTCTAATCACATACATGAATCTCATGAGACTAAAAATTATCCAATTCATTAGAGTGAAATCTTGTAGCACCCATCATAATAGGGTTATGCATATCTGTGTCGCATAAATAATGAAACATACAGAATACACATAATAGTTTCTCATAGGAAGAATTGGATGTGGTAATCATTTAATGAGGCAAAACAAAAGGTCGTATCATAATAGAATGCATGAAATAAAGGATATAATAATTTATTGAAAATTATAAAGTAAAAAATAACAATACATCCTATATAATTATATCCAAATGATGTTAATACATGGAAAATATTCTTAGGGAATTTTTATAAATGATCCCTTTTAGTACAGATTATGGGAAATGATTAAATTGAATTTAAAAAGGATAAAGGTATAAATATTTTGATAAAAATAGAAATGAACTAAAATAGATTATTTATTATATAATAAGTGTTACTAAAATACTATTGGTCCCCTAAAATAGTTTATGTAGTCTACTTGAATATGGGTATGAAATGGAGATGTTCCGTTTAACCTGAATTTCTTGTCCGGAGGAATTGAAAAGGGATGCTGATAAATAATTTAATTACACATAAAATAAGAATTACATGATTTGGATACATAATTTTTTATTATTTAAATGTAATTTCAATCATGAATTTTAGAATAATGAAGAAATTCATATGTGTAATGAGGGATAGGGTGCAAACTAATGAAAAAATTGTGGTGTAGAGAGATCCAATACGATATGTTTGGTCGTTTCATACAGTTTCACATAGTGCACTAGATAATAAAATTATATTATTTAATAATTTAATTTAAATCATATTATATATTTATTTCTATTTATTATAATTTTATTATGTTCACTTATCGCCTTTTTGATGAGTTATAATGTTTAATTTCTTCATTAGGGAAGTGTTCCATTCATGGTTTTGTGGTTGTTTTACTTTTGTATAATTATTGAAGTGATTTTCTAGTTAGAATAATTATCCCAAAGAGAAATTTTATGGTATTAATGCATTTAATATATTTCTAATTGTTCCACATATCATTTTTTTGGTATGTGGATGATTCATTTGATATAAAATTAATGACAGTTGTTTAATTTATTCTGGTAGTTTTTCAATAATTAAAAATTAGTTATATTTTATTGTATATTATGATTATTTTTCAGTTATACATGGTAATTATAGTTAGAATTCAATATTATAAACCATTATTAAATGGAAAAAAGGATAGAACACAGAAATCATATGGGTCTGACAACAATTTCCCGCATCCAACATATTGAAAATTACATATCAAAATATGTAAAAGTATTCACATAACCATACTAATAATTAATTTAACATTATAATTGAGATTCATCTTGATTTATGGTTTTGAGAACATCATAATCGACCGATATTTACACCAAAAAATATGATGTAGTAGACAGAGTCTTTGGCATAACTGAGTTGTCTTTTCTCAACCTTGTCTTTGAGATTAGCAGAGATGAAGCCCACATTATCAAAATGATTATTTATTCCATGTTTAATAATATATTTATGTGAGTATTTACCACTCCCTGGAGTCTTAATCTGGGATAATTTTATCACACTTTCATCAACATTTACATGTTCACACATATTAGGGATTTTCGAGGAGGCACAAAATTTTTGAATCTACTCATAAATATTATTGATTTTTTAATTAGAGCCAAAACATCAATATTTTTCTTCCCATATTGACATATCTGAGTCTCTTAATTGTATAAAACCTCACCCCATAAACAAATCCTTGGTATTAGTATATTTTAAAACCTCAAAGAAAGAAACTTCACATGAATTTTGATTAGCAAGAGGCTTCTCATTCATCTCAGCACCCATAGAGTGAAAATGGAACCTCATTACATGACTAAATTCATTTATGAATAGGATTCCCCTTACACATATAACACATTTAATCTAAAAATCCCTCATATCCATTCAACTACCATAAGAATACATTTCCACCTGACAATGAATTTCACATTCATAGGATCAATCACTACATCAATGTTACCATTAAAATGAAACTACAGTACCCTAATGTAACACTTATACTAGAGGACTCATCCCATCAGATTAATTTTCATTCTACTAAAAAAATCTTTAATTTATGAAAATGAAGAATAGGTTCTTTTACTTTGAGAAATCATGGGGTTTTTCACATATATTCACAAAACAAGCTCCATGAGTGACTAGTTTTTTAAAACCTGATAACACTTACCCCTCAGAGTGTTTTCTAAAATCATTATCTAATGATCTACAACATTCAAAAGGCATCCTAGCTGAGACCTATTTATTTTGATTCAAACTCCATACAAAATTTTTCTCCATTAATTTCCCATGACTACAAACATCCAATATATTCCCCAGTCACTTGAAAATAGGTCAAAAATCAACCCATGAATCAAATACAACTGATTGTATATAATATAATTAATCACCAAAATCCATACCAATGGAATAAATATGAATCTTAAAAACTTCAGTCTTAACACATATTTTCATTGAAATCAATAGAAAAAAATCTCATATTTTTCTATCTGAACAATAATAGGTTCTTATGAAGTTCCCTATCATGCAAAGAATATATGGATTTTAAAATGTATTCAAGAGTTCCAAACATCTAACCCATATAACCATGGTTTGAGAATATCACTTCATATGAAAACAAGACATCCATTTGATGAGAGGATACTGATATCCATTGGATATATGATGTGTGCTAAACTAATCTAGGATTAGGTCATATTATGTGGAAAATCATACTATGACATGCTTAAAGTAAAGGATCCCAACTATTAACTTCTCCTATAAAAACATAGTTCCAAAGACGTGGTGGCTGAATGAATTCTTCGATGGATATTGTTTGTTGAGTCGTTTAATCAATGTTAGGTGACATAACAAGGAACTATCATTGAATTCTACATTTTAAATCGATGGCTGCATGGATCCTTTTAAAAAACTCTAGATCATTTAGGATGAGAGAAATTTAATAGAATGAGGGGAGTTAGTTAGGGTTTAAGAAATGGGAGAAGGTAAATGTTTGATATCCTTTTACAGGTGTTGAAGTGTCCTCCCTTTCTTAGGGGGGAGGGTCCTGGGTGATGGACATAGATTCATAGGTCATCAAAAGATGTTATCTTATCTAGAGAGGAGTATATATTAGTTTTAAAACATGAAAAATATATAATATACATAAAAAATATAATTTACCCACAATATTGGTTTAATGGCCATCCTTGAAGGTAGTAATGGAAAAGGAAAACTTGTCGTCTCTGAAGGCTATGAACTGACATATCACGGTCAATATTTCAATTTTTAGAACAAAAGGAGAAGAAATGATATTTGACATTGAATATTAAGATAAGAAAAAAAATCATTTATATATATGATATTAGAATTATCCTTCCATTTTTTCGGGAATGTGGGGATAGGAAATTAAATGGAAAGAAATTGAAAGAGGAGGATTGAGGATTTAACCTCTTGAATGTAGTATTATTAGGAACCTGTATAAGGCACTTGTGTTCAGTCTATTATTAATTCCATAAGACCTTGGATATGAGTTAGAGTATTGGTAAGGAAATTTCATTACATATTGATTATAATGTGTGATGACATAAGATGAGCTTTTTAGGGGATGATTGGGGTGTTTTTTATTATAAAATTTATTAGTTTATTATTTTTGCTCAATATAATAAATAGTGTTAATACCTATTAATAAAGACAATAAATTTTTTTAGGATAGTCAGATAATAAGGTTGATTATATGATACATACATCATCAATGAATCAAAAAATATTAAAATTCTAAATATAGAAAGTTACTGCATTTCATTATTTACAAATTATTCTACTTTTTCAAAAGACTCTATAAACATCACACTACTTATTTTTCAATATGTACTTTTCAAAAATGTTAACCATTTTATGAAAATTATTTTATAAATATAGAAAATTAATTTTTTAAATAAATTCAATCTTTTTTCCAAAAATATTGATTTTAATTTTATGTTACATTCTTTAACTGTATGAAAATTTACTTAATGTTTCATAAAATTATTTTATAACTATAACTCAACATATTGTTAATTGATGAATATTTTTTTGGAATAAAAATTATATTTTAAATAAGTATATTAATTTTAATATTTTAAATAAACATTGACATTTCCCAAATATACCTACACATAATTTTTCATTTTTGAAAAATTTATTTACTTATACCAAGATATAAATATATCATATTCTAATTTATAAGATTCTTAAATTTTATTTATACTTTAATATGAGATGTAACAATGCAAACGACTATATTATTTTTCATAATAGTTATATTACTATTCCAATATTCATTTTATTTTACCAATGATCATGGATCCTTAATTTCTAAAAATACTATTTATTTTATTCATTCATCATTCAATTATAATTTCTCTAAAAGTTATGTGTTTTCATCATCAAATTTAATATTATATTTTTATTATTATGTTTAATTTCTAAAGATTCATTCATGAGTAAAGTCATTCTATTTAATCTATTTTATTTAAATGTCCCCATTATTATTATATTATTCTCTATTTATTCTCCTTAAATAATATTTTTCATTCTTAAGGAATTAATTTAAAACTAATGTATCATTTTTTATTTTGGAGAATAATTTATTTATTGGGTTCTATAAATGATATATGTTATTCATGACATAAGAAGGGAATTTACAATTATATAATTCTAGGTTATTACATTTTCCCCCACTGTTAAATTTTTTCATCGAATTTTTTTTACAATCTATAGTGAATGTAGGGGAGGGTATTTCCCCTTCAATACTTCCTCATATTACAATATCTCATCATTATACTTATGGTTTTCTACCATTTTTTATTGGACAAACTAGTGTTCTAGTTATGTGTAACCTTGTGTTTATGGTCTAAAATCTCCACTGGTTACTCCTTATAAAAAACATGGTTTTCAAGATATGCCACATCTATGTTTAGTACATGGGAGGGGTCTTGAATATACTTCGACAAGTGGGATTTGGGGAATACATCATGTAATTAAGTCATGGTTGTTGGAAGTTATAGTCCATATTCTACATCTATTACAAAATCAATAATATCGAAGGGGTAGAGGTACCTTGTACATATCATTCCTTCCATACAAAATATTATGACCATATTCTATGTAGATATGTAGAGGTATTATTTGTCACAAACCTCAAACTCTAAGCCACACTGATGATTATCTACATATCACTTCTATTAATTTGGTGATACCTTGATGTGATTTTAATGTTGTTCACCTTTTCAAGAATTTCATTTACCATTTTAGGTCCCAACACCTTACATTCACTACATCCCAGATTACAGGTGTTCTGCATATCTTCTCCTAAAGTGTTTCATATGGAGCTATTTGGAAGATTGAGTGGAAAATATTATTGTAAGTGAATGTGGCTAGTTGAATATATTTGTCGTATCATCCATTGTAGTCCATATATAACGATCACAACTTGTATTCCATTTTTTAATTAGTTCACTAAGAATGGCCATCATTTTAGAGATGATAATCCATAAAATGTTTAACTCGGTATTTATAGCTTATGGGGGATGTTTACAAACCATTGAGTAAAATCGTGGACCACAATTAGATATAATCGAAAATAGTACTCCAGGAAACCACACAACATATGGGAATTATATATATTCATTTTGGTTGAGTGATAAGTCATCTCAAATCCCAATAAATTGAATGGACTTTTTATGAAAATAAATGAAGTACCATATATCATTATTTCCTATGGATGTATTTTTATGTCCATTGAGAATTTCCAAAGTGATGTTTTCCTTTTTACATGTAGACATGGGTAATGGTTTCATCATCCCATTATAGTTTTTCCTTTCAACCTTTACTTATAGACATACCATAAACATTTATTATAAGGACTCGGCCTTAAACATTACTTATTTTTGAATTAAATGAATATTTCACATAGAGGATCTTTTCAGGTTTAGAGTTTTAGATAATTAGACCACAACTATTACATCTCAAAAGATTACACAGTAGACACTTATAACGACCCATACTTTACATACATTGTTAATACTTCAAAATTGAGGCACACTTATTACAACATATGACAAAACCACAAAGGACCGTATAGGTATAGTGTCTTTAGAAACTGGGAAACATAAACAACTGGTTCATAAATCTTCTACAGTGTCTCCCATTTATTTCATCATATCTAGGGTCCCTTTTAGCATATTCTACTTAATATCCATCTTCCTGACCTGGGGAAAAGAAAACATAAAAGGGTGATCTCAAATGCTCAGCAAGGGCAAATAAAGGAAATAAAAATCATATCATATCTTTTTGAAAATCAAAACCTGCAAAAGAGATCATAATATCTTAACATGGAATAAATCATAGAAGTGAAAATGAGATCCCCATAATCATAACATAAAACTTGAAACTTTGTGGAATGCACAAATAATCATGGAAAATCATTTCTTGTTAGTCATGACTCATTGCCAAGACTATCTTAGTGGACAAAGTCCCTTTCTGAACCGAGTTCACTCCACGTTTCAGTCCTGTATCACTGAACCGAAATAACCTTCCGTTCCAGCCATGTCTATCTCATGAGATATAAAATCTTTACCCAATGCATTGGAGGGAGATATAGGTCCCACCCATCTTATAATGAATCCATTCTTATGTGTGCCACATAATCATAAATCTTACATCATCACATAACCCATGTAATAAAAATGGGATTCATAAACAACATGACATCATAAAACAATTCATATAAGATAAAGGAATTCATAAAATTAATTCCATCACAACATGATCAAATCAATTTAATAATAGGGATAAAAACAAAACCCTTTATTATCTTAGATGGAAAATAGTTTTGATAAAACATTTGAACTCCATTCTTGAGGAAAATATCATTTCTTCTTCAAAAACATTTTTCCTTTCATAACATGTCATACAAATTTAAAATAAAAGAAGTTGATTAAAAATAAACTTGAAAACTTGTAAAGGAAGCTTCTTGGAAATAATGTTTTAAAAATCCATTCATGCCATATAAGTTAAAAAAAACATTCTTCGTACTTTTTTCGGAAAAGTCAAAAAGTACCTCGTACGAAAAACGACAAAAGATTCCTTTCATACATATTACTAAAAACTCACCGAAGGGTAAAAATGGATTTAAAAAATTGTAGGTGGATGGAAATAATATTACATATTGATGAAACATGGATGTGGATGATAAAATACACCCCAGTAAATACTTACGAATAAACAATCTCGGATAAAAATGAGATTGTGATATTTCCCTTACCTTAGGTCCAATTTGCCTTGTATGTGTCCGAAGCTCCTGTATAATGGTTTAAATAATGTTATTGACTTATTCCAGAATCATACATATTGATATGATATCATATATGGTCATATTCTTAGCTTCTTGTTAGTAATATTTCATTGTTACTTGTTACTCGGGTCTTTATTGCCTTTTGTTCTTACGCGTGTTTTGCCGAATAAATTCTTATTCTTATTTCAAGGTTATAGATACCTTATATCCAGAATGGTATTAGTGTAACATATATCATATTTATTCATTCAATTCATTTATATAATTACTATGTAATGATGATCATGTAGAACGAGTCGCATCACATCGTGGAGACAGTATTCCGTACGTACGCACGAGTGATGATATCGTTCCTATGATCGTGGAAATGTATTGGAGTATATATATATTATTTCAGTATCAATATTACTTTATAATAATCATAAATAGTTACTCATTACACCATTATACCCATCCTTGTAAAGTGATGGTGGAAAAATAGATTACACCACGGCGTGGAGACGGTATTTCGTACGTACGCACGCGCGGTGATTTCATTTTTCCGTAGGATGGATAGAAGGTGAATTAGGGTTGTTTCATATATATAATAACATATCAGTATGTAAGTAATACTGATGTTATTACTTCATCATGAAACAACTAAAGAAGAATAAGTTGAAGAAGAAAGAAATTGAAAAGATCGGTAATGGATATTACCTCTTCTTTGGAACGCCTCTTTGAATCCTCCACTTAAGGAACTAAGAGTGGTCTTTGGAGAATAACAGGACCTCTAGGACTATTCTAGGGAAGTGGAGAGGAGAAAATGGCAGGGGTTGGCCGAGCTTGAGTGCTCAATTTGGTGTGAGGAGGAGGGGGAGGAGGTGCCCGTTTATAAGGGAGGAGAGGGGCACCTTAGGAATATCTCAAAATATTATTTTATATTAAAGTCAAAATCGGTTTATAATGGTTCCAAAGGGTCTTATTTCGAAGATAAAGTGGGTAAGGGTCGAAATCCTATCAACCAATAGGATTTAGACAAGTTTAGGGTATTATTGTAACCTTATCAATTAGATTTAACTCTAAGTTAAATAATTTAACTTTTACCATGTCTTTTTGTTTTCTTTCACTATATGGTTAATACACTTACTATAACATGCCAAACGAACCCCAAATTGTTTATTATTAAAATATATATCCTTATCTAAGTCATTTGGCCGAACCTTAGATTTTTAGGAATACAATAACAATTAATAATATAATATTTGATTTAAAAACTATTTTGGGTCAATTTTGACACTATTTGATATATGATTTTTGTGAAAGTCATAACAGAATTATATGTTCGAACCAAGTTGATTAAATCAACACTAATATATCATAGTAACCTATAAAATTAGTGGAATTCATAAAAAGTCTTAAATTACATTTATTTTGGTGTTTATAACATCAATTATGTCAATATTTCATTAATAAGATAATTACTGCATCATCATTGTGTCATAAATAAAATAAATTATTTAAAGTCTAAAAATTACAAATAAAATACCATTATGTAGGAAATATTTTTATCTTTCTAATGAATATTTATAATCTAATATCCAACATATATAACCCTATGTAACAATTGTTTTTCTAAAAGATATATGCTTGTGTCATTTTTTGTATTCATTTTAACTTAATTAAAATAAAGTGTCATTATCACTTACAAGTGGATCAATGGGGTCCCAAAATCGACCCAAAGATGCCCATGGTCGACCATGTATCAACCAATAGGTTTAAGACACGTTTTAGGGTAATTTAATATTATTATAATATTATTTTTTAACCCTTATTTACCGGATTTACCCTTAACCATGGTAAATAAAATATTTACCGCAGTAATTATTCAAAATGTCTAAAAATAAAAGTTACCTATTTACACAATTTGAACATCCTGATTCCAAATATGGAATCCATTTTTCTAAATTCAAAACACAGAAGTGGCAGAAATTAATTTGAAATTAATTCCCGCTGTCAAAACAAAAAGCGTGTTTTTAAGAGATAATAACTATCAAAAGATTGACAATTGTTTATGTTCGGTTTAATTGTAACATTGTGTCCAATGACCAACATTATATTAAGTGGTAAAAATATATTCTAAATATACTTTAAAACCACTCAAATTCATAATTTATCACTATTAAATGTTTTGATTAAAAAAGTTGTTTTTAATTAAAATTTAGTAATTTTCACTATTTATCAAAATATTAAAGTTATCCGAAAAGTACCAAAATTTCACCTTAGGCTAAATTTGATATTCTGAGTCCAAAAATGAAGTCCATTTTGAAAAATAAAATTTATAAAATTTCAAAAAGTGGTTATTACTATTCATAACGGCAAGTTTTAATAGCATATTGTTATTTAGTGAAACTCGGTATTGCGTACGACGAAAGCTATCGAGGAAGGTCGCGATTGCGTGTAAAGCAAGCCAAGAAAGTGTTGGGTAGAAAAAGATTTCTTTGATGATTTATATAACATAAAAGTCTCGGGTGTTACATTCTACCCCCCTTAAAAAGAATTTCGCCCTCGAAATTCGTCACTTTGTAACAAACAGATGAGGATACTTCTCCCTCATCATATCCTCAAGCTCCCAAGTAGCTTCTTCAAGTTGGTGGTTCCTCCATAAAACTTTCACCAATCGAGTGGTCTTGTTTCGTAGAACTATTTCGCTATGATCCAGAATCTCTATCAGATGTTCTTCATAAGAAAGATCTTGCTCCAGCGGTACAACTTCTGAGCTGAGTACATGTGAAGGATCAGGTATGTACTTTCTCAGGAGAGATACATGGAACACATCGTGAACTTGAGAGAGATTCAGGGGAAGCGCCAATCGGTAAGCTACCTTCCCAATACGATCCAGTATTTTGAAAGGACCGATATATCTAGGGCTCAACTTCCCCTTCTTTCCAAATCTCATAACCCTCTTCCAGGGAGATATTCGTAAGAACACTTTATCACCCACTTCAAACTCTAGGTCTTTTCTTCGGTTGTCGGCATAACTTTTCTGTCGACTCTGAGCTGCTCTTATGTGTTGTTGAATAGATCTGACCTTTTCTGCCATTTCATCAACGAGATCAGGTCCTAATAGCTTTCTTTCCCCAACTTCATCCCATCAAGTTGGATTCCTGCATTTCTTTCCATAGAGAGCTTCATAAGGAGCCATCTGAATACTGGAGTGAAAGCTATTATTATAAGAAAATTCCACCAAAGGTAGGTGTTGATCCCAACCTCCTTTGAAATCCATAGAGCAAGCTCTCTACATATCTTCTAGGGTTTGAATTGTTCTCTCAGACTGACCGTCTGTCTGGGGATGATAAGCAGTGCTGAAACTCAACTCTATATCCAGAGTATTCTGAAGACTTCGCCAGAACTTCGAGGTAAATCTCGGATCCCGATCAGATATAATAGAAAGTGGTACTCCATGCAATCTTACCACTTCCTTTACATATATCCTGGCAAGCTGATCTAGAGAGAAATCCTCTCTAATAGTAATGACGTGTGCAGACTTTGTAAGACGATCAACTATGACCCAGATAGCATTATTGCCTTTGGATGTTTTAGGAAGTCCTGTGACAAAGTCCATAGTGATGTTTTCCCATTTCCATTCGGGTATGGGTAATGGTTGTAACATCCCCTTAGACTTCTGTCTCTCAGCTTTAACTTGTTGACAAACCAAGCATCGAGAGACATATTCAGCAACATCTCTTTTCATGCCATCCCACCAGAAGTACTCTTTCAGGTCCCTATACATCTTCGTGCTTCCAGGATGAATAGAGAATGAAGAACTATGAGCCTCATCCAGCAGCTCCTTCTTTAATTCGGGGATGGAAGGAACACAAACCCGATTCCTGAACTTTATTATCCCATCACAATCAAGGTTGAATTCAGGAACATTTCTCACCTTCTTTTGTAACTCGACATCTTCTTTCTGTGCCTCTTTAATCTTCACATGTATAGATGGTTGAACATTCATTTGAGAAAGATAAGATTTTTCCCCTTCCATTATAATTCAAGATCCATACTTTGTAAATCCATAAATATTGGATCTTTTGTGATCCTCATCATGGATAAACTAGCATGGTCTTGTCGACTTAATGCATCTGTCACCTTGTTTGCTTTCCCAGGGTGGTAATGGATTGAGCAGTCATAATCCTTAATCAGCTCCAACCATCTTCTTTGACGCATATTCAACTCCTTTTGTGTGAAAATATACTTTAAACTTTTATGATCAGTATAAATATCACACCTTTCACCATAAAGGTAATGCCTCCAAATATTTAATGCAAAGATTACCGCAGCCAACTCCAAATCATGTGTTGGGTAATTTTGCTCATGGATTTTCAACTGTCGTGAGGCATAAGCTATCACCATATCATTTTGCATAAGAACACACCCCAATCCCTTCTTGGATGCATCACTGTAGATCACAAACCTTTCTCCACTACAAGGCAGTGTGAGCACAGGTGCACTGGATAACCTTCTTTTCAACTCCTTGAAATTCTCTTCACATTCCTCTGTCCAGACAAACATAACTCCCTTCCGAGTCAACTTGGTGATTGGATTAGATTATCGTGAAAAATCTTTTACAAAACGTCGATAATATCCAGCCAAACCAAGAAAACTTCGGATCTCAGTTACTGTTGTTGGTCTCGACCATCTTTCGATAACCTCTGTTTTTGCTGGATCCACAGATATCCCCTCTTTTGAGATTATGTGACCCAAAAATGCAAATTTTTGAAGCCAAAATTCACACTTGGTAAATTTGGCATAAAGCTTCTCCTTTCTCAGGGTCTTCAATATAATTCTCAAGTGATCTTCATGTTCTTCCTTGCTCTTTGAATAGACAAGAATATCGTCTATAAAGACTACCAAAAATTGATCAAGATAGTCTCTAAAGACTCTATTCATTAGATCCATGAAGATAGCCGGGGCATTAGTAAGACCAAATGGCATCACTATAAATTTATAGTGTCCATACCTTGTACGGAAAGCCGTATTTGGTATATCCTCCCTTTTGACCCTTAATTGATGATACCCTGAACGAAGATCAATCTTGGAAAAGTATTGAGCTCCGCGTAGTTGGTCAAATAAGTTATCAATGCGTGGGAGAGGATAATTGTTCTTGATAGTGATCTTGTTAAGTTCTCGATAATCAATGCAGAGTCTCATTGATCCATCTTTCTTCTTAACAAATAGAACAGGTTCTCCCCAAGGTGACACACTAGGGCTTATGAATCCCTTATCATGATTCTCTTGGAGCTGCTTCTTCAATTCCTGCAACTCAATTGGGGCCATTCTATAAGGTGTCTTTGAAATAGGCAAAGCACCCGGTACGAGTTCTATTGAAAACTCAACTTCACGATTTGGTGGAAGACCTGGTAATTCCTCCGGAAAGACATCATCAAACTCCCGTACAATGGGCATATTCTTAATCGTAAGTTTCTCTCCAGCCATTTGAGATAAATAACCTTCATTTAGTGGAATCATGACCCATAAGATGGAAGGAATTTCCACTGGAAGGTTATGTTCATCCTTGCATTGATAGACGATCGTAGATTGATCTGGAATATGAAATGTCACTTCCCTTATTTGGCAATTGATATGAGCTCCATGTAGAGAAATCCAATCCATGCCAAGAATCACATCAAATTCTACTAAAGGAAGGATCACAAGATTTGCAGGAAGCACTTTCCCACAAACTTCGATCGGAGAAGAATTATAAACTTTTGATGCGATTGATGTGCCATTAGGTGTTGTCACAGCTAACTCAACATCTAATTGTTGAGGTAATACGGTGATACCCTTAGAAAATTCTTCAGAAATAAAAGAGTGGGTGGATCCAGAATCAAATAAATCATTTGCTACTTTAGAGTGGATGGTAAGTGTACCTTTCACCACTTCGTTATCGTACTCCACATCGCTGATAGAAATTGCATGTGACTTTTCTTTGTCTTTAGCCTTAATATTTTGTTGACGTCGACCATCATCATCAACCCTTGGATTTGGGCATTGATTGGCATAATGCCCCATCTCCTTGCACTTGAAACATTGAAGTGTAGTAGGTTCATTCTGTGTATCCCTTCCTTTGTTTGCGTCATTAGACATCTTCTTCCCACTATCACGGCATTCAAATGCCCGATGACCTTCCTTTCCACATTTAAAACATTTACTTGTCCCTTTAAGACAACTCTCTCCATGTTTCTTTCCACACTTTGAGCATAAGGGAAAGTTCATCTTCTTTTCAGTGTGCTCTTTAGAGTTTCCTTTGAATTCCATCTTCCTCTTCTTATCAAACCCATGTGACTGATGGGTTACTCCAATCTCCATCTCGACTTTGAGAGCACATCGAACGATTTCCTCGTAGCTATTGAAGTCCCCTATGGCTAACGCCCTTCGAAGACTTGGTTTTAAGCCACTAAAGAATCGATCGATCTTACTCTCAGGTTGGATAATAATACCAGAAGCGTACCTTGCAAGTCTTGTAAAATTTGCTTCATAGGTACTAACAGATTCATCATCCCTTTGCTTCAGTTCAAGGAAATCTTTCTCCATCTTTGTTCGGAGAATACGAGGGAAGTACTTATTGAAAAATAAGTTCTTGAACTCGTCCCATTCCATAGACTCAATTTCATCCCTTTGCCTCGTATTCTTAATAAGATTCCACCATTGATCAGCATCTCTTTCCAAACGATACACTGCTAGGATGACTTTATCATGTTCAGAACATTGAAGAAATGAAAATATCTTTTCAGTAGTACTAATCCATTGTTCAGCAACTAATGGATCAGTAGACCCACTGAAAGAAGGTGGACGCTGCCTCATGAAGGATTCAACAGATTGTTGCTCCTTCCTTTGCTCGTTTGGAAGTCCTGCATGATTCATAGCTTGAGAAAGTTGTGTGAGCATGGCTATAAGATTTTGCATTCCAGCTCCCATATCGTTTGGTTGCTCAGGGGGACAATCATTGCATTGCCCATCGCATTCCACATTAACACGGTTCCTTCGGGTTCCAGCCATTGACTAAAACCAAGGAGAATAGTGTGAGCAACACTAATTATAATAGGAAAACCACATAATTCAAGAATAAAATTTTCATGCTTAAGGTCTTATCCTAGGTTATTCAAGGACATTTCTAAAACACTAAGATTGTGTTCTATGCTTAGATTATCCTTAGGGTTCTTACTAAGGCTTTCACATCCTAGTTTCCAAAGGTTGACTATACCTTTCCTCTGATACCAACTATAACGACCCATACTTTACATACATTGTTAATACTTCAAAATTGAAGCACACTTATTACAACATATGACAAAACCACAAAAGACCGTATAGGTATAGTGTCTTTAGAAACTGGGAAACATAAACAACTGGTTCATAAATCTTCTACAGTGTCTCCCATTTATTTCATCATATCTAGGGTCCCTTTTAGCATATTCTACTTAATATCCATCTTCCTGACCTGGGGAAAAGAAAACATAAAATGGTGAGCTCAAATGCTCAGCAAGGGCAAGTAAAGGAAATAAAAATCATATCATATCTTTTTGAAAATCAAAACCTGCAAAAGAGATCATAATATCTTAACATGGAATAAATCATAGAAGTGAAAATGAGATCCCCATAATCATAACATAAAACTTGAAACTTTGTGGCATGCACACATAATCATGTAAAATCATTTCTTGTTAGTCATGACTCATTGCCAAGACTATCTTAGTGGACAAAGTCCCTTTCTGAACCGAGTTCACTCCTCGTTTCAGTCCTGTATCACTGAACCGAAATAACCTTCCGTTCCAGCCATGTCTATCTCATGAGATATAAAATCTTTACCCAATGCATTGGAGGGAGATATAGGTCCCACCCATATTATAATGAATCCTTTCTTATTTGTGCCACATAATCATAAATCTTACATCATCACATAACCCATGTAATAAAAATGGGATTCTTAAACAACATGACATCATAAAACAATTCATATAAGATAAAGGAATTCATAAAAATAATTCCATCACAACATGATCAAATCAATTTAATAATAGGGATAAAAACAGAACCCTTTATTATCTTAGATGGAAAATAATTTTGATAAAACACTTGAACTCCATTCTTGAGGAAAATATCCTTTCTTCTTCAAAAACATTTTTCCTTTCATAACATGTCATACAACTTTAAAATAAAAGAAGTTGATTAAAAATAAACTTGAAAACTTGTAAAGGAAGCTTCTTGGAAATAATGTTTTAAAAATCTATTCATGCCATATAAGTTAAAAAAAACATTCTTCGTACTTTTGTCGGAAAAGTCAAAAAGTACCTCGTACGAAAAACGACAAAAGATTCCTTTCATACATATTACTAAAAACTCACCGAAGGGTAAAAATGGATTTAAAAAATTGTAGGTGGATGGAAATAATATTACATATTGATGAAACATGGATGTGGATGATAAAATACACCCCAGTATATACTTACGAATAAACAATCTCGGATAAAAATGAGATTGTGATATTTCCCTTACCTTAGGTCCAATTTGCCTTGTATGTGTCCGAAGCTCCTGTATAATGGTTTAAATAATGATATTGACTTATTCCAGAATCATACATATTGATATGATATAATATATGGTCATATTCTTAGCTTCTTGTTAGTAATATTTCATTGTTACTTGTTACTCGGGTCTTTATTGCCTTTTGTTCTTACACGTGTTTTGCCGAATAAATTCTTATTCTTATTTCAAGGTTATAGATACCTTATATCCAGAATGGTATTACTGTAACATATATCATATTTATTCATTCAATTCATTTATATAATTACTATGTAATGATGATCATGTAGAACGAGTCGCATCACATAGTGGAGACGGTATTCGGTACGTACGCACGAGTGATGATATCGTTCCTATGATCGTGGAAATGTATTGGAGTATATATATATTATTTCATTATCATTATTACTTTATAATAATCATAAATAGTTACTCATTACACCATTATACCCATCCTTGTAAAGTGATGGTGGAAAAATAGATTACACCACGGCGTGGAGACGGTATTCCGTACGTACGCACGCGCGGTGATTTCATTTTTCCGTAGGATGGATAGAAGGTGAATTAGGGTTGTTTCATATTTATAATAACATATAAGTATGTAAGTAATACTGATGTTATTACTTCATCATGAAACAATTAAAGAAGAAGAAGTTGAAGAAGATAGAAATTGAAAAGATCGGTAATGGATATTACCTCTTCTTTGGAACGCCTCTTTGAATCCTCCACTTAAGGAACTAAGAGTGGTCTTTGGAGAAGAACAGGACCTCTAGGACTATTCTAGGGAAGTGGAGAGGAGAAAATGGCAGGGGTTGGCCGAGCTTGAGTGCTCAATTTGGTGTGAGGAGGAGGGGGAGGAGGTGCCCTTTTATAAGGGAGGAGAGGGGCACCTTAGGAATATCTCAAAATATTATTTTATATTAAAGTCAAAATCGGTTTATAATGGTTCCAAAGGGTCTTATTTCGAAGCTAAAGTGGGGAAGGGTCGAAATCCTATCAACCAATAGGATTTAGACAAGTTTAGGGTATTATTTTAACCTTATCAATTAGATTTAACTCTAAGTTAAATAATTTAACTTTTACCATGTCTTTTTGTTTTCTTTCACTATATGGTTAATACACTTACTATAACATGCCAAAAGAACCCCAAATTGTTTATTATTAAAATATATATCCTTATCTAAGTCATTTGGCCGAACCTTAGATTTTTAGGAATACAATAACAATTAATAATATAATATTTGATTTAAAAACTATTTTGTGTCAATTTTGACACTATTTGATATATGATTTTTGTGAAAGTCATAACAGAATTATATGTTCGAACCAAGTTGATTAAATCAACACTAATATATCATAGTAACCTAGAAAATTAGTGTAATTCATAAAAAGCCTTAAATTACATTTATTTTGGTGTTTATAACATCAATTATGTCAATATTTCATTAATAAGATAATTACTGCATCATCATTGTGTCATAAATATATTAAATTATTTAAAGTCTAAAAATTACAAATAAAATACCATTATGTAGGAAATCTTTTTATCTGGATAAGGAATATTTATAATCTAAAATACAACATATATAACCCTATGTAACAAGTGTTTTTCTAAAAGATATATCCTTGTGTCATTTTTTGTATTCATTTTAACTTAATTAAAATAAAGTGTCATTATCACTTACAAGTGGATCAATGGGGTCCCAAAATCGACCCAAAGATGCCCATGGTCGACCATGTATCAACCAATAGGTTTAAGACACGTTTTATGGTAATTTAATATTATTATAATATTATTTTTTAACCCTTATTTACCGGATTTACCCTTAACCATGGTAAATAAAATATTTACCGCAGTAATTATTCAAAATGTCTAAAAATAAAAGTTACCTATTTACACAATTTGAACATCCTGATTCCAAATATGGAATCCATTTTTCTATATTCAAAACACAGAAGTGGCAGAAATTAATTTAAAATTAATTCCCGCTGTCAAAACAAAAAGCGTGTTTTTAAAAGATAATAACTATCAAAAGATTGACACTTGTTTATGTTCGGTTTAATTGTAACATTTTGTCCAATGACCAACATTATATTAAGTGGTAAAAATATATTCTAAATATACTTTAAAACCACTCAAATTCATAATCTATCACTATTAAATGTTTTGATTAAAAAAGTTGTTTTTAATTAAAATTTAGTAATTTTCACTATTCATCAAAATATTAAAGTTATCCGAAAAGTACCAAAATTTCACCTTAGGCTAAATTTGATATTCTGAGTCCAAAAATGAAGTCCATTTTGAAAAATAAAATTTATAAAATTTCAAAAAGTGGTTATTACTATTCATAACGGCTAGTTTTAATAGCATATTGTTATTTAGTGAAACTCGGTATTGCGTACGACGAAAGCTATCGAGGAAGGTCGTGATTGCGTGTAAAGCAAGCCAAGAAAGTGTTGTGTAGAAAAAGATTCTTTTGATGATTTATATAACATAAAAGTCTCGGGTGTTACAACACTTCTACAATGATTCCTTTTTTTCAAAACATGAACTCCAAAAAAAAGTCATTTCTAGTTCCATTTTTATGAAAGCTTGACCTTTCCTTGATCCCATCCTTGACCGTATTCCAAATTATGTCCTATGAAAAACATTTCAAAAAAAATGTGGGGTGAGCATAAAAAGTTCAGTAAGGGATACACAAAGAAGGATAACTGTTTGTTTTTCAAAACAACAATTAAACCATGAATAAATTATCAAAGTAATACTTTTCACCATTATGAAGCAGAAAATACTCTCCATTGAATAAAAGATCATTACTTACCCTTTTTTAACCAAATTATTACCATAAAACCAATATAAGGTACACATAACATATAAAGGTAACTTTGTACATAAACATACTAAAATGGAATAACTATACAGTAAACTTCTACACATATCACTTAATGTAAAAGCCATACGGCCAACTTCCATACCCAATGCATTGTAGGTTATAACGTAACCACCCATCCTGGTATTCCCAAAACCACCAATCATATGGTTTATCACGTAACCACCTGTTAAATGTCCAAGTACCATTATAAAATCATAAGACATAAAACAAATATAATGGAACGAAAACATTTCCACACTTTGATCACAATATATCACTTAAATATATGGACATAAAAAATATATTATAAAAACAATTTTCAATACCAAAATACATAAAAGAACATATGGTATTTATTTCATTTTAAAAACATTACTGCTTGTTGAAGAAGCCAAAGATCAAATAATTCTCACAGCGGTGGAAAAGGTTGTTGTCCCCGCATACATTAAAAGAAACATTCCTTTTTTTTTCGTTTTGTAAAATGCTTCGTAGAAAAAGATTCCTTTTGTATAAAATTAAAAGTCAAAGGGGTTTATACGCCATATAAAAGAAAGCTTTGTATTTGAACTAAATATTCCCCAATGAAAGGATATGTAGACGAAGTCCATTAAAAGACGGTATCCTTGGATTAAGGATAAATCAATTACATAATTATGTGTGACAAATGAATACACCGTATATAAGTGGATATTAAGTTTAAAATAATCATAGGTCATTCACACATATTTATATAATGACATATTCACGGAGTACATGTTTATCCCAAAGAATCCAAATTGGGTTAAGATTTTCCCTTGCAAAAATTCGACAGCCTAACGGCGTCACTTCAAACTTTAGAATATGACTTGATGAGAGAAAAAATTGGTATGTCATCACATGGGAATAAAATTTACATCAATAAGGATATATAAGAACATATCCCAACATAAAAATATGTAAATTAAAAGACCCATAAAAATAAGTCTTTTAGAAAGAGGAGGGTGAAAGGTTCCCTTACCGACTTGGGTATCTTTCAAAACATACACCCCATGAAAGAAAGACAATACAACATTGATGTAAATACTCAGAAAGTAAATTATATTACAGAAATAGTAGAATAATGGGCAGTACATATACCACTCAAAGGAAATGGTGGAAAATGTAGCATAAATCTAATGGGAATAAAAGTGATATGAAAATCCCTTACGAAAACTCGGCAGCATAACTGCGCCACTTAAAACATCCAAAAAATGGATTGATGAGATCAAATATGCTCTCTAATCATATTAACATAAAATTTAAAGTAATAGGAATATAAAATAACATACCCCAACATAATTAAGAGGATCTGAAAAGAAGTGACATAAAGGAGAGTACTTAAAAAGAAAGAGAGAGAGAGGTTGGATCTCTTACAAAAATTCGGCAGCCTAACGGAGCCACTCAAAACATTCAAAATGGATTGATGAGTGGAAATAGGTCTCTCATTATATAAAAATAACTAATTATTGTAATATTAATATAAAATAACATCCCAATCATAAGAAAGATGTGCTTAAAAGGAATGACATAAAAGAGTGTACTTAGAGAGGGGTAGGATCCCTTACCTCATGTCCGACTTGTCTTTTTCGTTTCTTTATATACCTGAATAATAAACGTTGGTCAATTTATAATTTCTTAAGGGCCTCTTATAAATATTATTATTCAGTTAATATCACATATTATAATGTTATAATAATTTTTTAATAATGCTAGTTCATATCAGACGTTTTTGCCGATGTTTGGTACATGACTAAAAAATGAACTTGTTTGAAAATGAATGCCCATGTAGTCATAAGTAAATCATTTCCAGAATAGTATTAATGATAAAAATATAATATATATCCAGTAAATATTCTTTCTATACCATTCCGTAACATTTTGAGATAAAAAATGAAAATCACCGTTCATGGAGACGGTAGGCCGTACATACACATGAACGCTACTTTCATTTTTTTGTCATATTAATGGAATTAAAAATAAATGAGAGAGATATATATATATTATATTTACATTATAATATATATTTTATATAGGTCACATATGTTCATTAATTTCATTCTTTATACATTCCATGTATTTCATGAACAAGTCACATCACTTGAGGGGGTAGTAGTCAACACTTCCTCATATGAAATTATTGCATTTTCACAACATGCAAAGAATAAAGGTATGTTTTAAATATAAAATACAGAAGCATATAGAAAACATAAATACCATATATATCATATATAAAATATAGTGACATCATAATGGACACCTTTAAAGGTGTTAAGAGAATATTGAACAATCATCGTTTCGTGAGGCCGAAAATCGCCAACCATAGAAACATTATGTTATTTGACCACTAGAAGAAGGTGTGTGTAGGTGTAGCACAAATTCTTATCATAAAAACATCCTAGTATATTGAAATACTGGTTTTGTTAAAATATAAAGGAATATAAAGAATTTAGGTGGTTGGAGAAGCAAAATAAATCATAAGAATACAAGAGAAGACACTACCTTTAAATTGGGTAACTCTTTTTGATCTGAGCTGAAAGGCTTCCTTGGAAAAACATCTGCCCATGTTGAGGCTTCTAGGAATATTAAATGGATTTTTAGAGACAAAATGGTCAGGGGATGGACGAGCCAAAGGCATGAGAGGTGTGTGTAAGTTGGTAGAGGTGGGGGCCTTTTAGAAGAGGAGAGGAGGGGCAGTCTTGGAAGGTCTTGAAAAGTAACATTATTATAAAATGAATTTCGGATTTTAAAGGTCCCGAAAATATATATTTCAAGTATAATGTGATAATAGTCGGAAATCCACAAATAAAATAGGTTTTTTACAAGTCTAGGTCTTATATTTGAAATTATCGCTTCATTTTATTTAAATCGTTAAATAATGAGGTAATCGCTGCATCATCATGGTGTCATAAATAATTTAATTTATATAATGTATAAAAATTATAAAAAAACTATCATGAAGAATTAAATAGTTTTATCTTTCTAATGAATATTTATAGTCAAAATTATGACTTGTATAACCCCATGTAAAAATTGCTTTAGTAAAAAAACACATATTTGTATCATTATAATTATACCATTAAAGAAAAATTTATTACTGTCATTTTCCTACCAAAGTGGATACATGGGGTCCCCAAGTTGACCCACAGATTTTATTGGTCGGACATGACTCATCCAATAAGGGTAGGACATTTTTCAAGGTCATTTATTATTATTATAACATTATATTTACTTTAAATTACACTAATTACCTTTAATCGCGATTAATAAAACATAAAGGTTACTACTCACCGAAAAAAATTAATCCCATTGAACCTCATTTTACATACTAATGAAAACCATGTATGTTGTATTTTTGAAATTAAAAACACAGAATTGGTAAAGTTTTATTTAAATGAAAAATCAGTTTTTAATCTACCACATAGTGGTTTCACTATTCATAAAAAATTGAAGTTTTTCAGAAAAATACCAAAAAATCACCCTAAGCTATATTTGATATTCCGAATTCGAAAATGATTTATTCTTTAAAAAATTCCAAACATATAAGTTGCATTATTTAATTTAATAATTAATTCCCACTGTCAAAACAAATAGCGTGTTTTTAAGAACCAATATCTATTAAAATATTGACACTAATTTAAGTACAATTTCAATTTGAAATTAATTCCAATGACCAACATTGAATTAAATGGTAAAAATATATTCTAATTTCACTTTAAAAATAATTTAATATATAATCTAATCTTACAAATAATTTTGATTAAAAATAGGTTTTGAATAAAAACACAACATTTTTCACTTATTCATTAAAATGAACTTTATCGTAAAAATACCAAAAATTTACACAAATTAAAATTTGATGTCCCGATTATAAAGAAGAATTTTATTTTATCATATATAACACATAAAATTGCAAAAAAGTGGATTTAAAAGAGCTTCTCCATCAAAAAGTGGTTAATCGACCTTTTAAATAATATTAGAATGTTTACGCTTAAAATTGGATTAATTAGCATTTTTAATCCTCTAAAATTTATTGTAAAAAGTAAAAATATTTGATAAAAATATATAATCATTTTTTAGTTAGTTCAGTTCACTCCCATCATTACAACTACTAGGTGTTAACTACCATTTAATATAAAATTATTTTTTTATTTGAGTGCAACGTAAGATTTCAATGGAACTCGTTGTTGCATATTGGGTAAGCCATCGAGAATAGTGTTCCATTTAAATTATTATTAAGATTTTATTAAGAAATAGGGATAAATATAAAAATGACATATTCTTTATTTACCTGGGGTGTTACATCCTTTCCCCCTTTTGGAAATTGCGTCCTCGCATCTTTAAAATAGGGCTCAGAAACAACATTGAAAGTCCCACATCGGAGCAAGAGAGGGTAAAAAATCGCTTTAAAAGAAAGAAAGAGAAGTATAGAGGTCGGCCAAGTAAACCCTACTAGAATTCCATGTAGGAAAATATGGATATGGAGGAAAATGAAAAGGGTCATTTTTTGATGGAGCGTAATAGAAAACATGTTTAGGAGAAATTTAACCACAAAAAATCCCAAACTTGTGGTGGGTTAAACATTTTTCGATTCCCTAGAAGGAAAAGTTAATAAACAAAATTTTTGTTTTAATTTACGTTTCATTGAGGAATTTATTTTTGTTCTTAAGGAAACATACTTACTTGTCAGGTTGACTTTCAACTTTTACTAGATTTCTTACAAAAACTCATACTTCCCCAAATGATGAGTCTTTAGGAAGACTTGTTCACATTAAGAGTACTATAATCAACTTCTAGAGAATCACATAATCCAAAAAATAGAAATATATATTTCCCATGTCTTTAGTCCCTTACCAAAACCAAAATTTTATGAAAAAGATCAGATAATCCAGAAAAAGGATAACCCTTTATAAAATGAAAATCTATTCTTAATCTCCAAAATTTTTCCAACAAAACCCAATGTTCAACAAGGACCTTTCTATAAAACATTTGTCAATAAAATTATTCAATGTAAACCAAACTAAGATTGAAACCCATATTTTTTTAAGGATTTAGTCACATAGTCTTCCAAGGTACAAATTAAGACTTATCTACAAATATCATTAGTTTCTCTAAAACTCTCATATTGAAAAGTAATTAACCTTATCACATATCCTCCATGATATGTTAATAATTTCTATAGATAACCCAAAATAAACTTACTCTTAATTCATAAAATCATCTAACTAAAAAGAATAAGACATACTAACTAGGTACTTCATGTAGTCCAGTGGTAGGCGGTAAATACCAGTTGCACTTTGGCTGTGGGCTTGATTCCTGCAGCTTTGTCCGACGTGACGAGTTGTCACATGGTCTGTGTGTTGTCCTTTTTATAAAAATCCAAAAATAACCCTAACATGTTTTAACCTCAATAGTTTCATTATACCTTTCATTTTCATCTAAATTCCTTATGATCTCAACATCTTAATTCTTGAAGTCTTATTTCACCACTATAAAATAAAACGATTCCCAAAATGAATAACAGCACACCTTGATAATGGTGTCCACTCAGTTTCATCATCATCTTGTTCACGTTGGTAGAAGTCACATGCATTACAAAAATGATTTAGAGATCCTTCAAAATCATTTTCTTCTTCCATCCAAATACACCATGTAAAACATGGGTCATATGGGTGTTCACAGAAAAACATTTTTGGAAAATAATCATGCATGACATATAATTACAGAACATATGATAAAACATGATTTCTATAAAATAGTCTGATAGAATTTGTGTAACAGCCCGAGATTTTATGAAAACTATTATTTTTAATTTTATTAATGTCTTGTGTTGTACGCTACACCAAAAAGAGCTTGCACAACACGCATTCTTGACTTTCCTTCCATTACACGCAATCACGACCTTCCTCGATAGCTTGCGTCGTACGCAATACCGAGTTTCACTAAACAACAATATGCTATTAAAACTAGCCGTTATGAATAGTAATAACCACTTTTTGAAATTTTATAAATTTTATTTTTCAAAATGGACTTCATTTTTGGATTCGGAATATCGAAATTAGCCTAGGGTGAAATTTTGGTATTTTTCTGAAAACTTTCAATTTTTGATGAATAGTGAAATCACTAAGTGGTAGGTTAAAAAACTGAATTTTGCATAAAACTTAATTTTACCGCTTCTGTGAATGAAATTTCGAAAATCCGAGAGACACGGTTAATATCAAGGACTAAAATGTGGTTCAATGAGATGAAAATAATTTTTTGGTGAATAGTAACTTTTTACTTTTTTTACCGCGGTTAATAGTAAATAGGGTAACTAAAGGTAAATATGATATTAATATTACCCTAACACATGTCCTAATTCTATTGGACAAGTGTAATTCGACCAAAAAAAACTTAGGAATAAAATATGACCATTTAGGCCCACTTGGATTAGATTAGGACATTTATTATTAATTTATTTAAAGAAGGGTTAAAATAGTTAAAATCAATGTTTAATAAGTAAATCATTTTTAATATGGGGTTATACATAAGATAAATTCGATTGTAAATATTAATTAGAAAGCTAAAAAGATTTCCTACATAATGGTATTTTATTTTTAATTTTTAAAAATCAAATAATTTAATTTATTTATGACACAAAGATGATGCAGTAATTATCTTATTAATGAAATATTGACATAATTGATAATATAAATACCAAAATAAATGTATTTAAAGACTTTTTCTGAATTACACTAATTTTCTAGGTTACTATGATATATTAATGTTGATTTAATCAACTTGGTTCGAACATTTAATTCTGTTATGACTTTCACAAAAATCATATATCAAATAGTGTCAAAATTGACACAAAATAGTTTTTAAATAAAATATTATATTATTAATTGTTATTTTATTCCTAAAAATCTAAGGTTCGGCCAAATGACTTAGATAAGGATATATTTATTAATAATATACAATTTTGGGTTCGTTTGGCATGTTATAGTAAGTTTATTAACCATATAGTGAAAGAAAACAAAAAGACACGGTAAAAGTTAAATTATTTATCTTAGAGTTAAATCTAATTGATAAGGTTAAAATAATATCCTAAACTTGTCTAAATTCTATTGGTTGATAGTATTTCGACCCATCCCCACTTTAGCTTCTAAATAAGACCCTTTGGAACCATTATAAACCGATTTTGACTTTAATATAAAATAATATTTTGAGATATTCTTAAGGTGCCCCTCTCCTCCCTTATAAAAGGACACCTCCTCCCCCTCCTCCTCACACCAATTTGAGCATTCAAGCTCGGCCAACCCCTGCCAAAATCTCTTCTCCACTTCCCTAGAAACATCCTAGAGGTTCTGGTCTTCCTCAAAGACCAATTCTAGTGCCCTAAGAGGAGGTCTCATAGAGGCACTTCAAAGAAGAGGTAATTACCGTTACCAATTCTTTCATCTTTATTTCTTCTTCCACTTCTTCTTCTTAGGTTGTTTCATTATGAAGTAATAACATCAGTATCAATCATATACTTATATGTTATTATAAGTATGAAACAACCCTATTTCACCATCTATCCATCCTACGGAAAAAGAAATCACCGCGCGTGCGTACGTACGGAATACCGTCTCCACGCCGTGGTGTAATCTATTTTCCACCACCACCTTACATGGATGGGTATAATGGTGTAAATAATAACTATACATAGTTATTACAACATCATATTGATTCGGATATATTGTATAATTCACTCCAATTCAACTCAATACTTATAGAAATGATATCATCGCTCGTGCGTACGTACGGACTACTGTCTCCACGACGCGATGAGATTCATTCTCCATATTAACCATTTAAGAATGATTATAAAGTATATATAAGAAATAATAATGAAATATATGACATTATAAAGCTACTTGATTTATGTATATATATACATATGTATGTCATCTACTTACTTCCATTTCAAGACAATAAGGAAAGGAAAACAACGTTCATGCGTACGTACGGACTACCGTCTCCATGAACGGTGTTTTTCATTTTATTTATCTACCTATTATATATATATATATACTGAATATATATGATATATAAATCATATTTTATATTCTGGAAGTAAGTAAATCATGATATAAGTAATAATGATGTCAAGAACAACAAGTCAAAACACCTACGATAAATGAAATGATTTTACCCAAAACGCTTCTTTAACATGGAATTTACAAAAGAACGGGTAATATAATGTCATAAGTGAACCATATATGATATCATAACAATGAATATGATTCTGTAATAATTCAATGACATTATTTAAATCATTATACAGGAGGTTCGGACACATACGAAGCAAATCGGACCTAAGGTAAGGGAAATATCACAATCTCATTTTTATCCGAGATTGTTTATTCGTAAGTATTTACTGGGGTGTATTTTATCATCCACATCCATGTTTCATCAAAATGTAATATTATTTCCATCCACCTACAATTGTTTAAATCCATTTTTACCCTTTGGTGAGTTTTTAGTAATATGTATGAAAGGAATCTTTTGTCGTACGAGGTATTTTTTGACTTTTCCGACAAAAGTACGAAGAATGTTTTTTTTAACTTATACGGCATGAATAGATTTTTAAAACATTATTTCCAAGAAGCTTCCTTTACAAGTTCTCAAGTTTATTTTTAATCAACTTCTTTTATTTTAAAGTTATATGACATGTTATGAAAGGAAAAATGTTTTTGAAGAAGAAAGGATATTTTCCTCAAGAATGGAGTTCAAGTGTTTTATCAAAATTATTTTCCATCTAAGATAATAAAGGGTTCTGTTTTTATCCCTATTATTAAATTGATTTGATCATGTTGTGATGGAATTGTTTTTATGAATTCCTTTATCTTATATGAATTGATTTATGATGTCATGATGTTTCAAGAATCCCATTTTTGTTACATGTGTTATGCGATGATGTATGTTTTATGATTATGTGGCACACATAAGAAAGGATTAATTATAAGATGGGTGGGACCTATATCTCCCTCCAATGCATTGGGTAAAGATTTTATATCTCATGAGATAGACATGGCTGAAATGGTAGGTTATACCGGTTCAGTGAAACAGGACTGAAACGAGGGTTACTCGATTCAGAAAGGGACTTTGTCCACTAAGATAGTCTTGGCAATGAGTCTTGACTAACAAGAAATGATTTTCTATGATTATGTGTGTATGCCACAAAGTTCCATGTTTTAAGTTATGATTATTGGGATTACATTTCACTTCTTTGATTTATCCCATGTTATGATATTATGAGCTTTTTTGCAGGTTAAGATTTCCAAAAGCTATGTTCTTATATATATGATGTGATTGATATTTCTTTTGTTTACCCTTACTGAGCATTTGAGCTCACCCTTTTATGTTTTCTTCTCCCCAGGATATAAAAAAAAGGTTTTAGGTAAAAAAAAGGGATGACCTTTATGGGAGATATTGAAGAACTTTCACCACGATTAGAAGATTACGTTCCGAGTTTCCAAAGACACTAAACTATTACGATCCTTTAGTGTGTGTTTTTGTTATGTACTAAGTATTCCGAAAATGTAATGTAATGTCCATGTACGTCAAGCTTCGGGTCTCTACAGTTGGTATCAGAGGAAAGGTTTAGTCAACCTTTGGAAACTAGGATGCGAAAACGTTAGTGAGATCCCTAAAGATATTTCTAAGGTATGTCTAGGGATGTCCCTAAGGATAAGTATACATATAAGATATAGTCCTAGAACTATGGTAACGATCATAGAATTTAACCTAAGAAGTTAGATATTGAGGATACTCCCCCTTTGTTATGTTGTTTTCCCTAGCATGATTTTTTCCTCTCACACTATTCTTTTTGGGTTTTAGAAAATGGCTGGAAACAAGGTGATTCACGATAATGGAGGATATGATGGACAATGGAATGATATTTTTCATGAGCAACAAAATGAAATGGGATATGGAAGTACAAACATCATTATTATGCCGAATCAGAAATCTCATAATATGATCAATAAAGTAAAATTTGGTAAGTTTCCTGACTCGGCTAATAAGAGAAAGATGGAGTTTCATGAAGATCATAGAGGAAAGAAAGTTCAATTTCCCCTATGTAATTCATGTGGGAAGAGGCATCAAGGAGAATGTTTCAAAGGAACTAGAAGATGCTTTGGGTGTGGAAAAGAAGGACACAAAGCAAGTAAGTGCAAAGGAAAAGGTTCAATTAACACCATGGATGAGGATAATGGTATTGCTACGACATCAACAATGGTAAAATGCTTTAAATGTGGAATATACGGGCATTATGCAAACCAATGCCCTAAGGGAAAGTCTCATGAAGAGAATCAGTATGGTCGTATGGGAAGTATTTATGTTGACGATGATAAAGAAACTACAAATGATATGTGAGATGAAAGAAATGTTGAAGCTCGGTCAATGGTCTAAGAATGTAGTGGAATGATAACATGTTTATCATGTGTAGTGTTGGAATAAGAAGACATCTAAGGATTGTTACATTGTTGTCTTTCCTTAAGTGTATGATGAATGGTACCAGTAACCATGAAAGGTTATTCAGATACTTTTGGAAAGTAGATGATAAGTGCATAATGAAAGGATAAGAAGACAATGAGATGTTTGATTGTATTCATGAGCTCATGATTGATATAAGGACTAAGTGATATCATGGTTTGAGTATAAATAATTTTGAGGATTTTGGTTTGTGGAAAGAGTTAACTTTTAACAGCACTCATGTTTTCAATAAGGTTCAATGGGTATTCAAGAGAATACATGATTAAGGACTTTGAATGTTTGGAATGTGACCAAAAAAACATATCTTATGATATATGGGGATCAATGATGGTATTAAATCTCTGGTAATCGTTTTCACTATGTTATGAGAGTGGACTAGAGTATTATGGATAAGCCTAAAGATTAGAATGGATTATGTTGGACATAAGTTAGTATTGTTTAAGGATAGAATTTTTTTCGATATTATTGATGGGATGTTATAGTAATATAGTTTTATAAAAAGGACAACCTGCAGGACGGGCGACAGCCCATCGCTTCGGACAAGGCTGTAGGAATCGAACCCACAACCGAAGTGCGACTGGCCTTTATCGCCTACCACTGACCTACAGGAAGTCCCTGTTTAGTAGAAACTTGTTTTATTATATTAAGCAGTATGATATATGAAGTATAAGTCCATTTCAAGAACCGTATATGATTATTCTCACTATAGAATGACTTATGTATATTTAATAACTTTTGCTAACCTTTTGTTTGAGACAGATGGAATGAACAGTCATTCTATCACATGATCTGCTAACACTTCATGAATAACAAATTCAACTTCATTTATTTAAGAGATGAAGTGGAAATTGTTCAAGGCATGAACAACAGTGAGATTGTACCAAAATAAAGTAAGTATTTATTCTAAGCAAATTTTCAACTTTAGGGAAATGATCTTGAAAACCAAAAATGTTGTCCTAGTGATCTTATACCTGATGAATCAGATGGTACCTTATATCATCACAAATCTATGGATTTGTGATTACTGGCTTTTCCATAGCCATGTTCTCTACCACTCTCCATCAGAACATGATGGTTAGATTTTTCTTCCATATCCATATTTTCACCTATGTGGAAACCCAGTGATTAGTTTATTTAGGTAATTGTTACATTTCATACTTTAGTTTTTTAAAGCCATGTTTTGGTATTCCTTTTTACGATGTGGGTTTCTATTAAAGAAACTTTCGAATAGTAAACTATTTATAACCCCGACGAATTTCGAGGGCGAAATTCATTTTAAGGGGGGTAGAATGTAACAGACCGAGATTTTATGAAAACTATTATTTTTAATTTTATTAATGTCTTCTGTTGTACGCTACACCAAAAAGATCTTGCACAACACGCATTCTTGACTTTCCTTCCATTACACGCAATCACGACCTTCCTCGATAGCTTGCGTCGTACGCAATACCGAGTTTCACTAAACAACAATATGCTATTAAAACTAGCCGTTATGAATAGTAATAACCACTTTTTGAAATTTTATAAATTTTATTTTTCAAAATGGACTTCATTTTTGGATTCGGAATATCGAAATTAGCCTAGGGTGAAATTTTGGTATTTTTCTGAAAACTTTCAATTTTTGATGAATAGTGAAATCACTAAGTGGTAGGTTAAAAAACTGAATTTTGCATAAAACTTAATTTTACCGCTTCTGTGAATGGAATTTCGAAAATCCGAGATACACGGTTAATATCAAGGACTAAAATGTGGTTCAATGAGATGAAAATAATTTTTTGGTGAATAGTAACTTTTTACTTTTTTTACCGCGGTTAATAGTAAATAGGGTAACTAAAGGTAAATATGATATTAATATTACCCTAACACATGTCCTAATTCTATTGGACAAGTGTAATTCGACCAAAAAAAAACTTAGGAATAAAATATGACCATTTAGGCCCACTTGGATTAGATTAGGACATTTATTATTAATTTATTTAAAGAAGGGTTAAAATAGTTAAAATCAAAGTTTAATAAGTAAATCATTTTTAATATGGGGTTATACATAAGATAAATTCGATTGTAAATATTAATTAGAAAGCTAAAAAGATTTCCTACATAATGGTATTTTATTTGTAATTTCTAAAAATCAAATAATTTAATTTATTTATGACACAAAGATGATGCAGTAATTATCTTATTAATGAAATATTGACATAATTGATAATATAAATACCAAAATAAATGTAATTAAAGACTTTTTATGAATTCCACTAATTTTTTAGGTTACTATGATATATTAATGTTGATTTAATCAACTTGGTTCGAACATTTAATTCTGTTATGACTTTCACAAAAATCATATATCAAATAGTGTCAAAATTGACACAAAATAGTTTTTAAATCAAATATTATATTATTAATTGTTATTTTATTCCTAAAAATCTAAGGTTAGGCCAAATGACTTAGATAAGGATATATTTATTAATAATATACAATTTTGGGTTCGTTTTGCATGTTATAGTAAGTGTATTAACCATATAGTGAAAGAAAACAAAAAGACACGGTAAAAGTTAAATTATTTATCTTAGAGTTAAATCTAATTGATAAGGTTAAAATAATATCCTAAACTTGTCTAAATTCTATTCGATGATAGTATTTCGACCCATCACCACTTTAGCTTCGAAATAAGACCCTTTGGAACCATTATAAACCGATTTTGACTTTAATATAAAATAATATTTTGAGATATTCCTAAGGTGCCCCTCTCCTCCCTTATAAAAGGACACCTCCTCCCCCTCCTCCTCACACCAATTTGAGCATTCAAGCTCGTCCAACCCCTGCCAAAATCTCTTCTCCACTTCCCTAGAAACATCCTAGAGGTTCTGGTCTTCCTCAAAGACCAATTCTAGTGCCCTAAGAGGAGGTCTCAAAGAGGCACTTCAAAGAAGAGGTAATTACCGTTACCAATTCTTTCATCTTTATTTCTTCTTCCACTTCTTCTTCTTAGGTTGTTTCATTATGAAGTAATAACATCAGTATAAATCATATACTTATATGTTATTATAATTATGAAACAACCCTATTTCACCATCTATCCATCCTACGGAAAAAGAAATCACCGCGCGTGCGTACGTACGGAATTCCGTCTCCACGCCGTGGTGTAATCTATTTTCCACCACCACCTTACATGGATGGGTATAATGGTGTAAAGAATAACTATACATAGTTATTAAAACATCATATTGATTCTGATATATTGTATAATTCACTCCAATTCAATTCAATAATTATAGAAATGATATCATCGCTCGTGCGTACGTACGGACTACCGTCTCCACGACGCGATGAGATTCATTCTCCATATTAACCATTTAAGAATGATTATAAAGTATATATAAGAAATAATAATGAAATATATGACATTATAAAGCTACTGGATTTATGTATATATATACATATGTATGTCATCTACTTGCTTCCATTTCAAAACAATAAGGAAAGGAAAACAACGTTCATGCGTACGTACGGACTACCGTCTCCATGAACGGTGTTTTTCATTTTATTTATCTACCTATTATATATATATATATACTGAATATATATGATATATAAATCATATTTTATATTCTGGAAGTAAGTAAATCATGATATAAGTAATAATGATGTCAAGAACAACAAGTCAAAACACCTACGATAAATGAAATGATTTTACCCAAAACGCTTCTTTAACATGGAATTTACAAAAGAACGGGTAATATAATGTCATAAGTGAACCATATATGATATCATAACAATGAATATGATTCTGTAATAAGTCAATGACATTATTTAAATCATTATACAGGAGGTTCGGACACATACGAAGCAAATCGGACCTAAGGTAAGGGAAATATCACAATCTCATTTTTATCCGAGATTGTTTATTCGTAAGTATTTACTGGGGTGTATTTTATCATCCACATCCATGTTTCATCAAAATGTAATATTATTTCCATCCACCTAAATTTGTTTAAATCCATTTTTACCCTTTGGTGAGTTTTTAGTAATATGTATGAAAGGAATCTTTTGTCGTACGAGGTATTTTTTGACTTTTCCGACAAAAGTACGAAGAATGTTTTTTTTAACTTATACGGCATGAATAGATTTTTAAAACATTATTTCCAAGAAGCTTCCTTTACAAGTTCTCAAGTTTATTTTTAATCAACTTCTTTTATTTTAAAGTTATATGACATGTTATGAAAGGAAAAATGTTTTTGAAGAAGAAAGGATATTTTCCTCAAGAATGGAGTTCAAGTGTTTTATCAAAATTATTTTCCATCTAAGATAATAAAGGGTTCTGTTTTTATCCCTATTATTAAATTGATTTGATCATGTTGTGATGGAATTGTTTTTATGAATTCCTTTATCTTATATGAATTGATTTATGATGTCATGATGTTTCAAGAATCCCATTTTTGTTACATGTGTTATGCGATGATGTATGTTTTATGATTATGTGGCACACATAAGAAAGGATTAATTATAAGATGGGTGGGACCTATATCTCCCTCCAATGCATTGGGTAAAGATTTTATATCTCATGAGATAGACATGGCTGAAATGGTAGGTTATACCGGTTCAGTGAAACAGGACTGAAACGAGGGTTACTCGATTCAGAAAGGGACTTTGTCCACTAAGATAGTCTTGGTAATGAGTCTTGACTAACAAGAAATGATTTTCTATGATTATGTGTGTATGCCACAAAGTTTCATGTTTTAAGTTATGATTATTGGGATTACATTTCACTTCTATGATTTATCCCATGTTATGATATTATGAGCTTTTTTGCAGGTTAAGATTTCCAAAAGCTATGTTCTTATATATATGATGTGATTGATATTTCTTTTGTTTACCCTTACTGAGCATTTGAGCTCACCCTTTTATGTTTTCTTTTCCCCAGGATATAAAGAAAGGTTTTAGGTTAAAAAAGGGATGACCTTTATGGGAGATATTGAAGAACTTTCACCACGATTAGAAGATTACGTTCCGAGTTTCCAAAGACACTAAACTATTACGATCCTTTAGTGTGTGTTTTTGGTATGTACTAAGTATTCCGCAAATGTAATGTAATGTCCATGTACGTCAAGCTTCGGGTCTCTACAATTTGAGTTGAAAATTTCTATTATTGGTACTTTTAAAATACCATAAGTATGTGCTGAGAGACTTTATTTGAAAAGAAAATATAACTAGGCTGTGCAAGGGTCTCCTTCCTCAACACCATTTTTAAAATCATAATATGCTTCAAAATATTGTGATAAGGTAAAATATTTGAAAATACCATGATAATATTTACATTTCTTGAAAATATGAGAATATTGTGAAAATAGTATTTGTATAAATACAACCCATTATCCACGATGATAACGGGGTATAGTGGAGGTGTTTGATATCTCAAACAACTACTTTTAAGTGAGTAGTATGCTAGAAAAAGTTCCACAATCATCTGAACATGACTTTACAATAATTATTGCAAGTATGTCATCAGGAATAGATAGGAATGTCGTTTGAGATCCTCCTCCTTCAATTTGTTACTGACTTTACATGACCTGAAAAAAGTTATAAAACAAGGATTTAACTGAAATAATTTATATTGGGACTAACCATGTGTCTGACAAAAACTCCTAATCCCTAAAGTTGTCTAAACCGACCTTAGATACAAACTATAAGGAGCTTTCCTTTAAAATTACTTATTATTGAATTAAATGAATAATTCACATAGAGGATATTTTCAGGTTTAGAGTTTCAGATAATTAGACCATAACTATTAAATATTAAAAGATAACACAGTAGAAACTTTTACAGAGTTTCCTTTTTTGTCAAACCCTGAACTCAAAAAAAAGTTATTTTTAGTTACATGTTTAAGAAAGAATGAATTTTCCTTTATCGCATCCTTGAACCTATTCCACATTATTTCCTTTGAAAAAAATTTCAAAAAAACTTGGGGTGAGCATAAAGTTCTCAGTAAGGGATACACAAACAAGGATAACTGTTAGTTTTTAAAAACAACAAGGAAACCACGAATACATTATCAAAGTAATAAGTTTAACCTTTATGAAGTAGAAAATACTCCTCATTGAATAAAAGATCATTAATTACCATTTTGTAACCAAAATATTAGCATAAAATCCATATAAAGTACACATAACATATAAAGGTAACTTAGGAAATAAACATACTTAAATGGAATAACTATACGGTCGACTTCCACAAATATCACTTAATAGAATATCCATACGGCCGACTTCCATACCCAATACATTGGAGGTTATAACGTACCCACCCATCCTAGTATTCACTGCACCACTCGTCATATGGTTTATCACATAGCCACCCATCAAATGTCCAAGTACCATTATAAAATCATAAGACATAAAACAAATATAATGGAAAGAAAACATTTCCACACTTTTATCACAATATATTAATTAAATATATTGACATAAAAAATCCATTATGAAAACCATTTTTAATACCAAAATACATAAATGAGTATATGGTATTTATTTCATTTTGAAAACATTACAGCTTTTTGAGGAAGCCAATGACTAAATAATACTCGTTGCGGTGGAAAAGGTCATTGTCACAGCGTACTTTAAAAGAAACATTCCTTTTTATTGTTTTGTAAAACGATTTGTAGAAAAAGATTCATTTTGTATAAAATTAAATGTAAAAGGTTTTTATACACCATATAAATGAATTCATTGTATTAGAAGAAAATATGCCTCAATGAAAGGAGATAGAGACGATGTCCCTTATAATGATGGTATCGTTGGATTAAGGATAAATCAATTACATAATTATGCGTGAAAAAAACATACACCAAATATAAGTCGACATTAAGATAAAATTAATCAGAGTTCATTCACACATATTCATAGACTGACATATTCAAGGAGTACAAGTTTATCCCAATGAATCAAAATTGGGTTAAGAAGTTCCTTTGCAAAAATTTGACAGCCTAACGACATCACTTCAAAATTCAGAAAATGAGTTGATGGGATATAAAAAGGGTATCTCATAACATAGATATATAATTCACATCAATAAAGATATAGAAGAATATATCCCAACATAACAATATGTAAATTAAAAGACCCAACAAAAGAAGTCTTTTAAAAAGAGGAGGGTGAAACCTTCTCTTACCGACTTGGGTATCTTTCGAAACATACACTCCATGAAAGAAGGACAATAAAAAATTGATGTAAATACTCATAAACGAAATTATATTACACAAAGAGTAGAATAATGGGCAGTACATATACCACTCAATGGAAATGGTGGAAAATGTAGCATAAATCTCACGAAAATAAAAGTGAGAAGAAAAATTCCTTATGAAAACTCGGCAGCATAACGGCGCCACATAAATCATAAAAAAATGGATTGATGAGATCAAATAGGGTCTCTCATCATATTAAAAAAAACTTTATAGAAAGAGGAATATAAAAGTACATCCCCCAACATAACAAAGTGGAGCGTAAAAGAAGTGACATAAGGAAGAGTACTTAAAAAGAATGAGAGAGAGGTTGGATCTCTTATGAAAATTCGGTAGCCAAACTGCGCCACTCAAAACATCCAAAATGGATTGAAGAGAGAAAATAGGGTCTCTCATCATATGACCATAAAAAATTACAGTATGTTTAATATAAAATAACATCTCAATCATAATAATTTTTAGCTTAAAAGGAATGACATAAATGAATGTGTACATAAAAAGAATGAGAGGGGTAAGATCCCCTACCTCAAGTCTGACTTGTCTTGTTCGTTTCTAAATATTCCTGAATAATAATCATTGGTCAATTTATAATTACATAATAACATCATTTAATTATTATTATTCTTTTCATATCACATATTATGATGTTATAATAGTTGTTTAACAATGTTAGTTCATATCAGATGTTTTTGCCGATTTTTGGTACATGAGTAAAAAATGAACTTGTTTGAAAATGATTGCCCATGTAGTTATAAGTAAATAATTTCCAGAATAGTATTAATGATTAAAATATAATATATATCCAGTACATATTCATTTTATACTATTCCATAACAATTGGAGTTAAAAAATGAAAAGCACCGTTCATGGAGACGGTAGGCCGTACGTACGCATGAACACTACTTTCATATTTTTGTCATATTAATGGAATTAAAAATAAATGAGTTATATATATATATTATATATCCAGTATAATATATATGTTATATAGGTCACATATGTTCATTATTTTCATTCCTTATACATTCCATGTATTACATGAACGAGTCAAATCACTTGAGGGGGCGGTAGTCCACACTTCCTCATATGAAATTATCGCATTTTCACAAAATGCAAAGAATAAACGTATGTTTCAAATATAACATACAGAAGCATATAGTAAACATAAATACCATATATATCATATATAAAATACAGTTACATCATAATTTCCCCCTTTAAAGGTGTTAAAAGAATATTGAACAATCATCGTTTCGTGAGGCAGAAAATCGCCAACCACAGAAATAGTATGTTCATTAACCATTAGAAAAAGGTGTGTGTAGGTTTAGCTATAATACATCTCATAACAACATCCTAGTATATTAAATATAATGGTATTGTTATAAAATAATGTAATAAAAAGAGTTTATGGGGTTAAAGAAGCAAAATAATACATAAGAACACAAGAGAAGACACTACCTTTAAATCAGGTAACTCTTTTTGATTTGAGCTCAAAGACTTCCTTGGAAAGAATTATGCCCATAGTGAGGCTTTTAGGAGTAAGAGAGGGATACAAAGAGACAAAATGGGCAGGGTTTGGCCAAGCCAATGGATTGAGAGTTGTGGGTAAGGTGGTAGAGGTGGGTGCCTTTTATAAGAGGAGAGGAGGGGCACTCTTGGAAATTCTTGAAAAGTAACATTATTATAAAATGCATTTATAATTTTAAAGGTCCCACAAATATATATTTCTAGGATTAGGTGATAATAGTTCGAAATCAACAAATCCAATAGGTTTTTTACAATGTTTGTTTTTATATTTAACATTATCTTTTCATTTTATTTAAATCGTTAAAAAACGAGGTAATCACTGCATCATCATGGAGTCATAAATACTTTAATTTATTTAATATCTAAAAATTATAAAAAAAATATCATGATGTTGGAAATATTTTTAGATTTCTAATTAATATTTATAGTCAAAAATATGAAATGTATAACCCCATGTAAAAATTGTTTTAGTAAAACAACACATGTTTGTGAAATTTTAATTTTACCTTGAAATAATAAATTATTAATATCTTTTTTCTACAAAAGTTGCTCCATGGGGTCCCCAAGTTGACCCATATACTATCATGGTAGGCCATGACTCCTCAAATAAGGGTAGGACATGTGTCAATGTCATTTCATATAATTATAACATTATCTTTACTTTAAATTACACTACTTACCATTAATCACGATTAATAAAACATAAAAGTTACTATTCACAAAAATATTATTTTAATACCATTGAACCACATTTTACATCCTAATTACAACCTTGTATGTCAGATTTTTGAAATTCAAAACACAGATGTTGTAAATTTCATTTAAACGCAAAAACAATTTTTAAACTACCACTTAGTGGTTTCAATATTCATAAAAAATTGACGTTTTTGAGAAAAATACCAAAAATTCACCCTAAGATATATTTGATATTCCAAATTCAAAAATGATGTTTAGTTTACAAAATTCAAAATATATAAGTTTCAATAATTAATTTAATAATTAATTACCGCTGTAAAAAAAATAGCGTGTTTTTAAGAAACACTATCTATTAAAAGATTGACACTAGTTTAAGTCCATTTTCAAATTGAAATTAATTCCAATGACCACCATTGGATTAAATGGTAAAAATATATTCTAGTTGCACTTTAAAACCAATTCAATATATTATCTAATCATATAAATAAAATAGATTAAAAAGAGGTTTTGAAAAAAAAATACAATATTTTTCACATATTCATTAAAAATGAACTTTATCGTAAAAATACAAAAAATTTACACAAAGTAAATTTGGATGTCCATATTTTAAAGAAGAATTTTATTTTTTCATATATAACACATAAAATTGTCAAAAACTATATTTAAAAGTGGTTCACCATCAAAAGGTGGTTAATCGACATTTTAAATAATATTAGAACGTTTATGCTTAAAATTGGATTCATTCGCATTTTTAATCCTCTAACATTTATTGTAAAAAGTAAAAATATTAGACAAACATATATAATCATTTTATAGTTAGTTATTTTCATTCCTTTCATTACAACGACTAGGTGTTAACTACCATTTAAAATAAAATTATTTTATTATTAGAGTGCAACTTAATATTTCAAAGGAACTCATTGTTGCGTATTGGGTAAGCCATCGAGCATAGCATTGCATTTAAATTATTATTAACATTTTATTCAAAAATAGGGATATATATAAAAATTTAATATTATTTATTTTCCTGGGGTGTTACATATTTGTATATTTTACATTAGCCTTCTTCATATTGTCCCACCAATAGTTCTCTCGCAGATTTTGATACATCATTGTGATCCATAGAGGATAGGGAATGTCGAGTTATATTCTTTATTAAAAAACTGTATATTTATCTCTTGATATGGTGTTACAAATAATCATGACCCACATCTAATGATTAATTACTCATAAATTTTTAAATATGAGTAATTTCCCTTTCATAAAGTTTCCTCCTTTTCCTAAATTTCCACATCACCACTTTGAACATCATTGATCCTATCTATAAAGGAGGGTTTAGATATTATTTGACAAAGAATTTATTATTCTCCCTCACTTATAATTTATATATCCATCCTTTGAATTTATATGAATATAGAATCATTCTAAATTCTCATACATGATAAAGTTGTTCGATCCTTCTTATAAAGAGAATCTCCCACATTATTTTATTCATAAGGATGGTAGTGGAATAAGTAGCAATAACATTTGATGAGACTTAAAAATCATCACTAGAACAAATGTATGTCACACTATGTTAATATATATTTAATAATCTATTGATCGGTTTACATCTCATACTTCTCTCCATTAAGATAATGTTATCATATTGTCACAAAAAATATTGCATCTTCCATCACCATATCATGCATGGGATATATTTTCTCATGAAATTATAGCTTCCTTGATGAATAATATATCACATTATCATTATTTATCAGTAAAAAACATAACATAGTGTTTGAATCATAATTGTATACTAGAAATAGTTTTCCACATATGGGTTGAGTAAGTACTAATGCAGTGATAACCCTATTTTTCAAATCATCAATGCATCCTTCCCACTAAATTTTGTATAAATACATTACTACCTTCTTAGTCATCTTTGTTAGTGGTTTTTAATTTTTTGATATGTTCCCCAAAAAACATTAGTAATACCCAACTATACCAAGAAAAATGTTGATATCCATTATTGAAATTTTTCTAGGCCACTCATTATTTCCATTGTCTTAGAGGTGTCCACAGATATCACTTTTGGTAGATAAAATTACAAATTAATGATACCTCCTCCATCCAAAACTCATAGTTAATATACTTTTCATTTTATCCCTTTTAAAAAGCTTATAGAATAGTATTCAAATGATCCCCATGCTCATCATTTCTCATTTATAGTATTACAATATAATTTATAAAGACTTCATCAAAATTTTCAAAGTAATATCAAAATTTTCTATTCATTTTGACAATATTTTTTTATTAAAAAATAGTGAGTTAGAAGGGGATAAAAATGAAATCTTAGTGTTCATACCTCATTCAAAGGAACTCTTGGGAATATCCTCATTACTCATAGTAGTAGGAAATGGTCTTTATCTTCTATTTTTTCTGATATTGGAGATAGTAATGTAAAAAATAGGAATCTTGATGCCATTTTTTGTAAACATATGATAAGGGGAATGAAATAATTTTTTGGAATTGCTTCATTAAAACCTAATGCCAAAAAGACCCATCAGTACCATTTTTTGCAATTTTTTAAATGAAACTGATGCCAAAAAGATAAAAAAAATTATATTAGGCCCCCATTTTTTAAAAAACTCATCCTAAAATGAAAAAAATGGTTTTGGTTTTTAAAAAAGACAACGCCAATAATGATTCTTTAACAATGTTTAGATCATTTCATATGATTTGATATTACTAGTCATTTAGCTAATATGGAGTTACGGAAAAAATTTTATGGTATTCAGATGTTAAACATCTCAAATATTCGATAGATACAACTCGTTTCAAGGAAATGATAAGAAACATGAAAGAAAATTACAATCACCAAATAAAATAAAATAAAATTAAGGATTCAGAAATATTTCAAATCATTTAGTTGTTTCTATCAAAATGATATGTTTTTTATCGTCATATCTCTTAGTTTTAGGGTATAACTCATGTGGTAGTGAAAATTGTGATCAATAATGATCATCATAGCTTAGTTGGTAAAACTCATCTAGATGTTTTATATTTTTAACTTGATCATAAGAATAAATCATCATCATAAATAAAATTACCGAGATATTTAGCATTGAATATAAAATAATAATAAAGGAGTTAAATTACTATAATAGATATACAGTTTGAATCAGCAATTGATGCTGAAATGAAAACGTAGTTGAATTAAAGTGGTAAAAAATGATGAATGAAAGTGAAAATGGATTTATATATAGTAAAAGAAAATATTTTCTATTGATTTGAATTAAAATTTACATAGGATTTTAAAAATTGAAATGCACAATGTGAAAAAATTGAAATATTGTTTAAATTTACTTTCAGAAACATTTTTGCGTCAGTTTTTTTAAAACAAATGCAAAAGATAAATTACATTTGTTTTTTGGTGTCAGTTTTTTACTGACATGATGCAGAAAATCAACATCGATATCATTTTTGGAGTCAGTTTTAAAATATTAAAATGCTAAAAATTTAATAAAAATTATTTATTACATTAATTTCTAAAAGCTAACACAAAAAATAAATAGAAATATTTAAAATTATTTAAACTATTTAATTAGATTTAATTTACCTGGTCATGTATGTAAAAAAGAGTTATAGTTAAAATTATCCCTTAGAATGTTGGACTTGTTTAGGACACTTCTTAGAGATGTCAAAAATGCATAATTCATAACATTTAATCCATAAATGTATTTTAACTGTATAAGAATTCAGAAAAATGATTAAGAAATGATATAAAACATTGTAAAAGAAATTAAAATTATTATCATAGTATTATTAAAAAACAAATGGGAATTTTTTTATTTTTTAAATTTTTTGGCATCAGTTACATTTAAAAACGACTCAAAAAATAAAACAATGGGTATTTTTTGCATTAGTTTTGTAATAACCAATGCCAAAAAGTATCAGTGAATATATTTTTCATCATTTCATATGAAACTGATTTAATATTTTCTATGTGAAAAACATTTTGTATAGTAGTGTCACCTCTAATTGGAGATATCCTGACTAAAGGTCCATAATAAGTAAATAATTTTACCCACATTGTTGTTCTCACAATTCATCAATCCAGGGTATGGTGGGGGGTACTTTTTCATTATCATTAATTTGATGAAATCAAAAAAATTAATGAAAATAAATATTGATTCATCCATCTTTTTGAAGAAGTGGACTAGAGACCCCACAATGGAGTAGTTGAATGTGTGAAACAATTTTCCAGATTCTAATGTAATAGTTTCATCATTTCTAATTGCTCCATTTTTTCGATTCTATAAAGTTTCATTGATATAGGAATTGATCATGGTATAAGTTCAATTTAGATCTCAGCCACTTTGTTAGGAGGAATACTAAACAATTCATCAAGTTATACATTAGGGTAGTCCTTCACAATGGGTATGTCTTCGAGCATGATCCTATCTTTTTACTCAGTAATTTGAAATATATAATAATTATAATATAGAAAAAATATCTACAATTGAAATTATGATTCTAGAGGATATTATTCTTAAAAATTACACTCATATAGAATTGGGTAATTCCTAGAGATGTGAAATGTGATCTTCCATTCTATGTAGTAAATGTTGTTTATATTTAATGATATGAAATAAATATCCAATATAGATATAAGATTGTACTAAATGAAATAATTTGATATTTTCCATAAGGTTCACTAATAATTAATTGATTGGAAGGGATTTATAAACATTGAGTTTAATAATTTCCACACCTAATGTTCTCTTATAAAACTAAAGGTTCTTATTCTGGGGTGATTATTGAATAGTTTTACTAAACATTAACAATATTAATGAATACATAGAACCAAGAACAAGTAGTATGTTTTCTATTAATTAATGACTAACAACTGTACCTATCACCACATCGTTTTTATTTTCCACATTTGTAGTAGTGAAAGTGTATTCCCTTCTTTGCTAACATTGAGGTTGTTATCATAGATTTTCATAAAAAACCATTGGTTTAGGGAAGTATATGACATAGGGCCCGTGTTATTTTCCATTAATTCACTAGAAATAAAAATATTGTTCATAAGAACCTTCATTATCACTTCCTCATTAGTATGTATTGACATTTCACATCAGAAATGATTATATATATCCCTATATTCCATACATAAATAACATAAGAGTTCAACATATGTTGTTTCTGGAATGATACTTCCCACACATTTGACAAGTTATATACTAGGTTTTCAGTCCTCCATAATATTTTTTTATTGGGCCTCCTGAATCGAATTCCATATTACATTTTATTGAGTCCTAACCCACATGACCAGTAAGAAGAAATGATATCTTTATCAAAATTAATGGAAGAAAAACAAATTCATATATAATTAAAAAATTTAAAGAATTTATAAAGACTTTAATATAATCAACAATATTCCCCTATGGAATGAATCCACCTTTCTCTCTATGTTCATGAAAAATATGATGGCATGCCATGAAATCATTGTATTGTTTTCCTTGTATTCCCTTATAGATGCATATTAAATATTCATTAGTATTAACATCTCCCTCATTATCTTATGATTGATAGTTTAGGAATAATATTAATTGAAAAACATTTTATTTCATCCTTCTAAATCCATGGAATGAATTTCAACTATTCATTTTTGGTATTTCATTAGTGTCCACCATTGAGGAGAATCCTAGCCATGAAATTAGAATACCAATAAATCATTCTATTTTTCTAATAATTAAAGGTCTGATAACATACACTTAATAGAATCAATCAATTATTAGACAATGATGGAATCCGAATATACTCTAATAATTGGAGTACACTAACACATTAATGATTCAAATGTAAATTTATCTTTCTTGGGAGAAGGATGGAAATCCCCAAATATTATTTTATTATTCATAACATGATCCATTTTAGTAGGTACTGTCATAATGTTATGATATCCCATTTCCCATAATGTTAGGAATCTCATTAGGGGAACCATCACATTGCCAATAACATTTATTAATAGCATGGGTTTTCCAAATTCCATCCATTATCTATAAAATAAAAATATATATGTTCATAGAATACTTTTCTAATGATGAAATTTAAAATTTAACTATAAAAGTTGAAGGATAATCATATAAATTTAAACTATGTAAAATGTTTTGATTCAATATGTTTCAATCTTGGTTATTCATGGTGATAATATTATCCCCAAAAATAACTAGATCATCCTATAATAAAAACTATAATGGTTCTTTCTTTTTACACATATTATGACATTATTAATTCATAATAATACATCATATTTTGACCTAAGATCATAATTTATAGTTTTTTCGAATGATTAGGTACATAAAATTTTAAATATGGAACTTGAAAACAAAATATTTAATCACCATAATGATCACTTATTCCCTTTGATCTCCTATAGTTGGATAGGATATTTTAGAAAATACATATTCAATATGGATGTGATAAAAAGTCCAGTAAGGTAATAAACATTTGCATAATGCATAAGAAAATGAGATATAATTCATAACATGATATAACAAAATGCAAGAATCATGAATGAACCTGTGGAAGAATAACATATATAACATGTAATGTCATGATAATGGAAATATTGGAATATGGATGTAACATATAACATTAAATAAACAAGATTCAATGCTAACTACTAAAACTATATCACATGGTGTACAAAGTCACATAATTGATTAGGTCATTACCCAAATCTAATACTGACATCTCTTGTCACTAATCATTACCCAATGAAATAATGCACTATCTAGGCAGACCCATCATAACATTTTCATGCATATGGGTGCCACATAATGAATAAAAATTAAATAATATTCACAAGGGTAACCCATGGAATGAAATTGGTATCGTTGTCTTGTCATAAGGCATAACCAAAGGTATTATCATAATGGAATGCATGAAATAAGGGACTCAATACTTTTTGAACAAAATAATATAAAAAATATAATAAATCATTAATAATGACTTACAACTTATGAAAATAGATGAAAATAATGTTTAAAAAATAACATAAATGAGCCTTTTCAATCTCGTTTAAGGGAATTGATTAAAAAGCCCTTAAATTAGATAATGGAATAACTGTTTTCATAAAACCATAAATGAAATAAAATAGATATAAATTGTAAAATGAGATATTATAGAATAATATTTATAGGTTAGTAATATTTATAAGGATTACCTGAAAATGTTAATGAAATGTAAGACTTACCATTAATCATGCTTTCTTGTTGAGAGGAATTGTGAAGGGAACCAAATAAATCATGTAATTCCCTGTAAAAAAGTATGAGTTGATATGGATAAAAAATTATTGAACATATAAAAATATTGATGATGATTTATATAATAGTAATGTATAAACAAATTTGAATAAAAAGAGATAACTCATAAACTAATGAAAAAATGGAGGTTAGAAGAGATCATTTACCTTATATATAAAAGTGTTCTTCACATACACATAATATCATTGAATGAAGAATTATATTTCTTAATAATTTAATTAATAACATAATTTATTTATATTTTATTTACTATAATTTTAGTAACATTATTTATGACCATTTTGTTGAGTTTTAGTGTTTAATTTCATCATTCATGGATTATTTGTTTCATATTTACTTTGTCGGTCTACTTGTGTGTAATTATGAATGTTATTTTAAAATGGTAAAATTTCTACAAAAGATATATTATAATGTATTAATTTAATAACTTGGGTTAAAAATTCCTATATATCAATTATTTTCTAATATATGGATGATTCATTTTATATATCATTATTAATAATTGTTTAATTTGTTTTTCGTAGTGTTTTTATCATCAACAACTAATTTCATTTTATTAAATACTATGTTAATGTATTAGTTCCAAATTAATAAAAGTGTTATATTATATATATTACTATCAATACTATAAATAATAAACTATTAATTTTATCCTCGATAGTGGTAATTGGAATCAAAAACTAATCATCCTTGATATCGATCAACAAACATATCAATGATGATGTTTTTATTTTTGAAATAAAAGAAAAATAGAAGAAATTATATGATGGTTGTTCTATAAAAAAATTAAATTTTAGTTTCCATATTATATGAGATTTATCATTCAGATATGGATTGGATATGTGAGAGAGGATTAGAAAATAAATGAAATTAAAAGATTAGGATTTATGATTTTGAATCTTGAATGTTTTCACCTTGAGAACCTAATTATGGAAAACGGGTTTTGACATTTTTTGATACCATTATCTCTTAGATGTAGGGAAGAGGCATGGTATGTTAATTGGGAAGAATATTGATATTCAAAAATGTATTATAGGTGTAATGAATATTATGTTCTGGGGTGGTATTTATATGGGGGCTAGATGAAGGATTTTTATTATATATTCATTAGTTTATTATTATTGACCAAGGAAATTAATATTCTTGATTCCTATGAATAAATACATTAAAAAATTCCGGATAGTCTGAAATATGGTGTTCTTATATCATACTTTCATTATCTATTACTATGAATTTATTATAATGTTAAATTAAAATATTAATATATTTCTATGCACCCCAAAAATTTATTTATTTCATAAAAATAAATAATATTCATTCTACTCATTTTTAAACATTATGATTTCAGAAAAAGAATCAATTTTATGGAAATAATTTTTTAAATATGAGAAAATTATTTTTAATAAAATTATAACATATTTTATGTAAACTGATTTTATTATTATAATCGATTTTCTGACTATTTGAAAAAATAATTAAGGTATCATCAAACTATATTATAATTATACTGAAACATGTTATTAATTTATGAATCTATTTTATGAAAATAAGTTATCTTTTAATTAAATATTTTAATTATTAAATTGAAAATAATAATTTATGTTTTATAAAGACACCAACACATAACTTATCAATATAATAACATTTATTAAGTTATTCCATGAGATAAATATATCACATTTTTATTTAGAAAATGCATTAATTTAATTTTTTCTCTTTTTGCTTATGTTGCTATTATAATTGATATATTACTATTTATAATTGTTTTATTACTATTTTAATTGTCAAGTTACTATTGAAAATGTATAGGTTCCTTAATTTATTTAAATACCATATATTTTATTCATTATTAACTCACTTCTAATTTCTATCAAAGTTATATATTTTTATCTTCAAAGTTAATAACATTTTATATTATTTCTATGACATTGTTCATGAGTGCAGTCATTCTAGTGTATCGATCATATCAAAATTTTCCAATTATTATTATATTTTTTTATTTTCCATTAATAATAATTGAAATTTAAATTGTATTATATGATGACTAATGTACCATTATTAATTTATGAGATTTAAATTTTTATTGGATTTCCCAAATGATATAAGATTTTTAATTCATTAGAGGGTAAATTCCATTGATTTAATTCTGAGTCATTACATTCTTCCCCCATTATGAAATTCCATCCATGAAAATTTCTTTTACAAACAAAAGTGAAACTGGTGTTTGTATTTCTCCTTAATTTCTTCCTTGGATTCTCATGTCACCACTTCATACTTATGTTTTCTTCATAGCATGTTTATCAGATTAGTCTCCATGATATGTATAACCTTCTATCTATTGTCCAAAATCATCACTGAATTCTCTTCATTTGAGAGTTTGTTTTCCCACTATACCACGTCTATGGTATTTATATGTGATATATCAAGTATGAACCTACTTTTGTATGGATAAGTGGAATACATCTTGAACATGAGACATGGTTGGTTTAATTTGTAGTCAATAAGAAGCATCTTTAACACAACCAAGAATATATATGGGGTCGATTTAACTAGGACTTAGCTTTCATTTCTTCAAACATGTTATGAATCTCTCCAATAATGATTTGTGAAGGAATAATTTTTCAACAAACCCAAATTCTATGTCCCATTGATTATTAACTGATATGATCTTTTGTGGAAATTGAGCATCCATTATGTGTAGCAATTTTTTTGTTATTTCTAACATTTCTTCAACCATTTTATGTCCTATTGGCTTACATTCACCGACGTCATCAGAGATATAATGTTTTCTATATCTCTTATAATAAACAGATTCAATGGATCCACATAGATTCTCCAACGGAAACAACTGTTGTTGGATAACTCATCCAATGAAAAATATTAATCTTATCCTCCTTTCAAACTCCAATGAGGATTCTATAAAAATATATTCTAGTGTCTTAATAGTCTACATAGATTCCCATAACATTGTGGGTGATAATCCATAAGGAATTTCAACATAGTATTTTCATAATATTGGATAATTTTATATAACAAGGAAGTAATTCTCTGATCACAATCGGATGTAGTTGATAATGACACTTCATTTAGCCTCACCACTTTTCCGATGTATATACAAACATGTTTGTCATGTGAAAAGTACTATAAAATTGTATTAAATCATTAACTATATATATGATAATTCAAAATGACCCATATTGGTTTACATCCTCTAGATGATTTCATAATCCCAGTATCAAACTCCATAGTGATATTTTCCCATTTCCATGTTGGTATGTGTAATGTTTATTTCATTTATATATGTTTTTTGCCTTTCATCATTCACTTATAAGCATTCCATATACAATGATTTATTTTTAGTGATCTCATTATTCATATTATTCCACCAATAGTGGTCTAGAAGATCCTAATGAATTATTGAGATCCATAGTTGGATTGATTAGGTCATGCTATGTGTATCATTCAAAAGATATTTCATTAGATTGTTATTATATTGTAAAGATATTCAGGACACAATTATTATGACTCCTTCCTCGTCAATTTCTAACTCTGAGGATTTACAACATTATATAGTCCCCATTGATTTTAAATTTCCACTTCACCTCTTGGAGAATACTTTTTTTGTCTATAAGGGATGGTTGAGAAATACTTTTGGAATATAATTATGATTTTCTATCATTTATAATTACCAATTCCATCTATTTAATGTAAAATGAGATTATATCCTCCTCATTTTTCATAATTTATAAATATATAAGATCATATCAAGAGGGAAAATATGACACATAATTTTTATTACTAGGATGGTAGTGGATTGAGAATATAAAATAATTGTTGAGATCTAAACATATAAATAGGAGCAGGTTGGGCTCTTGATTTGTGAATATATATTTGAGACTCTTGTGATTATTATATATCTCATAGTTCTCCCTATATTGATAATGTATCTATATTTTAAATGAAAATATCACAGCACCCAAGTCCATATTATGTGTGGGAAACTTTTTATCATGATATTTCATTCTTCAATGAGGTATAGTCTATGAATTTTTTAATTTTAATTAGTAAATTACCGAATACATTATTTAATTTATTATGTTATTTCAAAAATAATTCTATACTTTTGGGTAGAATAATTACTGGTGAAGTGATTACCATATTTCTCAACTCTTTGATATACTCTTTTCATTCACTGGTCCCGAGAAACATCACTGACATCCATGTCAATATATTTAGTGGGTTTTACAATCCAGATAATTTAATCATATACAATTTTTAATACCTATATCGAAATGTACACCAATAGATCATTTGTATAGATGTTGTCCTTAGAATCTCAATTATCTTTCTCTGAGATGTGTCCAAAGATATCTAATTTATGGTGATAAAATTTACAAAAAAAGATACTTCCAAAATACAGAACTCTCATTTATTTTTCATTGCATATGTTTTCTCCCATAACAATTTATTTTGAATAGTATTCAAATTCTCTTCATGATCATCATTCCTCTAGTATTATTTCAAAATATTGTTTATATGTACTACCAACCATATTATAGGTAATCACTAAAGGCATTATTCATTATGTACATTAATATTTATGAAGATTTATTGAAAATAAAGAGAATAATAATTAATTCATAGTTTCCAGACCTCATTCAAATGGTATTATTTGGAATATCATCATTCCTTGACTATAGTTGGTTGTATCCCAACCAAAGGTCAACCATAGTGAAATACATGGACCCTATTGATTGATTTTAAGTGTTATATATCCATTTTAGGGATACATTCTCATTATCATGATTTTTTCATGATCTCTTTATATTCAACGCAGAGCTTCATTGATAAATAATTATTTTTGTTGAAAAGGACTAGTGCACTGCCATGAAGAAGCACTCAGACATCTAAAATTCTTATTTATATTCCCTAGAAATTTTTTCTCCAATTATTCCCACTAATGATTTTCTATTCTATAATGATTCATTAATATAGGTAGAGATATAGGTATAAGTTCAATTGAGAACACAACCTATCAATCAATAGAAAGAACAAAAAATTATTCAGTGAATGCATCAGTGTGGTCCCTCACAAATATCATTTCTTAAATCCTAATTTGCACCATTTTATCAATAATTTGATCAAGATATGATTTCTAATAAGGTAGTAATATTCAAAATTGAGATGATGATTATAAAGAAGAATCATACTGCTCTTTACACCTATGTAGAATTGTGGAACTTATTAAGATTTAATGATTGTTCTCCTATTCAGAAAAATTGATGTTTTATTTTTATAAAGATAGAAAATATTTTCCAAATTTACCAAAATTCTATACCGAATGATGTGAGATTATATTTTTTGAGGATTGTTTTATAAACACTGAATGGGGAGGATATATATACATTAGATTCAATATTTTAACCATTATCTATTCTCACTGACAACTCGACAAACATATTTTGATAAGAAAATTGAATAGTTCTACTAAAAAACAAGATATGAAATATTTTGTAGGACTAACATAAAATTGTACATTTACTATTCATAAATATATAAATTGCATAATTATCATGAAAAAATTTGCAGGATCCACCTCATTTTTAGTTATATCATTTTAAATTCTGTTTTACATCAATGGTTGTTGTCATAGATTTTACACAACAACCAATCATTTATTGCATTGGATCACACAATGTCTACTATTTTTGGTTAATGAATTTATTTAAAAAAAATTGTATATATGAAATCCTTTTTATACTTCCTCATTAGGGGGTTTCATCATTTTACTTTTTCATTGATTAGATTATTGCCCATTTTTTTACACATGAAGATCTATAACCTTCTCCATAGGTAGTTTCCAATTTTATTTAACCAACACTTTTGAAAAATGGGTTGTTTTGTTTTCTTTTCACCATAATATTTTTCTATTGTCCCACCTATAGAGAATTCCATTTTTTTCATATAACCACTCCCATGATACCACTCAAAATAACTGATCTCCTTATAATCATTAGGGGTATAATGAAAAATAACAAAATAATTGTTAAATTCTAAAATTACAATGGATTTTTTTGGAATACACATTAATCCCCTAAATAATAGATCCTTCTTTCAGATGGTGTTTTAGAAAAATTTCTAGGATTATCATGATTGAAATTTAAATTTTCCTTCATAATCCATGATAGATTTGTATTCCTTTTACTTTGGTTGAAGTAGTGTCCACTCTATTTTAATATGGAATTATATGGGAAAATATATATTGAAAAATATTTTAATGAATCCATCCTAATACATTGAATAAATTTCATCTTTGTACATCTTTTTTATCTATTTCCACCTATGATTATCTCTCACAAAAAACACTAGACCTTGAGTTTGAATTTCTCTTCTTCAGAACATTGAGTAACATAGTGTATATTATCAATGGATTTAATCCATTATTCTTTGATAAAAGAATCAGATGTTAAAATAATTATAGGAGGCCTTTTACTCATAATGGATTCACCAAAAAATTATCTTTTTTAATAGGAGGGAATTCCACATGATTCATGTTATAATTCATTACATGATATATTTTATCCAGTACATTCATAATGTTATTATATTCAATTTCCATATTTCTTGTCATCTATGTGCAGAAATCATCACATTTCCTATAATAATAATAATTATCACATGATTTTTTATTTAAATATATTATATAAAAATGAAAATTAAAAATTAGGGTGTGGTATTGAACTCTTTTCTAATTATCTCTAAAAAATAAATAATGAACATAGAAGGTTAAAAGTATAAGTTTAAATTATATAATATCTTTTGATTCCCTAATTCTCAATCCTAGTATTGATCGTAATAGAATTATCCCTAGGGTTCTTAGTAAATCAAAATTGTCTTAATACACAAAATACCCAGTCTGTCCTATGATACAAAATATAGATATCATATACCTTGATAAAAATTATTAGTTGATTTTAAGCATTATAATCTATCATAAATAAACTAGGATCATAATTTCTAGTGTATTTTGAATATTTGGTACATAAAATAAAACAAATAACCCTATTGAGATACTAAATTCCTTTAACCAATGATTACTACAAAGGCTAACCTGGGGAATATATAAACAAAAAGGATTAGATAAAAATCCCTATAAGGGAATAAACATGAAAATAATGAAAAAATGTGTTAGAATGCCTATCATGATAACATAAAAATAATGCATCAGGAATGAACATGTTTAAGAAAATCTTAGAGAACATGGAAACATATGATCATGGAAATATTTAAATGTGGAAGCAATATATTACATAACATGAACATGAGTCAATGATAACTGATATGACTATATTTTAGGGAGGAAAATGTCCCTCAATGGATTAAGTATACTACCTAACCACATAAATAGAATATCATGAAAATAAAAATTACAAAATGAATTGGTGTTCTCTCTAGAAACTCCGTACATAAAATTTTCAGGCATATGTGTTCCTCCTCATGAATAATCATTTTGGTTACCCATGGAAAGAATTTTGAATGGTAATCATTTCATAATAAAAAAACCAAAGAGAGTATCTTAATAAAATCCATGAATAACGGGATAAAATAATTTTTGGACAGTAATAAATTAAAAATAATCATATATCGGGAATAATGATATCAAAATTATGTAAATATATAAAAAATAGTATTTACGAAGAAAAAAAATTGAGACTTTTTCATGTGGATGAAGGGAAAAGATTATGGAGTATTTCAAAATGATAATGTAGTATTTTTTTCCTAATACTTTAAATAGAAAAAAATATGTTTCTAATAATAAAATGAATAATCTGAGAATAATATTTGTGGCTTAAAATATATCATGAAGAGTTATTAAAATGGGTATAAAAATGGGAAGTTCTCTTCAATTTGTATAACTTGTTAGGGGGAATTGAGAAAGGAACCTTAAAATTCATGTAATTCCCTATCAATTAATGTTGTATTAATCTTCCTAAATTATTTCGGAATGTATAAATATAATATATAATTATGCATGAATAATTAAGAAATATATTGGTGTAAAGAGAGAGAAATATTAATCAGATAGTATAATGATTGTTCATATATATCCCTTACCATATGCATGAATTTTATATTCACTTGGTATTAATGTACGTTATAATAAAATTATATTCAATAATAATTTAATTTATAAATTTTTTATTTTTTTAATGTATTAATATTTTATTAAGTTCATTTATGGCCATTTTGATGAGTTATAATGTTTAATTTTATTGTTCTAGGAGTGTTTATTTTAGGTATCATGATCGATTTACTTGTGCATAATTGTGGAAGTCATTTTAGAATGAGAATAAATATATAAAAGTGAAATTTTATCATATTTATTCACTAATTGGTGTTTAAATTGTACCACATATAATTTTTTATGAGGGTTATTCATTTTATTAATCAATAATGATAATTGTTTGATTTATTTTTATTGGTTTATCGATCATCACAATCTCATTTTTTTACTGAATATTAATTTTTTGTAATGTTCTAAAACATGAAAAAAAATTATAATATACAAATTAAAATACTTTTAACCATATTTATAGTTTTTTGACCAGCCTTAAAGGTGATATTTGAAAATGAAGACTCATCATCCTTGAATGAGGTGAACTGAAATATCATAGTTGATATTTTCATTTTTAAAATAAATTGAGAAGAGAATAGATTTTATTATTGATATTAAATTAGAACTATAAAATTAATTTTCATATATGATAAAATATTTGTCATCTCACTTTTTATTGGGGATTATAGGATAGGGAACGAAATGAAAAGGAAGTTAAAATATATGGATTATGGATTTTATCTCTTGAATGTTTTCCCCATTATATACTAAATAACGCACTTGGGTTTGTTATTTTATTAAGACCAGAATCACTTGTACATGGGGTAATGGATTGGGAAGATAATTGAGAATAATATTTACAAGATACATGTCTTAGAAGGTGTGAATAGAAAGGGTGGGAGGGCTGACATTTTTTGGGGGATTATATGGGTGTTTATTATTATTATATTCCTTATTTTATTATTTTCACTCACAACCATCTAGAGTAATGATTCCTTTTAAAAAATAAAATAAATATTTTGTGATATTTTATACTATTGGTTTATATAATCTATGAATAAAAAATTATTATATTGTAAAAAACCTAAAATTTCCATATTTCATTAGTCCCAAATATTCATCTATTTCATAAAAGTCCCAAAAATTATACAAACCAATTTTAGGATATTTATGTTTCAAAATTGGAATCCATTTTATGATAATATGTTTCTACATATGTAAAATTTAATTATTAAATAAAATTATCATTTATTGAAAATCCTGATTTTTATATTATAATCGATTTTATGACTCATTGAAACATTAATTTAGGTCTCATGAAATTATCTTATAATTATAATATGAAATATTGTTAATTCATTTATATTTCCTATGAAAATATATATCCTTTTAAAAAATAATATTATTTATAAATTTTAATAAAAATAGAAACACTTAATTTATCATTTTTAAACCATTAATTTACTTAAACAATCATATAAATATGGGATATTTTCATTTATATGATTCCTAAATGTTATTTATTATTTTGAGAATGATGTTTTTATTTCTTTTTCTCTATGATATATGTTTTTTATTACATATCAAGGATATTTTTGATTGATATAATTCTAGACCATTACAATAATTCATAGGAAAACCTCTCAAATTAGACATCAACACCAATATCCATGATAATTAGAGGTTATACACATGGAAATTTATAATTTTCTTGTAAAGACACAACCATAAAAATTTACATAAACATGAGTTAAATAAATAATTAACATTTTTTATATTTTATGTTTATAGATTTAGATAATTAGGTCATAACATAAACAAAATATCTTGAATATTACATGTAGACACCTCCAATAATTAATCATTTTTTCATAAAATAATTACAATTTAAAAAAAGAAACATATATAGTTCTATATTTAGACAAAATGACTTTTCATTGATCTAATGATTTACCATTTTTATATTTATGTCATGTGGAAAACATTAAAAAACATATGATGAGAATAAAAATCTCAATAATGGATATAAAATAAAGAAAGAAACCATCATTATATTGACACATAAAAACATATGTACTTTAACAAACCACTGGAAATCATAAGATTTATGAATAACACATAAAAATCATAAATAATTAAGGTAAATTATGGAATCCATATCATACTTACCTTGTATTTTTCACATCTATATAGTGTGATTCATTTGGAATACCCATCACAGTATATTCCCAAAATCTCTTAAGAAAAACATTGATTTTTACCTTCTTCATGTTATCCAATGAATTAGAGAGCTATCTCGGGCTCACATACCATTTGTTTATCATTGAACAACCCATATACGTTAAAAATTCCAAATAACCATAAGATTTTCATAACACATAAATCAAGGATAAACCAAAGATAAAATTTTCACATTTCAATCAAAAAATATCACTTCAATATATTTACATAATCAATGCTTTATCAAACCATTTTTAAATAAATTTAAAATAATTAATAGTGTGATTTTTGAATAAAAGTGTCACATACCACATTGAATCTTTTAACGGAATTAACATTTTAAAACAATAATGTATATATAAATAAATCATTTAAATAATTTCTAAAACATGGTTATTAATGATAAATATTTATAAAAATAAATCTTTAGAACATTTAAAAAAATGTTCTAGTTAAAGTGTCCCTTACCACTTGAGAAAATATTTGAATAAAAATAATTAAAAAATAACATTAAATTTTTTTTAATACCATGAGAATAATTACATTTATGATATAATATGTCACATTTCAGTATATACACCATATAAAAGTGAATTGGTTTATAACAATAACTAATTCTCAAGGGAATGTAAATTGTGACAATGTCTCTAACAGTGATTGTATCCTTAGATTAAGGATAAATCAATTAAAAAAATATTTGTGACAAATAAAAATAGACCCAATATAATTGGATATTATGATTTAAAACAATCAGTGTTAATTCACAAATATTTAAAACATTACATAATCCTCAACTAGAAGATTATCCCAAGGAATTGAAATTGGGTTAAGAAGTTCTCTTACAGAAATTTGACAGCCAAATGATATCACTTTAAAATTTATAAAATGAGTTGATGAGTGAGAAAATAGTATCTCATCACATGGAAGTAAAATTTAATAAAATAAGGATATAAAATAACATATCCAAACATTTTATAATCAAAATTTAATTGAAATAACATAAAATAAGTCATTCACTAGAGGAGGAGGGTGAAAGGTTCCCATACCGATTTGGTAATGTGCGAATCTTTCACCCCATTAAGGAAGGATCATACATTGAAGATTAAATTACCCATAAATTAATTTATAATACATAATGAATAAAATCACTGTCATTACATACACAACAAAAAAGAATATAGTGGAAAATATAGAATGAATCTCATGGAAATAAAAAGTGAGATGAAAACCCCTTACCTCATGTCCGACTTGTCTTGTATGTTCCTCGTTCTTCTTGAATAATAAACGTAATTTAATTTATAATTTCGGAAAAAAAAATTCAATTTTATTTTCCTTTTATATTATTTATTACCATTCTAAAAAAACTAGTTAATTATTTGATTACATATCAGACATTTTGTTGATTTTCGTATCATGAGTCAAAAATGAGTATTTCGTAAATACAAATTGTCATTGTGGAAAAATTACATTGTCTACAGAATATTTTTTATTATTTAAATATCATATATATCATTTATATATCGTTTTTATATGTATTTATAATAGTCCTTATCATTTGGATATATGAAAATGAAATGCATCTTTCCTGGATATGGTAAGTTGTACATACACACGAACGCTACTTTCATTTCATTTTTTTCATTTTTAATGGAATTAAAATAAAATTATACATAAGTATATTATTATTAAAATATAATATCATTTTATATATACATTACATAAGTTTATTAACCCCATCATTTATATGTTTCATGTAAAGTATGAATGAGTCATATCACATTGAGGGGGAGGTAGTCCGCACATCCTCAAATTAAATTATCGATTATATACAACATTAAAAGCATAACGATATGTTATAAAAGATAATTAAAGGGGAATAAAGATAAAATAAATATTTTATATATAATATTTAATTATAGTTCTATAATAATGTCCACCATATTAGGTGGAAGGAGAAAATTGAACAGTCATCGATTTGTGAGGCAGTAGTTCGCCATCCACAGAAACAAAATGTTTTTTACCCATTTGACGGAGGTGTGTGTAAGTTTAGTTCAAATACATATAATCAAAACAACTGAGTATATTTATAATACTAGTTTTTTATGTAAAAATAGAATAATAATTTCATTGTGGGTGAAGAAGTAAAACAAAAGATGAGAATTTGAGGGAAGACATTACATTTAAATCGTGTAAATCTCTTTGGATTGAACCAAAAGGATTTCGTGAAGTGTCTTATACCGACAGTATAGATTTTATGAGGAATGTAGTGATGTTGGGTGCTTATTTGTGAAATTTTAGGATGAGTCTAGGGGTTTTAGAAGTGTGAGTAATGTGTTAGAGGTGTCGTCCTTTTATAAGAGGGAGGAGGGGCGCTTTAGGATTTTTTGAAAGTATTATTTTTTTATAAAATGATTTTCATTTTAAAAAGGTCCAAAACTCATTAAATTAGATGATATGATGAATATAAATAAAAATAAAATCATCCAAAATAATTTGACTTGTTTTTGATATTTTATTAATCCATATCTTTAATTACATCATATTTCTTAATTTTGCCAAATCATATATTTTTTGGTATATATTATCAGTTAATAAAATATAATTTTATTTAAAAAATAATTTATTTATTGTTTTATACTATTTATATGATGTATTTTTAAAAAATATATAACAATTTGATTAATTAAAATAACCTTCATTAATAAAAATATAACAATCCATACTCATCTATAAAATTAGTTGATAGAATAAAAAGATTCAAAAATAAATAAATTTTAATATCTATAATCACAGTAAATTAAAACATTATTTAATGGGGTAATTAGTCCATCCTCATTGTGTCCTAAATAAATTTATTTAATTTATTTATAAAAATTATAAATAAAATATCATGAGCTAGGAAATATTTTTATATTTCTAATTACTATTTATAGTCATATATATCAATTATATAACCCCATATTTAAATTGTTTTAGCAAAACAAAAAATCTTAATGATTTATTTATTTTTCCATTGAAAAAAATGTTATTAATGTAATTATATTACACAAATTGCATTAAAAGGCCAAAATTTCTACCCATGGATTCTATTGGTCGACCATGACTTATATAATAATGTTAGAACAAATGTTAAGGAAATTTTATGTTATTATAGTATTATTTTTACCTTAAAATACCCTATTTACCTATAATCCTGATAAATAATAATCAAAAGATACTATTCAACAAAAATTATTTTCATTATATTGAAGAAAATTTTACCTACTGATGAAAACCATGTATGTTGAATTTTGGAAATTAAATTCACAGAAACTGTAAAATTTCATTTAAATGAGAAAGTTGGGTTTTTAACTATTAGGTAGTGTTTTTTACTATTTGTAAAAATGTTATGTTTTCAGAAAAATAACAAAAATTTACCCCAAGTTAATTTTTATATTAAAAATTAGGAAATGATGTCTATTTTACCAAACTATTATCATATATGTTTCATTAATTAATTTTAAATTAATTTCTATTGTCAAAACAAAAAAGTGTAGTTTTAAGAAATAATAACTATCAAAAGATTGACCATTTTTTATATAAAATTTCAAAGTGAAATTAATTAAAATGACCAAAATTGGATTAAATGGAAACAATATAATCCAATAAAACATTAAAAAAATAAATATAACAGTATAACTATGTTAATAAAATATATTAAAAGGCAGTTTTGAATTAAAATGCAGTATTTTTCATTATTTATTAAAAGAAGAACATTATTAGAAAAATACAAACATTTTATCCATAGTAAATTTTGATTTCTAGATTCTAATGAAGAATTTAAATTTTTAAAAGACAAACTATAAAAGATACAAAAATGAGATTTAAAAACGGTTCACCATCAAAAGGTGGTAAATCGACCTTTCAAAAAATAGTAGAGTATTTATGCTTAATAATAGATAAATTCACATTTTATGTATTTAATATTTATTAGATAAATGTAAAAACATTTACCAAACATGTGTAATCATATTGTAGTTACTTCAATTCATTCCTGCCTATAATACGACTATGTGTTAACCACCATTTAAAATAATAATATTATATTATTATTATTCAATATAACTCAATGTTGTGTGCTATGTAAGATTTCAAAGAAACATGTTGTTGGGTTTCATGTACACCATAGATCATATTATCATTTTTAATGTAATTGTATATTTAATTCGCACATATTAATAAATATGATAATTTTATATTATATATTTACCTGGGATGTTACATCCTTTTCCCATTTTGGGAATTAAGTCCTTAAAATTTTAAAATTTTGCATGGAAACATCATTAAAAGCCGCACATTGGAAAAGGATTCAATAGAAATATCAAGTTAAAATAATGAAAAAAAGTAAAAAGGTCACTCGAGAGATCTCATTCAATGATTCCATGAAGGAAAAAGTGATATGGAAGAGAAAATAAGTGTCCTGATCTGATGTATAGTGATATAAAACATGATTAGAAGAAAGTTAACTTTCATAAACCCTTAATATGGTGATAGGTTAAACGATCATTGATTCTCCTGTTAGAAAAGTAAATGAACTTTTTTTTGGTTTATGTTCCTTTTCATAAATTTGAGTAATTGTTTTACATCTTAGAATAAGAACATAAGGAAATAAACTTAACATTGATGTAGAGTTTCATCCTTTGATAAATTTTTACCACAAACACATTATTTCTCCAAATTATGAGTATTCATGATGACTTAGTCACACCTAAAGCACTGGAATCAACTTATAGAGAATAAAATAGTCCACAAAAGATTAACTATATTTTTACCATGTCTGTAGTCATCAACCAAATCCAAAATGGTTAGTACAAGATTATATAATCCCCAAAAGGGATAATCCTTTATTAAAATAAATACTACTCCTAATCATCGAAATTCAAAAAATAGTAACCTATGTTCAAAAATACCTTTAAATAAACAAAAGTACTTAAAATTATTCAATATTATCTTAACTAAGATTGAATCCAAAAATTCAGAAAAATTTAATCCCAAATTTTTACACCATAAATCATAAAATTTATCTCCAAATAACATGAAATACTCTTAATGTCTCATACAGAAATGTAATTAAACTAATCACATATTTTCTATAATAGATTAGTCATTTCCAAAAATAACCTAAATCACCGTATTTCCACATTAAAAATAGAGTTTCTTCCTAAAATATAATTCAATAATTACTCCTCAAATAAAATCCCAAAGTATTAAATTTTCCTTAGGCATATAGTGTTGACAAATGAGAATACATTTTCTAAAATAACCATTATTATTTAATCACAAAATCATTTTCCTATACAATGGATATTAATTTTATAAAAAAAATATTCCCTAAATCAACTCATTCTTGATTCTTAAAATTATTTACCTAAATAAATAAGTCATATTTACCATGGACATCACGTAGACTCGGGGTACGTGAAAAATCCTAACCACACTTTTGTTGTGGGATAGATTCCCATAGCTTTGTCTAACGCGACTGTTTGTCACGTGGTCTGCTTGTTATCCTTTTAGAGAAATTATATAAATGTATAAATATTCTAAAAAAATGGACAAATTCATCCAAAATAACCATAAAAAATTTTAACCATAAAGGTTATCTAATACCTTTCATTTTACATCCCAAAATTTAATAAATATTTATCACACCTAAAATAACTACAACTCATTATAATATGATAACCATAATGGTTATGTCACATATTCTTAAATAACTCCCTATACTCTAATGTTATATAAACCTCCCTTTGATACCAAATGTAAGTCCCTGGCCTTAAAATAGTACTAAAAAAATAGTTGAATAAAACATTAACATTATGAAACTTTTCACGGATTAGAGTTACAAATAATTAGGTCATCACATGTAAAAACATCTTGAATATTACATGTAGACAATTATACTTAGTAAATATTTTTTCCTAAAATAAAAACTCATAATAAATGAAACATATCTAGCTCCATGTTTTAGAGAGCATGGATTTTTGTTGATCCCATCATTGATCCTATTTATCATTAAGTCATGTAGATTTTTTTTAAATGTGGGATGTGAATAAAAAACCTCTATAAGGGATATAAAATAATGAAATAAAACATATTCCATCAACACATACGATACATAAGCTCATTAACATAAATTGTGGAATCATAAAGTTTATGAATAACACCTTGAAATCGTAAATCATAAAGGTATCTTATGGAATCAATATCATAATTACACTGTGGATTTCATAACTATATAGGGAGTTATGTTTGGAATACCCATAATAGTATGTTATCTAAATCACTTAAGAGAAACATTAACATTTACCTCCATCACATTACCCAATGCATTGGAGAGCTATCTTGGGCTCACCTTCCATAGGCTTATCGTGGAACCTCTCATATACATAAACATTTCCCAATAACCGTAACATGTTCATAAAACATAAAACATTCATAATATAAAGATAAAATTTACATATTTTAATCATAATATATCAATTGAATATATTGATTTAATAAATAATTAATAAAACCATTTTCTAAACCATTTAAGACATTTATTAAAGAGAATATTGAATCAAAGTGTCCCATACCCATTGAAACTCTTACAGGAGTTAAAATTTTTAAACATTAATGTCTATATAACGAATCCACAAAAAAAATTTAAAAAAAATTTCATCAATGGGAAATATTTAGAAGAATAAATATTTAAAACATTTGAAAAAATGTTTTAGTTAAAGAGTCCCTTACCAGTTGAGAAAATACATCAATAAAAATAATTACAGATTAACATTAAAAAAATATTATTGTATCATGAAAATAAGTATATGCATGATATAATATGTCCAAGGGTGTTATATAAATCATAAAAAAGTTAATTTCTGTATAACAGCAAATATGTTTTAATGGAATGTAATTGAGACAAAGTCTCTTACAAAGACTGTATCCTTATATGATGGATAAATCAATGACATAATTTTGTCTAAAAAGTAAAAATACACCCAATATAAGTTCATATTAAGTATACAAACATCATAGTTCATTCAAATATATTCATAGCATGACATAATCAGTAAGTATAAGTTTAACCCAAATAATTGAAATTGGGTTAAGATGTTTTTTTATAGAAATTTTACAGCCCAATGACGTCACTTTAAATTTCAGAAAATGTGTTGATGAGAGAGAAAATTGTCTCTCATCACATGGAAAGAAACTATATAGAAATAAGGCTATATAAGAACATATCTGAACATTTGATAATTGATTTTTAAATAAATTTCATAAAACATGCCTTTAACTATAAGAGGAGGATGAACGGTTCGTTACCGATTAGGTAACTTAACAAACATACACCCCATGAAAAAAGGATCATACAATTAAGATGTAAATAACCATAAATTAAAGTATATTACACAATGAATAAAATAAAGTGTAGTAAATACACCACACAAAAGGAAATATTTAAAGATATAGCATGAATCTCACATGATTAAACACTTAGATGAAAACCCCTTATCACAAGTTAGACTTGTCTTATACGTTCCTTGTTCTCCATGAATAATAAAAAAAAGTTAATTTTAACCATATTATGATCATTTTTCAAGTCTATTATTTATTTTTTATAACTTATAATATTTCTATCACCATTAGATAAATTTTTTATTTCATACCACACATTTTGTTGATGTTTGGAACATGAGTCAAAAATGAACTTGGTATAATTACAAATTGTCCATATGGTAAAATTTCCATTATCCCCAGAATCATTTTCATGATTTAAATATCATATATATAATTTATATATCCAGTATATATGTATTTATAGTAGTAAATATCATTTGGATATATGAAAATAAAATTCACCATTCATGGAGACGGTAAGACGTACGCACACATGAATGCTACCATAATTTCATTCATTCATTTTTAATGGAATGAAAAAAAAATGATACATAGTAATATTATTATTCCATTATAATATCATATTATATACATTTTAGATTAGTTCAATAACAGAATCCTTTATTCATTACATGTATGGAATTAACAAGTCATAAAACTTCGAGAGGGCAGAAGTCCACAAATGAAATTATAGTATATATACAACTTGAATAAAATAAAGTTATGTTCAAAAAGTGAATAACAGATGAATGAAGATAAAATAAATATCATAAATATCATCTATAATTACAATTCTATCATAATGGACACCATGAGAGGAGGTAGGAATATATATGGACCAATCATCGTTTCGTGAGGTAGTAGTTCACTGTCCACAGAAACAACACATTCTATACCAATTAGATAGAGGTGTGTGTATGAATAGATTCAATCCATCACATAACAACAACCTAGTATAATTATGATATTTGTGTTGTTATGTAAACAAATAATAATAAGAGCATAGGCAGTGAAGATGTAAATTAAAAGAAGATAATTTGAGGGAAGACATTACCTTTAAATTAGGTAACTCCCTTTGGGATGAAGCATAAGGATTTATTGAAGTGCATTCTGCCTAAGGTAATTCTTCTATGTGGAATAGAAGGTTGTTGGGAGATTATTTGGTTTGATTTTGGATGATCCATGGGGCTTTAGAGGTGTGTGTAATGGGCTAGAGGTGGTGTCTTTTTATAAGAGGGAGGAGAGGCTCTTTAAGAACGATTAGAAGTATTATTTTATTATAAAATTATTTTCTTTTTAAAAAGGTCCACAACTCTTTAAATTAAATGATAAGATTAATATAAGTCGAAATAAAATCATCCAATAATAATTGGAAATGTTTGGGATATTTTTTTTAATCCTTATCATTTTTATTTAACTCTTTCTTATCTTATTTAACTTTAACCATGTCTTATTGTATATTCATAATATATGGTTAATATATTTACTATGAAATTACATGAAAGCAAAAATGAATAATTAAGGATATCATATATGTTATTTTTCAAAATATAATATTTTTATGACAATTTTATCATTTAATAAAATATTAATTTTTTTTGATACACTTTTATGTCAATTTTTATACTATTCATATAAGGAGTTATTAGAAAATCCTAACAAAACTTGATTTTCTTGAAAAGAAATTCAGAAATTAAAAGAAAACAAGTCATCATCATCTCTAAAATTCTTGGATGAAATAAAAAGAATCAAATTAAATTTATTTTAATATTTACAATGTCATTTATTTAAAACATTCATTAATGAGGTAATTATTACATCCTTTCTATGTCATAAATAAATTCATTTATTTAATGTATAAAAATTATAACTAAAATACCTTGGTATAGGAAATATTCTTATCATTTTAATTACTATTTATAGTCAATGATATCAATTATATAACCCAGAATTAATTTTTTTTAGCAAAATAATAAATGTTTATGATATTTAAATTTTTTACCTTATATAAAAAGTTATTAATGTTATTATCTTACCCAAATGGCATTGAAAGGCCAAAGGTTTTACCAAAGGATTTTATTGGTCAGGCATGACTCATACAATATATTTAGGATAAGTGTTAATGAAATTTTCTATTATTATAATAATTTTTTTACCTTGAATTACGTTATTTTCCATTAACCGTGGTTAATAAATATCAATAGTTACTATTCAAAAAAAATTTCATCCTATTGAACAACAATTTAGTTACTGATGACAACCAAATATGTCAGATTTTTGAAATTCAATTAATATAAGTAGTAAAATTTCATTTAAATGAAGATGAAGATTTTTTAACTAATAGGGAGTGTTTTTCACTATTCATCTTAAATTTAATGTTTTCAAAAAAAATAACAAATATTCACATAAAGCTAATTTTGATATTAAAAATTTGTAAATGATTCCTATTTTACTAAATTATTATCATAGATGTGTTATTATTTAAATTAATATTAATTTCTATTATTGAATCAAAAAAGTGTGTCTTTAAAAAATTAATTACTATCAAAAGATGGACACTTGTTTATATCGAATTTCAAAGTAAAATTATTTCCCATGACCGACATTGGATGAAATGGTAAAAATATAATCCAATTAAAATTTAAAAATAACTAAAATATGAAATATAAAAATATAAATAAAATATATTTAAACGTAGTTTTGATTAAAAATGCGTTATTTTTCACTATTCAATAAAAAATTGGCATTATCAAAAAAATACGAAAATTTCATTCACAATAAATTTTGATCCCGATTCTAAAGAATAATTTTATTTTGTCAAATATAAAAAATAAAAGTGACAGAAACTATATTTAAAAAGGGTTCTCTTTCAAATGGTGGTAAATCGACCATTTAAAAAATATAAGAGTATTTATGCTTAAAATTGTACTTATTCGAATTTTAAGCCTCTAACTTTTATAGGATAAATGTAAATAAATTTAGAAAACATGAGTAATAATATTTTATTTATTTATTTTAATTCTCACCAATACAACGGCTATGCGTTAACTACTATTTGAAAAAATATTATTATATTATTATTTTTTATTATAACTCAAAGTTTTGTGCTACGCAATATATCAGGGAAACTCATTGCGTATCAGGTATGCCATCACACATAGAATCCCCATTAAATTTATAGTAATATTTAATAAAAAAATATTTATAAATTTGAATATTTTATATACATTAATTACCTCGGAGGTAACATATTTCCCCCTTTTGGGAATTTCATCCTCACAATTATAATATTGGGCTCGAGAAACATCATTAAAATTACTACATCAGAAAGAGATTCAATAATACAATCACATTAAAAGTATGAAAGAGAAGTAAAAAAGTAACCCAACATATCTCGTACTAGGTTTCCATGTAGGAAAATCTAGATATGTAAGAGAATCTACGTGTCGTTTTCTGATTGAGAGTGATAGAAAACATGATCTGGAGAATGTTATCTCCTAGAATCCTATAAACATGAGATAAGTTAAATGTTCTTTGATTCCATAGTTGGAAAATAAAAAATACAATGTTTTTTGTTTTATGTACCTTTTCATAAATTTTATAAATTTTGTTACTACTTAGAATAAAAACATATGTAAATACAGTTACCTTTAATGTAGAGAATAATCCTTAGATAAATTTCTACCACAAACTCATCTTTTCTCTAAATGATGAGTATTCTAGATGACATGGTCACACTTGAAGCACTAGAATAATATTTTAAAGAATCAAATAATTGATAAAATATGAACTATATATTTCACATGTCTTTATACATTAACCAAAAACAAAATTGTAAGTACAAGATCAGATAATCCCCAAAGAGGATAGTCCTTTATAAAAAGAAATAGTATTCCTAATCTAAATAATTATGAAAAAAGTACCCTAAGTTCTACAAAGGTCATTTAGTTTAACAATTTTACTTAAAATACTACAATATAATCCAAACTAAGATTGATACCCAAAACTAAGAGGAATTTAATCCCATGTTCTTCCACAATAAATCTTAACATTTATCTCCAAATAACATCCACTACTGTAAAGTCTCATAATGATTTGTAATTAACCTAATAACATATTTTCTATGATAGGTTAATCATTTCCATAAATACCCAAATCATCATATGTCCGCAATAAAAACACATATTCTTCCCAAAAAAAATTTCACCATTGCTTCTCCTATTAAATCACAAATTATTCTATTTTCCTCAGGCATATAGTGTTCCCAAAAGGGAAAAAATCCTCTATAATAACCATTAGTATTTAACCACCAAAACATTTTCATATAATAATGATATACATTTGATAACACAAAACATCCAAAAATTAACTCATTCATGATCCATAAAACAATTTAACAAAAAGAACAAGTCATACTTTTTAGGGACTTCATGTAGGTCATTGGTTGGCGATAAATCTCAATCAAACGTTTTTTGTGGGTTTGATTCCAGCATATTTGTTTGATGTGATGGGTTGTAACATGGTCTGTGTGTTGTCATTTTTCAAAAACTATATTATTTTGTAAATTCACTAATAAAAGAGTTAAACTCATCAAAAATAACCATAACATATTTTAACCACAAATACTATGTAAAACCTTTCATTTTGCATCCTATAATGTAATAATCATTTATCTCCTCTAAAATAACTATGAATCTTTCTAAATTTCTAACCATTATTGTTATGTCACATATTCTTAAATAACACCCTAACCTCTAATGTTATCAAAACCTCCCTTTGATAGCAACTATAAGGCCCTTTCCTTAAAACATTACTTAAACGTGATTTAAATAATGAATTAACATTAATTATATTTTTAGGTATAGATATTTACATATTTATGTCATAAATTATAATAATAATCTTGAATACTACATGTAGACACTTCTACTTAGAATCCATTTCTTTCATAAAATTAAAACTATTAAAAAATGTAACACTTATAGATCCATGTTTTAGACAATGCGACTTTTCCTTGATCCCATCCTTGAAAATATCCATTTTGAAATCCTATTGAAAATATTTCAAAATCATGGGATGAGAATAAAAATCTCATTAAGGAATATGAAATAATGAATGAAAACCTTAGTCCATCCACACATTCAAAACATAGGCTCTTTAACATTCCTCATGAAATCATAAAATTTAGTAATAACACATAGAAATCATAAATCATAAAGGTAACTTATGGAATCCATATTATACTTAAATTTTAGCATTCAAAATTATGTAGGGAGTTACGTTTTGAATACCCATCACAGTATATTCCCTAAATCTCCTTGGAGAAACATTAATGTTTACCTCTATCACGTTATCCAATGCATTGGAGAGCAATCTCTGGCTCACTCTCCATAGGTTTGAGAAGGAACCACCCATATACATAATCAATCCCAATAACCAAAACAAGATTCATAACACATAAAACAATAATAATGGAAATATAACATTACCACATTGAAATCACATTATATTATTGCATGATATTGACATAATCAATACTTTATCAAACTATTTTTAAAACCATTTAAATTATTTAATAAAGATATTTTTTAATCAATATACCCCATACCACATTGAAGAATTTAAATGAATTAACATTTTAATACATTAATTTAGATAAAAATTTATTCTTAAAAGAATTATAAAAGCATGGTTATTAATGAGAAATATTTAGAAGAATAAATATATAAAACATTTAAAATAATATTTTAGATAAAGAGTCTCATAACACTTGAGAAGATAAATGAATAAAAATAATTACATAATAACATTAATCAATTATTATAAAATCATGGGAATAAATAGATTCATGATATAATATATCAGAGGGAACTATATACACTATATAAAAGTTATTTGGTGTTTAAAAACACATAAGTCTCAGTAGAATGTAAATTGAGAAAAATTCCATTACAATGGTCGTATTCTAATATTACGGATAAATCAATGAAATAATTATGTGTGAAATATATTAATACACCCAATATAATTGGATATTAATATTAAATTAATAATATATAATTAAAAAAAATTCCAAGGTTGAAATAATCAATAAGTAGATGTTTAAACTAAAGAATTGAAATTTGGTTAAGAAGTTCTCTTACAGAAATTCAATAGCCTAACGATGTCACAATAAAATACAGACATGTGTTGTTGATAGTTAAAATGGCCTCACATATCATGGATAAAATATATATATAAATAATGATATATAATAACATATCCCAACATTTGAGAATTTAAATTTACAGAAATAACATAAAAGAAGTCATTTATTAGAAGAGGAGTACGAAAGGTTCCCTTACCGATTGGGTAACTTATGAAAAACTCACCCCATGAATGAAGGATCATGAAATTAAGATGTAAATAACCATAAATTATGTTATATTACAGAATTAATAAAATAATGGGCATTATATGCACCATAAAAAAATAGTGGCAAATATATCATGAATCTCAAGAGAATAACAAGTGAGATAAAAAACCCTTACCTCAAGTCCGACTTGTCTTGTATGTCCCTTGTTCATAGATAATGATAAAAATATGTTAATTAATAATTTATTAAGAAATTATTTCAATTTTTATATACATTTTATATCACTTATTAACTTTCTATATCAAGTAGATAATTATTAGAGTCCATATCACACATTTTGTTGATGTTCAGAACAAGAGTGAAAAATGACCATGTTATAATTAAAAATTGTCAATGTGGTCAAACATAAATTATCTCCATAATGATTATATTGATTTAGATATCATATATATCATTTATATCTCCATCATATATTTATTTAGTGTGGTCTATATCATTTAGATATATGAAAATTAAATGCACCATTTATGGAGATGGTAAGTCGTACGTACGCATGAACGCTATTTTCATTTCATTTTTATCATTAGTAAGGATTGAAAACCAAATGATACATAGGTATATTATTATTACAGTATAATATCCTATGATATAGGCGTTACATAATTTTATTAACAATATCCTTTATACGTTACATGTATGGTTTCAATGAGTCACATCACATTGAGGCGGCCGTAGTCGACACATACTCAAATGAGATTATCATATATATTCAACATGAAAATCATAAAGGTATGTTATAAAAAAGAATTACAGAAGCATAAATATAAAATAAATATCATAAATATATTATATAATGATAGTTCTATCGTAATGGTCACAAGTAATGGTTGTAGGTGAATATTGAAAAATCATCTTTCATGCGGCAGTAGTTCGCCGTCCGCATAAATAGTATGTTTTTTACCAATTAGATAAAGGTTTGTGTTAGAGTAGTTCGAATAAATTTAAATAAAACCTAGTATATTGATGATACTGGTGTAGTTACGTAATCTAAGAATAAGAAGAGCAAAGGGAGGGATGAAATAAAATAAAAAAAGGGAATTGGATGGAGGACCTTACCTTTAAATCGGGTAACTCCCTTTGGTTTGAATTAAAAGGATTTATTGAAGTGCATCATGCATATGGTAAGGATTCTAGTATGAATATATGGATGTTGGGAGCTTATTTGGGTAGTTTTTGGTAGTTCCAAGGGGAATTAGAGGTGTGATTAATGGGTTAGAGTTGGTGTCCTTTTTAAAGAGGCTCTTTAGGAATGTCTGAAAGTAAAATTTTATTAATAAATTATTTTCGCTTTCAAAAGGTCCAAAAATCAATAAATTCAATGATAAGATGAATATAAGTCTATGAAAAATCATTTAATAAGAATTTGACAATTTTATGATAATTTTCTTATCCTTATCGTTTTTATTTAACCCTTTGTAAACTTATTTAACTTTCACCATGTCTTCTTGTGTATCCATACTATATGGTTAATATATTTACAATAAATTGACAAAAAACGAAAAATGGATATTTAATGAAATCATATAGGTAATTTGGCCGAATCATATATTTTTAGGGCAATTTTATCATTTAACATAATATTAATTGATTTAAAAACACATTTATCTAAATTTTTATACTATTCATATCATGTCTTTTTAAAAAATCCATAAGAACATTATTTTTTTAGAAAAAACATCATTAATTAAAAGATTATAAGTAATAAATATCTAGAAAATTATTGGATGGAATAAACAGTTTTTAATAAATTTATTTTAATATTTATAATCTCATTTATTTAAAACATTCATGAATGATGTAATAATTACATCCTCCTTGTGTCATAAATAAATTTATTTATTTGAAGTATTAAAATTATAAATAAAAAACCATGATGTATGAAATATTTTTATCTTTATAATTAATATTTATAGTCTATGATAGCAATTATACAACCCAACAATAAAATTGATTTAGCAATACAATTCATGATTATGATATATTTTTTAACATTAAATAAAACGATATTAATGAAATTGTCTTAAAAAATGCCTTTTAAAGGCCAAAAGTTAATCCAAGGGATTTTATTGGTCTGCCATGACTCATTAAATAAGTCTTGTACATGCGTTAAGGTAATTTTATATTATTATCATATTATTTTTTACGATGAATTACCCAATTTAACTTTAACCACAGTAAATAAAAATCAAAGGATACTTATCACCAAAAATTATTTTCATTCTATTAAACACAATTTTACTTATATATTAAATCATTAAATATCATACTTTTGGAATTCAATTCCTAAAAGTGGTAAATTTTCATTTAAATGAAAAAGTTGATTTTTAACTACCAGGTAGTGTTATTCACTATTCATAAAAAATTTATTGTTTTCAAAAAAATACCAAAAACTCACCAAAAAATAATTTTGATATTTACTAATTACGAAATGATGTATAAAATTCCAAATTCATAACATAAATTTTTTATTAATTAATTTGAAATTAATTTCCATTTTGGAAACCCAAAAGTGGCTTTTTTAGAAATAATAACTATCAAAAGATCGCCACTTTTTAATGTCATGTTTCAATATAAAATTACATATAATGACCAAAATTTGGTTAAATGTTAAAAATATATCCCAATTAAACTTTAAAACCAATAAAAAACAATTTAAATATATAAATAAATTAGATTAAAAGGCAGTTTTGAACAAAAAAATGCTATATTTTTCACTATTCATTAAAAATTAACATTATCATAAAAATAACAAGATTTCATCAAAAGTGAATTTTGATGTCCCGATTCCAAAGAATAATTTCATTTTTTAAAATAAAATATATAAAAGTGACATAAACTAGATTTAAAAATTGTTATCCTCAAACAGCGTTAAATCGTCCATTTAATGAATATTAGAGTATCTATGCATAAAATTAGATTTATTCACATTTTAATCCTTTATGTTTTATTGAATAAATGTAAAAAAATTTAACAAAAATGTGTAAAAATATTGTAGTTAGATCTATTCATTCCCACCAATACAATGATAATTCGATAACATCCATTTTAGATAATAATATTATATTAATATTTTTCTGTATTACTCAACATTATGAGCTACGTAAGATTTAAAAGAAACTCGTTGTTGCATATCTGGTACTCGATCGACCATAGAATACCCTTTAATGTAAAAATAATATTTAATTTAAAAATATTAAAAAAAATAAAAATTGCATATTTTTAATTTACTTGGTATGTTACAGTTTTGTTAGTGTCCCATGGCACACTATTATTAGATAATGGTCTTGCCACCCTCCCAGTGCATGAATCGAGACCACTATAGTGGAATGTCTCTAAATATTTATAAAAAAACCTTTTTAAATCACTTTATAAGTAAAAAAATCACAGATATAAGAATTGCATAAGAAATATCCATTATATATAGGATTCATAAAACTTAGTATTCTCCAAAATCTAGGACTATATGATGTACATATCATAATAATTATGAGAGACACTTCATACTAGCCACTACTAGGGTTGGGTGTGGTTGAAGTTGTCATTTGTAAGTTAGTATTCTCGTTATATAGATTATAAAATGTTGGTTATAATGTATAACATCCGTTATGTTAAATTTGGAAAACTCGTTTTATAAAGACAACATCATTTCAAAATTCTATTTAATTTATGTTTAAACTCATTCATATAAAAAATATTTAAAAGTATTGTATTTTATATATCACTATTTCAAATTTAAAAATTCCCATAGACATTATAAATTGAAATATATCATCCATTTAATAAAACACAATTATTTATCCAATACCATCTAGACATGTTTGCATAATTTTTTGGACTTATAAATCACGGAATTAAAATATTTTGAATGAAAATAACACAATAATATAAAATTTTAATGTTACATGATTGACATAAAAATCCTAATGTTCTTATGAATATTTATGACACAATACATCCTCTCCATGTTAATAAGAGGTTTAAAATCCACATTCAAAAGGAACATCAAAAATCATATTCATCACACAACAGTTATATCAAGACAAAAGTACTATGAGCCATCCTTGACCACATGTCTCATCCCATGTAATTTTTCTTTTCATAGTAAGTTGGATAGCTGCCTTCACAGATAGGCTCATGAAAAATTCATAGAATATCCTAATTCTTTTTCATACCACATCAATTAGTAGGTAATAGAAAAAAACACCACAGATTCCAAATTATTACAACCTAAACCCAGTTCACAAAAAATTAATTGAACATTGTTGTCCACATAACCCCTAGCATGCATCCATATATGCCAAAGGCTAATGATTACAATGACTTCCCACTTTGAACTAGTGGAGAGACAATAAATTAATAATCATCGTGATGAAAAGTTGAATAATAATTTAAATAAATATTAGAAGCATAAATGAAAACCAAAATGTTGGAAAACAATCATCCAACGTATATATTAACATTTAATCAAATCCATCAATGCCATATACAGAAATAACGATCAATTCATGGAATAAGAAAATATATTACATGATAAATGGGATCGAAACACTTTCTATATAAATGATCAAAATACACAAGGGTATATATAATAACATCATGAGCATAATCTCGGTCCTTTGCCTCTAATACATCATTCTAAAATAGTAATCAATAATTCAAGGATGGTATCTTTATCTTTTAACTAATAGAATCCAAGAAGACTATACTGGTTCTAAATGGTATCCAAAAAATTTAATGAGTTATTCTTAGTAGGCTACCCACAAATTTAGTATACATCCTTACAGTCCATGAAAATATAATAATCAGTGTGCATTGAACATTAAAATCCTAATTGATTTTCATTATTAAATAACCCATACAGGTCACGATTCCTATGGAACACTATTATTCTACATCCTTCATCATCCTATGATGTTTTATCCTTGATTTAATAGTAATAAATTATTTAAAGTATAATAAATTCTTGGAACACCACTCACAATATATTCCCATGTGTATATTATCTGAGCAAGATATGTATAATAAGGCCACCATAAAATGTATAGATTCAACTGAATATAAGACTTTTCATCATTATGGTAGTGGCATTATAAAATAAATTCATTTCTTCATCATTCAATGTAATCCTAATCCAATCATTCTATTTCCTAATTTAGAACCCATGTATCACTCGATGAATAACATGAACCCATAATCATACAATACAATCCTAATAATTCATTAGATGAACCCTGATATCACATTTGGTTTAGAATAAACTCACCTCCCTATTCTCCCATCCATGGTCATCCACAGTAGGATCCCATGATTCATTAATGGTGTATTTAATGATCTACCCTCTTAGTCTATCCTGAAAAATCATCAAATAGTGTCTATATATAACTATTCACATAAATTAAGATATTTCTTCTAATTCTATAATTTCTAGTTGAAATACTGAGACAAAGTATCACTCATGGTATATATATTGATCTTTCCACTGATTGCATCCTTCAGGGTCCACATAGGTAGTCCAAGTATCACATATGGCATAAATAATACCGCTAGAATATAATTCAGTCCATGGAATTCATTGGATAACCCTTGTGTCACCCATGACGCATGATAAAATCATCTTCAATCTATTTATTAAATTAAAATCGATGATTCTATTTATTTCATTCTCATTTATAATTCATGTTTCACTCTCAGTTTGGAAATAAAAATTTTCATTAGGATAAATTCTAACCATGACATTTATATTAATATTTATATCAATTGGGCATGATATTTTTTTAGAGATTTACTAACATTAGTGGGTGGGTCAAACTGTAGCCTAGGAATAGAAGTCCCAATATACCATGAATCCTATCAATCATATTAATTATATATTTTTGTTTTAAAGGGAATCTCAAGACTATGTGAGATTGGTCAATTTCAAAAGTCATAGGGACATGATCATCAATTTTCTATTTCATTGAATTGCATTTAAACTCCAATAAATTCCTTAAATATCCAAAAAAGTATGAGAACACACCGCAAGAGGTTAATTAATTTCCTAGTCCACTCAATGTGGTATGATTAACAACACACCCTATTGGTGGTTAAATTCAATGTTATTAGAGTTTATTGAATTATATAGGTCAGGAATATTCATTTAAATTATGATAAATTTCATTGAAAATTATCTATTAGAAGATAAGGTGAATGAAGAAATATATAAATACATAAAAACAATCATATTTTTGTAAAATAAGAAGACCACCATCCTTACTATGGTAGTAGAGTCATAATATGTTTTTCTACTAAAATATGCAACAATATGATATGTTGAGTAAATATACCAATCCCCTAAAATAGGGTATACTAGTTCAAACCAAAATAAAAACATATATATAATGATAAATAATGAATGGTGAAAGAGTAATAAAGATATATCAAGTTATCGTCCAACGGTTCTGAATGAAAGCATTTCATAGTCTAGATGGTGGAGAGAACTCAACAACTAGCAAGGATGAGAGGAGATATCTTTATAGTGAGTGATGTTCATAAAATTATAATATGATGATGAATGATTAACCCCATTAATAATATTCAGTGAAAAAAGATAATTATAACCACTTTTAAGATTTTATTGGTTTCTCCACTTGTTTGGCCCAACTATACCCAAAACGTACAAAAAACTACTATCCTAGAAGATTGTAGTAATCACATGGATATGCTATCTAGGATGAATGGTTAAGATAGACATTGCAACACTAGAAAGAGAAATTGACCACCCCCCATTGTAATGACCCATAATTTCAATGTAATTATCTTTCATTATATGCGAATTTTACGAGTCAACAAAAATTGATGGTGTTGATTCCAATGCCCGGTATGCCAATAATTAATTTCAAAAATTTTATTCAGGAACATTCAGTAAATGTATGACTGTGTTTTTGTAACTTTTTAACTAGTGCTCGGAATTGAAATCCTAGGGTACTATTGAACACACATCACATGTATTCTCTTAAGGAGACTTTCACCTCGACAGTAGTTAGTCGAGGGTGAAATTTAGTTTTCTTATTTTTCATGAAATAAAAATAAAATTATAGATTAAATTTTATTTTATTTTTTTCCTCTAAATTGAATGTTCTGTGGTGGGGACCACCCGAATTCAAACCCCCCAATTTTAAATTCTTAATGTTGGGGACCACCCGTCTTTTGAGCTCCCTATTTAATGAAGGAGGTGACTATAGGTTTCACCTAAATTAATTATGACAACATGATCATAAATAAAGATTCCAATTAATTGTTCCAACAAATTAAATTGTTCAAATTGATTTAGTTTATATTGGCACCTCATTCCTTTGAGATGATTAGTTTGAAATGGATAAAGGAAGAACATTTGGAGGAACATTCTTCCAAACAATGAACAGACCATTTTCTACAACAAATAACTTCTCCTCTAAAAAGATAACACACTATCCCCATCGAAGAACATTCTTCGCAATCAAGAAAGAGGATGAAATAGAAGCCAAAATCAGAAGAATTATTTTGGTAGTGAAAATGATTAGAAATCTCTTCACCTTCACTGTTTTCCATTGTCCGACACATCAAATAACCTTCAAGGTAGGGGTTATTTCATTTGTGAATTTTTTATATTTTTCTTCCCAGTTTATGAATTATTAAAAATAATTCCAGTCACCCAACAAATGGGTTGACCTAGGATTCATTCGTCTTTGTGGGAGGATGTTGTTGGGAATCTTGTATGGTTTTCTGTTGAATTATACCCCCTTTACCCATTCTTGTCCACCCCCTTGATTTAAGAATGTCTATGACGCATGCTACCACTCTGAAACGGAGGGTCAGGTCCAAACTAACATGGCTCTTCAACTCTACAACCATTATGGTTTTCATGTGTCTTCATAACGGATGAGGACAGAAATTGGTGCCAGCAATTTGCACCGGTGGGACTCGGGAGTGGCAGCCAGTACTAAAGTTGGTCGCGAAGAAGGCATCGCCACAACTATGCTGCCAGAGAAGGGTTGCGTCCCATTGGTCGTAGTGGATCAAGTTAGTGGCTGGCATCAGCCGGCTATGTGAAGGGCCAGTGGCACGCGTCCACTCAATCCGGTGTACAAGAGCTCTTAAAGGAGGCCACAATAGCGACAGAGGGTGCCCGGCTCGCTGGCGACCGCTGGTGATGGTGCAGCGCATGACCGCGCATCGCAGAGGAGAGGCCTACCATCCGACCTATTGGGGTTGATCAAGTAGGATACCCTAGCGAACTACACTGCATGCCAGGGTAGACCTTGGGCTAGACCCGGGTCGAGCCGGGTCAGTCTGACCAGCTCGGACCAGACCCGGACCGGACTCAGACCAACATCGACACTTTTCTCTCGTTTAGCCATATCTTGAGCTACATGTGTGTGTTTGATGAAATGTCAGTGGTTCCAGAAATCATGGAACAAGACAGACCTTTTGGTGAACCCCATATGAGTTTTGGTTAAATTTGGGGTATTTCCGGGTTAGATCAAACCCGAATACAACTGGGTCCTCAAGATTAAAAATCCAATAACATAAAGATTGGGAATCTGATTGACGCACCGTCTATTGCACTAAGACTCCTTTTACATAGATTTCCTTTGGGATACTTCTTCATGGGTCTTCGTGATAGTTGGAGTATCTACCTGTGTAATTAGGAGATGATCCTCCTAGAATCAAGAGAGATTAGTGCGGGAACCCTATAAATGGCTCTAACATGACAATGGTGTCTTTTGTGGGTCTGTTCTTGAGGATCTCACTTGGATCCACTCTATTAATCCATGTGTGAAAAATTTAGGATCCTGTGTGTGTTTGACAAGGTACTAGGATCATGTGTGGGTTTGGCGATGTACTAGGATCTTGTATGGGTCTGATGGTGTACTAGAATTTTTTGTGGGTCTCCCGATGTACTAGGATCCTGTATGGGTCTAACGAGTATCAAGGATCCTATGTTGGACTAATGATTTACTAGGATCTTGCGTGGTTCTACTTCTTAACTGTGTAAGATGATTCAGTAGTTACATCTAATTATCTCTACATCTATAACTATGATATACCTGGTGTGAGCTGAGTCCTTACCTGTTTGGTACATTCCTTCATGGTGATACCTTGGTGGTATTCTACTGTGTGGTGTACCTATGTGTTACATACATTCATGGTGATAACATTGTGGAATTCTTTTATGGGTTGTACATGTGTGGTACTTTCCTTCGTGGTGATACCTTGGTGTTATTATTCTATGTGATGTACCTCTGTGGTACATACCTTCATGGTGATACCCTTGTGGCATTATTCTATGTAGAGTACCTATGTGGTACTTTCCTTCCTGGTGATACCTTTGTGGTATAATTCTATGTGGCATACCAATGTGTTACTTACCTTCGTGGTGATGCCTTTGTGGTATTCTTCTATTTGGAATACTTGTGTTGTACTTTCATTTTGATTATACCTTTGTGGTATTCTTCTGTGTGGCGTACCTGTGTGGTACATACCTTCGTGGGGATAATATTGTGGTATTCTTCTATCTTGCGTGCTTATGTGGTACATTCCCTCATGGTTAAATCTTTGTGGTTTTATTCTATTTGGTGTTACCTTTTTGGTACATACCTTTGTGTTTTTACCTTCATGGTATTCCTTCCTTTGTGGAATAGTTGATCCATGGGATATGGATTTGGGCATTGTGATTCCTCATGAATGAGATGGGTATACTTGATAACTAAGGTATTTGTATGGGAATATACATATGTAGGGATGATAACTTATTTCATGCTCTGTGGTTTATCTTTTGTGGATTTTAAAAGACCTTTGGGGATATTGGGGTGCCTACTGAGTATCCTTAAAGTCACCCCAGCACGGGATACACCCGCACATTGTTGTGTTTTTTGCAAATAACGGACATCGCTGACTAAGGATGAGGGTACCAGGACTAGAGGTACCTCTAAGGTGCACCAATGATGAGGTGTACCATAGAGATGACCATTCAAGAGATGTAACTACCCATCAGGATGAATCCTTAGCGGGGGAACACATGAGATGTTCAGTTTACTTATACATTCTAGTGTTCCTGTACTTTCTAGTTGGGCTTTTATTATTTCCCCTATTACACATAGTACACAATCTTTTTTACTATATAGTTTACTTGTGTTTGTATCATGCAGCGTGCTTGGTTGCGTGAGTAATAGGTTATAAAGACAATGCTTTCCCAGTTTTAGGGAATACGCCTTTGGTGATAGTCGCCACCCCCTGGCCTCTAGATGGCGGGCTTGGGGTAGTCACAACCCGGGCCTCGGGGGACGGGTCATGAAAATTTGGTATTAGAGGAGTCGGTTCTACCATAGAATGAGGTACTATGATCTTTTTAATAGAAATAGTGTAAAATGTATTGAGTGTGGTTACCAGTTTAGGGAATTTAGTGTTGGGGTAGTGACTGACATATCCATACATGAGGACCCTGACTTTTGATTTCTGACTCACTGCATTAAAACACTGATTATGTGTTAATTTTTAAATGTTTTCCTGCGTTTTATTTGAGTCAGCTCACCAGTTATAACTTAATGTCTATGGCGTACCTATTCTTTATCAGTGTGTCACTGCGTAGATAGGCAGCTAAGATTCACAAGAGAGTACACAATGATGGCCCACCGAGCAATGAGGCTCTAGTGCAGTTCCCTCTTTCTATATTGACACCTTCAGGTGCTATACCAGTAGCATCACCATCCATTGTGATGCTGTTACCACCAGCCACACTAGCGGACGATTCATGCTGAATGAGCATGTTGCACGAGTTCTAGCAGCATAGGCCTCTGAGGTTTTGAGGCGAGACAGATTCCCACGTAGTTGTGGGCTGGCTGGAGGCGATTGAAATAGTTTTCCACCTATTTGAGATACCAGTAGATAATATGGTGATATTAGGTACTATTATTTTTCAATGAGTGACCACGAGGATGGTCCACATATTTAAGAGGCTTTGGTACATTAACAATTACCCATGATATTACCTTTTGGTAGGGTGTCAGCTATATCAATGCATGTTGGTCAGTAGTTACAACTGGCAGTAACAGTAGAGGACACATAAGCTTAGTGCCTTACATATGTTTCAACATTAGATATCCCGCAGTTTCTGAGGTGAGGATGACCCATAAGTAGTTGAGGATAGGCTTGAGGAGGTGGCAGAGAGTTCCCTAGAGATCCTTCTACTTCGACAAGATGACATGTGGGTTTCTGAGTGTTCATTGAGGCATACCGACTTTCCCAAGAACTCAATGAATATTGAATGAACAGTGCTTCAAATCTCAGACCTTTGAGTGAGGTAACGTTAGATATATATAATATAGCATTATTCCTCTATGCATTCCTACATATGTATGGGTGCTAGAGAGAACCCATGTGGTTGAATATTCATTCGCTGAGCGGATGCAACCAGTGAATTTTAGTAGTGATAATGGAGGAAACTAACACCAATCGCAGAGACACAGGCTTGTAAAATGTTTTGGGAAGAGGATCTGATAGGTATTGGTGAATCTATAGGGCTAGAGACATAGAAGTAGAGCATGGAGGGTAGATTGGGGTGGTGTACATTTCGACATGTTATAACCCCCCCCCCCCTCATTGTGGTCCCCACCAGGATTTGGGACCTGAAAGATAGGGGAAGAGTGTAGTTGCATTCGGTCAAGGAATACAACCCAATGGATTTATGAGTGATTTGATGTACGAACGATGTCTACTAGTATCTGTTCTATCAATAGATATAGGAACCAATCGTTCCTTATTTCAAATAATCATGTCCATGAACTTTAGTTTCTTGTTAAACAGTTGACTAGATTCTCACATCTGGATATACATAAGGGAGGAGACTTGATAATCACACTTACACCGGTGGTGTGATCTAACCCTTGAGGAACATGTTTCAGTCGTAACCTCTTGGAGGTAATGTTGAGTCCATATGACGTTAGTTTGGGTGTGACTAGAAAACCACAATTCATAATCAGATTTACTGTATTAGGAAAAAAATTTGTGGTATATCTACATCATTGGGATGGGGTTTTCCTTATCCAATGAAAAAGGAATCCCATGCCGCATAGGATAACTCATGTATATGAGGGTGCAACTGATCAGTCATGAGTCATCCATGCTTTCCCTTATTGCAGTAAAAGTTTTCTTTTTTCATTTCCAATTAAGAGTGGTAGAGCATGGGGACATTTTTTCAAAATATGTTTCTAGGATTACCGAGATGGAATTCTACTTTGGCTGGTTACTACAAGAGTTTTTTGACCTAACATTTCTATGTTAGTGGAACCCTTCGTAGCATTGATGAAGAAGGAGGAGACTTTCCATTGGACAAAGAAGTGTTAGCATAGTTTTCAGAAGTTGGGACAAATTAATTGGTTTGAGTTCCTCTAGGATTATGACTTAGATATAGTCTATACTTCTGGGAAGGGGAACGTTGTAGCAGATGCACTTAGCCGGAAATCTAGTTTACATCTTCTCAGTGAGGTGACGGAGAAGCTGGCCACATTGTAGATATCCTTTGAGGATCATGGTGAAGCAGATTTTCTTTGGTCTCTTACAGTCATTCCCCCTCTTCATTATCGATTCAGGGAGCTGCAACACAGGGACTTAGACTGTGAGGCTCAACATGCATAGATATCTACCAGACATGAACCTGATAGATTATATAAAGGTGGGGATCACAACTTCCTTTTTAGAGTACGTACAATGGTACCCTTGTCGCTTTGGGAGGAAGTGTTGAGAGAGTTCCATACATACCCTATATTGGTACATCTAGGAGTGAAGAAGATGAACCATGATCTCCGATGATAGCACTGGTGGCTGAGAATTTAGAATGAAGTAGTAGAGTTTGTCTCTCGGTGCCTCACATGTCAGCAAGTGAAGGCAGAGCATCATGTTCTAGAAGTCATAGTTCAGTCATTAGAGGTCCCAGAGTGGATGTGGGATGAGATATACATGTACTTTTTGACAGGACTTCCATGTACATCTAGAGGACATGATTCTATCTGGGTGATCATCAACAGACTCACCATGTCGGCCCACTTGCTACTGATCAAGGAGCAGGGTTCAGTAGAGTGCTTGGGATGCCTCTTTTTTCAAGAGAATGCACTATTCCATGGAGTACCCTTGAATATTTTCTCTGATCATGATGCACTTCTTACTTCTTGGATGTGAATTGGGTTGTAGGATGCTTTCGGGATGCAGCTACGTTTGAGAACCACCTTTCATCGTTAGAAGGATGGGTAGACTTAGCAGACCATTCAGACCCTTGAGGACATTTCCTCGACTTCAGTCATAGCTTATAGGATCACTTTCCATTTGTGGAGTTTGCATACAACAATAGATATCACTCCACTATAGGTATGTAACCTTCTGAGGTGTTGTACGGGTGACCGTGCATATCACCATTGTGTTGGACTATCCTAAGGGTTTTAGAACTCGTGGGACAAGAGATGGTATGGGCTATCACATATAAGGTTCATATCATCAAGGAGCAAATCAATACTGCACAATGTAGGAAAAACTATTAGGCCAACGGGATATGTAGACCTCTAGAGTTTGAGGATGGGGACCAAGTATTTCCATGGTTCTCACCACGATGACGTTTGTGGTGATTTGGACAGTGTGGAAGGTTATCTTTGAGGTTCATCAGACCTTTTTAGTTCCTTAATAGAGTTGGGGAGGTGGATTACCGCTTAGCTCTTCTACCTCTACTGTATCGGGTGCACTATATCTTCCATGTATCCCAGCTAAGGAGATACGTTCATGATCCTACCCACATCATCGACCATGGTGAGTTGGACATCAATGATGGGGCGATTTTTATAGAGGTTCCAATAGTGATTGAATATTGAAAGGAGTTGTTCCATAGTGGGTGGTCGATACCTCTGGTGCGCATTCTTTGGTAGTACGAGAACCTCTAATGAGAGCACATGGGAGCGGGAGGCTCAAATTCATGCGCAGTACCCCCACTTGTTTTCCTTATTTTTTAGATGTGGTTTTTGGGGATGCAAAGGCCTGAGGTGGGCTGAATGTAAAGTCCTCGAATTTCCATTTATGGTTTTTAAATATATGGGAATTTTACAAGTTTGTGAAAATTGAAGGTGTGTGATTCCGAGGCCCGATGTTCTATAAACGTATGGGCTGGTTGTTGTAACTTTTTAAATAGTTCTCATAATTGAAATTTGAGGGCACTGTTGAACATGCAACACTGGTATTCTCATAAGTAGTCTTTCACCTCAACTGTTGTTGGTCATGGGTGAAAGTTTGTTTTCATGTTTTTCCTAATATAAAAATAAAATTATATATTATATTTTAATTTATTTTTATCCTCCCAATATAATGTTCTATGGTGGGGACCACTAGAACTAAAACCCTGCAATTTGAAATTCATAAAGGAGGGGACCACCTTACTTTTGAACTCCCTCTTTAATTTGGTAGGTGACTATAGGTTTCCCCTAAATTAATTATTGAAACCTCTTCGTAATTAATTATTCTATGTAATTTTGAAAACAAATTAAATTATTGATCATAATTTAATTTATATTGAAACCTCATTCCTTTGAGAAAATTGGTTGGCAATGGAGATGGGGAGAACATGTAGAAGAACATTCTTCCAAACAAAGAACGCTCCATCTTATCAAACGATGAAATTCTCCTCCAAAAAAAGAACACACCATCCCCATAGAAGAACATTCTTCTGGATCAAGAGAGGACGACACACGAGCCGACATCAGAAGCATGATTGTGGTAGTGATGATTGATGGCACCCTCATTACCTTCATTTTTTTTCATCGTGGGACACATCAACAAACCTTCGAGGAAGTGGTTATTTCATTTGTGATTCTTTTATTTTCGTCTTCCATATTCTTCAACTTATATGAAGAATGTGGGTTAACATACTAATATTTCGACCCATGATTCATTTGTCTTTGCAAGAGAATGATGTAGTGTATCTTGTAGGGTTTGTTGTTGATTTATACCCCCTTACCCCATTCTTGTCGACAACCTTGATTTAAGAACGTCTATGCCACATGCTACCGCTCGAAGGCGGCAGCGCGACCGCGCCTCCAGAGGATGGCCTCAACCCATTAGACACTGCAGAGCAAGGGCAGTGGCTAACATTAGCAGAACAAGTGAAGGGGTGGTGTTATGTGTATGCGCCTCCCATCGTACAAGATCCGTGGCATGAGGCCGCTATAGCGAGGGAGGGCAGGCGGCTCGATGTTGGCCGCCGGCGATAGCGAGGCCCGTGAATGCGCCACACGGAGGAGCAGCTGGCCATATGACCAGCCAGGGGAGATCAAGCTGTCTACCCTAGCGGACCAGACCATGGGCCAGGTCCGATCGAGGGCCAGACCCGGGATGGGAATTGTCGGGCCTGGTCGGTCAGACCAGGTCAGACCGGAACCAGACCAACTTCGATTCTTTTTGCACTTTCAGCAATATCATTAGCTACGAGCATCCGTTTGATGAACCGTCAGTGGTGCCAGAAACATTAGAGTGAGGAAGGCCTTTTGGTATATCCAACTACAGTATTGGTTAATACTGGTGTATGGCCGGGTTGGATCAAACAGTAATCCAATAGGGCCCAAAAAACTAAAAGGCCAATAATTTACAGACCGGGTATCCAATTGACTCACTGTCTGTTGGGATGAAACCCCTTTTATGTAGTGGTCCTTTTGGATAATTCTTAGTGGTAAATTGTGGATTCTTGGAGTATCGACTAGTGGTATGAGGAGCATATCCTCCCAGAATCAAGTGATCATAGTGTAGTAACCCTATATCAAGATGTAACATGATAATGGTATCCTTCATGGGTATGTGCTCGAGGATCCTACATGGATCCACTATAGGAAATATATTGGGACTACTCTAGGATCCTATGTGGGTCAGAAGATGTACTGAAATTCTATATCGGTATAATGATGTACTAGGATTCTATGTGGGTTAAATGATGTACTAGGATTCTATGTAGGACTGACGATTTACTAGGATCATGTGTGGGTCTGATGAGGTACTAGGATCTTGTGTCCGTCTGACGATGTACAAGGATAATATGTGGGTATTCCTATTAACATAGTATGATGATTCAGTAGTTATAAATAATCATCTCTACTTCTATAACAATGATATTCCTATTGTGAGATGAGTCTTTACCTGTGTGGTACTTTCATTCGTGGTGATACCATGGTGGTATTCTTCTGTGTGGCATACCAATGTGGTACATACCTTCACGATGATAAAAATGTGGTATTGTTTTGTGTGTCATACCTATGTGGTACCTTCCTTCTTGGTGATTCCTTGGTGGTATTCATCTGTGTGTCATACATATGTGGTACTTACCTTCATGGTGATACATTTGTGGCATTCATTTGTGTGACATACCTTTGTGGTACTTCAATTCATGGTGATACCTTGGTGATATTCTTCTGTGTGGCGTACTTATGTAGTAGTTACCTTCATGATGATATCTTTTTGGTATTCTGCTATGTTTCCTACCTATGTGGTAATTTCTTTCGAGGTGATACCTTAGTGGTATTCTTCTATGTGGCGTAAATGTGTGGTACATAGCTTCGTTGGGATAACACTATGGTATTCTTCTGTGTGGTGTACCTATGTGGTACATTCATTCGTGGTAAATCCATTTTGTTATTCTTATATGTGGTGTTATCTTTTTGGTACTTACATTTGTTGTGTTAACTTCGTGGTATTTCTTCCTTTGTGGAACATTTGAGACTTGGGCGATGGATTTGGCCCTTGTGTTTCCTCATGAATGAGATGGGTATACATGATAACTTAGGAATATGTATGGACGTATACCTATGTAGCACTAAAAATTGTTTTCATGATTTTTGGTTTATCATTTGGGGAATTTGAGAGACCTTTGGGGGGTATCGGGTCCCTACTAAGAATCATTATATTCACCCTTTCTCAGGCTATGCTCGTACCTTGTTGTGTTTGGTGTAGATGCCAGACAATGTTGACTAAGGATGAGGGTACCAATATTGGAAGTAGCATGGTGGTGGATCATAGATGAGGCATACCACAGAGATAATAGTTCGAGAGCTGTACCTACCCTTCATGTAGGATCATTTGTTGGTGTTGACAGGAGCAATTCAGTTTCGCTGTACTTTCTCGTTTTATTGTTCTTTCCAGTTGTGTTTGTATTCTAGACTCTTTTACTTACTGTAAAAACTCTTGATACTATTCAGTTTACTTTTGTTCGTATCATCTTGTGTGCTTGGTTGCGTGAGTTATAGGTTATAAAGTCAAATCCATCCTAGTTTAGGGAATTCACCTTCAGTGCTAGTCGCCTACCCATGGCCTATGGAATCCAGACATGGGGTAGTCACGACACATGCCCACTCACCCCAAGACACCCCTACCAGCATAGATAGCCATGTCACCCCTATGGGTAGCCCGCCCACTCCATGGACACCCCTATACCCACCATGGACAGCCCCTCCACCCCCGTGGGTAGCCGGACCACCCCTAGACACCCTGTAAACCCTGGACAGCCCCCCCTCGCCCCTGTGGATTTTCTATCCACCCCCTGGACACCTCGTACCTATGGATAGCCCTACCACCCCATGTGGACACCCCCACCCCCATTGACACCCCACAACCCTTGGAAACCAAACCCCACAGACCACCCCCACCTATGTGGACATGCCACCCCCGTTGATAGCCCCCCCCCCCAACCGTGGAGGATCCGCCGACCCCCTGGAAATCCCTACCCCCTGGACAGCACCACCACTACCATGGACATCCATCTCTCCCCCTGGACACCCTTGGACAGCCCTCCTCCCCCTTGGACACCAAAAGCCCCTGGATACCCCCCACCCATGGACAGACCACCCACCCCTTTGACAACCCTTACGCCTACACATCCATACAACCCCCATGGACATCCTGACTGCCCACTTGAACACCCAGTACACCTTGGAAAGCCCCCAGCTCATGGGGAAAACCCACCCACCCCCACCCCTCAGACACTCGCCATCCCCAAGGACACCCCCACCTACCCTAACACCCTTGGAGAGCAACCAAACCCCAGGACAACCCCCACCCCATAGACCCCCACCCCCCTCGTGGATACCCCCACCCCACCTAGATAGTCTGCCACCCCAATGGACATGTCCTACCCCATGGACAACCCCCCAGACCTATGGACTACCCACCCAACCCCTGAACATGCTCTACCCCCTCGACAGCCCCACCACCCCCGCGGACATCCCACCCTCCCCTAGATCGCCCGCCCACCCCCAAGACACCCCATAACCCCCGGACAACCCCACCACACATGTGGATATCCCCACCACCCATGTAGATAGTGCGCCAGCCACCCTAGACACCATGTACCCCTAGATAGCCCCACCTCCCCCGTGGACAGCCTTCCCACCCCCTGGACACCCCGTACTCTTCCCCAGTCAACCCCCACCCCCGTGGAAGGCCCACCCTCCCCCTTGGAAACCCCTAGCAACTTGGACTGACCTACCACCCCTATGGAAGGCCCTCCCACACCCCCCCAGACACCTCATACCCCCTGGAAAGTGCCGCCACCCCCATGAATATCCCACCAACCCCCCATGACACCATGTACCCCTAGATATCCCCCACACCTATTGACAGCCCGCCCACCCCTGGAAACCCCCGCCACCCCACGAACACCCCCACCCACTGGACAGCCCTCGACTCCCTTGGACAACCCCCAAACCACTGACATCCCCCTCCCCCTGAGCACCCCCTCCACCCCCGCTGTCGTGGACATCCCCACCCCGAGGATATCCCACCCATCGCCCCGAACACCCCTACCGCCTAGACAGCCCCCACCCCGCTGGATAGCCCACCCACCCCTTACACACCCCTACCATCTAGATAGCCCCAGCACCCCCTAAAGATTTCCTACCCCCTACAAATCCCCTACCCCCGCCCCATTGAATGCCCTCCCACCAACCTTCTAGAAACCCCACCCCCTAGACACCAACCCACCACCAGGATGCCCCCTAGACACCACACCACCTAGGATGGCACCCACCCCCTGGACTCTACCCCACCACCTAGACACCCCACCATAGTCATATGCTTAAAATATAACTCTAACTATCTCTCAGAATTTGATTTTCCTCTCACCATAATGAGATGTATGCACCAAATAAATTTAAATGGATTAGTTGAATGAGTGGTTGTCATGAGAGGATTGAAATGGGGAAAACTATGTAGTGGTACATGTCATGGTTGGATGAGTATATTATTTTTATGTGCTATTGCGGGTGTTTTTTTGTTCTGTTTTAAGTGTTGTTTGTAGGGGTGTTTTTTTTTGTTTTTTTATGTGTTGTTTGTGGGTGTGTTTTCAGGTGTATGTAATGAAGGGTATGGGTGGTTAGAGTGCTATTTTCAAGAAATTCACTATACCAATGGTTTAAAACCATTGTTAATGTGTATTTTTAGAATATTTTTACAATCATTATGAATAAATAGTTGGTAATACATTGTACCAACGCTTCAAAATCATTGGTTATGTGTGTTTACAGAATAGTTTTATCAACAGTTTAATAAACCATTGGTAATAATATATACCAATAGTTTCTAAACCACTAGTAAACTATATGTAAAATATATATCACAAATGATTATTTACCTTTGATATAAATATATACCAATGGTTTCTATAAAACTGTTGGCATACTGAAGCGTAAACATCAATATACCAACATTTTGAGAATAACCATTAATGTAGGCCTTTCACAACTCCTTACAAACCAACGGTTGGAAAACCCATTGGTATATAGTATACAAATGGTTTTCATGCCTATACCAATTGTTTCCAACCATTAGTATATGATGTATTTCTAGTAGTACGTCAAATTATATAATAATAAATTCATCTCTAAAATTAAATAGTTATTCAAAACGTTAAAATTAATAATTCCAAAATAAAATCAATATAAATTAGTTCTTTATACTCAATCGTTATCTCATAACATTATTATATCAATGAAAAAAACACAGGGATCTTATTTTTAGATAACATTTCTGATATGGTCAAACAATCACATTACAATCCCATATTTATCTATAAATAACTTTTTCTTAACTTAAATACATATATATACATGATCATATAAATCCTAATGGATACCAATAATTTACAAATTATTCCCAAATTTTTTTTTGGAAAAATTTATGATAAACCAAAACTATAAGGCTCCAGCCTTAAACCTTACGTAATCTTGAGTTATTTCAAGATTACACATTGAGGAACTTTTCAGGTTTAGAGTTTTAGAGAATTAGATCATAAAACTTGCATTATATTCAACATTTAAACAAAGTGGTTACATAAAAGATAGTATTCATTTTTTCCCATCAACAGAAACATATTTAAAAAATAAAGCATGGATTCTTTCTTGACACTTCATTTACACTATCATCATATCATGTACCTTTCCCTTAACCTGTGAAAAACATTTAAAAAAACTTGGGATGAGCATAAAAAGCTCAGTAAGGGATATAAAAATATGTAGAAGAAACATGAGTTCATATATACATAAGAATGAAATAATAATTTACCCATAAAACATAGGAACTTTAACATTCCTCATCAAATCATGAATAAATCATAGAAATCATAAGTCATAAAGGTAACTTGAGGCATTCATAACATTGTTACGTAGGGAGTAACCCTCTTGGTTATGTTTGGAATACCCATCACAGTATATTACCTAAATCTCTTCGGAGAAACCTTAACGTTTCACTCCTTCGAGTTACCCAATGCATTGGAGATCTATATCGGGCTCACTCGCCCTTAGTTTATCACAGAACAACCCGTCTTCATAACAATGCCCAGGAACCATAACATAATATTATCACATAAAACATTCCTAAAGGAAACATAACATTTCCACCTTTCAATTACAAGATATCAATACAACAAATTGATATAAAAACATTATGAAAACTATTTTCAATACCAAAATCAAATAAAAGTAAAACACGGTATTTATTATTCTTTTAGAAAGAAGGTACGGTTTGTATAGGAAGCCGAAACTCAAATAATGGTCATGGTGGCAGAGAAGTCATTGTCGCCGCATACATATGACAAAAAAATTCCCTTTTGTCTTTTAGTAAACGCTTCGTAGAAAAAAATATTCCTTTTGAATAAACGTAAAAGTCAAAGGGGTTTATACACCGTATAAAATAAAGTTGTGTATAAAACATAATATGCCCCAATGAAAGGAGATTGAGACGAAGTCCCATACAAAGATGACATCCTTGGATAAAGGATAAATCAGTTACATAATTATGTGTGTCAAATGAATACACGAAATATAAGTGTGTATTAAGTGTAAAAAAATCAGAGTACATTCTCACATAATCATATAATGACATATTCACGTTTTACATGTTTTTCCCAAGAATCAAAATTGGGTTAAGAAGTTACCTTGCAAAAATTTGACAGCCTAACAGTGTCACTACAAAAATCAGAAAATGAGTTGATGAGAGATAAAAAGGGTATCTCATTACATGGACATAATAATTAAATCAATAAGGATATATAAGAACATATCCCAAAATAATAGTATGTCAATTAAAATACATAACAAAAGAAGTCTTTTAAAAAGAAGAGGGTGAAAGGTTCCCTTACCGACATGAGTATCTTTCAAAACATACACCTTGTGAAAGAAGGACTATACAACATTGATGTAAATACTCATAAATGAAAGTATATTACACAATGAGTAAAATAATGGGCATTAAATACACCACTCAAAGGAAATTGTGGAAAATGTAGCATAAATCTCATGGGAATAAAAGTGAGATAAAAAATCCCTTACGAAAACTCGGCAACCTAACGACGCCACATAAAACATACAAAATGGATTGATGAGAACAAATAGGGTCTCTAATCATATTAACGTAATGTTTTCAGAAAGAGGAATATAAAATAACATCCCCCAACATAACAAAGAGTAGCTTAAAAGATGTGAAATAAAATAGAGTACATAAAAAGAAAGACAAGGGTTAGATCTCAAACGAAAATTCAGCAGCCTAAAGGCGCCACTCAAAACTTTCAAAATGGATTGATGAGAAAGAATAGGGTCTCTCATCATATAAACATAAAAATTAAAGTAATAATAATATAACATAACATCCCAATAACAAGAAATATGAGCTTTAAAAGGAATGACATAAAAGAGTGTACTTAAAAAGAAAGAGAGGAGTAGGACCCCTTACCGTCTTTGGTCCGAATTGACTCGATCGTTATTTAATATCCTGAATAATAAACATGAGTTAATTTATACTTCTTTAAAAACCTTTTTTAATTTCATTATTACTTTTATATCACTTATTACCATGTCATGAACACTATGTAATTATTTAAGCTAATAACAGTCATTTTAACGATCATTGGTACTTGAGTCAAAAATAAACTCTTTATAATTACAAGTTGCTCATGTGGTAAAATATCCATTATATCCAGAATTTTATTAATGATAGAGATATAATATATATCATATATATCCAGTATATTCATTCATTTATAATATTACATAACATATAGAGTTAAGAAATGAAATGCACCGTTCATGGAGACGGTAAGCCGTACGTACGCATGAATGCTACTTCCATATCTATCTCATATTTAATCGAATTCAAACATAATGATACATAATATTATTTTAATTCCAGTATTTTATCATATATAATATCATTAAATATATCCTTTATATGTACCACATATGGTATTAAAGAATCAAATCACTTTGAGGGGGCGGTAGTCCGCAGTTCCTAAAATGGAGATATCGCGTATACCCATAATGGAAGCCATAAAGGTATGGAATAAATGAAAAATATATAATATTAAGGAAAAAATAATCATATTATATATCATATATAAATATAGTGACATCTTAATGGCCACCATGAATGGTGATAAGAGAATATTGAACAATCATCGTTTCGTGAGGCAGTAATTCACCATCCACAAAAACAGTATGTTCATTAACTATTAGACGAAGGTGTGTGTAAGTGTAGCTCAAATACATGACATAAAAACATCCTATTATATTGAAGATACTTGTGTTGTTACAAAATAAAGTAATAAAAATAGTTAAGGGCATGGAGAAGCAAAATAAAACAAAAGTACTCAAGTGAAGACATTACCTTAAAATCAGGTAACTCCCTCTGGTTTGAGCTCAAAGGCTTCCTTGGGAAGACTTCTGACCAATGTGTGGTGTCTAAGAGTTAAAGATGGATGTGGAGAGACAAAATGGTTAGGGGTTATCCGAGCCAAAGTCTTTGTATGTGTGGGTAAGGAGGTAGAGGTCGGGGCCTTTTTTAAGAGGAGAGGAGGGTTACTCATGGAAGGTAAAGAATTGTTACTTTATTTTAGAATGCGTTTTAGATTATAATGGTCCCACATTGATGTGTTTAGAGGATAAGGTGATAAGGGTTAGAAATAAACCCATCTAATAGGTTTTGGACATGTTTAGGTCTTAGATTTTAAATTATCTTCCCATTTTATTTAAATCGTTAAATAATGTGGCCATCGCTACATCATCATGATGTCATAAATAATTTAATTTATAAAAATTATAAAAATTATAAAAATTAATATGATGTAGGAAATCTTTTTATATTTCCAATGACTATTTATGGTCAAAAATATGACTTGTATAACCCCATGTAAACATTTTTTTATTTAAACAACTCATGATTGTGACATTTTAATTTTAACATTAAATAAAAATGTATTTATGTCATTTTCCAAACAAAGTGGCTCCATGGGGTCCCCAAGATGACCCATGGATTTTATTGGTCGTACATGACTCATAAAATTAGGGTACTACATGTTTCTAGGTCATTTCATAATATTAAAACATTATTTTTACCTTAAACTACACTAATTACCTCTTATCGTGATTAAAACTTAATAAGTTACTATTCACCAAAAAAAATTTTAATCCCATTGAACCACATTTTACTTCTTACTGAAAAACATGTATGTCAGATTTTTGAAATTTAAAACACAATGTTGGAAAATTTTCATTTAAACGGAAAATCAGTTGTTATAAGTACCACTTTGTGGTTTCACTATCCATCAAAAATTGAAGTTTTTCAGAAAATGACCAAAAATTCACCCTAAGATATATTTGATATTCCGAATTCAAAAATGATGTCCATTTTACAAAATTCATAACATATATGTTACATTAATTAATTTAATAATTAATTCCCACTGTCAGAACAAATAGCGTGTTTTTATGAAACAATATATATCAAAAGATTGACACAGGTTTAAGTCAAATTTCAAAGTGAAATTAATTCCAATCACCACTATTTGATTAAATGGTAAAAATATATTCTAATTTCACTTTAAAACCAATTAAAAAGATAATCTAATCATATAAGTAAATTAGATTAAAAGTGGGTTTTAATTAAAATACAGCATTTTTCACTATTCATTAAAGATTGAACTTTTTCGGAATAATACCAAAAATTTACACAAAGTAAATTCTGATGTCCCGATTCTAAAGAAGAATTCTATTTTGTAAAATATAACACATAAAATTGTCAAAAATTTGATTTAAATGAGGTTCGTCATCAAAAGGCGGGTAATCGTCCTTTTAAAGAATATTAGAATGTTTACGCTTAAAATTGGATTCATTCTCATTTTTAATCCTCTAACATTTATTGTAAAAAGTAAAAATATTTGAAAAACATATATAAACATTTTGTAGTTAGTTCTACTCATTCCGGCCATCACAACAACTAGGCATTAACTACTGTTTAAAATAATATTATTTTATTATTAGAGTGCAACGTAAGATTCCCAAGAAACTCGTTGTTGCGTGTTGGGTACGTCATCGAGCATAGAGTCCGCTTTAAAGTTATATTAATATTTTATTCAAAAATATGGATAAATGTGAAAATGTCATACTCTTTATTTACCTGGGGTGTTACATCCTTCCCCCCTTTGGAGAATTGTGTCCTCGCAATTTTAAAATCGGGCTTGGAAACATCATTGAAAATACCACATCGGAACAAAAGCCAGTAAAACAATCACTTTAAAATAATGAAATATAAGTACACAGGTCACCAGAGTTAACCCATAATAGGATTCCAAGTATGAAAATATGGAAATGGAGGAAAAAACAAAGGGTCATGTTATGATGGAGAGTGATAGTAAACATGTCTAGGAGAAAGTTAACCATAAGAAAATCACAAACTTGTGATGGGTTAAACGGTATTTGATTCCCCAGTAGGAAAAGATAATAGACAACATTTTTGTTTTAAGTTACTTTTCATTGAGGAATTTATTTTTGATCTTAACTAAATCATAATGAAACATACTTACATTTCATGTAGACTTTCAACTTTTACGAGATTCCTTAATCAAACTCATATTTTCTCCAAAAGACGAGTATTTAGGGAGACTTGTTCGCATTAAGAGTACTAATCAATTTATAGAGAATGACCTAATCCAAAAAACATAAATATATACTTCCCATGTCTTTAGACTCTAACCAAAACCAAAACAAAAAAGGTCAGTACATGATCAGATAATCCAGAAAAGGTTAACCCTTTATAAAAAGAAAATCTATTCTTAATCTCCACAATTTGTCCAAAAAAACCCAAAGTTCAATGAGGACCATTCGATAAAAAGTTTTCCCATAAAATTATTCAAAGTAAACCAAACTAATATTGAAACCCAAATATTTTAATGATTTAGTCACATAGTCTTCCATGTTAAATCATAACATTTATCTCCAAACAACATCAGTTGCTCCTAAAGTCTCATATTGAATAGTAATTAACCTAATCACATGTCCTCCATGATAGGTTAATCATTTTCATAAATAACCCAAAATCAACATAATATTAATTAATAAAGTCACCTAACTAAAAAGAATCAGTCATACTAACTAGGGAATTCACGTAGTCCAGTGGTAGGCGATAAATACCAGTTGCACTTTGGTTGTGGGTTTGATTCCCGCAGCTTTGTCCGACACGACGGGTTGTCACAGGGTCTGCGTGTTGTCCTTTATCAAAACAATATATTTCTCAAATAATTCAACAAAAATAGATAAAATAATCAAAAATAACCATAACATAATTTAACCTCAATTTTATCTCATTCCTTTCACTTCCATCATAACTTATAGTAACCCATAATTTCCTCAAAAGTAAGGATTATATAAACCCAAATGGTTCTTTATACGAATTCCCACAAAAGAACAGATAACTATTCCTTGAATAAAATTTTCATATATTAAACATCAGGGTTACACATACTATAAAAAGTATTCTAATGTAACCCCATCATCAAAAGAGACTTAATACTCTTAAGAATTTCACCATAACACATGAAGCCCTTATATGTTGACTTCTTACTCATTCAACATTCTTTATGATCCATTAACCATTCCTTTCCATCTTATTCAGATATACTTCTTTCCTAAAAACAAAATCATGAATCATATCCTAAGATTCCAAAATAGGAAAACAAAAGTTATGAAATAATCCATACCTTTGATTGGTCATTGTCAGTTTCTTCATCCACAATCGAAATGGAATTAGGTATTGGTAAACGAGTAATTGTACGATCATGGTGATCCCATTCACGAAAATTCTTCATAGGACATGTGTTTCCATAATGACCCTGCATACCACATTTAAAAAATTCAATTGATACCTCAGAAAGAACATCTTTCCCATTCCTCGAGTCAACTGGATGATTCTTTTTCCATGGCAGGTTATTGCTTTATGACCTTCATTTCCAAATCTATAGCATATTTCTATCCCGTTGAATCATTTTTCTAGGTGTTTCATTCCACGTCTTTAACACATCGGGTTTTGAACACACTTAACTTTATGATTGTTACCTGTAGTTCTGTAGGTATTTGTTTCTCGCATATATGATCCCTTAGAGAAATCACCATGGTTTAGGTGGTCAATCATGACTCCATATAGTTATTTGAGGATAAACTCAAGAGTTCTCATTGCAGCTCCCATATCATTCAGTTGTTTTCTCAAAAAACTTTCACAGTTTCCTTCACATCCATTGTTACTTTGGTGCCTTCTAGATCCATCCATTTACTAAAACCAAAAAGGTCAGCGTGAGTATATCAACAAAACCATCATGTACTAATGAGGAAGATAAACACTAAGATATACTTACTCATTAACTTTATCTAAAACTAGGACTCTTTCTGAAATCCTAACCAGTATGGTAATGTCACTTATGCTTAAAGAATACCCTAACCTCTAATGTTATCTAAACCAACCATTGATACAAACTATAAGGCCCCAGCCTTAAACCTTAATTAATCTTAAGTTATTACAAGATTACACATTTAGGATCTTTTCAAGTTTAGAGTTTTAGATAATTAGATCATAAAACATGCATTACATTCCACATTTAAACAAAGTGGTTACATAAAATATAGTATTCATTTCATCCCATCAACGGAAACATATTTAAAAAATAATGCATGGATTCTTTCTTGACACTTCCTTGACACTATCATCATATCATGTACCTTTCTCTTAACTTATGAGAAACATTTCAAAAAAAACATGGGATGAGCATAAAAAGATCAGTAAGGGTATAAAATATATTGAGAAGAAACATGAGTTCATATATACATAAGAATGAAATCATACTTTACCCATAAAACATAGGAACTTTTATATACCTCATCAAATCATGAATAAACCATATAAATCATAAGACATAAAAGGTAAATTGAGGCATTTATAATATTCTTACGTAGGGAGTAACCCTCTTGGTTACGTTTGGAAAACCCCCCACAGTATATTTCTTAAATATCTTTAGAGAAACCTTAAAGTTCCACTCCTTCGCGTTACCCAATGCAATGGAGAGCTATATCGGGCTCACCCGCCCATATTTTATCACGGAACCACCTGTCTTCATAACAATTCCCAAGAACAATAACATAATCTTATCATATAAAACATGCATAAAAGAAACATAACATTTACACCTTTCAATAACAAGATATCAATACAACACATTGATATAAAAACATTATGAAAACCATTTTCAATACCAAAATAAAAGAATAGTAAAACATGGTATTTATTTTTCTTTTAAAAAGAAGGTATGGCTTGTAGTGGAAGCCGAAACTCAAATAATGGTCACGGTGGTGGAGAAGTCGTTGTCGCCGCATACGTATGAAAAAAACATTCCCTTTTCTCATTTAGTAAACGCTTCATAGAAAAAAGATTCATGTTGAATAAAAGTAAATGTCAAAGGGGTTTATACACTGTATAAAAGAATGTTGTGTATAAAACAAAATATGCCTCAATTAAAGGAGATTGAGACGAAGTCCCATACAAAGATGGTATCCTTGTATTAAGGATAAATCAGTTACATTATTATGTGTGACAAAAGAATACACAAAATATAAGTGGGTATTAAGTGTAAAACAATCAAAGGAAATTCTCACATAATCATAGAACAACATATTCAAGGTGTACAAGTTTATCCCAAAGAATCAAAATTGGGATAAGAAGTTCCCTTGCAAAAATTTGACAGCCTAACGGCGTCACTACAAAATTCAGAAAATGAGTTGATGAGAGATAAAAAGGGTATCTCATCACATGGACATAAAATTTAAATCAATAAGGATATAGAAGAACATATCCCAACATAATAGTATGTGAATTAAAATACATAACAAAAGAAGTCTTTTAAAAAGAGGAGGGTGAAAGGTTCCCTTACCGACATGGGTATCTTTCGAAACATACACCCTGTGAAAGAAGGAAATTACAACATTGATGTAAATACTCATAAATGAAATTATATTACACAATGAGTAAAATAATGGGCATTACATACACCGCTAAAAGGAAATTGTTGAAAATGTAGCATAAATCTCACGAGAATAAAAGTGAGATGAAAAATCCCTTACGAAAACTCGCCAGCCTAACAACGCCACTTAAAACATACAAAAATGGATTGAGAAGATAAAATAGGGTCTCTAATAATATTAAAATAATGTTTAAAGAAAGAGGAATATAAAAGAACATCCCCCAACATAAAAAAGAGGAGCTTAAAAGAAGTGACACAAAAGAGAGTACTTAAAAATAAAGAGAGAGGTTAGATCTCTTACGAAAATTCGGCAGCCTAACAGCGCCACTCAAAACATCCAAAATGGATTGATGAGAGAGAATAGGGTATATCATCATATGAACATAAAAATTATATTATGAGTAATATAAAATAACATCCCAATAACATGAAAGATTATATTTAAAAGGAATGACATAAAAGAGTGTACTTAAAAAGAAAGAGAAGAGTAGGATCCCTTACCAACTTGGGTCCGACTTGACTCGATCATTATTTAATATCCTGAATAATAAACTTGAGTTAATTTATACTTCCTTAAGATCCTTTTTCATGTTAATTATTCCTTTTATATCACTTATTACCATGTCATGAACACTATGTTACTATTTAAGCTAATTACGGTCGTTTTAACGATCATTGGTACTTGAGTCAAAAATAAACTCTTTATAATTAAAAGTTGTTCATGTGGTAAAATATCCATTATATCCAGAATTTTATTAATCATGTAGATATCATATATATCATATATATCCAGAATATTTATGCATTTATAATATTACATAACATTTAGAGTTAAAAAATTAAATGCACCGTTCATGGAGACGGTAAGCCGTACGTACGCATAAACGCTACTTACATTTCTATTTCATATTTAATGGAATTAAAAAATAATGATACATAATAAAATTTTAATTCCAGTATGGTATCATATATAATATCATTATATATATTCTTTATACGTACCATATATGGTATTAACGAATCAAATCACTTTGAGGGAGCGATAGTCCGCACATCCTAAAATGAAGATATCGCGTATACCCAAAATGGAAGCCATAAAGGTATTCCATAAATGAAAAATATAGAATCTTAATGAAAAAATAGACATATTATATATAATATATAATTATAGTGACATCTTAATGGCCACCATGAAAGGTGTTAAGAGAAGATTGAACAATCATCATTTCGTGAGACAGTAATTCGCCATCCACAGAAATAGTATGTTCTCTAACCATTAGATGAAGGTGTGTGTATGTGTAGCTCGAATTATTAACATAAAAACATCCTAGTATATTGAAGATACTGGTGTTGTTTCAAAATAAAGGAATAAAAAGTGTTTACGGGGTTAGAGAAGAAAAATAAAACAAAAGGACTCAAGTGAAGACATTACCTTAAAATCGGGTAACTCCCATTGGTTTGAGCTCAAAGGCTTCCTTGGGAAGACTTCTGACCACATTTATGCTTCTAAGAGATAGAAAGGGATGTGGAGAGACAAAATTGGCAGGGGTTGGCCGAGACAATGGCTTTGGAAGTGTGGGTAAGGAGGTAGAGGTGGGGGCCTTTTATAAGAGGAGAGGAGGGGCACTCTTGGAAATTAAAGAAATGTTACATTATTTTAGAATGAGTTTCGGATTTTAATGGTCCCAAATTGATCTGATTCGAGGATAAGATGATAAGGGTTCTAAATCCATCCATCCAATAGGTTTTGGACATGTGTAGATCTTATATTTTACATTATCTTTCCATTTTATTTAAAGTGTTAAATAATGAGGTAATCGCTACATCATCATAATGTCATAAATAATTTAATTTATTTAATGTCTAAAAATTATAAAAAAATACTATGCTGTAGGAAATATTTTTAGATTTCCAATTAATATTAATAGTCAAAAATCTGACTTGGATAACCCCATGTAAAAAAAATTTAGTTAAACAACTCATGTTTGTGACATATTAATTTTAAAATTAAATAAAAAGGTATTTATGTCATTTTCCTACCAAAGTGGCTCCATGGGGTCCCCAAGTTGACCCATGGATTGTATTGGTCGTCCATGACTGATACAATGAGGGTAGTACATGTTTCTAGGTCATTTCATATTATTAAAACATTATTTTTACCTTAAACTACACTAATTACCTCTAATCGCGATTAAAAGTTAATAAGTTACTAATCACCAAAAAATTATTTTCATCCCATTGAACCAAATTTTACTTCTTAATTAAAACCATGTATGTAAGATTTTTTAAATTCAAAACACAATGGTGGAAAAATTAATTTAAATGGAAAATCAGTTTTTATAAGTACCACTTAGTGGTTTCACTACTCATCAAAAATTGATGTTTTTCAGAAAATTACCAAAAATTCACCCTAAGCTATATTTGATTTTCCGAATACAAAAATGATGTCCATTTTACCAAATTCATAATATATAAGTTACATTAATTAATTTAATAATTAATTCCCGCTGTCAGAACAAATTGCGTGTTTTTATGAAACAATATACATCAAAAGATTGACACTAGTTTATGTTAAATTTCAAAGTGAAATTAATTCCAATGACCGCTATTTGAATAAATGTTAAAAATATATTCTAATTTCACTTTAAAATAAATTCAAAATATAATCTAATAATATAAATAAATTAGATTAAAAATTGGTTTTGAATTAAAATAAAACATTTTTCACTATTCATTAAAAATTGAGCTTTTTCGGAAAAATACCAAAAATTTACAGAAAGTAAATTTTGATGTCCCGATTCTAAAGAAGAATTCTATTTTGTCAAAATATAACACATAAAATTGTGAAAAAGTGTATTTAAAAGAGGTTCTCCATCAAAAGGCGGTTAATCGACCTTTTAAAAAATAGTATAATGTTTAAGCTTAAAATTGGATTCATTCTTATTCTTAATCCTCTAACATTTATTGTAAAAAGTAAAAATATTTGACAAACATATATAATCATTTTTTAGTTATTTCTATTCATTCCCGCCATCTTAATAGATAGGCGTTAACTACCATTTAAAATAATATTATTTTATTATTAGAGTGCAACATAAGATTCCCAAGAAACTCATTGTTGCGTTTTGGGTACGTCATCGAGCATAGCATACCCTATAAAGTTATATTAATATTTTATTCACAAATATAAATAAATGTGAAAATTTCATACCCTTTATTTACATGGGGTGTTACAAAATCATTACATATACTAACATAAAATGAAATATCTCCAAATATTTCATTAATCATACTATGATTTCAATAATAAAAACATAAAATTGGTGGCTAAGACTTAGAAATTATGATCATCCTTTATCGTATTTAATTATTATGGTATAAATAAATCAAAATATAACCTCACATGAAATCATTTTAATCTCCAATGATATAAAAAACACCTCTAATACAAACTATAACATCCATGATCCCACACTCTTATTCCCACTAATAAAATCATAAATACTACATTTCAGGATATGATAACAATAATGGGGACCCACTACTCTCTATTAAAAATATCCATCACTAAAATGAAATATATTATCACTACGTACCCAATGAACTTTTTTTAGAGTTGTAGATAATAGGAAATTGTATTACAAAAACACTAACATTGTATTTAAATGTGAATTTTTCCTACATAACCCATCATTAATTATTTCATGTTAATTCATCATCATAATCAATATGAAGCCCTCATCGAAAAATCTTATTCAACATTATTCATGATAACATGTTGAAAAGAAACATAAAAAGGGTGTGTTAAATTCTTAGTAAGTGTAAACATATGAATTAACAACTATATGACATTAGTAATAAAAAGATAAGAATAAGGGTATGATAACAAAATTATAGTTCATGGGTATAACATAAAAGAAATTAGTACCATAAATACATCAATAAAAAAACACGTGTCATAGTATAAAGCATTAATAATTTCACAATTCATTAGAATAAATAATCTAGATCCACGCCAAATCAATTTTAATTAAAGGAAATATTTATATAAAATATAATAATGAAAATTTGTGGGTATAATAATTAATTATCACCATAAATAATATTAAATTTTCTTTTTGATGTAACTGGATCCTTTTTAAATCCATATGAGGGAGCCTCTGATAACTCTATCCTTCACTATTCTAATGAGATGGAATATAATCCAATGAATTGAAGCGTAATCAGGAATTACCCATCATAAAATCTATATCGGTCTTACGTAGAATAATCTAGTCCCACCTATCTTATAAAATACATAAAGCTCCCTTGATTCTCTTTGATCACACCAAACATATAAGTTATATATGGATCACATGACTCAATCTCATCACACCCATCATATGAGGTATATTACGGTTAACTAGTGTTATTTGAGTGAATGAATCATATATCTTTTAATGGGATCACATGGATTTTTTTGGGTAAACCAATCATATAATATATATCGGGCTCACTCAATGATATCTGGTAGAACCCATTGTATAATATATATATCAAGATCACCCTTTAATTATAAATAATTTCCACATATAATTCATGAATAAAAAAATTAGAATACATCACTTATTAATCAAAACAATAATAAATGATCATCCCTAGCTCGGTTAACCCTTGGAAAAGAAATGGGTTATGTGACATTCTCATTGAAACATAACAATCCTCTAGAATAGAATCAGGTTATTTGAACATTTATTTTAAATATTCTTAATCCATAACAGGAATGTATGAGGTTATATCAACAAAAAATATCCCCATTGATTTATATTTAACATATAGTGTTGTTTAAAATGATACATTGAAAACCTCTAAAAGACCATTAAAAAATTCATGAATAAAATAAACTTTTAACTTCAAAAACATCTTTTAGAAAATAATAATTCAGAAAATATTTTTATATCCATTTTCATTGAAATAATCCATGGAAAAAATAATTGAAACTTCATTGAATATAATTTAAATGATTGTGGTAAAATTAATTCATGATATAAATTTTAAAATAAATATTATTTATAAATATTTTGTAAAGAGAGTCAAAAGTAAACTTTTTGGAATACATTAGGATATTTAAATTTCATATAATTTCAAAATTTGGTAACTGATCGAGTGTAAAAAATGTAATAAATTTATTATTTTTAGATAACAATATTTTTAAAACCTTTTATAAATTTTTTTTGCGAAGATAAATATTCAAAATATAAAAGAAGATACATGATTTTTATCACTAAAAAATAACATTGTTGATGTTTTATTAATAAAAAATTTTGGAAATAAAGAATAAGATACAAACCATATTCATTACCAAGTTAATTTAAAATTAATCATGTTTAATAAAATAAAATAGGATTATTTCCCATAAATAATCCATTAATGTGAGCAATCCTGAAAAAAAAAGAATATTGTAATATAAATCCATTTTACATTGGTAAATCATCAATAATAATCAAAATTAAAGATTAAATTAAAATTAATCATTAAATATAATATAAATATTAACATTCAATATATAAATGTCAAAGGGATATTATATACAACTCATAAAAAAAGATAGGTTCATATCGTAGACATATATCACAAAGAAATGGTATTTGATATAAATAACATTAAAAAGATCAAATCATTGAATTTATATTTAATTAATAAATTTATTAAGTGTCCTAAAATAATTTCACAGAAAAAATAATAATAATATATATAATAATAAAATTTATATATCAGTTCAAATGTCTTTTTTCATAATAATGTCAATGAAAATTAATTATTATCCATTGAATGAAAATTTTATTGAGAAACATTTTATCACTAAATAACATTGATGTGAAATCCAATTTGATTAATATAATAAAATATAAACATAAAATAAGCATATTTATAAACTATCCGTGATATTAAATTTAAATTTGTTATCATATACACCATATAAAATTAAATAGTTATAGTATGTCTCATATAAAGAAAATTAAGATAAAAATTATTCCAGTTTTTGTAATATGTTGATCAGAAACTCAAAAAAGGATGATCATCCTATGTATTCATAAATTCCAATAAATTTCATTATAATATTTTGAAAAAATATTCATGGGGAGTATATAAAAGTAAATTATTCATCAATGAAGTAAAATTGAGATGATCTCCCTTACTAATTTGTTCCTTTCATGTCAATTCACCATGAATGAAATAATTAAAATTTTAATGTAAAAGACCATTTAGTAGGAATGATTCATAATATTACATTAAAATGGGTCATTATACCAACTATATAACATAAATTCTGATCATAATAATCATATATTCCTCAATGATTGAAAAATGAGAATTAGTACTTCGCCATGAGTCTAGACATTCCATATATATCCTTTAACTCATTTATTAATATATTATATCATTCATATTATTTATTAAGAGATATTTATAGGTTTATCATATAATGATTTAAATAATTTATTTTATTTATTTTAATGGAATTTTTAAATTCATCATTTGTTTATTGCACATTAGGTGTTTTAAGGATGTTTGACTCGTCGTTTCCAAACGGTGTTGGTGTGTTCACCCTTGTCAAATTGGCCATTATTTTAAAATCAAGTGAATAATAATCTATAAATAATTATCATGTTTATATATGAATTTTACTGTTATGACTAATCATGAATGATGTTAATGAAAAATGATGTACATTACCATCATGGAGGTTGTTGTCCATACATACGCATGAGTAACATTTCAATTGTTCAACTATCAATATGGAGTGAATTTAATTATTATTTAATGATACCAATATGAAAATAATATCATTAAAACAATATTATTTAATTATATATTTATATATATATCATATATCTTTTGTGGTGATGAAAAATATTCACATCAGATTGTGGAGGAGGTTGTCTACACATTTGTGCAGACGATAATATCATTTATCAGTGATTTGAAAGGTAATAAAGAAAATTATATATGATATATTTATAATGATAAATATTTTATTAATATAATATTTATTTATTATATATTACATATAATCATTATTTTTATCCTTATAACATATCATGTAATGCTTTATGGAAAAAAGATTCACATCATTCTGCGAGGTGGTAGTCTGTCATATGCATGAGTGACGTTCTCATATACCACATGGAATAGAACATAAGAAGGAATAAATGATATAATAATCAAATAAGTATAATTATATTAAATATATAATATATATAATTTTAATACATCATCATAAAATTTTTTGTGATGTGGCAATGAAAAACAAATTACATTGTTTAGCAAAGCGGTAGTTCACCGTACACCTGAATGATGATTTAATTTACAATTTGACAGAATAGGAAATATGCATGGTCAATTACATAAATATGATTATATAAAAGTATATTTAAGATATTAGTTTAATAATTTCATCATAATTGAATACTATTTTATGTAGGTATAAGAAAAAATAAAAAAAATTATTGGTTAACCATGATACATCATTTTCAAATTACCTCTATAGGTTAGAATCGTACCCATCATTGGATGGATTAATGATCAGAAAAAGTTTTATAGTATTTTGGGAGTAAAATAATAATGTTATTTTAGTAGAAAATTTCCACACAAAAATGTTTGAATGCGCGAATAGGATAAGAGAGGTGGATTCCTTTTATATGTGAGGTAGCATGGACCACTTTTAAATTTTTAAAGGAAGAATGTGATACCCAAGTTTTTCACTTGAATAAGGCACAAACATTGAACATTATGGATAAAAATATAATATAACAATAAAATATAAACATAATGTCTTATTTATAATGGATTCTAGTTTATTTTTACACTTTTCTTTTAATTTTAACCCCAGGGTAAACACGTTTGGACCTTAACTGTGTTAAATTTTTTTACTATTCATTATGTTCCAAAATTAGGATTACCATATTAGATAATATAAATTATGATAAATAGAAATATTTAATCTATTTTACAAATACAATTAAAATACGTGGAAGAATTTAATTTAAAAATAAACATATAGACATGATAAAAAATAATTGTTTTTTATAATTACATTTTTAATTAAAATTATGATTTTATATAAACTCTACAAATAGTATTACTCATTATATTAATTTAATGTAATATATATTGATATAAAATGAAAAAGTAAAAGTAAATTATTAATTATTTATTAATATTATTAATAAATATAGAGGTCCACTATGAACTTTGAAACAGTTTTGTGAATAAACAAAATTTTAATAACAAAAATAAACTTATACTAAAATCAAATATTTAGAAGATTTAAATTTAGTCAATTGAATTATATATAAATAAATAATAACCTAATTAATTTTATTAACATTTGAAATATAATGGTACTTTTAAATTATATAATATATTGAAATGAAATGAACTCTTAATAAAAATTGTAATAGTTCACTATTCACATAAAATAATATATTTTCAATAAATACCCAAATTCTCCCCTACATTAATTTTGATTTACTTATTAAAAAAATAATTTATTTTATCATTTTATTTTCTATATTCTATTAAAATTATTTAAAATATTTTCTTTCAATAGATAAATATATATCATTTTTGCAGAAAACATATTTTTGATGAATAAAATTGTATTATTAAATGATTATTGATTATTGATTAAAAAATTAATAAAAAAATTATTCAGTATTAAATTTATATATTTTTAATGTTCATAATGTATTTAATAATATTCATTTCTAGTAATTTAGAAGATATATTATAAGAGTCATATTATTCATGGGTCATTAAATCTTGGTGTTGCATATTGAATACACTATAACATAATGTTATTCTAATACAATTGTGGGTTTTTACATCCTCATAGAATAACATTTATCATCCACAAAATTTTAAATATATCATGGAAATTAAGGATTTAGAAATTTGAAAATACATTACATGAATTCCCACATCATAAAGTGTACTAATAGAACACCCTCATAATAATAAAGAAAAATAGTATGATGGTCATCCGGAATAACACAAAACAATTATTCCAAATTTGATATAATTAATGGGAAGTTATTATTCAGCGATAGATGAATGAAATAATTCCCATATAATGATTTAGACTAAAATAGATCATTTATAACAATAAATTTAATGATAAAGAGAAATTCAATAACTAAAAACTATAAAATAATGGGGTGTGGAAAATGAAATTGATTTCAAAAGAATTATTGATATGTGAAATAAATTATTTCAAGATACATTTCCTAAAATTATGGAATTTCATTACCATATAGGGAGAAAAAATATGTAAATATACATAAATGATGTGTTTAATTCCATCAATTAATAAATTTCTTCCAGAATCTAATATTTAGTTCCAAAAAATTATTATTCAAAATTATTTTTTATTCTATGCGAGAAGAACTAAAGTTAAATTCTAATGGATATAATAATCTCCAAAGGGATAAAATGTTAATCCTCTTATCATTATACATTAAACAATCCAAACCAATTAACCCATAGAAATATAATACATAATATTAATAAATGTTATGATGAAAAAATTATATATTAATCTTCTAAATTCAACAATAATTCCAACTATTCAGACTAAATCATTCCCAAATATACTCAATATTAATGACTATTTAGACCTAAATAATTATCCCATTCAATTAATATATCTATCAAAAATATATGAAGTTCATATTTTGAAATATAATTATTCACTAAGTCCCGAAATCACAATTCAATCCCATGATTATATATATATTAAATTTATGTTCTAATTATTACCTCAATATCACAGATAACATAAACAATAATGGTTATAGATACCTTAAAAAATATGTCCACAAAATATAAATTCAGACTTCCCATTAAACCAATTTTTGGCATATACGTCAAACCATATAGAACGTCACAAAAATGTCCATTAATAACATTAATATATCTAACAAAAAATCTTAATGGTGTGTCTTAGACATTGAACATATGAACACCCATAATCTTAGGGGAATATGATGGTATAAATAAATATTCATATATCATCACATGAAAACATCCAAATCTAATATATAACATAAACTGTCTTATGGTACCTACTTTAATAGTTTCAAACATGTACTCCCAAATCTAGTGTTAAAATAAGATCTTTTATTGTTTCTATAATTAATACTGATGAAGGTGAACAAATTTTCCATAAAAAACATAAATATCAAAATTAAATATTTGATAACGTTATTACTTAGGGACCTTTAAGGATTATTGTTTTAGATAATTAGTTCAAACTCTTACATATACAATACCTATAATATTAAATATGATTTTCTACCACTTAATGAATATTTTATTATTTATAATTTAGTCATACACATCATCCATTCAAATACCATATAGAAAAAACCCATTATGCCTAATTATTAATAATATGGGGAAATTGAAACATAAGTAGGTTCATATAAAATTCATAGTAATGATAGAAATATGAGTCGACAAATAATTTCCATCAATAAGAAAAATATCAATATAAGGGCATGATGATATAAAAAATAACTTCAAAATAAAAAATAGAAATCATACCCATAAATATCAAGATCATCAATCCTAAAACCATTCATAAATCGTAAAAAAATTAACGAGTCATAAGAAACTATAATAATGGGCAATGTGATTCCAGTTTTATTCAATGGAAACATTCATAACCCACAGAATGAATGAAAAATGTGTTTGGTGTCATGGTAGGTTATCATCATATCCCATTTAAATCATGTGTTAGATGTAACCACATCCTGAGTAAATCCATGGAGGAAACCCTTGGTTTGTCCCTCATTCCAGCCTCTAATGATATGGAACACTACCCAATGCAAGGGAGAATTATCAGTGTGTGTCTATAATATATGATATATTGAACTCACTTGGAACAATCAGGGTGCATCCATAATATAATCTATATCAAGATCACTAAGAGAAATCTTGTAGCACTCATTATATATATTATAATGGGATAACCCAGTGATGTCTGCAAACAGCCATCATGTAAGATAAATCTGGGTCACCTAGAGTTATAAAGATACAACCATTAAATAATCTATATTAGACTCACCATGATATCCATGGGAACTCCCATATTATAAGATATATTAGGATCAACTAGACTGGTTTGGCTGCACCAATTATATACGCCATATTGGGCTCATCAGATAATGCATGGAAACACCAATCATATAATCTATATCAAGATCCATCATTCATCGTCAATGATTTTTATTTAACATTCAATAATAAACCATTTAGAATTATTTAATTTTTTTATAAGAATAGTAAATGTTATTTATTTGATTGATTATATCATTGTAAAAAAATTGGGTCCATGATAATTTATTTGAAACAATATTAACATGTTGAAAAAATGGGTTATATGAAAATCACACAGAAACAAGTAAGATCCTTAATGATAATTAATATATATGGTATTAGTAAAAAATATCTCTAGATGATAATTAGTCATAAAAAGGGGTGTTTATGTTGATGAATGAAAATACAATTTTACGTTAATTAAAAACAATCTTTAGATAAATAAATATTTCACATTGAAAATTTCATTTAAAAACTAAATAACCTATAATGTAGTGAAACCACTTTTATTTGAAGAAACATTAACAAAATTAATTTAAATATTATAGAAAATGTTTCGCATTTTGGCATAAAAAACCTTTCATGTTTTAAAGGATTAAAAAATAATTTCTTTTCAATTGAAAAAGGTCTCAAAAGAGACCCATTTAGAAAAAAATTGTATACTTACATTTATCAACCTTTTAAAATAATTTAAAAGATAGTTAATTTTTTTTGGGATATATGTTATTTATATAAAATAATATTTTTCAAAACAATTTAGAAACCACTAATATATGAGATAATGATTCTAAATCTAGAAATATAAAATATTTATATCAGTTAAAAACAATTGTCATGATGTTTCATTAATAATGTAGGGAGGAAATGAAAAATAAAAATGCGAACAAAATTCATAATCATTGGAGAGTAAAATTTATTGGGTACATGATATCAATATAATATTATTTCCTACAAAAATAAATAATATAAACAATCCTGAACGACCCTTATAAAGATATTATCAATTAATTAAGAGTTAATCAATTAGTATATTATGTGAAACCGATGAAAATTCATAAAATAGTGAAAATATTAAATAAAAAATAGTATAGATAAATTCAATTAAATAATGAAATTGAAAGGGGAATGAATAATATATATATCCCATTGAATGGAAGTTGAGATAAGAAACATTTTACAACTTGGTGACATTCATGTCAAATCCCCTTTGGATGAAAAAAATTAATTCATAAAATTGAATTATTTATAATGTATTTAATTTCTTATTTGTTAAAGATGTATTATAGACCCCAATTAAAATAAAATTGGATCACAAATTTGAAATATGTATCAATGAAAGGAATATGAGACATGATCCCAAAGTGCATTGGTAATCTCTATATCAAAACCTCACCAAAATTAAAAAATCAAATTTATACCTAATTTAAAATATTAATTATGAAATTTTTCGTAAAATATATTCATGGTAAGTATATAAAAATCATAAAATAAAACATTCATGAATATAGAACATGTATCTCTGAAATAATTAGTGAGACAATTAACCCTTTCAACTTGGTAACATTCACGTCAAATCCCCACGAATAAAATAATTAAAATTAAAAATAATGATATATTTAATTATGAATTAATAAATATATTACATGGCTATGGGGTTTAATATACAATGTATATGATATAATAGGTTCATAACAAAAAAATGATTCATTAATGGAAAACATAGAGAATGTCCCTTAGCGCTTGTTAATAGTAATATATGACCCCCTTGGATGAAATACTTCAAATTGGAATATAAATTAATTTAATGTATCTAGAAATCATGATATTACTTTTATATTTGGTATTATACAAACAATATAATATAATTATGTTTCATAACAAAAAAATTACCCACTGAATAAAAATTTAAATGGAGACCCTTAGCTCGAGTCATGTTTTTTTATATTTTCTTATTAACACTATTATAATAAGATAATATGAATTTTTTTACTTCTTAATAATATTTTCTAGTTTTAATAAAAAATAAATATATCACGTCGTTTATTTATTGTAATTAAATGTTTAAATATATAACCAGTTAAGCCCAGATCAGGTATTTTTAGGATGTATAGTTCATTGTTCCAAAATAGCCTTTATATGTTGAATGTAGTCAAAGAGGTAATTATTTCAACATTTATAGAATATTAATAACTACATTATTATTATATTTAAATATAAATTTAAATTTTAAAATCAAGAATGAATTGTGTATATCTAAAATGAACAATGTTACAATCATTTTAACGGTTGGTCGTACACAGGCATGAGTAGCATTTTTATTTTAAAACAATCATTACTGGAAACAAATTATGTATTTTTTTATATAATAATAATATTATTATTCGAAATTAAATATTATTTAATTATATATATATATATCACCCATATTATTTGGTGATAAAACCTAAATCACATAACTTTATTAACTTGATAGTCCATATGTACGAATGAACCATATTGTCAATTTTTTAGTGAGATCAAGGGTAAGATATAAAATCATATATTAACTTATAAGAATGATAAACATGTTATTATAATAATAATTATTAAATTAATATATCATATATTTATTGGAAATATCTATATTATATTCCTTAAATAGAATTTGTGAAAAAAATGCATCCCTTCGTGAGGCAATAATTCACAATACACACGAGTGTCACTATCGTACACCCCATATAATTGAATGTAATTAGTTATATTTGATATATTAATTAAATAAGTATTATTAATATAATAATATCATATAGGAATATATATACAATACATATTTTTTTATAAAATATGTGAGATGCAATGATGAAAAAATTATTACATCTATTCAAGGGGTGGATGTCCTTTTTACAAATGAATGATGATTTAGTTTCTCATTTGAAGTAAGAGGATATGGATTAAGGTTATTACACAAACATAATAATATATAAATATATCGAAGAATATTATTTAATATTTAATCACAATGTGTTATGATTCGAATGCTTTTTAGAAATAAATAAAATAAAAAATCTCGATTTAACATGATACCTCTTATTCAGATTAACTCGGTAAGTGAGAAACAATGGCCTTTATATAATATATTTTTCATCAATAAATGACATATAATATGTTTTTAGGGAACTAATAATTATTTTTTTCTTAGAATTTAAAGACCCAAAAGGTTTTTATATTGTAATTAGTAGAAGATGTAGGTTGGCCTTTTATATTTGTGTTGAGTGGTATACTTGTAATGTTCGAAATAAAAAATTGATACCCATGTTTTTAACATTAAAAAAGAATAAAATTAAGGAATGATAAATATTTAGAAACTACATGGTTTATATAATGCTAAAAAATATTATTTATATGATTTTTTATGTCATTTAGTCTTTTATTGGTATAGTTTAACACCTTGTAAATTAATTTTCAAATTAAAAGCAATATAATATTTTAATTTTTTTGATAGTTAATTATGGTAAGAAATTAATTTAAACTCCATATATTTTAAATATTATGATGATTCCAAATATTGAAACCATTGTTACTTATTATATTCAATAATGTGGTAAAAATTAAATTAAAATTATTCATGCAGACAAAATGAAAATACGAGTTTTCATGAAGTTATGTTTTCAAGAAAATGAATATTTTATATGAAATTAGGGAAAATTAACTATCATTGTACTAATATATATTAATATTTAATTATATATAATAAATAATTTTTTACAAATTATTATTAATTATGGGTTATTTTAATTAACTTAGAAAACATTATACAACATTAAATAGCTTTTAGAAAAATGACATTTTGTTAAAACAAAAACTAAAAATTGTTATAAAATCCAAAAAAATAAGATATAACATTAGGTATGTCCATTAAATATAATAAAATAATACCTACGAAATTTTAAATCATATTCCAAAATTAGTAATAATAATAATTTAATTAATTTTTTGAATAGAAATGACCTAAATATTGTTATTTACATCATTATCAAAAAATTCAATATTTTTCAAAAAGTAAAAATATTACACTAACTTATTTATAATATAATAATTTCACAAATTATGTGTATTTTATAAACTTTATTATTTATAACTATTACAATTTATTCAATATATGTTCTTGAAAAAAGTAATAATATAATTTTTCATGAAAGCTTATTTTGCTGATTAAAATTAGTTTATTAATAATTAATTGATTATTTTAAATGTATTTATCAAAAGAATCAAATTGAGTAGGAAATTGATATATATATATATATATTATAAGATACTTAATACAAATAAAACCCACCAATTTATTTGTTAGTTTATATCTTTATTATTTTTTATGTGTTGTTTTAAGATTAGTGTTTTATGTCAAATATGATATCAGACATAATTTCCTTTTTTTAAAGTCATGTCTTTTAAAAAACAATTTTTTCAATATGGAGGGGTTTTAATCCTTATGAAACACTATCTCAAAATCTACCAATGTGAGGCTTTACCCATCATGTTTATATGTAAACATGGCCTATTAATGAGTCCATTTTTCATAAAGAAGCATGATTCCAAGACTACAATCCGGTTGATGACATCCATTCTATATAAAACACCTATTTAACTTCATCTATCCATTCCTCTATTTCTAGAGGATATTTATTTCATCATAGCAATGGTGGATTGTACTATTGAAAATTTTCAGTCACAATTTTTTTAGGGGATATCTCATCCTTGTAGAATACCACCATATAGAGAACCATTTAAGAAGAAAATACCCACCACATGGATAGTGGTGAGTATATTAATGATAGTGTTATTTTCAAAAATACTTCATGATCATGCACCAGATCCAGCTCTTGGATTATTCCTCATATGGAGTCCATGTTACAATGTAAATCTATAAGTAAAACTTAATGCCGGAATGTGTAGATCTTTGATCTCCTTTGAGAAACAACCTTGTTATCTATTTAGAATTATACAACATTTCACATAATAAAAAATGATTATCCGTATTTAACTCAGTGAGGTCACACATTATGGTAGTAGAAATCAATAACCAACCAATATATCATAAATTTATTAACATATCAAAACATTATAACTATTGTCCCAATGATCATAGTTGACTATAAAATTATTAGAGTCCTTATGAATTGATTTTTCAAAAATCACACAACTTCATGGTTTACTTATGTAAAAATTAATCTATATTCATTTTGAAACTATCTTACTAAATTCCTAGGAAACCATATCTTGTGTACTAAATCCAAAACATCATCCCTATCAGTTCACTATTTTGGATAAAACTCAGACATATACATTCAAAATGGCGCCCTAACTTGTCTAATATTATGATCTATGTTCCACCCTATGTATACATTCAATCATTCAGGGGTTATTTAATAGCCCCATAGAAACATAAAACTTGCTTGGTGGGGTTAGGAATAATACCATTATGTCTCATAAATATCCAAAATAGATTACAATGATGAAATTCATAAATTCTCAACAAAATATAATAATAAATTAATTAAAAATATTTTAAACAAACAGAAATAAAATAAATAAAATAACCTAAAATTTTGCAGCAAATAATAATATCAATATTCAATTTAATAGACCAAGCTACGAAAAACCAGGGATTTGAGTAACTCTTAAAAACATTATATCCTCAAAATAACCCCTAACACTATTAATTTGTAATCATTAACTCCATGGACACTATATCCATTATGACCACCAATGTAATTCCAATAATCATCTCAATACAGAACACATAAATGAGGAATACCCAATTATAGTTCAATATATATATATCCAGTATAAGGCCCACAAAATGATTTTGGAAACAACACAACGATATCAAATAAATAAATATTTCTTAAAATAAAATATATAATATAAATAAACCCTCTATATGTTCTTGTGATAAATAATGATGGACTTGAAAAAGTTATTTTCATAAAAATTAATCCTCATAATGTTCGAGTTTTAAAATGTCTATGTGGAATACATACCATTTACATAAAATTAAATCATTTCCCCTACTCAAAATCTACAATAAGGGACTAATTTATAATAGTGTAAAATCGATTTTTGGAGGAAGAAAAAAGCCAAATAAAAGGGAAAATGACTCATAAGACAAATCATGTCAAAAACTGACCAAAAAATATTGTTGATATAGGTATAATTCAATATTAATGGGGGTGGTATTAACTCTATTATTAATTTATCAGAGCCCAAAAAATTTTGGACAAAGGGAGTATATACCCAATTCCGGAATCTAATGAACTATTGACTATAGAAATAGTAATAATATTAAATTCATTAAAATATAACAGGGCATGAACCAAATATTTATCACATCGCCTTGGTATTAAATGACCCTATACCATCAAACTCAAACACATTCATCATCCATATTAAGTTTTTTGAACCAAACTATTTATTTTTACATGATTCCTAATTCTATTAATTATAAAAACATACTATTACAATCTACATATAGAAAAACTATAAATTATTTACTCACATTCATAAAACCTAGTATTTGAGTGAAATATATGTAAAATTAAAATGTCTGAACACTAATATTTTTAAACTCAAGGGGGTGCAATATTGGATCCTTGCTTCATATTCGAGTTCTATATTGTTGTCTTTCTTCCAAATGGTGGCTGATTAAAATAGTATTTTTATGTTGGAACATGGTATACTGAACCCATATATTTCTATATTATGTACCTATACAATCCTAAATCATAGATCATAGCTATAAATTTATTTTTGATGTTTGGAATACATTATATGTTTCCAACAAGATATCCTTGAATTGTACCTTTGTATAACATGAGCAATATAACTTATATTAAGAAGATGTGTGAAAAATAAAAATATTTTATCTTATATTTAATGTTTATTTGAAAATATAACAATGTCAATAATGATATTGATGAATTTTATTCCTATAATCATATGTTCTTTGATAAAAAATAATTTTTTCTATAAAACCTAGTGATTAATAAATTATCATACGATGGATGACAATAACATGAATTATTCATGATACACAACTATAAATCAAAAACACCACTAGATAAAAATTTATATTATAATAATTTATAGATGGATCATTACTAACCAATTACTGTTAAGAAATCATATAAAATTTCCATTTCACATGCACTAACACACTATATGTCATCTAAAATAATAATGATTCATATCTGGTGGAAATGATCACCTATGAATCACATTTTTCTACCACACATTCTCCATGTACTTCCCTTTTCATAATCATAAAAATAAAAAGGAAATCCCACAATATATATGGTAATAAAGAATGGGAAATTTGGACATGTCATAAATTTTGATTGAAAACCATATTTTCAAGAATTTTTAAAAATCATAAATATGACGTTCACTAAAAATGTCAGGAATTTTCTATTTTAAAAATCTGAAAATAACTTCAATATAAATAAAAACTGAATTTACAAATTCATTGAAGTGTATGAAAATTATACTTGAATCATTACTAAAATCATCAACTTGGATGTGAAATATTTTATTTAAAAAATTTGATATATGGTTGGCTTCTCATATAATCTTTCATTTATCATTATTTTGAAAAAAATTGTAATGAAATGTTAACATGAAATGAAAAAATGAGTGATGAGAGGAAAATAAATTTCATGTTTTCTAATATAAAAAAACATACAATTACCCTAATGGAGAAAAAATCATAAATAATCGAGATAAAAAGAGAGATCACTAAAAAATCATTAAACATTTCTAAAATTTTATGTCAAATTCCCTTGAAATGTTGAACAACAAAAGTTTTTTTAAATAATATTATTTAAATAAAAAAAATATTTCAATACATTTAAATTTTCTAGATGTACAAAATATAAATGATATCATAGTTCACAACATGATTCCTGTCTCAAGAAATTAATATTTAAACAGAGAGACTTTACGTTGTAATAAAACTTGAATAATAACTTATTGATGGAATAAATGTGGAATATTACTATAATAAAAATTATTGAATGGTATATAATAATATAATATATAAAATAAGAAGAATATAATATATAAAATGGATATTGGTGAAAAATATTAAAAAATGAAGGATGTTTGTGATTAATAGCCTTACCAAGAGCATAAAAATAGATTTAAGAATTAATCATTGAAGAGATTATCTAAAATAACTGAATATCCCAAAAAATAAGTAGATATATAATATTAATAATAATGTTTTTAATACACATTAACTTTTTATAACATATTCAATCAATAATTTATATAACCCATTGAATGAAAATTGAGTTAAAAATAACATTACATTATAACATGAATATCTTCGAGAGTATTCTAAAATTATGAGTAACAACATTTTTTAATTAAAAAATTTCTTTAAAAACATTTTAATCTATATTATTGTAGTATCATTTATTATCATACATAGATCTTTTATTGTGATTTCCCCTTACACTGACCACTTTATGTTTTTTACATTCATTTTCCAAAACCTTTTCTCTATGTTGTCCCCTATTGATGGTGTTATGAAATATTTTTATAATATTATATATTTTAAATATGGAATAATATATCTGATATATTTAGTTCTTGTGTTATATTTATAATTCATCGTACCTGTTGTAATGATTCTCGTGGAATTCATAAAAATTATATTTTGAGAAATTTTAATATCAAAAAATGAAATTATTTTATTAATATATATATATAGATATATTATAGATAAAAAATAGTGACCATATTACAAAATATTGATTATTATACGATAGTATTAGTTCATGATATTCTATATTCATTCCTGAAATAAACATTAAACAGTGTTCATGTTTTTTTGTAAAACCGACCAAAACAAGAGCTTTCTAAAATGACTGAGTGAGTATGAAAATGTTTTTTATATTTATAACATTAATTCTATAGAATATTTAATATTTTAAAACATTTCATTAATGTTAAAAGTTATTTTTTAAGATGTTATAGATCTATAATATTAATGTATATTAATGTTAATGATTTAATACATTTCTAGTATCTTGGTTTTCTCATTTCGGGATATTAATTATCAAAATGACTGTTTTTCCTGAATCATATGGTAATAATGTCTAATTTAACATTCCATAATAGAAATAATGTTCATAAAATAATATTTATTTTTCAAAATCCATTTTTTATCCAATTATGACATAATGGAAAATAAAATATATTATTCATGGAGAAGGATGTATTCACATGCACCCGAGTGACTTTTCACATTTTTAATTAATGGATGGGAGAGAAGATAGCATATGATTTTTTTCCAAAATAAATATTATTTAATAAATTTAATACTTATTAATTGTATAAATATTATTTAAATTTACATGTAAACTCTTTTTAAATAATGAAATATGTAATTCTTCGAGGTGGCAGTCTATAAGATTGCATGAGTGACATTTTTAATTGTCAACAGTTGAAAGGAAGATTGATGTTTTTTTAAATTAATCTTAATAATTTTTTTGAAAAATAATTATACAAACTTTATTATTTTAGTAGTATTTTATAAAAATTCAAGGAGCTTGTATAATTAGTGAACTTGAATAAACTCAGTTTAGATTATTACCAATTTTTTAGGTATTCTCTTTTGGATCTCTTCTTAATCCTTCAATTCTTAGTCATTTGGTGAGACCAAAACATATATATTATAGATAATAGTGATGTGATATTATTTCATTAGATAATTTTCAATATAATGTGATTAAATTTTTTCTATATTTGTAGGGTTTTGGGATTCATTTATAAGTGAGAGTTGTGGTATCCTAGTAAATACTCTTAACTTTTAAATAATATAAAGTAATTTTCACAGGAATACGGCACACATGAAAACCAATTTTGATGGTATAATGAGGTAATATCAAAATAGACTTGTATAAACATATTTTTGGTATAATTTTGAAATATATGACATCTTATCTCACTGTTTTATGTATTTTATCCTATTTAACCCTTATCATGGGGTGTAATTTGGTTACAATGGATACATATTTTTACTAAAAATTTAATAGAACAATTAAAATAATTTTGATATTAATATTAAAAAATAATGAATATAATATACAATATACAATTCATAAATATTTATGTAATATTATATTAAATTAAATATAAAGAATTCTATGAGAACCTAATTTTAGAAAATAAATTTCTTTTATGAATACACATTATTTTTTCAAATGCCATGTGTAGTTTTTCCCCATTACTTTTATTGGTTTTTGAATACAATAAAGAGAGTGTTTTTAATATAAAACCATTCTATAAATGAATGTAAAATTTTAATTACATAAATATAGGAAGGGATCAAACATTGTTATTTGATTATAATAATACATAACTAGGGTTTTATAATGTAAAATATTAGTATAAAAATTCCAAAAAAAAATTAATAAATGGTTTATTTTATAATTTAAATATATATTATTTCCATAAAAAAGGATTCAAAAATTTCCATTTCTTTAATATACCATGGGTACTTCATAAAAGTTAAAGTATTTTTGAAAATTGTATTTTTCACCTCCCTCCTGAAAATCATCCTTTCAAAATAATCTCGATATTCATCCTAATATTATTTTTTGAATGGTGTTTTCAAAAAATAAATTCATTTCATAAATATAAAATTATAAAACATAGAATTATTTTTTATAAATAAAATCATATAGTTTTTTGTAACAAAATAATATGAAATTAATTTTTTTAAAATATAAGTTTTCACTATATTAATTAACAATGAATGCTAATTTATTTATTTTCACATTTTATATTATTTATAATTTATGATTCATAAATTAATTATATTATGTTATATATATATATATTATAGTTCATTGTACTTTTTCCCTGAATGTGATACAACAAATTAAAAATGCAATTTAATGGAAAAAATACATTATTAAATATTTTCGTGTGAAAATATCCGCTCTGAAAGAAATTAAACTTCACAATTTAATTTTTATATAACAAAAAAATTGTATCATGACATAGGTAGACTGTCATATCTAGACTTTATCATGAAATTTAAATATTATCTTACTACTAATAAACATAGTATTTATGAAATAAATGCTATAAAAAATATATACGTAGAATTATATGACCAAAACATGTGAATATATTTTCGAAATATTCCATCAATTATTGAATGATATTTTCCTAATAAGAATCAGTTGATTTGTCTTCCTTTTAATTTTATATAAAATTATCATAGCATCATGGTAGAGAAATTGAGAAAATACACTTACACGATATCATTCAACTATATAACAATAATTTCAACCTTCATTTAGGGTTTTCAATCACTTTTCACCATGTAGTCATCTCATATTATATATGATGAATGGAAAAGATGATTTAATTGTTACATTATTCATGAAAATAAAATAAAATTCTAGTCATGGGATCCCCAAAAAGATTATATATTATTCATATAGAATTTATCAAATGAAAAAAACTATAATGTCTAGTACATGTTAAGAAGAATCCATTTTGTCTATGCCTCCTTATGAAAAACTAATACATGAATCAATAAAACCTCAACAATAAGACCCATTTTTTAACAAAAATCATATAGTAAATACGTAATCCTCAAACACATTATAATATTCTTGACCATGTACTGAAACCAGAAAAATCATAATGAATTATCAAAACTTCTGAAAAAAATAATTTTAAAATTTATCTCTAAAAGAAATTAGCTCTGATAATATCACATAAAAAATTTATATTCCATATTTTTATATTATAATGAATATAATTTTTTCCCAAAATAAACAAAGTCCCCATAACATAAAACTATATAAAAATCATATTTTCTCCCATAGGTTAAATTTTTCTTCATCCCCAAATTATATCAATGACATTGTTTTAGAAAATTTCTTTAGACAATAATTTGAAATTCACATTAATGCTAGGATACTCCCAATAATATGATCACAATTTGTCTCAATAACTATAATTACAAAATCATCAAATACCATCTTCACTATGATGGTTATCTATATGTTTAATTTAATGTACCAATTAATATAATAATTTTTTATATAACATTCACTTAAAACCACATCATAAACAAATAGATGAGATTTCACATAATTAAATTTTACTATCAAATAAAAATATCTTAAAATATCATCAATAATTTTAAAATCCCAACATTTATGATTTTAAAAGGGGATCTATACAATTGAACATATATGAAACCTTAATAATACTCCCTAATGATGATATCCAAAACACTTAAAATAAATTCATTTGATATGATCATGTTATCTGATGATATAAAAATCATTCTCTGATACAAACTATAATAGTCTAGACACAAACTCCTAGATCCTATGCTAAATAATAATCAACACAAACTTTTATTTATATGATCTTAAATGACCCATTAAACTATCCAACAATAAATGATAAAAATAAATTATTTAGTCACCTACATACACAATACCTTTTTAGGTTTCGAGAATTTGGGATTTATATAAACAATTAGCATAACAAATCAACATTATTTCTCACCCAATATAAAGTTTTACCATTATTCCAAGAGTATCATTTTTCATTAAAGGGACTTCATTATCCCCCAATAAACATTTCCATATATGATTAAATTTTATTAATTGTATATAAAATAAAAATTTTCATAACATGGTGAAATTGAAACCTAATAAAGATTATCCAAAAAAGAAAACAAGGGCAATCTTATATCGAGATCCATTATATAATAAAAATGTCCGGGATTATATATTATGATTATGAGATAATGATATAATTCTATATTACTAATCTTGTGAGAATAAAATATAGCAATGGATAAAAATATAAATAGTCACACTGATAAAAAACTATTTGAATTGTCATTGAATGAATAATTCCAAACATTTTAAACTTATTGTTGAGGACAGAACATGGATATTATGCATTCTGTTAAGGCCTTTTCCAAGTTATGAGAAATAATTGGGTAGTCAAGAACTGATTACTTATGATCTTTCTTTAGTAATGTCCCATAATTTCAGTGTAATTATTTTAAAATTATATGGAATTATTTTGAGACCAGAAACTTTGAAGACACATGATTTTGAGGCCTGATAAGACCTGAATGTAATTTTCAAACATTTTTCTGTAAATTTAGTAAAAATGAAAGCAGTTTTTTTAACATTTGAACCCGTGAGCGGATCGAAAATCTAGTAGCATAATTAAACACAAAACACATGGATTAACCTATAAATGAATTAACATCGATAGGAAAGGTACTGATGGAAAAGATATTTTTCTTAATTTTTGAAAAATAATAAAATAAAATTAATGAGTTATTTTTTCTCAACCATTGAGTGGAAGACAGTGGTGCTGCATCACTGTGATGAGGTGACGACTAGGTGCATTAATCGATGATCCTTAATTGATCATATTTTAATAATAAGAGATACTCTATTTCATAAATAAAACTATGTAATGATGTGTTTTATTTTAGTAAGACATTGGGGAAATCAGTTGTTGGAAATTTCATCAGACGGTGAAGAGGATCCTCTCTCTACCTCTCCCTCAGATGACAAATGCTATCGAAAAATGATAGTAGGATAGATTTTAGATATGATGAACAACGACTAACACTTCAGCAGTTCACATCAAATTGAGGAAGGGTTTGAACTATTTACCATTTACTATTGAATTTCCAAAAATGAAAAACGTAGAACAACCCATGATTAGATTGATTTGAAGATCATGAATTCTTTTGGGTGGGTTACTTTTTTTGGATTTGTATATCCATGAATAATTTATCATTTGTTTTGATTGAAATACAAATCTTGTATCTCCCCATGTTTTAAACATCTAACGCGGAGGGCGTGAGACAACATGAAAAAGGCATGAGTTCCACTGCATGTGTGTAATTTATGGATGAATTATTGATGATATATTCAAGGAGATTTATAGGTCAACAACGTGAAGGTGGTGTCCTTACAGTCCTGTATGAATTGACAAATTGAGAAACAGGCCAGTAGAGAAACTTTCTTGGCTCGAAGAAGTAACCTTCGGTGCGCCACCAATAGCAGTAGTCTGATGTTGTTGCAGCAGGAGTAGAAAGGTGATGCACCGAAGAACTAGAAGGAAACTTCTAGTTGTGTGTGGCAGCGTGAAGGTGTGGGGCCAACCAATGCCTCATGGAGGTGGTGGCAAGTGTCCGGGCTACTTGGGCGAACAAAGGAGGCCATGACCACTATGGTCATGGTGATGGAGACCTGCAGTGCCTCGTTGAATGGTCTAGCCATAAAATCTATCTACAGGTGATTTGGAGAGTGTGGTTTGTTTCACTAGTCATGTGTAATAATTATTAGGCATGACTATGTTGCATTCAGATAGAGTTGTGAACCCGCTATGGTGGGTCAGGAAAAACTGGAGGGTCAAACCCACAACCCAATGGTCTAGGCCCAGGGTAGACAGATATAAGATAGGTTGGGTCAATCTAGATCGGGTTGAGTCTGGTCAGCCTAGTCAGGTCGAATCTGACCCAAACACAACTAGCCCTTATTTCACTAAAACGTCAGTATATCTCAATTTGGATGTCTGTTCGACGCACTGTCTATTACCTGGTGACCTACATGATTACTATGTATTTTGAGTTTCTCTACATGGGACTTTGTGGATGTTCAGTAATTACTAATGGCTTGAGGATATGATCCTTTGGAAATCATGCATGCTATTTTTGGGAATCTAGTCGCTGGCTATGACATATAAAGAGTGAATCTTTGTGGATCATCATAATAGCTACCCTTTGTGGATAAGTATATAAGTAAATTTTCATGGACAAGAATAATAGTGACCCTCTATGGATTAGTATAAGAGTGACCCTTTATGGTACAATAGTAGCATGAACAATCATGGATTAACCATAGATGGAACCGACATGGATCAGTAGAAGAGAGACCCTTCATGGATCAACAGCAAAGAGGCCCTTCATGGATCAACAACAGAGTGACCCCTCGTGGATTAGCAGTAGATCCTTATATAAGAATAAAGAGATCTAGCCTTTTGGAGAATCCTCTTTACTTCTATAATTATTTTATACCTAGTATGAGGTGTGTCTTTTATATTGTTCCATATGTTTGAGATTATGCACGGTCTTAATAACTCTGTGGCATTTATTTTGTGGTGTTTTCCGTAGTGGTTTTCTGAGGGACCTTCAGGGGTCTTGGGGTCCCTACTGAGTTGTTATAGTCTGCCCTGCATGGGTTTCACCCACATATATTGTGTCTTGTTAGGATAATGAACATCTTTAACTAGGAGTTTGGGAGCCAAGTATAGACATTGAATGGAGGTGTATAAGATATGTGTTGTGCTTCAGTGACATCTTACAGTGAGCTATACCTACCCTCTAGGTAGGATCCTTAGTAGATGACTTCGTAAGATTGTAATTTTTTGATGTACTTTAATTTTTTGTTGGGAATGTATTTTTCCCCCATTACATTCATTTTACATTGTTTACTCTCATTGGTGGTACATTGTGGTGTTTTCACAATTTTCTTTTCATTGGGTTTTCTCAATGTAGTATGACCAGTCTGTGTGTGTATTGGTTTAAAGAAAATTCCTTCCCTTTTTGGGATATGCCTCTCTGATTCTAGTCACCATCTCCTGTCAATGGAAGGTGGCCTTGGGGTAGTCACGACATGGGCCCCAGGGGACATGTTGTGAAAAAGTGGCATTAAATGGTAGTCAGTTCTACCAGAAGAACAAAGAGTCTATATTTTCAATGGGGATAATAGTTTTTAGTGTGTTGAGTTTGGATTTATATCTGGGGAGTCCAGTATTGGTGGTGTAGCTAACATATCCCTACTCCATGACCCTAAATTATGTTTTCTAACTTGGTATATGAAAACACTGGTAGCATGTGTTTTGGAATTGTTTTTGTCTTGATCTCCTTTCAATTAGATCACCAGGTATAACTTATTGACCATGTCAAATTTTTTCCCTATAAAACGCATCAATGATGAAATATGTCTTGGATTCCAGAGAGAGATTATGAAGATGACCCATCGAGTGATGAGGTGTCGGTGTAGGGACTACATACAATGATAACACCTTTGGGTGGTGTACCAACAGTTCCACAACCCCTAGATAAGTTGTTTCTACTAGCCCTGCTAGTTGACAGTGCTCGCCGATTGAGTATGCCACATGATTTATTGAGAATAAGGCCTCTGTGTTTTTGAGGTCAGATAGATCTTTAGGTAGTTTAGGATTGGTTAAGGGTAGTTATGCAGTTTTTTTCCAATTATAGACACATACCTACTATATGGTTGTCCTAACCACTATCCTTTTTCAAAGAATGTTAGGGGATTTTAGATCTTGATACTCCAGACGCACAAGGGGGAGACCCTTGCCAAGTTATGCTTCGAGAACATCTTTCGGGAAGAGTTCCTACCAGTGACACTACACCCACTACATATTCTAGAGATATTTCACCTACAACATGGCAGCCTGACTGTGATCCAGTACATTGTGATTATTACTGACCTTTCCTACTACTCCACCGACATGGTATACGCCACTTTATTTAGGGAAAGGACCTATCAATTAAACTATGATGGGAGATCACAGTGTCGATGATTTCACTCAGCTTCCAAATGTAGGCTGGAGTGCTATAGGGTTGTCTATTAGCGGAGATCATCTTAGACGAGGAAGAACTAATGGTGAGATCCACCACCGCATGACAGGTGGTGGATTCATCTGTAGTGGGCTGTATGAAGAAGGAATATTATCCCAAATGAGCTAGAAAAAACAATAGATGCCCCCCCCCCCCAGATGCAAGGATAGAGGTGCAGATGTGTAAAGCTATTAAGGAAGATGAGGTTAGTAGAGGTCCAAAGTTTATTTCTCATGCGGTGGATAGGTTCACATGGATAATGACTATCTGAATCCCCAAATAGATGATCAATTCATGGATTAGAGACCGTTGAGAGAGTGATATAGGTTTGATTGAGGTGTTTTGAAAGGCGGTGAAAGTGGTAGGGGAGTAGGCAAGGGAGGAGGCATTGGACGACAGTTCGAAGTACCACCCCAAACAACCCTATGTGGTCCACCATGAGCTCTGGGTGTAGGTGTAAAATTGTGGGTCTAGCTTCAGATAATGGCGGACTATGAAAATGATGCTCTAGAGATGGTTATAAGTTTGATATATTTCTACTCCACATTAGCTATAGTTTTATAGATATTGATTCCAGTCACACTTTCCTTTCCATAGACCTCATTCGAGGATTGGATATTTTGATGTAGTTGTTTTCATGATCATTATGATTAGATACTATTTTGGGAGAAGATTCAATGATAACAAATTGATGTCTGTAAAGTGATCTTACTCTAGGAGCCGAGAGATTCGGCTTGGATCTTCATGATGCAGCGTCAAGGACTTACGATGTCATCTTGGGTATATACTGGTTATCCACATTCCTTGCTCATATCAACTGTTTTAGGAAAAATCTATGGCGTGTCAATGAGGATGGGACTTGTTTTTCCTTCACTTCTGATAATAGAACCATTAAATCACATAATTGAATTTCTTGAAGTGAATGAATCTGATCACTTACCAGTTACCTAGCCTCACCCTCAGTGTGGTGGATGAGAGGAGTCCAAGAATTCATGTAGTTGTGGATGAGTATGTCGATGTCATTCCTGAGGATATTCTGAGATTAACTCATTTTACTAAGGTACAAATATCTTTTGATCAGTACATGGGTAAATCACCGATATCCCCACCGACTTATCAGATGACACCCATGGAGTTTCATGAGTTGAGGGTACATTTGAAGTACATATAGAATAAGGGGTTCGTATGACCCAATGTTTCCCTACATGACGCCTCGATGTTGTTTTCCAGGTAGGTAAACTAGTGCATGATACTATGCAAGGAAATTTGGTGCCTAAACAAGGTGACCATGATTAACAAGTATCCAATTTCAATGATTGATGCCCTCTTCGATCAACTAAAGCGGGAGAGGTGCTTCTCGAAAATCGACCTCAGATCAGGCTATCATCTTCATCGGTACGAAATGAGTATGTACCAAAGAAAACCATTAGATTCCAATATCATCACCAAGATTTATTGGTAATGCCATTTGGTGTGACCAATTCTTTAGCTGTGTTAATTGGATTCATGAATAGGATCTTCTAGCCTTACCTTAATCGTTTTGTAGAAGTCTTCATTGAGGGAATTTTTGCGTACTTAGTGTCAGAGGAGGAGCATTCTACACAAATATTGATAGCCCTAGATGCAGTACAAGAGTATGAAATTTATGGTAATCTCCAAAAGTTCCAGTTCCAGATTCAAAAAGTCCACATTCAAGTAAACATCATCTCAATAGTAGGAGTTGTAGTGGATCCTCAGAATATAGAGGCGGTGCTTTCATAGGAGCCACCCAGGAGCGTGACTAAGCTATGGAGTTTCTTACAGTTGGTTGGGTACTGCCATATGATTGTGCATAAATTCTATAGTGTAGAAGCACCTATTACTGCTTTGATTAAGAAGGTAAACCCCTTTGTGTGGATAGAAAAATTCCAGAAGACCTTCCAGCAGCTAAGGACGAGCTTGACCAACACTCCCATCTTGAGGTTTCCAGAGGAGGGCATAAACTATGTGGTGTACCATGATACATCATGGACTAGACTAGTTTGTGTCATGATGTAGGATTGAGAAATGATCATCTACGACCCACAGTATCTTAGGAAGCATGATCAGGACTATGCGACCCATGATTTTGAGTTAGTAGTAGTGATCTTTACATTGAAAATGTGGTGACACTACAAGATGGTTAAACGATTTACCTTCCACTATTACCAAAAGCGTCTCAAGTACATATTCTCACGGAGGTACCTGAACTTAATACCGAAACAATAGCTGGATTTCCTCCAGGATTATGAATTTTAGATAGTTTATACTCCTTGGAAGGGGATCATTGTGGCAGAGACACTCAGTAGGTGGTCTAGTTTGTAGCTGATAAGTGAGGTGATGAAGAAGCTATCTACTATGAAGATATCATTCATGGATTATGATGGAGAAACTTATCTCTAGTCTATGACTATCACATCCCCACTCCTTCAGAATATTAGTTAGGTATATCTTTTTAATGTTTACTATGAGTCCCAATGTGATCATATATTGTATGGAAAATCTCTCAATGGATATTCTATAGGTGGGTAAAACATCATCCTTATCAGAGGATGTATCATAGTACTTGTGATATTATGGGAGGAGGTGTTGAGGGAGTCCTATACATCCCCTTTGGTAGTACATCCTGGTGTGTTGAAGATGTACTAGAAAAACCAACGACAGTACTGGTGGTCTGGGCTGATGAAATTGGTGGAAGACTTTGTTTCACGATGCCTCAATTTTCATCAAGTGAAGGATAAGAATCAGGCCCCAACAAGCTTGGTAGAACCAATCATGGTACTAATGTTTAAGTGGAAATTTATTTTCAGGGAATTTGTAATGGGTATACCAAGAATGTCCATGGTATATAATTCTATTTCGGTGATCACTGACTGACTCACCATGTAGTCCCACTTTTTACCCATTCGGTAGTAGGGATTATTAGAGGTATTGGGACACCTCTATGTCCGAGAGATAGTGTGGCATCATGGGTTGCCTATGATGATCATCTCAGACTGTGATCCTCACATTATATCTAGGCTATGGAACGGGTTGTAGTAGGAATTTCAGAACGAGATTCACATGACCACAACTTTTCACTTCCAGGAGGATGGTAAAAAACAAAAAACCATTGAAACATTGGAGGACATGGTTTGTTCAAGTGTCCCTGATTTTGGTTGCAATTGGGAGAACCACCTAAAACTTTTAGCGTTAGCGTACAACAACATCTATCACTCTACCATTTTCATGGAACCGTTTGAGGCCTTTTATGGGAGGCCATACAGATCACCTCTATGCTGGGAAAACCCAAGGGGGTTAGCACTCATGGGTCTAAAGTTGGTACAGGGCTACCACTAAAATTGTTTTGATAATCCCAGAGCAGATAAGGACTGCACTAAGCAGGCATAATTCATATGATGGTAAGATACAGTGACCCTTGGAGTTTGAAGAGGGAGACCATGTTTTCTTTTGGGTATCACCTCAACGAGTATTGTAGATATTTTTTCAGGGAGACTAGTAATCTATGAGGTGAATTGGACCTTTACAAAGTCACAGTATAGTTGGAGAGCTTGCATAATTCCAATATCATCCCCCACAGATGCATTGGGAGCATGATGCTTTTCATGTGTCATAGCTGAGGAAATACATGCATGATTTATCACATGTCATCAATTGGGTTAAGCTATACATTAACTATGGGGTAATTATTGTAGATATCTCATTGGAGATAGAGGATCAGTAGAAGTGGGTTCTTCATGGATGATTGATTTCTTCTAGTGCACGTTTAGAGGTAGCATGAGAACCTTTAGTAGAGAACATGGTAGAGGGAGGTTCATTCTCGTGCTAAGTACCCCCATTTGTTAGATTAGTCCTTGTTTTGGATTTCAGGGATGTAATGTTCTAAGGTGTGGAGAATGTAATATTCTAGGATTTATTTGATATTTTTTTAAATTATATTGAATTATATCAAGAAAATGAAATTTAATGACACATTATTCTAAGACATGGTGATCCCAAAATGAAATTTTGAACATTTTTTAAATACATTCTGTAAACTTGCTAGTGAGTTTTTCATATATTTAAACTGTTGTTCAGTTAAAACATTTGAGGGAATTTTTGAACCAAAAACATCGAGATTAAATTTGAGAAGAAAAAACATTTATGGGAAGGGGTTGATCCAATATTTAATTTTTTCGAATTTTCGAAAAATAATAAATTAAATTTTAAAAGTTTTTTTATTTCATTTCACTACTGTTTAGTGCCATACGACATCGCTGTAGTGCAGTGACGAGGCGATGACTGGTTGCATTAAAAGATGATCATTAATGGCATGTTGTGCAAGAATAATAGTTACTCTATTTTATAAAGGAAACAATTTTATGACACAACGTCACAAAATAAAAAAAATGCTATGATGTGTTACATTTTTATAACATTTTGGGGAAACTAGTTGGTGTAAATTTAATCTGATGACCAATTTGGAATCTCTCGGTCCCTCTCCCTCTGGTGAAAATATTTCATGGAGAATTCTAGAAGGATAGATTTGAGAGAAAACGAAGGGAGACAAGTTCTTATGAAGTGAACATCAAATTGAGGTAGGGGTTTGAACTGTTAATGTTTTCATATTATTTTATTGAAACTAATGCACATGGATCAGCCATTAAGCTAATTGATCTACATATCATGTGTTCTTGAGAGAGGGTGACTTATTTTGGGATTTATCTAATGAAGATTAACATATCACTTCGGTTGATTGAACTACAAGCCTTGGACCTCCCCATCTTTTTAAGCGTCTAACGTGGAGGATAACGGCCAACATGAACAAAGCCCTTTTCCATCCACTTGAGTGTTATTCTTGAATTAATTCATGATATTGTGGAAATGTGAGTTCAAGGAAATCAATGTGTAGGTGGAAACCATGCAGTCCCATAGGCACATACATAATAAAAAACAAACCACTAGAGATTATCTAGTGGAACGTAAAATAAACATCCACCATGCTAACAGTAGTGGAAATTTGTGGTCCATGGCTGCAGATGCAGTCGAAGGGAGGAAGTGCGCTTATTATCACCCCGTAGTGTTGTGGAGATGTGGTGCTGACCCACACCACATGGAGGGGCTAGCCCATGTCCGGGCCACCCGGGTGAGTGAAAGAGGCCAACACCACCACAACAGTAGCATTGTGGACCTACGACACCCTGCTGGTGCCACATTGAATGGTCCACACACAGACTCATTCCATGGGTGACATGGAGAGTGCAACCTACTTCATCGGTTGCACATGATGAATACCAGAAATTGTTGTGTCGCATCTATACAGAGAAGTCAGACCACTACGGCGGGACTAACCCTCCCCCACAGGATTGACTTGATCTATGTCAGGTTTGATCGGGATGACAAGGTTGGACTAGATCTAGACTCAATCGGCCCTCATTTCACTCTTAATGCTGGTATCTCTCAAACTGGGTGTCAGTTGGATTCACTGCCTATTGCCTTGGGACCCTTATAATGAGACGGTTCTTTTGGTTTCACTGTATGGGACATTGTCATGGTTGAGGTACGACATCTGGGCTTAAGAGAAGATCCTCTGAGAATTAATCAAACTAAGTACATGAATTCAGTGGTTTGATAAAACGTATGAAGAGAAAAAAATTTGGATCAATATAATAGAGACCCATTGTGGATCATCATAGGAGAAATCCTTCATTGATTATTATAAGAGTGAAACTTACTAGATCAGTATAACAACGACCCATCATGGATTAGGAGCATAGACTCATAATAGAAAATGGTGGTCTAGATTTATGTCTAATCATATTTACTTTTGTAATAAAGTTATAACTACTGTGAGTTGTGTCCTTTATGATTTCCTATGTGTTTGAGATATTTTTACTGGTATTACCTCTGTGGTATTTACTATGTGGTGTCATCCATTATGGATTACCTAGAGACCTTTGGGGGTCTCGATTTCCATAATTTGTTTTTATACTCACCCCTGCACAGGTTTCACCCACACCTATCGTGTCTTCTTCATATGATTGATAGCATTGAAAGGTAATTTGTGGAGTCTGAGCTAAATGATCCTTAAATGTGGATCAATAGATGTGGGGTTCTACAGTGACATCGGATAGTGATTTGTACCTACCCTTCCATGTAGGATCTATGGAGGATGTCCTCTTGATCTTGTACATCTTTTGTTGTACTTTACTTTCAGTTGGGCTTCTATTCTAGCCCCCTTTATTTTAATTTTACAGCTTTCACTCTTTGTTGGGGTATATTTTGGTGTTTGTTCAATTTTATTTCTTTTCTATTTGATTTGTGTAGTATACCCTTTCTGTTTGTGTACATTTTTAATGGTAATGCCTTCACTTTTTTTGGGATATGCCTTTTTGGTGCTAGTCACCAACTCATGGTCTACGGAAGGCAAGAATAGGTTCATCACGGAACAGGCCCTAGGGGACGAGTCATGAAATTTTCATTATACCTACTCATACCTAAATGATATTTCTAATTTAAATCTAAACCTATAACTTAATATTTCATATTCATTAATGTATTAATGTAATGAGAAATAAACTAAATACATAATAAGAATTCTATAGAAATAAGAATTTTTAATGGAAAAATTTCATACAATATGTCAATATTTCCCCAATACAAAATCAACAATATTTAATAATTAGTAATAATCCTTGTAATATTACAAACAATATGTATTTTTACTGGTTAACATATTAATAAATGACTTATAATTTTTCTAAATCAACCAGAATAAAATTTATGTAGAATATATTGTTTTCACAATATAGAGTAATGGGTTTATACTAATATAAATACCTAAAGGACATAGAATATAACATGTTAATAAATAACATTGAAATTAAAGAGACCATAAATACATATAAAATGAATTAATTGTTGTAAATAAACTGCAAGTGTAAACTATATAAGATAATGAAATAAATTTTTTTAAAAATATATTTAATTTCAATATTTTATCTTGTTTTTTAAAACCATGATAAATGTAACATTAGAGAAAGTTTTTAAGAGATCACAATAAATCCCTTAAATATATTATTATAATAATTTATAATAAAATAATTTTTAGTTAATGTATACTTATATAATAAAATGTAGATTTAATAGTAGAAATAAATATGTTGAATTAAATTCTTTTTCAAATATATTATGAAAACAATATCATTTATTAAAAAAACATATAATTATTGGAAGATACTATTAATTGAAAATATATGGAAGAATTAAAAGTAATATTCATAATAAATAATTTCTATGATGTTATAAAATGTTGTCAAGTCGTAAATGTTAGAATAAAACATTATTTCATAATTTTTTTTAAAAATGTTAAATTTGACATGTAATGAAAATATTCTAAGAATTTATTTAAAAAAGAATGAAAAATAAAATTTAATATTCTGATAAAATTTGATTGGAATCATTTATTTGTTTAAAAATAAAATTTTAAATGATGAATAATAATACAGAAATGGAGAATTAACATTTTGATCCATAAAATAAGAATTATGGTAAGATTGTTTATAATTTATTTTTTGAATATTTTTTCTTCCGAATTGAATTAAATTATTTTATTCTATAAAATTAACAATATAATAATAAAATTATATAAGGAGATAAATAATATAAAATACCGTCAACAGAAATTGAAATATTAATGATCAAAATTTAATTAATTTTATAAAAAAACCATATGTAATTTCAAATTTTGAAATATAAATATATCAAAAGAAAGAACATAACATGGTTATATAAATCCTATAGATTATATAAGAAAACTATTTCAATATATATTCATGGGTTTTTAAGTTAAGCATTAATAAAAATGGTCTAAAATGTGATAAATTTCTAATGAAAATGTAATTGGGAAATATAACACCTCCAAATATCAAAGCACATGAATCAAAGCTTATTAAAATAGGGAAAATAGAATGGGAAATTAAATTCCTTGATTATATAAAGAATAATGATATAATATTTTAAATTTGTAACATATAAAACATCTTAAAAATTATGTGCATAATTCAAAAAACATTCGCCAATGAAGGATTTTGAGATGTTAATCCATAAAACAAATATTTCCTGGTGAATTATAAATATTTCAATGAATATATTATAATAAATAAGTTTATATCCTGATAAAATAAACTAATGTAGAACATAAAATATTATTTTTCATAGGAAATATAATAATTTCATAACATAGTTCTTTAAGAATGAAAATAAAACTATGAAAGAAAATTGAGGAAAATAATCCCTTACCTTGTCCCTGAGAATATTTTTCAGTGCGTCCAATATAATCATTAACAAAATTATGTTCATGAAATACCATCTACAAAAAATTTTCATCACAATTTTATTTTTTATGGTTTATTTATTATTATTTTCTATTAGTTTATTATACTTTTTATTCTATAGTTTCATCATCTATAAAAAATTAAATAAGGTGTATTCAATGTGGTTGATATATTTATGGAGTCACATGGTCAATTCATGGAACCTATAATAATTATTTTCTTGAAATACTAAAAAACCTATAATTTTTAAATTTATATTTTATGAAAATAATTATTTTTATTAACACATATTCAAAAACATATTATCGTTAAATAATTATGGAAAAAATTAAATTAATCATTGTTATATGATATTAACAGTATACTGAATTCATTAATAATTCAAGAAATATATAATATAAAAGCTTTCATGTACGCCATAGTACAGAACCAAATAAGATACTATTACAGGGACATAACGAGTAAGAATAAACTATCTTATCATTATAATATTAATTTAACATAATCATAATTATTTTGAAGTAATTTTTAAAGGAAAATTATTTTTTTGAATATTTATATGCCGAATTTAAATTCAATAAATTTTAACATGATACTGCATTTGAATTTCCTATGTATACTTATTTCATAAAATTAAATTTCATTATTACCATTAGTTGTTAATCTTATTAGAAGAGTGTCAAAATTAAATTTACTATACCATAAGCATGTTGTAGAAACCAAATATTTTTTTTAAAATAAATCATTATAATAATATATTTTAGGTGGTTATGAAAAAATAAATATCTTATCTTTGAATAAAGCAGTCCACGTTTATTGACATGTAATGTTTAAATTTTATAACGTAGTGGTGTGATGGGATGTTTATAATGTTTTAAATTCATAAAAATATAATTTTTTTATAAATACCATATTTAGTCATTAAATAAAAATTTCATAATTATTCGTGTATGGAAGTGATGAAAAATGAAAATTTTAACTTCTATAAGATGTAGTTTTGGCATATGCATGAGCGACATTTTCATTTTTTTCAAGAAATGGACTGAAGGTTTATGATGGTTAATCAATTAACCCAAAATAATTTTTATAATTTAATAATACTAGGGTTTATATTTTATGATGTTTAAATAATATTTATATGGGGTTGAAGAAGAAATAAACAACAATTAACATTGTTAAAATAATTACCTCTTTTTTGGCTATCCTCTATTAGATCTATCTGTAATCATTCATAGGATGGACTATTGGTTAGATGAAAAAAATTAATTCATGAATATTTTTGTTATTAAGTTATATTTGAAGATCTATTTTGAGTTAAATTTCTGATATGTGTGATATGTGAGGGTGTAATGTGCTCCTTTTATAAGTGATAAGAGTGGAACCATTTTAATATTCTTAATTTAAAAATAATATAAAATCATTTTTATGGTGATATAGAATAAAGGAATCCAATTATAGAATATAATATTTTGAAGTGTATAAATACACTAAAAATAATTTATTTATATATTATTTTTTGAGATATTTGTGACCTTATTATTTATGATTATACATTATTTTTCCAATGTCCCCCTTACTATGGTGCCTATTTTTTCACTATGTAAACAATATTTTGTGAATAAAAATAAAATTATTTTCTCTTTAATTATTTTAATATCTTGATTAATAATATGGTATGAATTTTATAATATTATTTTTTAAAATTTGTTAAAAATTACATTTTAATATGCAAAACACAAAGAATAAATATATTTTTTTTAAAAATAGTGTTTAATTTATAAATTTAATATACACAGTGGTCATCTGTTGGGTTGATTATTATAAAATTTAATAGTTTATAAATAAAAAATTTATATTTTCTGTATAATAATACTTTTACCACTCTGAATATAAAAATTATAATTACATAATTAATGAAATGGATAAAACCATTTTTCCTTTATTAGAAACAAACATCAATTATGTTAAAAAATGAAAACCATTTGTTTTTTGAATACTAAATAACTATTTTATGTGATAAAATTTACTTCCTGAATATAAATTTTTATATAAAGTAGGTTTCCAAAAAATCAATATCATTTATATATCATTATGACTTCATGAAATTGAAAGTATTTGTAGAATCTTTATTTTCACTATACATCCAAAAAATAAACCATTTAATAAAAATCCAAATATTTTAACATAAGAAAATTATTAATCATTGAATTAAATTTTATAGTAAATTCAATTAAATTATAATTTTATAATATCATAATTTATCTTCTAAATAAAATCTTAATATACATAGAATATGTTTTTATGGTATATAATATTTTAAGACATTATGTGTTTTTAATATTAATTACAAATGTGTATTTCATTATTTTTTTGATAGAATATTCCATAGAGGATCTTGGTTGAAATAAAAAAAAGTTAAATGTGATGAAATGTTTGTATTTTATATTTCTCCAATGATTTAATAGGGCTAATATCATTAGAATCTAGGTAAGAATATAACCAACCACCTTAGTGAGCCCTTTATATTCAAGACCATCTGCAATATCATTTGATTCCCAAAATTTTTGAGTGATAATGTAGATCATAGAAGAGATCCCCTCAAAAAATTTGATCTATTTTCCAATTAGATTCCCAGGAAAATGATTTTTTCCCTTCCTTATGGATTTTTCAAAAGTTGTGGAATCCCACCCAAGACAGATGATATGGAATTCCTCTGACATATAATATTATCTTCTTTAATAATCTCTGTAATTTCTACATCAATAGTAGTGACATGAACCCACGGGCCGTGAATACATTTTACCACATCCCCATTGGTATCTATAAATATATTCCTAAATATATATGGTCCTAGGTTACCTCTTGTGGAACCATCTGTGTTATATTTAAGCCAACCAGAAAAAGGGGATTCCAAAAGACATCAATGATGCGTCAAGCAATGGGAAATTTAACTATAAGGTTTTGGTGTCTTATCACTATGAAATCCCTAACCAGAATGCTACATCAATCTATGAGCAATGTTTCTGTCTTTTTGTAAATCCACTAGAATATTTTTAATTGAAGTACACTCAATATAATGAGCTTGATGTTGAATGGATTTGATTCAGTATCTCTATTAGTTGGGAAGAAACTCGACACATGAAACCCTGATATTGGAAATGAGCTTCTTAGATTGATGAACTCTAAATAGAGGAGACAGAAAATTCAGAAAAGACCCATTTTGAAGATGATGCATTTTAGACATGTTGAGAACAGAATTCCATATTAAAGAATTTATTTTTGAATAAAATAATAGGTGATCCACATCCTCACAGTGTTGGTGACATAAGATTCCCTTAGAGTAAAGGGAGATTCCCACTTAATGAATATTATCATCCACTTGTACTTTGTTAACATCATTTTATTATTTATTTTCACATGGTATAATAATAATAAATTAATATCTATCATTAATTATATTGTAGTGTATATACAGTAGTTCATTTTAGATCAATTTTTTCAATGATACAATATATTCAACATGATAATTATTTAAAGTAAATAAATACTAAAAACTTGGCTTATAAACTATTAAAACACCAATTTTGGTCTCTCATTTCTATTACTACTCCAACATTCCTCTGTTATCCATATGTGCTCAATTTATAGTTCCATCTTGTATTTTTAGCCACTCCCACCTTGGTTTAATTGTTTCTACTAAGTTATATGGCTTCATTCACATGTTTTCATAGTTTCAACCTTGTTTATTCTTATTCAATTTCCTTGGTCTCTACTAATCCAAACCCTTGGGTGAAGATTGGACCTAATGTGTTGTTATTTTGATGATAGGGTGTATGGAATATATCTTGATTTTTCCCATTCTATAATTTTGTGTATTTATAAAATTGAATAATCCTCATTAGGGATAATATAAATCAAAACCACCCACCTTGATTCAATGTATTAACGATGTTTCTTTTTTATGGATTATTTTATAAATATGGCTTACCTCCCATGTATTAATTATTTTATGATGGATATATAAAAGTTGTCCTATTATTTGGGACATATATATATTGTTTCCATTGAATGGTGGGTGGGAAAATAATTATATATCCCTCTAATTTGTTGGGTAAATATTTATTTCGAATGTGAAAACAAGTAAGGGTCTCAAGAGTGAAAAGAATCCAATATGAAACTATATCCACAATGGATTAAATGTAATAAGGATTGAACTGAATCCACAATGGGACTATGTTTAATATGTTATGATTGTAATAGTATTTATACTTGTATTAAACCAACTCATGTAAAAATATACAACCCAAGGTAATATTACACATGGTTAATTATAAAAAAAATAGATGTAAAATATGTCATGTTTATATGTAAAAAGGAAAACAATTACAGTACGAAGATGAAGAGGATTAACATATCCATGAGTCTTAATAATTCAATACAAGTATGCCAGAAATGGTAGATATAATAGATGAGACTATAGACGCCTCCATGGGACACTTTTTCACCACAAAACCATCTTCTTTTAAAGGCGATGACCGACTATAGAAAATGGTATACAACCTAATGACTTTCTCTTTAATCGATTCTAATAAAATTACACCTATAACTGCCTAATATAAATAATAGGGTTTGAGAAGAAATCACGGTATGATAACACCAAATAATCAATAGACCATCTAACATATTGAAATTTTTTAATCTACATTTGAAAAATCAAGTTTACAAATAATTTCCATAAAATAAATAAATTTTTTCAGTCACACTTTTGGATTCCAATAAAACATACCATATTCACAAAATCAAGTAATATAACAACTATGAATGAAAACATATAAGAATAGGAAAATCTATAATTCATACGTAAAAATATTAATTTTAAAAAGATAACCATGGAAATACCATAATGTTATAATTTATCCATTAATGAAAAACCAATTCATTTGGCCTCAATGCTATGGGTTTAAGTTCTATTCAAATATGAAAACCACCATTCTTTGTCGATGGTGGATCCAACCAATATAACACACACTGGGATTACATAAACTAAAGTGAAAATAAAACATTATTTTTATTTCACACATAAAGTGTGACATGTATATTCTCAAACAACCCATGGTTACTCAACATGCTATGTTTTTAAAAATCCATAAAAAACACTTGCTATAATTTTGTAACAATGCTTCATAACAATACATTTATAAGTTCGATATTGAAAAAAAATTAAAACCCAAACCACACATAAAATAATTTAATCATACACTTGGTGTTCAAAAATACATTATTTATGAAATTCATATAAAAAATATCATCCAATGAAAACATTCCAATGTAAAATCATGAATATTCATGTAATAACCCAAACATGTTTACAAGAACAAATAGAAATTCATGAAATTAAATATCTTCCATCGAGGCACCTAATGCAATAAAATTGGAAACATAGTCTCCATTACAAAAGTGATTTGAAATAAGTAGATTTTCCTATAAAAGTCATGAAATGAGATAAAATGATAATAAATTTATGGAAATCAAAAACTGACCACAATCTAATCCACATATAGATCCAACACTAAAGCCACAACCAAAGGAAATGAATAAGAAGGAAGGCCTCATACATGGACGAAGTGATGCTATCAATTGAGTAATGAATCCCAAATGTAGTAATCCGAATGGATATGGATCGCATAAAATACCCAAATTACCCATAGTCTCATTATTGAGGCCATAACATCAAATGTATATGGGGACATGCATATATTATAATAAAAAACTACTAGAATAAAACATTTTGTATCATTAACCCATTTTATGGAATTAATTCCAAAATGTTTTACATATAATCAAAACTATTATCCTAGAACAAAAAATGGTGACCATCACCATTTCCAATCATGTAAAGGATTCATATATTTTAAATTTTCATACTCTAAATGAAAAAACACAACATGTTCCCTGTAATGGATTAATGTTTTGAAACCATTTCACGAAGTAAATGTGTCCAGTAGACAGTTTGTTTTCCAAAATAAGTTAAAAAATTGCAAAACATACTCCAATGAAACGGATCACAATATAAAACCTTTGGAATATCTATACTAAGACTCCATAAATTCAAAAAAAATTAACATATACAATAGAAGACAATATCTAAACAATGCCTAATGATTAACAATAATACATTAATTAGATGATATAATTATTCCCAACATTAAATAGTTATGTATCCATTATGTCCTCAAGATCATAGAGTCGCATTAAGTAAAGATCACTACTACCTCATCAAAAATTTCAAATCCCACATATCATGGATATCCCCTAAAAAATTCCACAGTACTTGAAAGAATGGAATTTTTTTAATGCACAATACCTTCTCTTAATTTTCCATAATTTGAACCGGTTTCCCAACCTCTGTAGTGTCATATCAAGATATTTATAATATCACTCAATAACTTAGGAAGGTTTTAGATAATTACTCCTCATAGTGGATACATGAAACACATCATGGATGGGAAAAAATATTTTAATTCTCACTGATTTGACATCATACGAAGATTTACAAAAATCTCAAAGTATCCAACAATCCTCAATTCCAACTTACACTTCCTACAAAACTGAGGATGTCCCAAGTGTGGTGAAAATCTCTGAAAAACCTAATCACCCACCTCAAACTATAGAGGACAAACATAACAGTATTCATTGAATTTAGAAAAAATTTATTCCATGATAAACCCCTTTTGAATAAATTTCACCCTTTTATTTATTTCTTGAACAAGAATCTAATCATACACATACCGATCTACTAGGTTTGTCCAGTATAAAATAGATATACATGGAATTCTATACATTTCTTAAAAATAATTCATCTTAATCTTATCCTCAAGATTTTTTTTAAAAAATTTACTATAGGAGGTTGAATGTTTCAATGACCATCAAAATCAATCTCACATGCCCGAAGTGTATCTATAAGAACCAAGATAGCACTAAATTTCTTATCTATCTTAAGAGGATATTCCATGATAAATATCAACATCAAAAAACTCAACTCTTCTAAAAAATTAATGGGAAATTTTGGAATACTAGAGACCTTATCATGAACAATTGGATAATGAATGCTACGAAAAACTTACACCCACATATTCATACATGTCCATGAGCAATTATAATTTTGTTATCTATATGATGTATATGTATTGCACTGATTTCATTGGTTAATCAATGTTCCCTGTAATTTTATCCATCCCAATAATATTACATTTTAAACTAGTGATGAATTACACATCAGTTTCACCCCTCTTCCATACAGAAATTAATACAGGATACAATAACCCTACATGTCTATGTTTCTACACCATATTTCTATGACACATAAGATATCCTGATATGAAATATAAAGTTCAACATCTCAACCTCACAAACCAATAATGATGTTTTAAATCATGTCATATCATGGTATTACTTGGTCTCATTTTCCAACATGAATGATATCTATTTTCCACTAACACCTACCTTATAGAAATAAAATTGACCAAGATTTTTTGGACAGACAATGCTTCACCCGGAGACCATGACCACTACTCTGAGGTCTCTCTTCCATTTATGATTTTACTATAGAAATGAAACCCACTTCCATATTACTGATAAATAAAAACCCTCTAGAAAAATTTCTATTCAACCATTAATGATGCCTAATATATTAGACCCCAATCTTATTCCACTACCAAGGTCATCTCAGAAAACAAACTCATCAGAAACCACACATCCAAATATTTATTTACTACTTTAGTTAGTAATTTACACCTAATTTAATTAGTTACTACATTCTCATTTCTCGAGATATATGTTATATCAATAAAAAAATTATAAATAACATAAACCAAAATTATCTACCACCAATCTAGATTCCTCTGAGAGAAAATATTATTTGTTATTTTTATTATAAAAAATTATTGAAAAAATATCCCCAATGAGATAGTGAGTCTATGTTTTGAGTGCATGCATAACCTATACAAATATAAGATTATGGGTTGGTTTTTCTTCTCATAAAAGAAAATTTTAAATGATAAATCAGCCACAATAAATCTCCCCATGATCACACCCGAAATCCATGGAAAATGCATCATAGGAATCATCGTATTTAAAACATGGTTTTAAAAAATCAATATTGGACCTATACTGAACCTCCCATTTAGTTCCTAAAAAAATCATCAATATTTTATTACACACAATCAGTAAACCCTTACGGTTTAATTCTATCATTAGTGATGAATTAAAGAAGAATCCCAGAATTAACTGCATGTAATAACCAGCCAAACCCAATGAATATTTAAATCTCAAACACATTTATGGGATGCTCAAAATTCATAATTGTGTGTATCTTTTATAGATCCATAAATATGCCCCTTTCAAATATAACATGTTCTGGAAACATCACATCCTTCATCCAATACTCACATTTTTAGTTCTTATTATATAATTTAGTTCTCTCAAGGATTAAATAATGACATAAAAATTGTCTCATTGCTCCTCCTATAACATCATGTACCCCAAAATATCACCCATGAACACAAAAAAAAAGTAATAAATGAAATAATGAATGATATGGTTCAAAAAATCCATAAATAATATAAGTGAATTAATTAAACTGAATGGTATAACTAGAAAATTGAAATGCCTATACTTGTTCTTAAACTCTATTGTAGATATATATTTATCATAGCCACTAAATCGGTGGTTCCCTGATAGATGTTCAATATATTAAATCAAAAGATCCCCTTTAAGATATTCAAATATATCACCAATCATTAGAAATGAATATTTTTTTCATATATTTCTCATAATTTATCTTTAAATATTCCAAAAAAGGCCTCAAGATCCCATATTCTATCATATAAAAGAAGATAATAACATATTGTGGTGACATGTTTGGATGAATAAGAAAATTATCCTTAAGGTCTTCAAGTGGATCTTTATGTCCCACTCACATAGTAAGTACCATATATTATATTACATAGTAATGAGAATTATATGATATAGTTGGTCAATGGAAAACATGAACTCTATTTGGTGTAGTAAACCAGAAAAATAATACAAGAATTATTTAGGGTATGAACGCGCCACTACATGTTGTGTACTTAAAAATCTAGGATCAATGTAATCAAGGAACATCTCTAAAAACTAAAATTTGATCACCCCATCATACATAACGACATGCCTTGATCCCCTTGAAATAAAATCCCACTCACCATAAATGAATGGAGTGATTCTATAAGGAGATAAAAACTACATATGATGGCAATACCCGTGGATATAGTCCATAATGTTTATCATCTAATCCAATCTAATAACTAGTTCAATGAAATCTTAATCATGAACTAGAAGTCTCATCCACCTCAAGGTTGTCAATTTTCAACCGGAATTTATCACACTTGAAACATTATTAATACAATATTTCCAATGTCATGGAATGATCCAAAAATTATAAAACATGATCCAAATATAATAAAAACAAATCAAATAAATTTTATGATATAAAATAATGACTAACACCTATATCCGATAAATATATCACTATAAATATAATAATAAATATCATACCTCTGATATTATTAGGCTTAAAAAATCGTTCATTTGTGGATACTCATCCATTTAAATACACCTAGTCACAAATTTCTAATGATATTTCTTAGCCACATGAAAATTCTACTTGGCCTATCGATACAACAAACTAACCGTTGATGAATTTGTACGAACCTATGAATCTCAGGTGAGAGTGGGTCCGACCTTACATCCATAAAAAATAACAACATAGATATTCCTCCAATATGAATATTTAAAACAAATATTACATTTTATGAGAGCCTATATTCATTTATATTTAGTATTATAGAGCATTATAAATTGATAAAAAACAACCTACCAATATCCTAGAAACGAACATTGAACTAATCCTAAAAATATTACCACACCTGTGATTCTTTTTCTAAATAGAAGATAAACCCTAGGTAACATGAAATCCAATATAAGAACCTCCCAACTATGTTTCCCTTATATATTTTCTTATATAAAATTCACTATATTGGATACCTCTAAAAATTTCATAAGGAACCTGCGAATCATCATTGAATGAATAATATACATCAATAACGACTCAATCCATTGAGCCTTTACGTAATCATTAGGAACTAGCTCTATTTACAAATGAACCAAATCAAAAAAAAGTGCAATACATCAGAACATTACACTACCAATTTTCCATGGTTAGGAAAAATTGGGTCTCTTCGGTATGTGCCATATCAAGATAAAACCAATGGTTGGATATTTTCTTTAAGGAATCCCAACTAATATCGTGGTGCCACATTGTTGACACACTATAGTCCATCCATCCCTTTCCAAATACATCAAGAATATATATGGAGAAACTCACCTTAGGTTCATCATGAGATAAACCTAATGTTATCGGATCAAAATCTTGTATACATGTGAATTCTATTAAATGGAATTAATTTAAAATAGTTATGTTTTAATAAAATGGAATAGAAAATATAAAACAAGTATATCTATGTAATCTTGAGAAATGGTTTATTCAAATATACTCAACCACGACATTTCAATATTTAGAAAAATTGCTACGCACTAAGGGTAACATGGGTTCACTCTCAGATATGAGCTATCTGGTACCTTTTCCACACTCACAATCCAAATTCTAATGGACACATCTCTAATATTCCATAACATGATACCAAAATAGGAATTTTCACAACACATGAGACTATTTATTTTATTTGATACCAATTTACGAAGAACGAATCATGGTAAAATAATAAAGTCACCAAAGGTGGTCCAACACATGGTGAATTATATGAAAGGGACGTAACATGTCTCATGTAAAACATGAACATGAAATCCAACATGGTATAATACGTAACTATGAGAACATACTAATTAGACATATAAATTCAATACAAACCTACTGAAATATAAATATTAATAAAGACATGACATGTATCCATTTCTATAATCATGAAAAAAATCATCCTACTATAAAGGTGATTACTAGGAAGATAAATCATAATAGTAAACAATTCCCTTCCCTTTACCTATGTCTTTCAAAAGTTTATCTATAGATTACCAATGGATAAATATGGGTGATAGCATAAAGACCAGTAAGATTCCACCATCGAATCAATATAAGTTCTAATATGAAAAATTCATTGACACTATTTTATAAAAAAATCCACTTTATAAAGAATTTTCCAAAAATAAATCTATTTTTGAAAAAAATTCCTTTAGTTTTCATTATATCGTACTATATTAAGAAAATACCAAAATATTTCTTATAAAAAATATAATAGAAAAAAATTAAAAAATTAAACTATAGGTACACCAAAATATAATAATTTTAAAAAATTACCTTGAAAATAAAATCATTTTTTAAACCAACTATGAATTAAAAACACAGATTTTGGGATCTAACATATTGGAGTACTTTTAACGTATAAAGGAAAAATCACTAACAAAATTTTAATGTGGATCTAAAAAATATAACCTTGAGTGGAATTTCACACACAAATGTGACAATAATCCTATTATGGAATTAAAAAAATGACATTTCTATGTACAATGCACCCATGCCTACCAAATTTAATATGTATTGAAAATATCATTTTATAACCATCATCACATTGAATAAAAAAATCATGTAAATGGCTTTCTACTTATAGGAATGAAAATCCATTTATAACTAAAACCACCAATTAAATCATGAAATAAAACAATTATATGCGCAAATCCATTTCTAATTAAACCCCAAAAAAATAATCTGATCTAATGAAGCCATTACAATTATAATGAAATCATTTTTATTGAATAAATAATGAATTGATAGGGAAATTTAGAAATTCAAGAATTATAGTCTCATATATAGACACAACTACCTCAAGAATATAGGAAGAATAATAACCTTAGATAAAATATATTGGAATCAAAAAGATACGAGTACAAAAGACAATGTGTGATGGAAACTATAAAATGAAAACTAGTAAGAAAATAGAACTGATCATAATAAAACATAACGAAAAAGGCCACTACCATAAACAATGAGAACAAGGAAGAAAAAATAAATTATTCAAAGGAGAATAATTTAATCCACAACGCGGATTGAATATAGAATGGAGTGGTCCCAAAAGAGATAGATCACCTGAAATCCCCCAAAGTCAATATAGGGTTAAAGAGACAGGCATGTAAATTAAATAAAGATGGAGTCATGTGTGTAGTTTAAAAATACTACTAGATTTGAACATATCATGTTGTGAGTCCCTAGTTATCGGTGAATTTTAATAGGTTTGACATAGCCCAAAAAAGGACTCTACGTGGACAAAAAATCCCAACTATTACCATTTCATGTCATAAAAAGGATTCACATCAAGTTAATTTTCATGTCTTGATCCAATATAATGATCTCTTCATTGTAACAAATTACAATCAGGAAACCATTTAAAATATTTAATGAGTTTAGTAGTTAGACCACATTATAGTTTTCACATGATAGTACCGATGCCAACATTATAACAAAATATCTCCCTAAAGAACATTTGAAACATTTATACATATAATCCATTAATTAAAAAAACTCATAACTAAACATTAGATAAAAAAAGGTTAATGGAAAACCTGAATGATGAACAATATTATATAAACCAAGATAATGGAATCAATTATATATTTTTTGTATCTACCATTATTTTGTACAATATTTTATGTCTTGTGTTTCTCTCATGGATCATGATTATCTAATGTTTCCACATTCTTGTAAATAATTTTCTATTATTTTCAATATCCATATATTGTTATTGATTATATATGATACTTAAATTTTTTTTATGATTTAAATATATTATGATCATGTACATTAACTATGTTCTCATACCCTTATTCTCATAATATTCGAAAATATGATCTTTAATTTCTATATATGGTGATTACCATTATTGAGACTCTATGTATACTACTTATCAGAATTCTATTAAAATATGTTATAAAGAAGTGTGTTATACAAGAAATACCTAGTGTATAAAAATAATTTTCATTATTACACATTAATTCATTATTTATTACAAAAAACATCATATAACAAACCAATAGGATCAAGAATTATAATGTCATTGGAGATTAGTTACCAGAAGAACATGGTATGAAACAGTATTATTGAAAAAATCATTAACATGATGTTAGGAAACATCAATATTCAAAAATTATGAGGAATAATCCAGAGATTCACATAAGAATGGGGTGAGCTATGAAGTCCATTTAGCAAATAAATAATAAATAATATAAATAAATTGGTACATGTTAGACAATAGTCATATAAATGGTAAATAAAATGGGTGAGAAACCTAAGCATGCATTAAGAGGAATTATATTGAATGGTAATGTAATGGAAAAAATGGGAAATGCAGAAACAACATTAAACATCACTTCATAAAAATAGATCAATTATATCCCCCAAGATAAGATAAGATAGTGGGATGTGACCCATGATTGACTATGTTCACTCCTTAACCCATTTCATCACATATCATTAGACTAAAACATAACCTAATGATTAGGAATGATATGTAATTCATGATACACCCGTCAATTTCTTATCATGAACATGAATAAGTGTTCCACATAGATCACATAATATAGGATCATATTCTATAAAATTTAATCTCATGATAATGTAGTGTATATTTCTTACATGTATTTCCAAAATCCAATAATTACATGTTCATAAATATAAACACCCTTGATAATAAGTGCTCAAGGGTATTTACTATTCAATTATTTAGCATAAAAAAATTATAGTGAAATTTTAAAATCCTAACATGGGAAGATAAATGTTAAAGGGAATGATTAAAGGGAATGAAAGTGGTCACACTTTATTGATAAATCATAATTTACATAATGTGGATATATAATAACTTATAAAAACATTAGGAAGAAAAGATAAAAGGAATAATTTAATAGAGAAACATGAATAAACTGGAGGAGGAGAGGATCCCTAACATGAAATGGTAACTCCAAAATCATGGTAGGAGCTTCATGAGAGATATGGGTAAACTTTTGTGGTTTGTAGATAAGGGATGGATAGTAATTTCATGCTTCAATGTTTTGGAGTGAAGAGGAATGAGAGATTGGGTTGGTTTATATAGTAATAGATATTAAACTTCTTTATTATTTTCCAAACATTGTTTTTGAATTCTATTTAATAAAGTAATAATAACTACAAACATTACCATGATTTTATCAGATGGGTTCATCCAAAACGGTTCTTTTTTATTATTTTATAATGAAAATTTCGAAAAAATTAAACTATTAACCATGGTGATGTGGAAGTGAGTCATGTTCCAAACGAAATTATTTAAAATAATTAAAATATAATATAGGTTTTGTAGGATTCCTAAAGGTTTATAAAATTAATACATTAACCTAAAAAATACATTAATTTTTCTGTAAAATTTATATTTGTTTGTCATTAATTTTTATTGACTTTATTAAAACACGTTTGGATTTTTGTAATGTAATAATACGCAACACATGTTATTAAAATATTCATTTTTAACTGAAAATTCTACTATGACCAAAAGGATAAAAATTAACTAGTTGGATTTTTCAAAATTATTATTCCATAAATAATATTTCTATTATCATAATAATTTTCTAAATAATTTTTTTTCACTTTTAGAATAAAATCGACATTTTTTGGGAGATGATTGGGTGTTTTGACTATAACTACTTTCAAACAATTTTAAAAATTAAATTTTACATCATAATAAATATATTATAATTTAAATTTAAATTTAATAATTTAATATTAATATTTTATTTTTTTTAGAATATCAATTAATAATTTGAAATAAATGTCATAATTGATATTATATATTAAAAAAATAAAATATCTATTTTATTATATCAAAACAGATATAATTTTGAAAGGGGAAACAGTTAGAATAAAATATAAAAAATTTCTATTATTAGGTTCTTGATATATAACACTCTATTAAACAAGTAAATTCCCAATGAGTAAGGTGCATGATAGTGATATTTTCAATGGGTTATTTTTCATTCATGGTTTGTGTGGTAATATCGATGATCATGAACATCTCTTGTAAACTATTTGTCTGATGCATTAGTTATTGGATCATATTTTGGTTTTAGTCAAGATAATCCCTATGAAGTTATCCCCATTAAGAGATTCAAAAAATGTGATTTATAGGTTATGATCCCTCTATTTGAGTCCATCACATCATCCTTAGGTTTTAAACGAAATTCTCAAAACCTTATATTTATATTAAACATATGATAACATTTCAACCACTATATTATCAATGATTATACTTCTTAAATTTGTTTAAATATGATAGGATATAATAATTCTAAATAATTAAATTTTATTTATATAACCATAATAAATAATAATACATTTAATTAAATAAGAAGGGGAATTTTATTTATATAATTTTGGATCATTAAAATCTTCCACACTTAAAAAATTACAACTTCAAAATTTTCATTTGACACACTAAAATAGATGACTGAAATTTTTTTAATCCCCTCATCTTTTTCCGAAATTTATTCTTTAAATAGATTTTTTCTCCATATCACTATGTCCTGTTGCATTGTCTTACTTCACATAACCTAGTCAATATGATTGAAGATCTCCACAAGATTCACACCATATGATAAATCATTCCCTAGTGGTATGTCCTCCAGTTTCAGCACATGTGAGGGGTCTGTAATGTACATTCTTAATATGGATATGACGAACATATCATTTCCTTGAAAGGCTAAAGGTGAGAGTTATAGTTAAATGAAAAAAATTGTGATGTGACCTAGGATCACAAAGTTACCAATGAAACAAGGACTAAGCCTTCCCATCTTCCCATATCTCATGAAGTTCTTCTATAAAAATATATATTATAATACATTATCGCAAACTTTAAACTCTATGTATCGTAAATGATTTTTGCGTAACTCTTATATTGATTCTACATAGACCTGATGTGTTGATAAATGATAATGACCTTTTTAACCATTTCTGGACTAGAAGTATATGTTTTTCAACTTCACCGCAACATGTAGTTGTTCAAAACCAATTCCCATAAAGGTATTCAAAAGGGTTCATTTGGAAGCATGTTTATAAACTATTACTTTATGAACTCAGCAATAAGAATATATTGATCCCAGGATCCTTTTCATCCCATTGAGTATACTCTCAATGTTTCCTTAAGTACCTCTATATTCATCTCATATTATAAATCGGTTTGGGGGTGATAGGTCGAGATAAAGATGAAATAAATATTTGAGAATCTAAGATATTATTCCAAAAAATAGACTTACATTGTTGGTATTGATTTGATTAAAGCGATATTGGTGTTCCATATAGCCTCACCACTTATCTAATGTTAATAATTGTATGATGATAAAGTGAGAAGTTTTATAAAATTATAATGAAGTGATAAGTATTTGTAAGAATACCCACCACAACATATATATCTATATGTCCTATAGATGTCTTCATAAGACTGGTTACATAGTCTTTGGTTATGTTTTCCCTTTTTCATGTTGTATGGGTAATGGTTGGTTCATCCCCTTGTATTTTTTCCTTTCAGCCTTCACATAAAGTCATATAGGACTCATTAATATATATTATCTAATATTATTTTTCATATTCTCCTATCAATAGTTCAATAATATATAAATATACATCCTTCTGATCCATTGACTGATGGAGAGGGACTTACTATGTGAATGATCCAATAGGCCCATCTTTAGCATTGGATTTGATGGTACACATAGTCCTGACCTAAATCTTTTAACTCCTTCATTAATTTTGACTATAAGGGAATTCCCATTTCTTATATCTTCCTTCTTATTTTTATTTTCCACCTCATCTAATTTAGAATCCTTTATCATCATTATATGTGATGATTATGAAATCAACTGTGAAATAATTGATGATGCTCCTTCTGTAAAAATTTTCATGTTTATAAATTTCAATCATAGGAATATCAAATCCTTCTCGATTCTCATAAATGATAAAATTACAAGATACTTCATACATAATGATCATGGAATATTTTTTTATCTCTCAAAATGGTAGTGGATTGAGAAGTCATAGTCCTTAGTAATATCTATCCACATTGTGTAGAGGATATTTAACTTCTCTTTGTAAATAAATAATTTGGGATATTATGATCCATATATATTTCACACTTGTCCACAAAGAGATAATTCCACCACATTTTCAATAAGAACAATACATACACAAACATCAGATCATGAATTGGGCGGTTTTGTTCATGACCATTCAATTTCATTTTGGCATAGCCTATATCATTGTTGTTATTAATTAGTACAAATCCCAAGACCGTTTTCAAAACATCATTGTATGATAATAAATGATTCACATTTTTTGGTTGAGCATGTATAATACTATTGAAGAGCCTATTTTTCAAATACACAAATCTTTGTTCAAAATAATTTTTCCAATAAAACATCACTCCCTTATGAGTTTTTTATTAGATTTTTTTACAATTGTGACAAATATCTCAAATAATATATGAAGACACCAATCTAATACTATGAAATTATGGAATTCCATCAAATTGAATGGTTTTGGAAATCTTTCTATGGATCATATCTTTGTAGTGTCCAAAGATATTCCATTAATAGTTATAGTATAACCTGTGAAGGATAATTTAATAATCATGAACTCATATTTCCCTTAAATTTTATAAAGCTTCACCTTTATTACATTCTTTAGCATAATGATTAGATGATCCTCACGATCCTCCATTATTTTGAATTATGTTAGAATATCATCTTTAAAGACAACCAAAAAAATTCAACGTAATACCTAAAGAATATGTTCACCATGTAGATGATGTTTTTTGAGGCATTAGTGAGTCTAAATGGAATTTATGTGAACATGTTGTTCCCATAACTAGTACAGTTAGAATACATGGAGACATCCCCCATCTTTACCATTACATGATAATACCCAAAATGAAGATCCACCTTTGAGATGTATTGGGATCCCAATATCAAATGAAATAGGTCATCCATTTGGGTTATAAGATTTTTTTTTCATAATCTTGTTTATCAGATTAAGATTAATGAAGACAAACATTTTCCCACCCTTTTTATTGAAAAAAATAACTTTTGAACACCATAGAGAATCACATGTGTATATAATCTCTTTATCAAGATTATCTAGTAGATTTTTTAGACTCCTCAAGTTCACCGTGATCAATTATATATTGTGTTTTTATAATGAAAGTTCCTTATTTATAATATCAACTAAAAACACAACCTCCAATCTAATAAGAAAACAATTAAATTATTATAAAAAAAATCAGTTTATTCCCTCATAATTATAATGTCTTCAAGGATGATATAATCCTTAAACAAAACCATATGAACATGATAATGATGATCATAAGATAGGAGTACCCTTGCTGAAAATGTTTGTTTAAAATAAGATTCATCATTATCCTTTTACTTATTTAAAATCATGCAACGATTCTCTATACAATGACTAATTATCTTCTTGCAGAAATATATTTTGGATCATTATAAGGAAAACATGTCCACACCCATAATCACTATAAATTCTAATAAATGGAGTTTCCCATGGTTTTCTAGGACGTTCATGTTATAAATTTTCACTCTGTAAGAGTTATATATTTAGGATGCAATAATTTCTAAAATTTTCACTAATATCTCTACTTAAATGTTTTGCAGTAGTTCGTGAATAGTTCAAATATAAATGAATGATATTAAGGAATGGTTAGAACCATAATAAGAAAGTTATTATATTTATGATTGAATAATTATTATACCTATCTCCACATTGTTGTTCAAATCCACCTCAATGGTTCTAATGGAATACACTCTCCCTTTTTCCCCTAGAGTTTTTTAGAACTGTTTGTCTCCTTCTAACCAAGGCTTAGTGTATTAGATAATAAAGTTTCATTTTTTGATTGAAAAAGAGAAATTTGAAGAAAGGAGGTGGGTTGATGAGAGTATTCCAATCCTCCATCAGATTATTTGGTTTCTCCTATTATAAATCTCTATCTAGGTTCTATTCCTTTTGAAACATAAAGAACTTATTTATCCCCTTCAGAAAATTTATAAGGTGCTTAATTAAAAATTTTTGACAAGAGGGATGTTGAAATATCTTACCAGTATTATATTTCTCTATATAACATCGTGAATTAAAAAAATAATCATATTCTAATCCCTTTGAGTCCCATGAGATTTTCTAATATCCACTTAAACATTGAGGGAAATCCAAAAAATATCATCATAGCTATACATCTCTCACATTTTTGGGGACTTTCGTAGACTAGATTTTAACAAACCAAAATAAGTGCTCGACATTCTATTTGGGGGTAAGGAGAAATATGAAGGAATATATAGATTGTATTTTGAATTGTTTCTCATATTATTTTTTCAAGTGGATAAGTAAATACATTTCCATTTTATATTAGAGAGTGTGCGGAATGTATTTTTCAAAAACAATTTACATAATTCCTTTCACCACATTACTTTGATCTCTTCATCAAGATTCATATTCTTAATCAATTACTACTACAAATAAGACTCTCCCTCTATTAGATAAACTACCATTATAACCATATCATTTATTAAACATTAATTGATGTAGAATATCCTATCATAGTAGGTGATCCATTGTTCCCTATTTAGAAGAACATATGACTAATAGAAAACTAGTGGCCATTTTCTCATAAAGGCCGCAATTTCATCTTGTTATTTCTTATGGGGATTTGATTATTCCACATACTTGAAGATTCTGTTTAGAACCTAAGTAAATCGAGATAGTATCATCATATTTTTTGTTGTTATATATCTAAAAAAGTTTGGTAATCACATTTTTGAACTCATCACATTTCGCTTCACATTGTTTTTTAATTGTGTTTCTCATAGTTTTTCCATTGTATAGAATAATGGAAAAACTGGGGATGAGTATTTTTAAACTAATATACACATAATTGATAATCCAATAACAATAATGTGATAACTTCTAAATATATCATCTGTCCTTAACATATGAATGTCATGGCATTAACCTATATGATTAATTATCTATTTCGTAATATAGAATCTTATGGTAATTTCTATTCCCTTATTAATTAATTGTAATGCGATTTTGAATTTAATAATGTATATCAGCGGAGATTATTAAACTTGGTCTATAATAGGCCCCATTTTGTAGACTAGAACTAGATAGAATCTATCATAACATTCGGTTTTTTAGTATTTCCCCAAGGTACATTTGGGAATAAAAAATATCCACTTATAATATCTTGATAAAGATTAATTTTCTTAGAAACCACTTACTCTATACATTAAAAATAATAGGGGTTGTTTTCTTTTTTTATTCTTATCCCTTATAATTTTTATAGATATCTCTAATCATAATTTTTGAAATCACAAAACATTTCATTGATATCAAATATTACAATCACTGAATTTATTATGCATTAATTCATGATTTATTACATAATATTACTCATAATAAAAAGTAAATAGTCAAGGATTATAGTGTATTTTTGAATTATATACATAGAATAAAACGGGATATAATAACATTGTTGAATTATTACTAAAAAATATATTAAGAAACACTAATCTTCAAAAACTGAAAAGGATAACATGGGTATTTACATAAGAAATAGCTGATCAATAATGTAATGTAAGGGAAAAACAAATCATAAAATGAAAAATGTATTACATTTTACCAAATATAAATTTAAATGGGACATCAAAGTGGTGAGAATTATAATCATGAATAATGAGTCATGGTATATCCTAATAATATAAAGTTGACATGAAAATATAGAAACAACATTATGCATGATATTATAAATATTGGATATCACTAACTGCCTTGACATCATAACATGGTGGAAAAAATTTCATGATCGATTAGGTTCAATACATAATCCCTTCCATTATTCCTAGTGAGACTAAGACATTACTCAATGTGCTGGAGTGTTATATAATTCAATGCATAGCTGTCACATTCTAACATGTATAGGCATAAGTGTGCTACATTGATCATTTGACATGCGATCATATTTCATCACATTTAATCCCAATATAATGTTGTATTTGTTAAATTCTTGTAATTTATCATTAATATATTTATAAGTGAATAAATAGGAAAACCATTGATTGGAAACAGATCAGTTTGTTTACTACACAATGTATTGGCATTAAAAAAATAACAATAAAATTTCAATAGTATAACGGGGGAACATAAGTGTTCATGTGAGGGTTTAACGAGAGTGAAATGGGTATATAAACATTCATAAATCAAAAATTATGTAAAGGGATATTAGAAACATAATATGAAATGAATAAAAATAGTTAAAAGGAAAAAGTTAATGAATATTCCTGAATAATACTGGGAGGTAAAAGATCTCTTACATTGATATGGTGATTCAAAATGCATGGGAAATGATATTTTAACGATATGGGGAAACATAATATAACTATTTAGAGGGTAAATAATATTGTTATGATCTCCTTGGTTTTTGAGAGAATAGGAATGGGAGATTGTATGATTTAATATAGGAAACGAGAGAGGAGTTCTTTATTATTTCCATAACATAGTTGTTTTTCTATATATAATAAAGTAATCAAAATCCAAAACATTTCCTTAGTTTTTACCCATGTATTCTTCCAAAGATGAGTGTTTTTTTATTATTTTATATGTTAATTTTCCAAAAATAATAAAATATTACTCTTGGGGAACTGGAATTGACTAAGGTTCTTAAATAAATGATTTAAAAACATTTAATTATAATATGATATTTGTAGGTTTCATAATGCCTATATAAAATTGTTTAAATAATCTCAATAACACATTAATTTAAATGGGTAATGTTTATTTGTTTGTGGATATCATTGATAGATTTCATTACAATTATTAATTCATTATGATGTCATATTGAAAATTAAATATTTATATCATATTTCATTATAACCAAAAAAATCAAATGTTTGTAAAATATTATGATGAATTCTCTATTTGACGATTTTTACATGCTGATTAAAAAAGGAATTTTTTTTAATATAAATAATTTTCTTTGGGGGATTCTCGATGAAAGTCCTCAAATGGACCCCTCATTTTGATCCCTATTCCGAGTCCCCCATTGTCCCGATTTGGATTGGCTTCCCTGCGCTGCCACTGCACCTGTTCAAAAAAACTGCCCTGTTTCATATCTCCAAGCTCATTGGTAACCCATTGAAGCTGGATTCGGAAACAAAGAATCTTTCTAGACCTTCTGTTGCCAGGATTTGCGTTGAAATAGATGTTTCCAAAGACCCTCTCCCTCAAATTTGGATCCAGAATGGTGACCTTGGATTCTTTCAGGAGGTTGTTTATGAAAGATTTCCTGATTATTGCTCCCTTTGCCTCAAGCTTGGACACGATGCAAAAGACTGTGAACATAAATCCGTGCGTCCTGAGGCTAAGAAGGCCATTTGGGTTGAGAAAAACAAACAGACTAAGGAACTGGATGGTACTAAGGCTAGCTTTAGAGTTAAGTTGGATCTCTCTGGGACATCTGCTGAAGGGCAGGGGTCTGATATGAAAATGAAGGCTTTGGTTAATATTAATCAGCAATCTGAAAATCAAGAGCTGTCAGGTCTCGTTGCTTCCCAGCCTGCGCCCACAGGTGCCAACATTACCACTTATAATTTGGTGGAGGAGCAAGGAAAGCAAATTGAGTCACATGACTCATCCAAGGAGCAAGATGACTTCTCTGAGCATTGTGAATCCTTATAGGAGGTTGATGATAAGACTAATCATCTTGAAGAAACATACTTCAAATCGTTCTCTAGGAAGGGGAAAAAGCCGATGGTGGATGTCGATGGGTTTATCACACCAAATCTCAAAAAAACTAGGAAGCACAGGGACTACTCTACTCTTGAAAGAACAATAGTTAACAGGTCTTTGAACCCCTCTAAAAAGGAAAACATTGAGCCTCCAAAGCTGCCTATTGTTGTTGAACCTGCTACAACTCTTGAAGTTGAAGAGGAGGAACATGATTTAAATAATGATCCTGTGTATAGAGAGGCCTACCAGATGGAGGAGACAGATGTATTGAGCGAAGAAGTTGATGCCTGGATAGATGAACAAGATGAAAATACATTCAGGAAATACACCAATGGTGATATTTCAGCTGATACTTACCTTCAAATTCGGAAACGAATGTACATCAGGATGATAGATGAATACAAGATGAATCCTGATTTCAACTTTAGAGACATCCCTTGGGAATGACTTTTACTGCTCATCTGATCCTGTTTAGTCAAGGAATTATTTCATTTCTGAAATGTGGAAAAGTCTTTTGAGGGGTTGTGCTGATATATCCATACCTTGCAGATGATTTCTTCAAGGATGGGCTATTTTCTGGATTCTGTTGCAGATTGGTGACTTATATATTTTGGTTGACAACTTTAAAATGATGCATTTTGGTTTAGAAAGTGCACTCTCTACCAGGATTATCTTGTTCTTGCTGATGTTTTCTTCAAGGATGGGCTCTTGTCTGGTTTCTGTTGCAGTTTGGTGACTTTTACAATATGGTTTGGTTCAGCTGGTTTGCACTTGCTGCTTGGATTCCAAACTGTTTGCTGATAAAACTCACCTGCTGCTTCTGATTTTCTTGAAGTATGGTTCTGGATCAACTGCATAGAACCGATCTGATCTGTTTTCAGTGGAGAAGTTTGGCACATTTGGATGCTGATGTTCTGATGTCTGATTTCTTGATGCTGCTATCTTCTTTCTGGGGAGCAGCCCTTCCTCAAGGTAGAGTCCAAGTCAGAATAGATTGAAGAGAGGCTTGATTTGGATGGTTTGCACAACAGCATTGAGGACTGTTATTAAGAAAACTATTTTTGGGGATATTCATGGGCAGTTCCATGATCTCGCTGAGCTTTTTCGAATTGGAGGGAAGTGCCCAGATACAAATTATCTGTTTATGGGAGATTACGTGGATCGTGGTTATTATTCTGTCGAAACTGTAACTGTAAGCTTGTTGGAAGTGTTTATTAATGAAAAAACTCATGTGAATACAGTCTCTTAGTGGCCCTCAAGCATTGGTTAGGGCGCTATGTGAGAAGGCCAGGGAGATATTTATGGAAGAGAGCAATGTTCAGCCTGTGAAGATCCTTGTTTCCCAGATGGGCTGTTATGATGAATCCATTATTTGCTGCATGATTGAGAGAGCATTTGGATGTAAAAGAGATCAGGCCTTCATCTAGTAGTATGATTATAGTGGAAAAGAGATCCAAGGGCGTGCAGGGGAAGATGACATTGTTCTCGCTTCACAGAAGGATAAAGTTACATCATCAAATCCTACTTTTGGACGATGGAATGGTGAACAGCAGCGACTGCTAACTGGCAATCTTCAGTTCGGGGTATTTCACTGATGTGAGTATGATTGAATGTCTATTTTTTCCTTTAATTTCTAGTTGGTGTATGCTCATTACACCTCATGTGTACACTGTTATTCCTTTCTCTTTAATAAAGTTTTTGGGGATGGCCTTTTAAAAAAAATAGAAATTAAATTTGACCAAAAAATTATAATATCATTAACATATAAAAATACTCATTTAAAAACAATATTTTATTAAAATTTTATTTATTTTAAAAAATTTATAGTTAATTGAATTAAATTTCATAATTTAAATTTTATATTACCTAAAAGGAAAATTTTTGTATTATCGTATCAAAATAATAAACATTTATAATATACCTATAAGTAGAAAAAATATTAAAATTTTCATATTGTTAGGGTCTTTATAAATATTTCTTTTCTAAACCAAAATATTACCTAATGGTATATTGTGTGATCGTCATATTATCATGGGGTGGTTTGATGTACATGGTTTGGGTCATTAGCTCGATGTGATTGGATTTCTCTAATAAATTATTTCACTCATCCTTCCATTTTTATATCTTATCTTGGGATTCAACAAGGTAAAATCACAATGATACTACATTACTCTAAATCTTTGGAAACATTTATTCCTATGGTAAAATATTAATGGTTGATTTTATCATTTCCTTTGTCTTTTTAATAAATATTTTCAAACCCCTATATTTATACTTTTAATATGATCAATGGATATATTGTTAACAGTTATGATACTTAATGGTATTTTAAATCTAATAGGATATATATAAAAAATGTTCATGTGTTTTCTATACCAATAATAAAAAATTATGGATTTAATTGAATTGTATTCGAAATTTTATATATAAAATTTTTCTTCTTTACAGAAAGGATACCACAATTGAAGATTGTTAGAAATCATGAATTATAATTTTTAACTAAAATTATAATTTGTATAATCATTAAATAAATTAAACCTTTAGATTCTATATTTTTAATAATCATGTTAAGAATTTATTATTGTTCTAAAATTATATCATGTGTCCTTATGTTATGTTCATGTTTCAATAGTATTAATAGGATCATGGAATACATTATTATTGGGATTATATGGGAATTATTATAACATGGAACCTAAAAAAACATTTAATAAAACTGATGTAATAACGAAGGAAACCAAAATTTCATTGGAGGAATGAGGACATAATATGATATGACATGTTATAAATTATGTTCCATATCATTTGATTTCATACATTGATTATTAATTATTGATATATATTTTTTATTAATTATATGGATCTATGAGTAATAATGTTAAAATAAATGTGACGTTAAATGAGATGATTATCCTTATGATTAATCAAATGGATTGGCACCGTGAATAAAAAATTAATGTGGATATTCTCAAATGACTCTATAAAGTTATCATTAATAACATCTATCATACTGAACATAATGACAATGGAAGTGAAGGTGCACAATTAAGACATTTATATTGTAATTTTTAGAATATTTTGTTCATATATTCAATTAGTAATCAATTATAATTGGATAAGTACAATAAATGATATATTTCTATCCATTATGCGGATCATGAAGATATTTTTTTAGACATATATTTTTTAAGGCGAGTCTTCTGAATAATGAACACCATCATGAAAATGAGGAAAGAGGATGAATATGATTCCATAAAATGGGAGGAGTTTGTGAATGTATTTTTTAATAAGTACTTTTAAAAAAAATTGATACAAATAAGTCACAATTCTTAGAGATAAAACCAAATTGATGATCAATCCATCAGTACATATATATAAATTAATATATTTTAAAATTTTTATTCTTGATTTCTCATTTACCTTAATAAAAATATATTAATTATTAAATAATTTTAAATCATGTGATGAAAATTCAATGGATATTATAGACCTTAATAGTTATGAATAATGTATTCTTTATGATTTAATGGTATAAATAGAGATTTAGAACTATCATTAATCTCATCATTTTAGGGATATGAAATGGAAAATGAATTATTTATCGAATTAAATAAATTAAACCCTCCAGAAAATGAAAATAAATCATATTTCAAGCTAAAAATGCCAAAATAATCCTATGAATCTTTTCAATAATGGGAGATGTGAGTTTTTAAAATATGAAAAAAGGATGTAATGAAATTATATGCCAAATATATATGAAAAAGGTAAAATAAATTTATTATAGGGAAATATGAACTAGATCCATCACCTACAATATAATTCATTAATTTCTCATATGAACATTTTTTCAACTACTGAACATTTACAAGGGTTAATTAATATAATATTCATCACTAACCACTTATATTAAGGCAGGATGAATTCCTATTAAATTAAAACTTCTAAAGTGGGTCATAAATATGATGTGGTGAAATGTACATTTATCATACAGATAAAAATTTTTAAAATAATATATAATTCAGGCTCTAACCAAACATTTATATCAGGATAATTTTTGATTGGTTTCATATCACAATCTCAATAATTAGATAATAAATTATCAAAGAATAATTTTAATTATGTTAATATTTCATATAATGTTTATAACTATGATCAAAAATATATTTGAGAGAATTTGATTCTAGTAAATCATATTATTCTACTTTTATTTTTATTTTTAACAAATTTTATAATGGATTAGATCTCACAATATAGATCCCATATAAAATACTGAAATATTGAAGTGACATTTCCAATTACAAGTCAAACGATGTTAGTATATTAGATTGAGGATGAAAACTAACTATAACTGAATATTACTTCAATTATACATGTAACAAAACAAATTTCCTTCGAGTTATCCGGATCAAAAGTATGGAGATAATATAATAATTAATTATTTGGATTTTATATTATAGTTTTTCAATTTATTTCTTAAAGAGTTATATGTTTACCCCATATCATGATGTTATTATTTCAATATAATACCTATAAAGTTTAATTTTTATATTTAATAAAACCTTTTAGAATTGATCTGATTGTATTATAAGAATTGATGAACCTACTCCAAGAGATAAATAATATGTGATTAATATGACTTTAGGTATTTTCATGGGGCGAAAAAATTAATTTCATAATGAAATTTTGTTCCATGAATCTCTCTATTTAATATACTGAACATTACAAGATCAGGATTTAGAACAGGTATCAATTACCATATTTTTATGACATGTTTGACAACTATGATTGTCTAAAAACATTTTTAATATTTATATATAATATGGATATTATCAATTAATTTTCAAAATGGGAGAAATATCAGACTCACAAATTCCTTTATTACATTCATCACTCTAAAGAAATAAGACTTTGAATATTACCATGATCACTTTTTAGGAGTCTTTACAGATGAAATTTATGTATATTTTAGGATAAGGGAATACCATTATGATCCATAGATTATAGTTTTGAAACAAATTATATGTGGGAATCTATATGAAAAATTTACAAAATGTGAATTATAGCTTCAGAGAGACTCATTACTAAGTCATGTAAAAAAAAGAAATGAAATATCAATGGATCCATAAAAACATAGGTTATTAAATAAATTTAACAGAATAAACATTATGATCATGATATTTATTTCACATGTATTTTCTTTATACTATTGAGATTCTTTTTGAAAATTTTCCTGGTTATGAAATACTTTCCACAAGATAAATTAGAAGGGAGAAAAGACAACATTAAAGGTGAATATAATGAATATTTAAAAGAGAATAAGGGGATTCTGGTCATTATACTTGTACTCTCATTATCATATAGTGTAAATGGTTTTATGTAAACACTGATGCATCAAATATGGAATTTATTTGTTCCCACATTAAAGATAACATTGTGGTATCCTATGCCTCTTTCCAAAATATTGGTTATTCCCAAAATGAAGTAGACCATAAATTTGATAAAGTAGTTATAATATTTTCCTATAAAAAATTTAGTTATTGTATCTATGGTGAAAGAATTATTACAAATTATAATTAAAAAAATCATTACATATAAATTCAGAAAAAAGGAATTGAATATGCATAAAACGAGATGGTTAGAGTAGATCAAGAATTTTGATTTCTACATTCATTACCATCTAGTGAAGTGATAAAATATTGTTGTGGATCAATAGAGAATTTAAAAGTATTCTTTATCTATGATAAGGATATTTAAAGAGGAAATAGTAATGGATTTGAATAGAATTGACCTTGAAATCCTATGAAAGGAGGAAAAATCCTATCTTTCCGAAATATAACCTATTCGATCCATACTTGTGAGTGAAAAAATATGTATAATGATTATATAAATATATAAAAATATGTGAGAAATATATCCAGGTTAAATATTTAACATAATGGAATGATAAATTTATAGACCCCAATAAGTGTTCCATTAATAAAATAGTTTAATGTGATGATAATTAAAAATCAATATATCTCAAAAATATTTATTTATCTGAGAAGAACGATTTATAATTATATTAGCAATCGTTTATAATAGGACAACATGATAATGAATATTTTAGAGAAGGCATCTTATTACTTGGTATGCGAGAATGTGAAAATTTAATGTTATAATCAAAAGGGGTGATTCATCCATTACCAATGCAATTATAGTAATGAGAAAACACCACCATGGATTTCATCATAGGACTTCACAAGACATCTGAAGGCTTCCTTTCTATTTTGTTTTGTATTTAATCATCATGTGATGCTATAATATTTTATTTCTATTGGAATATATTTCTCTATTTACAAAATTTTTAGGATATACACTAGGGAAATTATATGACTACATAGAATACCAATTTAAATAGTTTTTACCAAGATATAATGATTAATCCTAAAATCTATATACAATTTTGAGAGTATTGAATATGGAATTGATCATTATCACTACATATCATCCTTTGAAAGGAATTTAGTCTTAGAAAACCTCTAGAACATGGAAGATAGGTTGAAATCTTATTCAACTAATTTTAAAGGTGCTAGGGATCAAAATATTACATTGGAATTATTATCATATGAAATTAGTTCCCAATATATATTTTATAAGTGAAATATGTGAGGTAATATAAGGGAAGAGGTTAAAAACACTAAAACATTGGGTTGATGTTTGAGATTGTAATCATCTAGGACCATACCTTATAAAAAATAGGTTATAGAAGATTAATTCTATTATTTACTCCATAAAAATAAACAAATTTGATATAAAACTTTTACCACAATCAATCAATAAATTTTGGAGTTTTGAATCAATGAAAATGAATTTCATTGAATATCTCTTTGGAATATGGTTGTAAAACATTTGTATAATAGATTTTTTAGTCTAAATTATATTGGACCTTTTAAAATCCTTAATTTCATGGAATTGGTTACTTATGAGCATGAACATCCACCAAAATCCCCCCAGGTGAATGATCTATCAAATATATTATTTTTTAGATATATAATTTAGATCATTTACATGAATTGTAATTATAGGTTATACTAGTGGGTAATATCATTTCATAATAGAATAATTGATATATATATATAATGTATTCTAGAGATAATGTAATATGAAAAAAGACTATTCATGAAGTAATGGTTCTCTGTGGGAAGCACATATCTGAATAAACAATGTTGGAACCTATGGATGAAATTGGTTAAATGTATCATATATTATTTTCATTAGTGTTACATAATATCTATAGAGAAATTCTTTCAAATGGGTACTAAATTAAATTTCAACTATTTGGTTATATATATCTGTTCAAAATTAATTAAATGAATATCATAAAATTAAATGAAAAAAAACAAATATTAATTTCTCTAATGCTCTATATAATACTCAAAGAAAAAAACATAAATGATATTTAGAAAAAACATAATTCAAAAAATAATTTATTTTTAATAATAAAATATTTTAATTCACATAGTAGATAAAATTGATTTTAACTAATCAAATTTTTCAATATTTCATATCATGTTAGAATTAATAATTTTTTACAATTATATCGGTAAAATGAGTTTTTAAAATTGATGTAATTTTTTTATAATAAATCATTGAAATTTATGAAATAATTATGTAACTATAGAAATGTATAATTTAAATATTCATTGATAAAAAATAAATATATTTTTTTGGATTATGTTTTTAATAAAAATATCTCTTATTTAGAAATTTAATTTATTTTCATGTTTTAGTAATACCAATAAATATATGATTAACCGTTGAACAATGTATTTATATCTTAACAAAATATAATTAATCACTTATAATGAGGTATTTTGTTGAAATTTTTTTATTATGTATATCATCATATAAATTACTTAAAATATAATAATTATTTGATGTAATGTAAAAGGAGTGGATTATATTTTATATATTAAGATAATTTCTCTGCATAATGTGTTTTATGAATTATGTGTGTTAATAGTAAATATAAATTTTATAAACTATAGAAATTATATTTACTGAAAATAAAGTATACAGAATCCTCAAAAATAATAACGAGGCCAATTTTATATTTAGTCATAAAAATAAGTCTCCCAGGTAAATTACAATCAACATAATTATTGTTAAATAAGAGAGAGTGTTTAAGTATAAGGAAAAAACATTAAAATTTACTTAATCTTGAGTCATGTAATTCATTTACATTCATTAAAATTAATTATCTTATCAGATTTATATTTGTAAATAATTGTTATATAAATATTATATAACTACGCAAAATTTTACAATGTAAACACTTTTACTCACTATCCATTTTTCCACAAAATAAAACTTCTTGCAATAAAAATGATTTATTTTTTTTGATAAAAATAACCTTTATCATTCATATTGACATCAACCTTTCGCTTACCCATCCTTAGACCATATTAAAACATTTTAAAAACATAAGATGAGATCAAAAATCTCTGTAAGGGAAATAAGATAAGTAAAAAAATGTTAGTACAATAATACATATAGACACATCAAATCATAATTTTCACCCATATAAAAAAATCTCTTTATCATAGCTCATGAATTCATAATATTCCTGAAAAACACAGAGAAATTTTAAATCATAAAGGTAACGTGTGGCATCCATATCATACATTCATTGTATCTTTAACATCTAAATAAGGGGGTAACCATCACGGCTACATTTTCAATACCTATCATAGTGTATTCCCTAAATCTCTTTGGATAAACCTTATAAATTAACTCCTCATTACCCAATAAATTGGAGATCTATCACGGGATCATTTTCCTATCGTTAATTATGGAACCACTCGTATATATAAACAATTCACATTACCAATAATATAATCCTAACACATTAACAAGAATAAAGGAAAAAAATAACATCTTCACATTCTAATCACAAGAAATAATTTCATGATATTGACATAATAAATCCCTTATCAAAATTATTTTTACAAAAAAATTAAATGAAAATGTAATATGGTATTTATTTTCTATTGAAAAACATTTATTCTTCCGGAGGATTCCAAATACCAAACAAAGGTCACAACACTAGAAATGTTGTTTTTTTCATATTCATTAAAAAAATCCCTTTTGTATTTTAGTATAAATATTTTTATTAAATAAATTCTTTTTGGAAACCATTTAATTAAATTAAAGTTGAAAGGGGTTGATTATAAACTATATATAATGAAGGTGGTGTATAACATCAAAATATACCGTAATGAAAGGAGATTGAGATGATGAACTTTATTATGAGTCTGACTCATCTAATACAATCATTGTATTCATGAATAATAAAATAAGATAATTTATAATTTATTGAGAACCCATTCAAATTTATTATTTATTTTATAACACTTATTACAATTTTATAAAAATTACATAATTATCTATGTTCATATCAGACGTTTTTTCGATATTCGGTACTTAAGATGAAAATGAACATGGTTTTATGTCCCTAGTCCATGTGGCCATATATCCATATTCTAAAGAATAATATTCTGGAAAATATTATAATATTCACTACCACAAAAACAGTTTTTCGCAGCGCCCCCCTTTATCAGCGCATTTGTTAGTGCTGATAAAGCCCCCCCCTTTATCAGTTCTTGTTTAGTAGCGCTGATAAAGGGTTGGCTTAAAAAATAAAAAATAAATTAATAAATTAATATATTAATATATAAATATAGTTATATTGTAATATAAATATAATATATAATTTTTAAATATATTTTAGATAATTATAAATGTACATTTACACTTATTATACTTAATAAATAAGATATTTAGTGAAAATGAATTTTTAAAAAATTAAAAATATATTTTTAATTAATAATTTGATAATCATTTTGGATTAATAGTCATTTAATAACAATTTGAGGACTAAATAAATTAAAAAAATTAAAAAAATATCCAAAATATGTTGAAAACGGAACTCAAACTTCAAACGGTAATAACATTTGATTCGGGTGTCCGTTTGAGCTCTACCACATATCAAATCGAAGCCTACGACGATCTCTACAGTTCTGTGACCAGGGATGCCCCCGTTCAAGCGTTTCTCGAGGCCAAAAGAGGCCCAGAGGGCCTCCAAAACTGAGTTTTTTGTTGGGGTACCAAGATTTTTTAACATTTTGTGGATTTTCAAACTCATTTAAGGGGGTATTATTGGATTTTTTTGGCAGGGACTGAATATATTCAAAGGTATTACATTTATATTGATATTATGTCTTTAAAATTTCATCCTTTTTAATAATGAAATGCTATTTATAATCAAATATATAACTATATGTACATATTTTTTATATATTCGAACCAAAAAATTAAATTTTTTAAATAAATAATTAAACATATATACATATAAAATATATTTTATTTATCTAAAAAATTACTAATATCCATTTTATTTTAAATACCAATATATGAATATTTATATACCTATATATTAATCTAACTATATATACATTAATCTAACTATATATATATATATTAATCTAATAACTATATATATATTAATATAACTACATATATATATATTAGTATTACTATAAATATATATATTAATATCACCATAAATATATATATTAATATCACTATATAAATATTAATATAATTATATAACTATATAAATATATATTCATATAACTATATATATGTTAATATAACTATATACATATATGTTAATATATATATATATATATATTACTATACGAATAAATATAACTATATATATATATAGATATAGATATATATTAATACCACTATATATATATATATATTAATATTACTATATATATTATAATATAACTATATATATATATATATTATAATTTATCTATATATATATTATAATATAACTATATATATATTAATATAAATATATATTACTATACGAATAAATATAACTATATATATATATATAAAGTTATCAAGAATTGGAAAGAAAAACAAAATAGAGTAGTGGTAAGGGCTTAGGCATGCAGGGGGGAGGACTCGAGTTCAAATCCTGGTGGAGGCAGGGGTGTGCGCGCATGAAGAATATTTGAGAAAGCGCAATTAAAGGGTGGAGGGGGTACGTGGGGTGATGTATATGGGATGAAAAGCGCTGTAAAAGGGGGGGGGGGGGGTCAAGCACTATAACCCCCCCCCCCGATTGGCATAATTTTTTAATCTTTTTTAAATTTTTTTAAATTTTTTGAAATTTTTTTAACTTTTATCAGCGCTTTTTTAAAATCTCTGATAAAGGGGTCCTTTATCAGTGCTAAAACGAAAGCACTGATAAAGGAAGCGCTGATATAGGACCCCTTTATCAGCGCTTTTTTTTAGCGTTGATAAAGGGGTCCTATATCCACGCTTTTCGGAGCGCTGGTAAAGGGGACCCCCCATTATCTAAGCTGGATTTATCAGTGCTTTTCTAGCACTGATAAAGGCCATTTATAGCACTGATAAAGTCCATGTTTGTTGTAGTGATTTATAAAAAAATTAATCCTTTAAATCAATCCATTATTTGTGGTTATGAAAAATGAACATCATTATACTCATAGAGACAATAAATCGTGTGTACGCATGAGTAACGATTTCCATTTTTCATTGATCATTTTGAAAATAATATAATTATTATTTTACCTTTAAATAATGATATTATCATTATTAGTATCATATTAATCATTTAAATATACTTCTATATATATCATAAAATTCCAATTGTTAATAAAAACGAGTCACATCACATTGTGGAGGTGATAGTTCAAATGTACGCACGAACAACATTATCATTTTTATATACATGGAGAGTAAGAATTTAATTTCTATATCATTTTTATATAATTATAAATATTTCATGATTTTCACATATGATCATTAATTTACTTATTATAACCATCCATGAGATACAATTATGAAAAATGAATTAGATCGGTTCGTTGAGATGATAGTTCACACTTATCCACACATGATTAATTACATTACCAGTTGATGGAAGTGGAGATTGTTGTGTCAATAAGGTTTCCGTATGAATTTTCTATTCATTCATGTTTTTGAAATAAAAAACACCCTATCTTTTGGAAAATTTCAATTTCCCTAAGATTTTACTTGATGAGGAATATTTTCCTTCCCTAAGAAAAAATAATCCTTACCTTGTTTTCATTTTCATATCATGTTTTATCTAAACCTGATTCATTTTGTTTCAATTTATAAAATTTAGTTTCCTATCCAAAACCTCATAATCATATGAATACCTACATATTGAGAATTTTGTTTTTAGGATCAGAATTCAGGTTCAATGTTCTCTGAATTCAGACTCTGAATTATCTGAGTTCAGACTACGAGTCCACTAAATTCAAACTCCGAACTTTCTGAGTCCATACTATGAGTTCCCTATATTTAGATAGTGAACTTTTAGAGTTTAGACATTGAGTTCTATGAATTTATCCTCCTAACATTCTAATATCAGACTCCAAATTCTCTGAATTCAGACTTGGAACATTTTTTGTTTAGACTCTGAATTCCTCTTAAATCAGAATCCATACATTCTGATGTTTGGACTCAGAATTCTTATGAATTTAGACTCTAAACTTTTTTTAGTACTGAATCTGAATTCATATGAATTCAGACTATAAAATATTTGAATTCAGACTCCGAATTATTATTAATTCAGTCTCCGAACATTCTCAGTTTAGATTTTGAATTCTTATGAATCCAATCTCCAAATTTCCTTGAAATTCAGACTCCATGATTCTATAGAATTTAGGTTTTGAAATCTCTCAAAGAATGAATTCGAATATTTTGGTATTATAAACACTAAATGGTTATTTGTTAGAATTTGAAATATTATTTTCTTTATTTGACTTTGAATAATTAATTATTTTTCACAATCTATATTCTTTCTTACTTATGGTTGGGTTATAAAATGATTTCATGCATTCTGTTACTAACTTACTGTTTTTTGAGTGACATGTGTATAGGTCCCTCTGAAATTTCAGGAAAAATATGACTGTTAGAGGAGGGAGCCAACAGTTGATGTTGTGCCTATAAATAGGAGCTCATTTGAAAGAGTTCACAACTGTTGATGAAGAGTTCTACAAATCTAAAGATTACATGCTGTAGAAGTGATTTTCAAAGAGATACTTTTAATGATTTATGCTTAATGAACATCTTGATCAGAACTGCTTCGTGTAACTCTGAATGTTACTGAGAATATTCAAGGGCTTTCGGGGATAGGTAGACAGAGGTTCCGACTACCTTGAAGATCGAGGGCTTGTGGGGATAGCAAGAAAGATTCTGATATTCATATCAATGGCTTACCCTGGTGTGGGAAAGACAGAAATTCTTGAATGTATAAATCAAGGGACCTTTATCCAAGGTTGTTGGATACCATTATCTTTAGGTTAAAATATTTATTACTTTTTACATGTGTTGTTTCATGTTTTCCACTATATTTTGGTTTTTAAGGATAATATAACTATAATATAATTTTGTATCATTGTATAATCAGATTATCAAGATTCTATATGCTTTAAGCATGAATTGGTTTCATTGTTAACTTTTCATAAGTTACATTTCTGGAACCACATATCTAGAATTACATTCTTAGAATCACATTTTCTGAATCAAGAAACTATGTATAACTTTGAGGTCTTGTGAATTACCTTGTTTAACATTATTAAACATTAACATCTTTACGAGTTCTAAATAATTTTGTAAAGTTATCAATTTACCCACCCCCACTAATATAATGAGGTACTACATCATTATTCTAATACTATAATTAGAATCATTTTGATCCTTCAATTGTTATAAGAGGAGGTATCTGAAATAATTATATTCACATATAAGTTTTCTTGCTCTAGATTTTAATTGTTCTATATTTTCCTTGTTTAGGATATTTTTTATCCTTGATTACGAACATTTATTACTAACAAGTTTCTGTGATAAGATAACATCTTTGAGATGGTAGGAATGAATGTTGATTCAATTGAAAATTTTAATCCTAATAGACCAGCTATTTTTTTATGGGAATGATTACAAATACATGAGAGATCGTATGAAGACATTTGATATCAATACTAGAGTAGAGAAAATTATTATGCATATTGGTGATTATAATATTCTTGATAAAAAAGTCATAACTTTGACTAATCAAGAGAAGTCAGAATATCAACTAAACTATAAGGTATGAAATACTTTTTTTCCATGACCAGGAATATATTTATCCATATTTCAACTTGTGAACCAAAAAATTGTATTTAGAATAATCTTGAAGTTACTCAATTTGTTACTTCCAAAGATACTCAAACAATAAGAGCTATGCTTTGAGCTGAATACAACGCCTATTTGTAAGGTAAAACAGAGATTTATAACTGTTGTCAAGAGGTTACAATCTATGAGTGATAATGGTTTGGATGATGAAGCTCTTATATACAAGATTATAGACATCGTGTCTAATGAGTTGGAATCATCGATAACTACTACAGATGAGAATAGTAAAGTCTCACAAATTACTCTTGATGAGATTTTTGGAAATATTATTCAAAATGAGACTTTAATGAAGAGAGATGTTGAAAATGTTATGATGAAAAATGTTACATTATGTGTTTCTTTTACAACTGATTCTAATAATATGATGTCCAAGACTCCTAAGAGGATTACTAGATCTAAATCTAATAATGTTACTATTTTATTTGAATCAAGTGAAGGTGAACATTCTAATAATGAACTTCCTAATCCTACTTGAAAGATGAGCATGATATTTGGGAAGAAAGATTTTTAGTATAGATACAAAAAGAAATATAGGTAATATAAGAAAGAAACTGAAGTCCCTTGTTATGAATGCAAAAGAAATGGACATATGAGGCCAGATTTTCCAATGCTTATGCGAAAATAAAGAAAGGAAAAGCATTATGACAGGAATATAAAGATGTAATAAAAAGATAATGCTAAGAATGTTTTGAAATATAATGACATCTGGAGTGCCAGTGGTGGAGACTCTTTTGGAGAATAATTCGATTACGATTCTTCTGGACTGAAGAATCTTGGTCTAACAGCCAGGAAACCCATTGAAAATCACTTTCTAATGCCTGAGGTACACAATGTTGAATCTATGACAATCATATCCTTTAATGTTAATTATAGTGATAGTAAATATTATGAATCATAGGATGAAGAATCTTCATCTGATGAGGATAATACTTTACATACATATGAAGAGGTTTCATGGTTTTCTAATATCCATGAGAATGAAAATTCTAATGTCAAGAAAACACATTATAAGGAATATTCTAGAATTTTTATTCTTACTATGGAAATATTGGATCGTTCTAATGATATTTATTAGAAAACCATTGATTTTGAAAGTATTTCAAAAATACATGAGGAAGTTAATTCATATAAGGATAAACTTACTAAGGATATAGAAAATGTAATTTCTATGAAAAGTGTTTTAGAGGCTAACTCTAGTACTAAAACTGGTGTTTTTGAGGATAAGAACATAGTTATTAGACTAAAGTTAGAAACATTTTTCCTGATGATGTGTTTATCAGACATTGCATTAGGTTAGGAAAATTTTGATAAGATTTATTCTCAAATTTGACCTTGAAAGAATAGTTCTGGATTTAGTTATACTCATTCAAAACTGATTTTTAGTAACAATTATTTTGTTCCTCAAAGTGCTCCTTTCTGCACTAAGTGTCTGTGTGGTGGGTTTTGGGGAAAAATTGTTCTTTAAACAAAACTCAGTCTTTACGTTTTCATAATACTTATTTTTCCTAGAAAATATGGATTCTTAAAACTTTTCTTTCTGATATTTCCATATCCAAGAATGTTTGGGTTCTGAAAGTCTAACTCTCTTATTTTTAGGAAATTTAAAATATTACCAACAAAAATACATGGTACATAGATAGTGTATGTTCCCAACATGTGAATGGTAACAAAAACATGATTGAAAATATTATCAAGACAGAAGGAGGAAAAGTAACATTCATAGATAATGCTAAGGTAGAAAATATTGGTATAGGTAACATCGTTCTTCTTGTAAAAACAATGATTTCAAATGATTTATTTGGTAAGGGTCTTAAGAACAACCTCATTAGCAAAAGTCTATTACGTGAGGAAGGTTACCATGTTAATTTTAGTAATGACAAGTGTTTATTACAAAATTACAAGGAACATTTTATTCATTATCCCAATAGACAAGAGAATATTTACACACTAATCATAGAAGGTCGTAGAAGACAAAATCTACCTTACCTTAGTGCAATGGAAGATCATTCTTGGTATTGGAATAGAAGGTTACAAAACTGTAACTCTAAGAACCTATGTAAACTCTCTATAAAAATATTAGTTAAGGATATACTAGAGCAAATATTTGATTATTAAAATGTTTGTTATCCTTTTCAATATGGAAAGCAACATAAATAAAATTCCAAATCAATAGGTGAAGTCTCGACCACTGATACATTACAGTTGGTGGACATGGATCTTTTTGTTCCAACACAAACTGGAATAATTGGATGATAATAATATTAATTTTTCCTAGTTGAAGATTACACTAGATTTACGTGGGTCTATTTTATTTCAAATATATATGAAGATTTTTCTTCTCTTAAACGATTTAGAGCCCATGTTAAAAATGAGAAAAACCTTGATGTGATAACTATTCATAGTGATCATGGAGGTGAATTTTAAAATTATGATTTCAAAAAAAATTAGTAGGAATGGAATTAATCATAACTTCTCAGCATCAAGAACACCTAAAAATGGTTTTTTGAATGAATAAATAGAATTCTTCAAGAGATAATAAGAACCGTGTTGAGTGAATATTCAGTAGCCAAACATATTTTCAATGATGCTTGATGTACTGCTTGTTATACTATAAATCATGATTTGATTAGAATTTTTCTTAATAAAACCCTTTATGATATATAAAATCGTATAAAACATAGCCATGCATACTTCAAGGTTTTTGGTTGAAATGTATTCATTTTAAATACTAAATATAATCTACACAAATTCACACCAAAATATGATGAATGGATTTTCCTAGGCTACTCCACAAATTCTAATACTTATAGAGTTTTCAATAAAAAAACTTGTACTGTTGAAGAGACAGTACATGTTATATTTGATGAAATTGATCCTTATGTTTTTAAACATCCTCAACCTACATATTAATATGTGATTTCAAAAATTGATTATCAACCCTTGATAGGAGATCCTTCTAATAAGAAAAATGTTCAAGAAGGTATTTCTGAAACATTTAACCAAGAATATTTCATAACCTATAATGATGAATAGGATCTAGAAATTACAAATCAGTTGTTTCATAAGAATCATTCTAATGATAGTATCATTGGGGATGTAATCCAACCTATAAGGACTAAATGTTCCCTAAGAAATGATGTAGAGTATCTAGCATTCCTTTCCCAATTAGAACCGAAAATCACTTATGAATCTTTAGGTGATAATGATTGGATAAAAGTTATATAATATGAACTAAATCAATTTGAATGGAAAATATTCTGGACCTTGGTTGAAATTTCTAAGGAAAATTTTGTTATCGGAGAAAAATGGGTCTTCAGAAATAAGTGCGTTGAAAATGTAATCATAGTAAGAAATAAAAATATATTGGTTTCTAAAGGGTATAATCAACAAAAGGAATATACATTGAAGAAACCTATGCTCTAATAGATATACTTGAATCTATTCATATTCTACATGACATTCCAGCATTCAATTTCAATATTTTTCAAATTGATGTGAAATATTCATTCCTTAATGGTTATGTTCAATAGTTAGTTTTCATTGGATAACATTTTGGTTTTGATGATACAAAACATCCTGAGAATGTTTTCAATCTTACCAAAGCGTTGTATGGACTTAAGAAATCCCCTCGAGGCTGGAATGATAGAATGTCATTATTTTTGCTTCAAAATAAATATGTTAAGAGAAATGCATTTCCAAACCATTTTATAATGAATGTTAAGAAAAATTTTTTGATTGTTCAAATTTATGTTGATGACATTATAATTGGTTCAACTCGGCAATATTTAACTAATTCCTTTGTGAACCTATTAAAATATAAATTCGAAATGAGTATGATTTTTGAGTTAACATTTTTCCTTTGCTTTCATATTTCTCAAAAACAATAAGGAATATATATATCCCAACATAGTTATATTAATGATATTCTTAAAAACCGTGGATAGTAAAACACTAAGAGTATAAGTACTCTCCTTGGTACCTCAAATTCACATTATCATGATGAAGCTGGGAAACCAGTAGATCAAACATAGTTTAAAGGTATGATATGAAGTCTACATTACTTGATAGCTGGTTGTCCAGAAATAATGTATTCAATATTCTCATATGCAAGATATCAATCCAATACTAAGGAATATCATTTAAAGGCCATGAATGGAAATTTTCACTACTTAAAAGGAACCATGGATCTTGGACACTTTTATACTTATGGAAATTATTTTGTTTTAAAAAGTTTTTCGGATTCTATCTCTGGTGAATGTAGAGTAGATAGGAAGAGTACATATATAACTTTTCAATTATTAAATGATTCATTAGATTATTGGTCATGAAAAAATCAAACATTAGTAGCACTTTCAACTTTTAATGCAGAATATATAGTAGCTGGATGTTTTTGTACTGATGTGTTGTGGATGCAACACACACTCACAGACTATGGTATGGGTTTTACTCAAACAAAAATTTTATGGGATAATACGCATGCCATTTCTTTATATGAAAACCCTACCCATCACTCTCATGTAAAACACATAGATATTAGTCATAAAATTCTTTGGGATCACAAAAAAGAGATAGAATTTTTCAATTTATCGGAACACAAGATCAACATGTTGATATTTTCACAAAATATTTACCATCCTGTAGATTTAAAAATAGATGTTAGGAATGATTACCATAAGTTAATATTCCATGATAACTTCCTATTGAAACCAATCTTCTTATAGTAATTAACTTCATTTAACAGAGGTAGTACATTTCATTATTAGATATCTAAAATATTTCATAATATAAATTTTTTTGTAATAAAATGTTTTTTTAATAATTTTTTTTTCAAAATCTATTTTTTTTAATGTAAAATTTTTCATAATCTAAAATTTTTCGTAATCTAAAATTTATTGTAGTATAAAATTATCTCATAGTCTATATTTTTTTTTGTAGTCTAAAATATTTGTGTAGGCTAAAATTTTTCTTCGTCAATATTTTTTCATAGTATAAACATTTTCATACATAAAATTTTCATAATGATGATTTTAGTACTTGAAATTTTTGTAATGATGATTTTCATAATGGGTTTTTTGTGTTTAATTTTTTTGGAAATCAAAAGTTCTTCAAGAAAAATTTACCTCATTACAAATAATCTTCATAGTAATCCAAAATAAATGATTTCATTCCCTATGTTTTTGTAATCATCTTTTACTTGCTGGTATTTTTTTTACATTAAAATATTTTGGAATCTCATTTTCTTAAATATGAATATTTTTATAAAAATATTCAGAAGATTTGATTCTATAATGTTTCCTTCAATGGCTAATATCTCAACCATCAGATTTGATCAGTTGATTTTACAACCGTTGGATTGAGTATGTAAGCTGAACTGTCACCTCAATCACCAATATAAAGGATCTCTGATGGTAGTACCACATTGAAACAAAAGCATTCGCATGTTGAAGCTATAACATCCTACATATTCTTGTTCTGAACTTCTCAAATCATTCTTACATCCGAATATCTACTGAAGTCTCCTGTCAGAATAATATGTCAACTATCAAACCAATATCATAGTGGAATATATATATAGAATAGTTAGTTTATCTGATGTTTTTCGCAAAATATGATTCAATTATCTCCAATAATATAAAACTCAATGGGTGGGAAAGGGTTTTCCTTTCAAAACCAAAAGCTCATGATTTGATATATCCATATTTCTTAATATAATTATATGAGTTAGTAATTTTCCCCATAGAAGAAAGGAGGAGTATGTTTTCTTTCAAGTGTTATAGAAAGACATACTCACTTTCTTACACCAAGGTTACAATCTTGGTTGGTATTCACTACGAAGGTGAATCTGAGTGTTTTTCTCATAAGTTCAACGATGTTCAAAGAATTTTTGATAAGGTGAAGCCCATGGATTTCCTTAGTCTCTTAGAAGTAACGAATCTGAAGATTCTTCACCTGACTACAAATTATCGGATTCTTGAATTGTGGGTTCAAGGATTTATTATACATAGAAAAGGAGACAAGGATAATCTGATGAAATGTGATATATACATTTTGTATTTCATCATAAATCTATGGAAGATAAACTTGGTCAAGAATATCTTGCTTACGATTGAGAACATAAATAATGGAAATCTAAAGGCTCAGATTATTATGTATCCATACATTCATTCAAAGATGATTGTTCAGTGTCTAGAATCCTTCAAAATTCCATTAAAATCTATTTTGAGTAATTGAAAAGTTATGTTGTTAAGTGATGACACATTGAGAAGAATGAAAGTTGGATTTTCCATAGAATCTGAATAATTCTATGACTTATATGAATTGGATTTTGATGCTATTTCAATGAAACAGGAGGTGGATGAGACCTCTAAAAAGGGTGGAAGGAAGAGAAAGTTGAAGTATGTGTATGTGATAGAAAAAGACTCCATTGACAACGGAAATTTTGTGTGCACCACTGAAGCTAAAAAAACCAAAAGAATATCCTAATGAGGTTGTGGCTAAATGGAGTGATGATAAAAATAACTAGAAATAAGGGACCCTAAGTTTGGAATGGATCAAACTAAAGAGAAATCATTGAATGTAAATATAGTTGAAGAGAATTAGAAGCAAGAAAATAAAATGAAGCAAAAGAGGAAGTTTTCTGAGGCTGAAACAATTCAATCCCTTCTCAAGGCTGCTGAAAATGTATCAGAGAATATCCCGGTACCAGAATCTGTCCTGATAGAACCATTACGAGATACTCTGGGAAAGAACTTTGTGACTCTGGAAAATGTCCAAGATAAATATGTACAAGAAAAACATGTACAAGAAGTAGATGCAGGCAGTAGGGATACTAAAGACCTAATAAATCAAGTCTAGTATTATCATGAGAGGGAAAGTCCTTTCGAAAATTTTTCATTCCAAAACTCCCAAGGAGAATCATAGAAACTTTATACTCCTAAGAAGGATGAAGAGAAGGGAGAAGAAAAATTAAATAAGATATCTAAAACAAGAACGCTTCAACCATGATTTCATTCATCCAGAGGGTGTTGAGGAAGTATCTGAGAAGGAAGAGGTAGATGAAGATAAAAACTTCCAACTATTTGATAGTGAAAATAAATCTCATGATCAAGAAGAATAAATACTGAAGATTGATAATGGAAAAAAGGTGGTAGTTGATACACCTAGCAAGGTTGTGGTAAATAAGAAAGATGTTGATGGTTCATCAAATAGGAATTATATTGAGTTAGAAAAATAAACCTCAACAAGGAAAATATCTTATTCGGAATCTTCCTCCATTGGACATGATTTTGATTTCCAATCATTAAAGATGATTTTTGGGACTATACCAATATTTCCTAGTATAAAATAAAGATACAAGATGCTTCAGCATTCCTTAAACAAAAATCAGATTCAGTATTCATGGTTATGGTTATGTTCATCAAGATTGAGGCCAATTTAAAAACCATTTTTAAAAACTATGAAGCCCACAAAAGATTCTGTAAGAAGATGACCGGTTGGTTAATGAAAATAGCGTACGACCTGATAATTCTCTATTAGTTTCAAGAAAATGTAAAAGATGCATTTTAAACTTAATATACTAAATTCAATGATTATACTAAGTCATTCGAAGAGAATATTCCTCTTTAAGAAAATAGTTAGAAGAAAGAAGTGAAGGATTAAAATGGGATGTTATATTTATTTTCTCAACATTGGAAGAGACAAAGAGTTTATAGGGGTTAGATAGAATAAATGATTTTCAAGAAAGAATAAGCCTTGAAGGCTCAGGGTGATATTCATAAGGTTCAGCAAGAAAAAAATCAAATCCTTAGAGAAGGAGATAGAGGATCAGGATCAACTGCTCATGAATACAGTGGAAGATAACATGGAAATAAAAAATATGAATACTATTGTGATGAAGTTAATGTCGGAGGAAAATAAAGGAAATTTTTTTTCAATTCTAATCTTTATTTTGTATTCCTTACTTGTGTAAATTTTTCCAACCATAATGAAATTTTGTGTTGCTCTTTATTTTCTAGTTTTTTAGCACTAATATTTGAGGTACAAAATTTCCATTCCATTCCATGTATTTATTTTTGTGAATCATTAAGGGGAAGAAAGGAATGATAAAAATAATACATAGTAAAAATTACCCTATGTGAGGGTTTGTTCATCAAAGGGGGAGTTCTTATCCAAAATGTATTTCGTATGGAATAAAATGCTAAATCTCAATCCAAAAATCATTAATATGGTCCTTATTGAATCCAAAAAATAATAGGGAGTTAGTCTTATTCATCATTTCCCATGTGTTAAGGGAGATAAGATTTATTTTTAAATCCCACGTTTTTTTCTAAGTCCTTATATTCTTTTTTGTAAGTATGTTTGTGATTTCCAAAAACGGAGAGATTGTTTAGTCTATAAGGATTCTTTATGAATTTTCCATTCCATAATGTTTTGAAAATCACAAACACCCTATATTAAGGAAAATTTCATTTTCCATAAGATTTTACATGATAATGAAAATTTTACATCCACAAGAAAAATTTATCCTTATCTTGTTTTCATTGTTTATATCATATTTTCTCTAACCCTAATTAATTTTATTTCAATGTATAAAATTAGGTTTCGTATCCAAAACCATAGAATATTATGAATAATTAGATATAGAGTATTCTGTTTTCAGTATCCGAATTCAGGTTCTGAGTTATCTGAATTCAGACTTCAGTCTTTTTGAGTTCAGATTTTGAGTTCTTTGAATTCATACTCAGAGCTTTCTCATTTCAGACTATGAGTTCATTGAATTCAGACTCTGAACTTTTTGAGTTCAGAATCTGTGTTCTCTGAATTCAGACTCCAAACATTCTACGTTCATATTCCACGTTCTCTGAATTCTGACTCCGAACATTCTAAGTTCAAACTCTGAATTCTTATGAATTCACAACCCAATAATTCTGAAGTTCATACTCTAAATTATTATGAATTCAGACTATGTTCATTAAAAAGTTAAGACTCCTAATTATTATGAATTCATACTCTGAACATTCTTAGTTCAGACTCCGAATTCTTATGAATTCAAACTCAAATATTTCTTAGTTCAGGCTCTGAATTATTATGAATTCAGACTCTGTATATCCATTAAATTCCAACTTCATATGTCTATAGAATTCAGGTTCCGAATTCTTGTGAAAAAAATCCGAATATTTTTGTATTATAAACATTGAATGGTTTTTTCTTTGAGATCTAACTTTTATTTCATTCCTTGACACTGAATACTTATTTTTGGGTGGGAAACCATATTTTTTCTTACTCATGGTTTGGTTATAAATCGATGTCGTGCATTCAGTTACTAACTAACTGTTGTTTCAGTGACATGTGTAAAGTTCCCTTTGAAATTCAAGGAAAAACATGAATGTTATAGGAGGGTGCCGACATTTGATGTTGTTCCTATAAATAGGACATCATTTGAAATAGCTCGCAACTTTTAATTAATAGTTATACAACTATATTGATTACATACTGGTTATTTGACTCTAGAGAGAGTTTTTTCATGCATTGTGAGTACTGAACATCTTGATCAAAATTGCTTCATGCAACTCTAAATGTTTATACGTACATTCGAGGGCTTCTGGGGATAGGTTATAGAGGTGTTGACTACCATGATGATCAGGGGACTACGGGGATAGCAAGAAAGATTTCGATATTCATATTGAGGGCTTACCCTAGTGTGTGTAAGATGGAATTTCTTGAAAGTATTAATCTAGGGACCTTTATCCAATATTGTTGGATACCCTTCTCTTTGGGTTAAATGATTTATTACTTGGTCATGTGTTGTTTCAAGTTTTCATCTGTATTTTGGTTTTTGAGGAAATTATATCTATCTTATACTTTATTTTACATGTATAATTTTATTATAAAGATTTTATATTCATTATGGTAGAATTTTTTTCATTGTAAATTTTTAATATGTTTGATTTTCGGAACCACATATTTGGAATTACATTCTTAGAATCACTTTTTTGGAATCAAGCAAGTCTGTAGAACTTATATTTCTTGAGAATTACCTTGTTTATCTTCATTAAAAAATTCCATCATTACAATTTCCAAATAATTTTTTTAATTTATACAATTTACCCCCTATTGTATATTGAGCATCTACATCATTATTCTGATACTACAATCAGTTTCATTTTGATCCTATAGAGATCGATTTAGGTGATGATATTACCATAATAAAATCCCATTATATTGATTATATTAGAGTTATTATCTAATTGTTGTTGGAGGATACTTGAAGGTTGTAGAATTAGAAATAAAGAATAAATACTTAAAAATGATACATCTTCTTCCGTAGATCACACTTGATGAACACCTAAACACTTATAATGAGGGTCATATTCCTAAACTAAGTCATCATTAACATGGGTAGTTATGATACTAAGGGTTTTGGGTAGATATTGGAAGAACCTAATGGTTCTTGAAGTGATACTATTAAAGAAAATTGGGTACCTTTTTGTAGGAGAGGGGTGGGGAAACTTTGGAAACTAAAAAAATATTAAATTTAAATTAATTTATTTGTAAATCAAAATGACTCCAACAAGTGTGATGTTTAATTTAATATATATACAGTTTAAATGGACTCATACAATATATTTTAGACATTTATGGATTTTATTTTAAACCATATCTATCAGTTTATAGTAAATTATTTTTTTCTAATTTTAATTGTGTTACCTACATTTTAAATATTAAGAGGCTATAAACTTTACTTATATGGGGTAAATAATATATAAATGGATACTTTATGTAATTTTATACCTTATCAATGTGTCTTTTAATTTTTTTAATATTTTTAAATAATTTAATAAAATAGTATTTTTGGGAAATTTCTATAGTGTTAATTTTGAGACTTTATTTCATTGAATTTAAATTAAATGAAAAAAAAAGATTACATAGAAAAAAGAAACAAAATGGAGTTATAAAATTTCATATTAGACCTAAAAATTTGCGTATTGCATCAAATATTTCAAATTATATTTATTTTAAAATTATTAATATCCGTTATTTGATTCATTCTTTAATAAATCTAGTTTTTTCAACGTAATTGTGTCACAATTAAATTTAATAATGTAATGTCTAATAATTATAAATAAATTTCCATGATGTAGATAATATTCTAATATTTCTATTGTTTATTTATAGTAGAAAATATCACTTATATAACCCCATGTTAATATTTTGTAATAATAAAATACATGATTATAACATATTTTCCAGCACATTAAATTAAATGTTATAAATGATGTAATCACACCCATGTGGTATACAAATTTCAATATTTCAGATCAATTGTTTTTTTGGTCAAAAATAAATCCTTCAATAAAATTAAGACCTTTTTTAGGGTTGTTTTATATTAATATAATTTTATCATTACCCTTAATTAACCTATAAACCTTTCACTGTGGTAAATAAAATAGTAATGTTACTAGTCACCACAAAATATATCAAACCTATTTGGAAAAAAATTTATAATTATTATAACAATGTATGTAATTTTTTAAATATTTAATTCAAAAAATTGGTGACATTATGTTTATCACAAATCCCATTGACGACCCAACAAAATGTTTTTCATAATTAAAATGGTGAAACCATCACAAAGTTTTTTTATTAAATATTAATTTGAAATATCATTTAATGAACTACATTGGATTAAAAAATAAGAATTTGATACAATTATAAATTAAAAATAGGAAAATTTATAATGAAAAAATATAATTAAATTAGATGAAAAGTCACTTTTATATTAAAGTGCAGTACTTTTCAGTATACATTAAAATATGAATTTTATTATAAAATTGAAAAAAAAACAAACCCAAGTGAATTGATGTCCGAAATCCAAAGAAGAATATTATATTATCAAATATAACATATAAATGTGACCAAAACTGTATTTACAAATGTTTCACTATCCATAGGTGGTGAAACTACCTTTTAAAAATATTAGATAATTTGTGCTTAAAATTAGATTTATTCTCATTTTATGCCACTAACATTTATTATAAGAATGTATAAACCATTAATAAATATAGGTAAACATAATATATATGGTTCTATTAATTTCCTCCATTACAATAGCTAGGAGATAATAACAATTTAATATAATAATATATCATTTTTTAGTATACCTTAGTCATTGTGAAATTTATGATTTTGGAGAAACCCATTGTAGCATGTTGGTATGATATCTGATATAGCGTCCCCTTTTAAGTTAAATCAATATCTAATTCATAAATATTAATATGGATGAAAAATTATTACTCGATAACTATCTAGGATTTTACATTCATCCCCCATTTTTGGAAATTGAGTCCTCGTAATTTTTTTCACATATCAAATAAGTGGGGGTATTTATACATCATATCCTAGTTAGATTCCCAATTTCTTCATAACCATATGTTTTTTACACAATACCTTTACACGATGACTCAACATATTTTATAACACATTCTATTTATGGTGAAAAATCTTGACTGTTTGTTCCTGATAATAAACATTCTCTTCCAACTGAACTACGTCTCGAATCAAAACATTAGATAGATCTAGCATATACATTCATAAAAATGAAACATGAAAAACATTTCATACCTATTATGTACACAGAGTAAAATCCACTTGGTAGGAATGTAATCCAACTTTCTCCAAAATTTAATAGGGTCCAATGAACCGTAGACTCAAATATTTTTTATTACCAAAATGTGTCACAATTTTCCATGGTGAAACAATGAGAATGAAATGATAACCTACCAAGAAAGATAGATCCATCCTCCACATTTTCCAATTAATTCCCCATCAACATCCTTTCACCTACTTCATTCCCAAAATATAGAGTTTGACACATCATTCCATATAATGCCTCATATGGTGCCTTCATTTTACTGGAATGAAAATTTTTATTATAAGAAACCTCAACTAATGAAAGATGTTGATCCTAACACCCCTATAAATCCATTTAACAAGAACATGGAATATACTCTATGGTCTAAATATTTTATTCTGAATGCCCATGTGATTGATGATGAAAAACTGTACTAAAATTCAATTCAATTTAAATTAATTCTAAAATACATTAAAAAGATAGAAGACTAACTATGATAATGATCAGATACAATGGAGTTAGGAACCCAGTTTAACCTAACTACCTCTTTATGATACAACAGATAATGTTTATATATAGACAAATTATATCAAATGTGAACAAAATGAGATTATGTAGTCAATATATCAACAATTACCTTAACCTCATTGTTACCTATGTAAGTCATTTGTAATCCCAATATTAAATACATGGATATATATTTTATATTTCCCCTTTAGGATTGTATATGATTGAAGCATCCACTTTTATGATTTTCATTCTGTTTTAATTTTTTAATAAGTAAAACACTTCTCTGTAATGTTGAAAATATCTCTTTTTATTGCATTTAACAAGTAATACTCTCAATGGTCTCTGTATATCTTAGTACGTCAAGAATGAATTGAAAATGGAGAACAATGAGCTTTTCCTAACTCCTTCATCAAATATGGATCACAAGGAACGTGTAATCTTTTCACAAATCTCAAAACACAATATTTACCAATTTTAAATTCAAGAAACATAACCATTTGAAATAATTATATCTTTTTTTGTAATTTTTACTATCTTCATTCTATGATTTCTTAATTTGGTCTGATATAGAGAGTTTCACTGAAAACTGAAACTAAAAAGAGTAATTTTATACCCCAATAAAATCCAGACCAATGTTAATCAAATCATTAACTAATGGGCCATGTCATAAATTTAACATGTTTAATATTTAATTACATTTTCATCTCAAAGCACCAGAAACTTTTTTTTTCATTGATGGTACTAAATCGTACAATAATAATACTTCATTCATTGCAACCATATTCTCTACAGCATGTAAAATTATTTCTAAGAGAATATATACATAATACATTTTCAGTGAGTATATATTTCACATTTTAGTCCATACAGATGATCCCATCAAAATTTTAAAGAAAATAAAAGAGAATCTAATTTCAAATCATGAGTAATGTAATTTAACTAATGTGTTTTCAACTAATTTGAAGCATAATCAATAACATGATCATTCTACATTAATAAATAACCAAGTAATTTCTATGAAAAATAATTGAAGATAACAAATTCACCATTTCTTGAAGCTACTCGCACAACTAGAGCATTAACAAATCTTCTTATCAATTCTTTAAAAAATCATTACATTTTTTCTAGATGAACTAAACACTATTTCATATTTACATAATTAGTGGTCTATATAACCATGAAAATTTTCAATTCTCCTTTAACAATATCATACTATATCAAAATAATAGTAATCTCGATTATATATGTAGTTCATGGAAATTATTGAAAATCTGTTGTTTTAGTAGGATCAATATTTATTCCATCTATAGAAATAATGGGACTGAGGAATGAATTTTCTGTAACCAAAACTCACACTTTATGAATTACCCAAACAATTCATTTTAATATAATGTTTCAAAAACTAGCCTTATATTACATTCATGATCATATTTACTTTTAGAATATACCAAAATTTCATCAATAAACACAACCAAAAACATTTCAAATAACACAAAAAAAAATCTATTCATAAAATTCATGAATATAGAATTAGTGTTAGTTTACCCCAAATAAATAACAAAAAAATCATAAGGTCTATAACTAGTAGAAAATATGGTATTTGGAATATCTTCTTCTATGAAATTAAACTGATTTTACCCTGAATTCTAGTCATTCATAAAAAATATTATGCTCTTTAGAGATGATCAAACAAATCATCGATATAAGTTAAAGGTTACTTGTTCACAATAGTGATGTTATTCAAGGATCTATAATCAATTCAAAGTATCATTGAACCATATTAATTTTTAACAAACAATACTAGAACACCCCATGGTGATGTTCTTGGTCGAATGAATGATTTATCTAATAACTCCTTCAATTCCTTCTTTAAATCTAAAAGTTTAATTTGAGCCATTGGATAATGGGATTTTGAAATTTTCTTAGCATTAGGAACTATGTCAATAATAAATTATACTTCCCAATATGGTATAATACTATGAAACTCGTTAGAAAAAAAATTCAACATACTCATTTCTCAATGGCACATAATTAATCATAAGAGTTCCATTGTTTTTAAAAATACGATCAGTGAAACATTATTACCAATATTTTAATACCTTCTTAGTTTGCAGATATGTAATGAAAGTTAAGTGTCTATTCTTGTACACAAACATAATATCTTTATGAAAATCAACTTCATTACCTCTACATTCAATCTTATCATAGTAAACAAAAATCCAATTCATACCCAAAATAACATCAAATAACACTACTGGAAAAACAACATGGTTTGAAGGTATATTGTTTCCACATATAAGGATAGATATATTATTATAATTAATTTCATCCATATCATTTCCCCATGTGTTTTTACCATAAGTTTTGGATTAAATTTTTGAGATTTAATTTTCAATTTAATAGAAAATTTATTAGAAATGAAATATTTTGTAGACCCTATATAAAATTAAACATTAGAATAATTGTAAAAACCAAACAATGTACCCGATACCACTTCATATCATGGACTAACATCTACTGAAGTAGTTATAAATTATTTCACCTCACCTTTTGGCATATAGTATTGCTACTTCCCACCTTTCAAATTATACATTGGACACTCATTTGTGTAATGACATATCCAATTACACTTAAAATAATATACTAACTATAAATAAAAAATAGCTTACAAATAACTTGATCTTTTTTAATATAGTTTCGATCCTTATGCCTTATTTTAACACATCAGAATCACATGCTATAATTCACAAGGCATTATCCAATGTGTTTTGACAACAATTTTTACATACTATAAACATAATTTTCTTACCATTAAAATTTTCAATGAATTATTCCCTTTTTCATTCTACCTAGACATCTTATACTACTATTTTTTTTTGAAGAAAACATGATCATATATAAACTATATTTCCACCCACTCCACACCTCGAACAAGTTTTTCATAACTTTTGAACTCACGAGAAGCCAACACCCTTTGATAATTTTTATTTAATCTTGAGTGAAAATGATTTATTTTAATATAAATATCTCTAATGAAATTTGTATTGAACCATTATAGTTGAGTAATTTCACATCATGTGCATCCATTGATTTCTTATTTTTCCTCAATTCTAAGAATTTAGATTCTATCCTATGTCGAACAATCATAAGAATATATTTCTCAAGAAATATATTCCTAAATTCATCATATTCTATGGAATCAATCAATTTAATATCTCAGATATTCATAACCATCAACCACCACTGATCACATTCACTTTAAAATGGTAAATAACAAGAAATTATTTTATTCTCATAACATTCAATGACATGAAAAATCATTTATAATGATTTAATACACTCTTCCGCAATAATTTGGTCAGATGATGCTCTGAATGATAGAGGATGTTGCCTCATGGGATAGTCCACTACATAAATGTTCTACTATGGTTGATCTGGTTGATCTGGTTGGTCGGTCACATTGATACCACCACCATTTATAGCCATAGTCATTTGTTCCATCACAAGAACAAAATAATCAGTTTTGATTCCAACCATCACAGGTTTGTTTTTAGAAGGTTGTTTTCCAATGGATATAATATCAGCACATCTTCTATATTTCATCAATAGAAAACCATTCTGAATAATCATATCTTAGATGAATTAATAGGCTAATCTTAAAATTCTATATAATTTCATTTTGACTATAAAGTAAAAAATCATTTATGGGTTTTCAATTAACAATTTCATAACCCCAAATGTTATCTAATCCAACCTTCGATACCAACTATAAGCCCCAAACATAAAAATTATATAATCTTGACTAAATTCAAAAATTGAGATTTATTCAAATTGAGGATATTTGTAGTGTTAAACTATTATAGAATTTTTCAATATATATTACATAATATGTCAAAATATTATAAGGTAAACACTTCTACACACTATTTATATTATCCAAAATAATAAAACGTCATAAAATAAAACAAGTTTTTTCTAGATAACAATAAAATTATCATTCATCATGACACCCACTTGTCTTTTACCCATCCTTATTCCCATTAAGTATATTTTAAAAAAATGTTATGGGCATAAAAAATATCATTAAGGGAAATAAGATAAGAAAATAAAATATTAGTCCATTAATACTTATAAACCCATCAAATAATAGTTTTCGCCAATAAAAATAAATGAAATCTAACATAACTCATCAAAACATAAGACTTATTAAATAATCATACATGTAATATCTCATAAACGATCCTTTTGGGATCTATTTCATAATTTCATTGTATATGTCATGGATATCATAGGGGGTGACCTTCATGGTTATGTCTGGAGTACCTCTCATAGTATATTCCCAAAATCATTTAGGGGAATCCTTATCTTTTAACACCATATAACTACAAAATTCTTTTGATATCTATCAAGGGCTCACCCACCCTCAGTTTATCACAAAACCACTCACATCCATAAGCAATTCCAAAGAACTATAATATAATCATAACACATTAAAACGTGTGATAGAAATATAACATTTCTACAATGCAATCACAAAATATAATTTCAATATATTGAAATAATCAATCCATACTCAAAACTATTTTCATTACCAAATTTAAAAAATGGAATATGGTATTTATTTTCCTTTTAAAATGTAACAACCTGTAGGGGAAATAAATACAAAATAATTGTACAAGAGGCAGAAATGTAGTTGTCTCCATCTACATTAAAAAAAATATTTTTCCCATAGTAAAAATCCTTGTATAAAAAGATTCATTTTGAAAACGTTTTAATTATATTAAAATACAATGGGGTTTATTATACACTGTATACTAGTTGGGTGGTTTATGACATTAAAATATGCCTCAATGAAGAGACATTATGAAAAGTCCCTTACCATGAGTTTGAATCATTACAAAATATATTTATATCCCAAAATAATAAACATATGTGAATTTATACAGTCTATTGAATCATTTTCAATTTTATGATATCTTTTATATTTATTATTTACATGTTAAGAAAATTATCTAATTATTTACGTTCATATTAGTCATTTTGTTGATATTCATTTCTTGAGTCAAAAATGAACATTATTTAATATCCCTAGTCCAAGTGATCATAATTTCATAATCCCCAAAAGAATATTTATGACATTATTATAATATTTATACATGAATTATACCTTAAAAAACAATAATGTTTCATTTGGGAAAATAAAGAACTTTATAATCATGGAGACTGTAAGTTGTATGTACGCATGAGTGGTGTTTTCCATTTTCCATTCATTGTTATGGAAAAATTTAACTATTATTTTATCATTGAATAATTATAATATCATAATTAATAACATATTAATCATTTAAATATTCATATATATATATATCATACATGTGATATTATGAAAAAAATGAGTCATATTGCTTTGTGGAGGTGATAGTTCACACGTACGCACAAAATACGTTATGATTTATATATGTATAGAAAGATAATATATAAATCATATATTAATATCATAGAATGATTAATATTTCATTAATATAACAAATTAATATTAATACCATTATTATAAATAGTCATGATAGACATTTATGAAAAATGAATTAGATCAGATCGTGGAGCTGATAGTTCACACATAAATATGAACGATTAATTCCATTCCTTTTTATGGAAGTGGAGATGAATTTATATGATGATATTAATATATTAAAATAATAGTACAATTAGGATTCTATATTCATTACCTCATTAGGGTTGTAGAATAAATGAATGAATTGGAAGATGGAATAAAATAGAAATAATTATAGAAAATGGTACCACTTCTTAGATTGATCACCCCTGAAGTACACCTTAAAAACTATATAGAAGGTGTTATGCCTAAAATAAATCCTCAAGAACATGGGGATCGACTATAGGATGGGTTTTGGGTAAATATTTTGTAAACCAGATGGTTCCTTAAGAATGTTTATTATATAATATTGGGAACCTTTTTATCAGAGAGGGGTGGGGAAGCCTTGGAAACTCTTAAAATATTATATTAATATAATTTTTTTTATATAAAAATGACTCAAAATTGAGTTATATAGAAGATAATATGATTATAGTTCTAAATAATATCATCTAATAATTTTTATACATGTATTGGTTTTATTTTAAACTATATATTTTTAGTTGACCATAAAATATTATTTTATAATATTAATGGTGGTAATAATATTTCAAATAAAAAGAGGCTATAAATGTTACTTATATCAGGTAAACAGCCCATAAATTAAGTAATTATGAAAATTTATAGCATAAAATTTTATATTTTTTAATTTTTAAACTGTTTTTATTATTTTTAAATAATTTAATTATTTTTTTTATAAATTAACAATAGTGTAAATTTTGACACTATTTATTTTATAGAATTTAAATAAAATACAAAAAGAAATTCTGCATTGAAAAAATAATTTTAATGGACATATAATATGTAATAATAATCCATAAATTTTTTTTATGGAATGAAATATATCAATATATATTTATTTTAATATTATTGGCATCATTTTGTTGATTCTTTTGTTAATAAATCTATTAGTTCATCATCATTGTGTAACTATTATATATAATTATTTAATGTCTACAAATTATATATAAATTACCATGATATATGTTATATTTTTATATTTCTATATATTATTCATAGTCATAAATATCACTTATATAACTCGTATTTAATATTTTTTTTAATAATAAAAGACATGATTATGACATATTTTCCTTCACATTAAATAAAATGTTATAAAAGTGATTATCACACCCATGGGGTCTATAATGGTAACAATTTTGACCCAGGTGTTTTCTTAATTGAAAATAACTGTCCAATAAGTTTACTAAACGTTTTTGGTTAGTTTTATTTAATTATTAAAATTATTTACCCTTACATACCCAATTTTACCTTTAACTATGCTAAATAAAATACTGATGTTACTATTCCCTAAACATAATATTGATCATATTGGACAAAATTTAACATACTAATTACAACCATGTATGATTGTTATTTAAAATCCAATTCATTGAATTTGATAAATTATGTTTTACTCAAATACTATTGACGAGATGAGAAAATAGATTTTCATGAAGAAAACCCTTCAAAAGTTCACATAGTTTTTCAATTCCATTTCAATTTAAAATTTCGCTCAATGAAACACATTGGATTAACTACTTAAAACATAATATAATTATTCCTTTAAATCCTTGTTTAAGAATAATCTATTAATATAAATAAATTATATGAAATGTTAGTTATGAATTAAAATAGAGTACTTTTTACTATTTATTAAAAAATGAATTTTATTACAAAAATACCCAAAATTCACCCAAATTGAATTTTGATGTCCATCATCCAATGATGAAGTTTATTTTGTTTTTGATATAAAATATAAAAGTGAAAAATGACTAGATTTAAAAAAAATTCTCCATAAAAATGCAAAAAAACTAAATTTTAAAAATATTTGAGTATTTATGCTTAAAATTATATTTATTCTGCTTTTAAGACACTAAAATTTATTATAAGAATGTAAAACCAATTTATAAAAAACAATACACATAATATAGTTAGCTCTATTAATTTTTATCAATATAATGGCTAAGCGGTAAGTAAAATTGAAAATAATAATATATTATTTTTCGAATATCGTAGTCTTGTGTGAAACATAATATATCAGAGAAAATTATTGTTTCTTTTTTGGTATGATATTAAACATATCATCCACTTTTACGTAAAATTACTATCTAATTCATTAATATTAATATATATGGAAATTAATTATTCTATAATTACATGGGTTGTTAGATTCTGAATGTTTGATATGATCAGAAATATTCCTAAAAAAATATCCATAAATTATTTAATGAGTATATAGTCTACTCCAATGTCATATATTTTAAATTCGAAAAATTGTGGGCATCATCTTTTAAGAATGACGATTATTTTATTTAATAATAATAAAATATACAATGTCCCACCCTTTTTACAAGTAAAGGGACTCCTTTATGCTAACCCCAAAGCACAACATTCAATATATGTTATCATAAATATTTTAAAAAACTCTCTCCCTCATAATCCTCTAAAACATTTCCCTAAAAAAAGTTGTAAACCTATCCTTTCTAAGAGGTTCTCCAAGAGGAGATTCAACCTCCCAACATAAGTGAAATATTCTTCTTAATTATGTTATATATCTATTTCATCTACCTCATCCTAAATATTATTTATCACATTAAGAATAAAAATTAAATTATTTTGTTTAATTAAAATTTATATTGTCATTATTTAATATCATGTTCTCAATCAATCAGTTGTTATATTATTCTCTTTTATACGATAGTTTTATAACCCGCTTGAATTATGTTACATTTTTAATAGAATGTTGACAATGTAATATCATATACAACTAATATTGTTTACATTTAAAGAATTTAAGTTTTTTAAATGATAGTGTAATGGTTTTATAACAAAATTATTTCACTAATGAAATAATTTTTTAAGGAATTAAAATTTAAAAATATAAGGATAATTAATATATCCAGCTAATTCATTACCATATGTTCCATTAAATGATAGATAAACTCTATAAATATTAAAAATCATCCTTTAAACCTTCATGAACATTCTAGTGATGATTAATCATTAACCATGTAGTAAGGATCCGAACTGTTGAATGAAAACATTAGTGGAATATTGAAAAGTGGGAAAAATAATATTAACAAAGAAGTTTTATTAAATGGGTAATAAGAAATTATAAGGGAATGGTATATAATATTATAACCTTAAATATAGTTCAAATATATATTTTTAAAAAATATGTATTTGTTATATATGATTTTAGACCATGTATAGTGGAGAAAAAGTTTGAGGTAAGGGGTTTTTGTCACACTATTACAATAATGATAAATATTTAAAATTATACAATAATTTTTTCTTTTATAGTGTATATACTACCTCATCGAAAAAATATTTGATGAATACATTTATATCCATAGAATTTTATGTTCCTTATCACATTCAGTCAAAAAATATTTTGTCTTACTTAAATATTGAAAGGGGTTTTATTTAATTTCATTCTATTACATATTTTGAATCCTTTTTTCAATGTATTTATCTTAAAAATCCATGTTCTCTATATTGTATCATAAATTTTATTCATTGCACAAAATTTCTATTTGAAGGAAATTTATACTGATATTTAAATTTACTATTTGATTAAAAATTAATCTTTTTAATGTCTCTTATTTGTATCATTTTGACTTTGATTATAATTATTTGAAAATTTTTTATGTTACATATTGATCAGTTTCTCCTGATATTATCATTTCTTCAATGAAAATTTTTATTCAAAATTATGGCTGTTATTCAAATATAATTCTATTTCTCTTCGTGGGATAATTTATACTCCAATTAATATAACCAGTACAAGATATATTTTCTTTTTATAGAAGTATATTTATAATTATTTTATAAATTAAATTTTTCCTATTCTAAATACTTTAATATTTCGTATTCATCACTCTAGATTTTATTTAATGATGAAATCCAACATCATTCAATGATTTCAATAATACTATATTTTATTGAATATTTAATGAAACTTGTTTAATTCCCATATGTTAATTTTGATGTTATAAAAATATATATAATGACAGAGGATTATAATATATATATATATATTCATAGCCTAATTTTATAATTAATAATAAATATATATAAAAAATGTATGACTCAGTTGAGAAATATTTTGGTGTATTTCGAATCATGGAAACAAATCAAACAGGTCCAAAGGTAAACTACATAATCTCCCACTATGTTCTTAATAACTAGAATCCATGTCAGTGATATCATATGTAATAAATTTCATTAGAACAGAGGATAGGTTTAACATAATAATGGATGATATGATATTATTTGTGAGGGTCAAAAAGGAGGTATAAAGTAATAACATGCATATGAGAACATTAATGTAACATTTTAAAACCATAAAAATCATATCAAAGATAATAACATTCATTCATTGTATAATAATTAGTTATTCATAATACATGAATCATAAGGAAAACAAATAACATGATTCTTGTGTGTATAACATTGGAATAAGTTATAGATTTGTTCTATACACATATGCATAGATAATATTATGTTTCGGATTTCCCAAAGTACATTTATAACATGATAGTATTGGGATATCCTTCCATGAACCAAATTTCGTCCTGGAATAACAACTCATGTACCCAATTTTGGACTTGATATAACATAACATGTTTATAATGAGCTTATATTAAATTAATCACAACCTAATTCATTAAATAGAGATATAGGCCTTATCCATAACATAATTAAAATCATAATTATATTTTCCATAACATAAAAATATATTCATCTTGTCATAACACATGAATTAAAATATGTTTTATAATAATTGAATCATATCATAACCAGTGTAAAGGAGATTGGTTTAATAATCATTTCACCATTTCATTGTAGCATTACTCAGGGAAAATGAATTGGTTTCATAAAAAATTTATAATGTTATAACCCATGGAAATGAAAAAGGTTTCATTAGAATAATCTTATAATAAACATAAACCATTCAAAAAATAATAAAAAATGTATCCTTGTATCATATCCCTAGAAGGGAATAGGTAACCTCAACAGATGTAATCAAATCTAGATATTTTGTTAAATGATCATTTAAATTATTTCTTGGGGAAATTATATTTTCATATTTGAGAAATCATTTTCAAAACATAAAACATTTTAAAAATAAATTTAATTTAAAATAAACATGGAACCAAATAATGGATTCTTTTATCCATTAAATGGTCCTGATGATTGGAAGTTTCATTCAGGTAATACCCATTAAAACAAAGATTCATTTAATATGTTCAATAAAATCCCTACAGGAATTTTTTGGAAAGTGACATGAATATTCCATTTAGAAAATCTTTGTACCATGTTAAACATTGTTAATTTTTTTTAAATCATAGGATAATTAATAAAAATTTTAAATTATGTATAGAAATCATGGATTTAGAATAAAGCAGATTTCTGACCAAATATATAAATAATGTTTGAATATCATAAAAACATTTTATCAATTATTTTTTGTTTAAAATTTTATAAATATAGTAATATTACATGATAACATCATGAATAGTAATAGGATTATAAAATTTATGTGTTTTGGGAGATATGTATCATATGATTTTTGTTATAAAAAACACATTCACTTACAATTTAGTCAACAATGATATTATAACATAAAATAAATACCACATTGATAACAGTGAATCATAAGACACATTAAAGAATAACATAAATTGAAATATAAAATATCAAGATTATAAATAAATTGATAATCATACATCTTAATGTGGAATTATATACACCCTTTTAAAGATTATAGGTTCATAATAAAAAGTACATCTCAAAGTTGAAAATTTTAGACAAAAATCCCTTACTACTTCGGTATATTTTGAATCAAACTCTCAATGAGATTAAGATACTAAAATGGATATGTATATGATAAAATATTATGTATAATAGTCATAAAATGCATTCAGGAAATGTTTATAAACCATATAAAGGAAACATATGGTGAATATGTAATTTTTCTCATATTAGTAAAATGTTAGATGAAATCAGTTAATGTTTTAGTAATACATTGAATCATAACCTAAATAATGTATAAAACCAATTGAAATATTAAATATTATAAAATCCATGATATTATTGATATAAAATTCCAAATTTATAATATATACACACATATAAAAATATTGGTGAGTTTTAAAATATCACCCAAAAATAATAGAGACTATAAATCCATTACTATAAGTCTAGAATTATGTCATACATGTAAAAACCTCAGGTACATTAAATATATTTTTATTATAAATCCAATTGAAAATAAAATAATAATATATTAGAACATATATTATTTCTTGATAACCATTTTTTATCGGTTATTAAAAAATAGGGTGTTAATGTTATGTATTTCGGAAAAATGATATGTTTTCATATATGTTTTCATTTTTTATTTTTTCCCTCTAAAATTGATAATTATTTAAATATAAAAACAAATTTATCTATTATATAAATATAATATATTTTCAATATATATTTATCTTGAATAATCCATGAAATTTAGTGATTGAAAATAAATACACAGTTCCTTGAGATGATAGGCCATACGTACACAAGAACATTATTTCCATTTTCATTTCATATTGACAAAAAGAATGAAATAGATATATTATAATTATATAAAATATTTAATGCCATATAAATAGTATATTATCAATGAACCCAACCTTATTACTTTCCACATAAATCAAAAACAAATCGCATTGTTTTACGAGGTGGTAGTACGTTTTAAACCCCAACGATGTTATCATATTCCAAAAAAATGGAAGTCATGAGGTATGGTGTCAAATATTAATTAAATAAGAATAATAAAATCATAAATATCATATATTAAAATTAAATTCATTATTATATCAATATTTTTGTATGTATTAATTGAAACATTAATAACATTGTTGCACTACGAAGTAATCTTCCTTAAACATGAATGATGACTTCCTAACCCATATGGTGGAAGTGGAGATAGTTGTAAGTAGTACAGATAACATGAAAAATTATATTTATATGAAACATACTGAGTATATTATATCAATGTGGTAAAATAGTAATTGAAGGATTTTGATGATCACATTAAACAAAAACACTCATTGATGGACATTATATATTCTTAGAGTATCCTCTTAATGATTGGACCAAAAATCCTTAAAGGGTTGGAATTATATCCAATATAAAGATATGTGGATTAAATTCAGGATTTTGAAAAGTTATTAGGAAATTAATTGACTGAAATTTTTTTTTTCATGATGTGATTATGAGAGGATAAGGGGTAGAATTTTTATATGTGTGGTGGGGCACACTCGTAATATTTTGAAAATAAAGTATTCCAGCCACATTTTGGTCACGCCAAAAGGCTCCAATAATGGACCATTATTTATCCATAAAACTGTAATATTGAAATATATATATAAAAGTTTTATTTTATTCGTTTTTTATTATTTTCACCCATGTATTTTTAGTTCGACCCCCCGCGGTAAACCCATTTCTTCCTTAATTACTATAATTAACATTTACTATTTTTTATATTTATATTGGTAAAAAATTATTTACCTTATTAGATTGCATAAATAATGATTATTTAAAACATTTAATGAATGTTTCCAAATTCCATATATGTAAGTTGATATTTATAATTTAAAAATAATCCAGCCGACACAATGAGAGAGAATGGTTTTAAATAGAAAAGGTTATAATGTTTAAAAAGATATTATATAAAAATTTATTATAAAATTAATTCCCATGAACTAAATTGGGTTGATGGATTTATTAATGAAGTAATTTTAAATAAAAACAAAAATAAAATATAGTTTAAATTAATAAGTAAATTTAATTAAACGATGTAACCAATTAAAATTATTTATTTTTCATATTAATTAATAACTGATAAATTTTAGGAAAACCTCAAAATTTCACACTAAGATTATAGTGACACTGATATTTAAAAAATGAATTTTATTTTATGAAATTAATTTCTTTTATTTTTTGAAAAAAATTCATAAAAAGAATCAAAAGTCACTATTTTAAAAAATAATATATCTAAAACATATCAATAAGTTACTAAAACATAATTATTTTATTATCAATCATATTTTAATATATAAATCCATTATAATTAAAATGTAGGTCAATTTTATTGTTATTCATATTGAAAATTTTAATGGTTAATTTATAATTTTCATTTTTAAATAACAATATTAATAAAATAATTTGTTTTTAAAAAAACATTGTGTCATCTATTATGTAGATCTTCCAGTGTTTCATGTAAAAACGCATAATTTTTCATGTAACAAAAGATATCAGTGAAAAATTATTTAATTGAAATAAATAATTCATAAAGACATAGTGTATTACATTTTACCCTACAATAAAATAATTTTGACCTCAAAATTCATCACACAGACACAAACAAATGAGGGTAATTATTCCTTAAAATATTCTTATGTTCCAATATAGATTCCTCAAAATAGTGGTTACAATAAATATATAGACCAGTAGAGAGGTTTTATTTCATAAAATATTCAATGTATGATCCAGAATACCCACTAGTTCATCCATATAAGAAATACCATTCTCTAGTGGTATAACCTCAGAGTTCTGTTAATGTGATTAATCCGGAATATAATTTCATCGTAGATATACATGTAACACATCCTAATCTTGAGAGGAATATTGTTAAAAGCTCCATGTGATAAGCTATAAATCTGAAATTATCACAAATTTCTAATGGACCAGTATACCTAGGGAACATTTTCAATTTCTTCATAAATCTAATAAACTTTTTCAATGGGGAAATTATTAGAAATAACATTTCACCAACTTTAAATTGTATAAGACATTTAAAACTATCAATATATCCTTTCTTCCAAATATGACCCACCTTGATGTGTTATATAATCAATTTATCCATCTCTTAAATTTTTTCAACTATCTCAGTTCCCAAGAGCATTCGTAGTCCAAGATCATTCTATAATGTTAGAGATCTACAATTTTTTTTATTGAGGGATCCATAGGGATACATCTAAATTTTTTAGTGAAACATATTGTTTTATGAACACTAAAATAGAGGAAGGTTTTTATCCCAATCAGATTTAAAATAATCAGAATATGATATCAAAATATACTCTATAATTAGAATTGTTCGATCCAACAGACCAACTTTGTGACGAAAATAAACAGTTCAAGAACTCATCTAAATATCAAAATCGAGTTGGAGATTTTTCCAATACATTTTGGAAAAACTCATATCCTAATAATACATAATATAATGTGGTACGCCATAAATCCTTACAACTTAAATTATTTATATCATATAATTATTTTCTAGATATATGTTTTCTCTAATAGAAATGATGTGTATTGACTTATTACTGCATTAGACATCAAACCATGTAAAATTATTACCCTTACATGTATTCTTTTTTTTAAAATCCATGGTGATATTTTACCATTTCTATTCTTGTATATCTAATTGATGTAAGATATCCTAATAATATTTTATTTTATCCTTAAAATTATACCATATCGAGGATTGAGATTAAACCACTTCGATATCTCTCAGTATTCCATCCCAACATAAAATCTACTTGAAATCACTATATATAATTTTAAATCCCTGGTGAATAGATAATGAAGAACTATGATCTTCTTATAATGACTCGTTCTAAAATATTTTTTGGGTGGAATTCATACATGTTTGTTTTATATTATCATTCCATCAAGATCAAGGTATAACATAGGAATATTTCTAAACATAATTTACAACTCTACATCATCCGTCTAAACCATATTAATTTTCATTTGGAAAAATTGTTGAAAATTCAATAGAGTAAGATAAATTTTTTTTCCTCCTTGGATATTTCTAGAACTATCCTTTGCAAATCCATAAAATAAGATCATTTTAAATCAACATCATGTATATGATAGCATGTTCCTTTAATCTCAAAAGCAATATATACCCTTTTTGGTTTCTCAGGATGGTATTATATTGAGAAGTAAAAATATTTAATAAACTATAACCATGTTCTTTCAAATTTATTCAACTCATTCGGTGTGAATATATACATTAAAATTTTATGATCATTATATATGTCAAAATTTTCTCATTAATGATAAATCCTTCATATTTTTAATGAGAAGAATACTAAAGCTAACTCAAAATAATGAGTTGGGTGATTTTTCACTTGAATCGTCATTTTACATGAGGATTTTTTTTAAACATTACATTTGGAATAATAAAAATCTGAACCCCATCAATGATTCATCATAAATATATTACAGACCATTCTCTATTATAGGGTAATTTAATAAACGTTTTGATAAGTAATCCTCTCTTTATTTTTTTTGACATTTTCTTCTCCTTCATCTATCCAGAGGAACATGGATCTGTTTTGAGTTAACTTTGTCATAGTATTACACAGTCATGTGAAATTCTCCAAAAAACTATCGATAATATTAAACTAAAAGAATACATCTATTGATCATATTCACCATGGTTATACTGGGGAAACATTTATTAGCTTTAGTCTATGCTATATCTACTTATATACACTATCATGAGACTATTCAACCCAAAAATGAAACCCTTTGTAACCAAAATATATAAATTCATGATTTTTCATATATTTTAACCTTATTTAGGGTCTTCAGTATAATAATAAATTGGTCATAAAGCTCTTCCGTTTACATAAAATTGATAATAATATCTTCAATAAATATGACCACAAACTGAATAAGATAATATATGAATATTATATTCATTATATCCATGAAGATAGTGAGGGAATTAGAAATACTAAATTGAATAACTCTATATTCATAGTATCAATACCATTTAAATATTTCTTCCTTGGGAATACCTTCCTTATTTACCCTCAATAAGTGATAGCTAGAATTTATTTCAATGATTGAAAAGTATTAATTTATTCACTATTGACCAAAGAAGTCATTAATAGGTTAATATTATTTATTTTATAAATTTTCATATTTTTCATATCTCTATAGTCATTGTAGAGAATAATTTATGAAAAATTATTTGAAAAAAATTAACTAGTTCATCCCATGGTAACACAATTTGTTGAATGAATAATGTGTCAAGGATTTCATAGAGTTATTTCTTCAATTCCTACAACTCATTTAGGGTTATTGAATATGGATTAATTTCAATTCGATTGTAATAAGTTCATAATTCAATTATGAAATAAAATTCATGTTTTGGTGGAATGCTAAAAAATCTTCTTAATATACAACATAAAATTCTGTCACAATAGGAATAACATCAATGTCAATTTTTCACAAAACATTTTATATAAATTTCCCTCTTGAATGGGAATTGATACCCATTAAATGTATTTCATCCCAATAATAAATTCATTTATATTATCACATTCATATACAAAAATTGGTTGTTATGGAATATAAAATGTGACTTAAATTCATTTAAAATTCATGTTGGATTGGGTAGAGAATGATAATACTTGCCCTTGATACAATAAAATTTAACTATAGGGGTGGTGAAATTATTTTAAGGAATAACATTAATTCTATTGATTACCAGATTAGAATCATAGACTTCAGTATCAGTCCTAGTACCATTAGGGGTTATCACTAAAAATTCAGTATCTAATCAATTGGGTGGTTTCTTGATACTGTTAAAAAATTCCTCAAATATGACTAAATAGATAGATCCAAATTCAATTATGGAATTACTAATTATAGACTTCTGGTAAGTGTACCTTTTACTGTGTTATTGTCACAGCCCCCATTAGAAAGAGTTTCCACATGTGATTTCCCTATGCCTCTCACCTGAAGGGGTTGTTGGAAAAAATTGCCATCATTCATCCTTGGATTTTTCAACTTGTTAGAAAAATGCTAAAACTCCTTTATTTTGAAACATCATTGTGTGAATGGTTCATTCTATGGATATTTCAAGATATTATAATTGTGGTATAAATTTATCCAATAACTTCATTATTCAAATACATGATGACCTTTCTATTTATACATAAACGATTAAATATTCCCCTTATTAAAATTTACCCAATTATTTTTCCCCAACATTGAGAATATTGAAAATATAAACTTATTCACTTGATGGTTCTTATATATTCCTTTTAATATCATATTCCTCTATTATAAAAACCATGAGATACATACAAAACTATAAATTCTATTTACTCCTTGATAGTACATCATCCAATATCTTTATATCTATTGAAGACACATATGGGTATCTCTAGTTAGATAAATGTATTTAATACACCAATATTATGATCAACTATATATTTATGTGGAATGATACTACTAGAATAATACCTCAAATGTTTGGTTTAATATTCTTTATGTGATCCTACAGATTCATTATCAATTTTCATTACCAAAACCAACTCATTCATGGACTTAATACAAAAATATTATTAATTTAAGTGTTGAAGGATTACATCATGAACTTGTCACAAACCATGTATTCAATTTTATCATGTTTTCTCATATTATTGGTATGATTCGACCATTGATCCTTTCCTCTATACAAATGGTAAAAAACCAAAATTTACTTATCATGTTCTAAAAATTTTAAAATTAATAATATCTTTTCAACAGTAATGATACATTTGTAACTACAACATGATCAGAAGTCCCCCTAAAAGTGGTTTTATGTTTTCTCATGAATAATTCAACTAAATATCATTCAATTCATTGTTCAATTTGAATTCAATAACTATCCATTGATATAGTAATTTTTTAGATAATTTCAATGTGATATAAAATCATATCTCTCATATCATTTGTATGATTTTGAGGAAACCATTTCCCTTTTTATCCCACATAGTAATAACATGGTTTCATTGGGTTCAACCCACTGAATAAAACAAAAATAATTGTTTATGCGACAATAATCATTGTGGGGGATAAAAAATGAAAAATAATATATGTGATTCCTAAATCATGATTCCATATTTATTCTATAACACCATATTCTTATCCTTTATAATTCATAGTATTCATCTATTTAAATCTTTAATGAAGTTTCACAATGATTTTGTGAATTTCAACAGCATTTCCCCTAGCATTGAAAAACATATTGTGTATTATGGCCTATTTAAAAAGATCAGGTAATGATTGAGTGTAGATTAATATTCCCTCTTTCTAGTAATTGCCTATTAGTACCTCTATGCAAGATCCACACCCACTTTTAGTATCGAGAATCAATTTTCATTTTCTTCGACACCACTCGCTCTATCCATTTTCAAAATAACATTATATTTTTAGATACATTTTCTTATCCGTAGAAATTTCCATGATATTGTCAGATAAATTGATATTTTTTTCTCCCATGTCTACCCTTGATATGCAATAAAGATCACTCACATGTTATGAAGATGGGTGTTAGGTAGGATTTATCTTGTCATGTATCGTGATTGAAGTGGATTTCTAGTAAATGATTAATAATAGTTGTGAAAAAAAATTATTATGTATCTAATATTTAAACCAAAAAAAATTAAGTTCTTCTGTGTGAATTATTTTTATATGTATTGACTGTTAATATAAAATGATTTAACACAGATCGATTTATTTTTATTTTTTTCCTTAGTTTTTTTAAAGATATAATTAGTTTTTTTTATTTGGATATAAAGCATAAAACGATTGATCCAAAGGAAAAACATTATAAACTAAAAGTTTCATGAGATAAACATAAAAGGTTATGGATATAAAAAAGTTTCATAATATATGAAAAAATATGAATAATTTCCATAATAATATTTTTTCTCTATATTATTATAAAGATGATGCTCACATTAACATTAACACCTTAATACTTGAATATAGAATTCTACCCTAAATGAAAATTTGTTTGATGATAGATGTTTTAAGAAACACTAAACTAAAATGAGTCGCAACACATACAAATAACCATAAGTAAATAAAATTATAATAATGAATTATAATACATAAATATTTATTATCTTATTTTGTGTGGTGAAACTTAATGATTATAAAATAAATTATTAATGAGAAATGATTAAAATACTTTAATTTCATAAGTGATATTTTTTAAATATTTGTTTCTTAAAGTGATCAGTATTTTTTAAGTTAAATTTTTACCTTATAAAATAGCTTAATTTTAAATATTTAAATGTATAATGTAATATATTGACACACAAATTGATATGAAATAAGATTAAGATTGTATAGAGTTTAAATTTGTAATATTTTTTTATAAAATCATTTTTTATTTTTATTTTTTTATTTAAAACAGAATTTAAAAAATTAATAATTGGAATTTCATAAAATTAAAATTATGTTTTATTCATCATGTTTGAATTATATTATGATGATTTTGTTTCGAAAGGGATTATTTTCATGTTATAGATGAAAAATACCTATTTTAGAAATACTTAATCATTTATGGCGTCCCTATGGTTTAATAATGACTTAAGAATTTTTAAATAATTTTTTCTTGATGAAAAATAAATATATGAAATAAAATGAATCATTTAAAACATTACATTGAATATAAAAACAAATACTTACATTTTAAATCCTAAGTCTATTTTTATTCTAAAATATTACAATTTTAATCCTTTCCTTAAATTGTATAATTTAAAATTTATATTTCTTGTTATTGGGTTTGAAGTCAAATTACACTAATTTGATTATTTATAAACCAATAACAAAATTGGAATCACGTTTTTATAATATTTATATATTTTTATTTATTTGCATATAAATAATTTTTTCTAGTATGGTTTATTTTTCATACATATATTAAAATTAACATTGATATGATTTGGGGATAGACTATTGTAATATATATTAAATAATTTTAATATTAAAAATATAAAATATTTCCCATTTTATTTTTTTATCATAATGAATATTTACCATGGTGAAAAATATCTAACTATTCAGGTTAAAAGGGTATGTGGTAGAGTCTAACAATGATATAACGAAAAGAATTCCACTATAACATGTCTAAAATTAATTGGTTTTAGGTACTAAGAACATATATTATTCTATATTCAAAAAATATTTCTATATTTTTCGACTTTCCCATTAAAATGAACATTTAATTTTAAAGCTAAGGATATTTACAAGGGTTCAACTCCTCTTACTTATAATATGAAATTTATTATTCTCAATTATCCCCACCCAATTCTCCAATATATTTTCCATGATGTCTTTAAATATCTTCATAACTCCATTATATGTTTTATAGAGGTTCTTATATTCCCTAATTAACTATACAATAATCCAAAATGGGTTTTCTAAAAGAGATTATCCAAGGAAGAGTTTTATATTATTATTATTGAGAGGTTTTAAGTGTTATTCTCCATAATACTCATCCAATTATTCAATAACCATCCAAAAAATATTGAAATTAGTTTATATATTAGTTATAAATGATTTTTACATTAACGATACAACCATTTTATTTCTTTTTTCCATTTAATGAAAAATGAAAATTTCTTCCATGTATTAAAGCAGACTACCACATCCATGAAGAAATGCACTTTGTTACTCATAAAATCCTATCATGTATTGTTACATTGATGTATGTAATTAATATATATGTTATTTTTGTAATAATTAATATTATTTAATGGAAAATTATTATATAATTTCATCCCCTCCCATCCATTAGAAATTTTAAATATTTTTCATTTGTACGTGGAAACTATCACCTCCAAAACGTGATGTAATTAATTATTAGTAACTTTTTTGGATAGAATAAAAAATAAAATAATAATAATGAATAATTATTCTTTTATTAAATAATTATTATACTTTTATGAGTAAAAATTTTCTAATATAATTTTTTTACTTACGTTGGAAAATAGAAATGTTTGTCATGTGTACTTGTGTATTACCGCCTCCAAGAGCAATGTAATTCATTTTTAAAAAAATACATTCATTGTATTTTATTTATTTTATAAATATGATATATTTCTTGATTAATATTTTATATCTGGAGAATCCATTAAAATGGTTCAATGGCCAGAATTCCTAAATCAGGACATGCATCAGAAACAAAATATTCAACTCCAAAATATTTAATTTAAAAAAAACATCTGAGTAGTCACTAAAATGTATATATGAATAAAATATATCAATAATTATATTTATAAATATGGGTCTATTTGTCAATAATAAATGTTAATTTATTATCTACAATTTTGGAATGAATCTAACCAAGCGAGTATCTATGGTAATTTTTTATCCTCAAGTACATTTAATTGAGATATGTTACATATTATCAACCAATTATTTTGATCCTGGTGTTTCTACTTAATATTTGAAATATGTTATCAAGATTCATTCATTATTCATCTTAATTAAATTTCCATTTATGTTTTATTTTTTCATTATTTTTTATTGAAGTTTTATATTCTTTGTGTTACATTATGGTATAATCAAACTCTTAATTATGATTGTGTATGATTCATAATCCTTTTAGGGTATATTATGTTTTTAATCAGTTAATCCAAAACTATTTTTATCCAGTTATTATTTCATGATTTTTCATGTATTCATATCATTTTTCCTCTCCTTGGATAACATGTCATTGTATAGAATATTTATAAGAAAATCTTTCATTAACCAATTTTTGGTTTGATATCATTCCCTTTAATATATGTATTCTTTATTTTGTTCCTATATAATTATTTTATATACTTCACTGATTTATCATTACTATTTTTTTTGTAAATTTTACTTTCCATTCAATGGTTCAAAATTCATATTTTATTTATTTCATAAAGGGTTCATTTTTATCATTTAGTAAAAACATGTGAGAAAATATCTTTTAAACTTTTTATATATAAATAAATTTTCCAATACCATGACATCTTCTTATTTTATAGATTCTTTTTTATGTTATTATTATTTTTATAAGTAATATATACACCTATTATTATATTAATATTTAAATAAATTATATTATTTTCATAATATTTTTTAAGTGACTTCATTTCACTTAATTATTTTTGCAACATACAGTCCATATTTTCTTACGTAATAATGTATTTCATTCAAAATTTCAATATTATAAATTATTTTACAAATACTTTTATGAATTTTTATATTAAATATGACATGAAATATTGATGTGAATTATAAAATTTTTCAATATGATGTCACACAAATTTTAGTAATTTATATTTTCAATGTTATTTTTAATAAACTAAGTTTAATAAGAGTGTAATTTTTACAATTTTGATCTTTTAACATGGGTCTATGATGAATTGAATCATTCCTAGTGGAATTGAATCAAATTTGGTAGTTTTTAGTTTTATTATGTGTAGGAATATTTCATTTTTTAACACATGTTGTGCCTGAGGCCCACCTTAGTGAAATAAAAAGACAAAAATGACAAATGTTAATTAGTGACCTTAAGAATAAGGAACTACAAATATTAATATAAGTCATATCATGAATGCCATAACCACATAATTGGTTAAGGAATGGGGGGTTCTAACATATCATAAAAATTTCCTCTATAATTTTTTCGAGACATCATTGTCGTTATTCCTAGTCTCGGTGCTATCAAATCCAATATTTTTGTGATGGGAATCAGCAAGAAATTGTAAAAGATTTTTATATCAAAATATGGCCAATATTACAACAAATATTGATGGTATTTGGTTATTTCAAATTGAAAAACATGTTCCATTTAATTTAGTGAGTTATTTATGTGGTTTTCTCCTAATATCTCCATTGACATCCCTTTTTCATCCCCATCCCATCAGTAATTGTGAAATAGATGAATCAATGGTGTTGTTATGAGTAAAAAATGACAATCTTCTATTTTTTTCTTTAATTATGGATATATCTGTCAACTTCCAGTATATTTGAATCAAATATAAAAAATTATAACCCCCCCTTTACTCAGATCTTGATCTAGCATTGACGGAAATATGATTTTCATTAATTCTATTTGGTTATAATCAAATGTAACCAATTCCTTTTGGAATTTTATTTTAAAATCCTATTTGGATTAATTGGGATTATATCTATGGATTATGTTCAGTAAAATTTTTTAGCATGAAACATGATTTAGGTATTGATTCATGAAACCTACTATCTATTTGAATCAATGTGCTTTAGGTTGGATGTACCTTATCTTTTACATCTCTATTGTATGTTTGTTGAATGATATTTATCTTATGTGTGTGTGTATAGAGTGACACCATTGATTAATATTGATCACATGTGTGTTCATGATTATCCATTGAAACTCAAACATGATTTGGATCACATATTTTTTTATTTGAGCCTTCAAAAACTCATTATTGATATTCTATTTTTTATAATATGTGATATTATATATTGTGTGTGATTATACAACCTATGGATGATTTTACCTTTATTTAATTGAACATCTGGAAGGTCATTTCATGGATAGCCCTTTGAGGGAGAGAATGTGTGACATTCAAGTATCATGTTTATAGAACTATACATTGGGTAAGTTTATGATGGTCTTAAGTCATATCATGAGTCAGTGGCATGATATAATGGCCTTGTATCCTATCCAAAATTACAGATTGGGTATGAAAACCTTGTGTAATGGATCGTGATAGAGACATAACATGATGGCCTTTAATCCCAAACAGTTGATTTTTGGATATGTGGTTTGATTGAAATATATATATGCCTTCTGTTTGATCCATGTTCATGATTACTTTCATGAACTCCATTACACCATGAAATAGAAACTACTACATATTGATTTTATGGTATCCTGGTTACTCTAAAACCAATCAGTACCTGATTTGTTATCAATTTTATGAACATTTATATGTTGTCATTATCTACATATCTAATGAATATATAATTATGATAAATTAAAATTAGGGATTACATTTTGTGTTATTCTTACACCCTATATGGGAATATTAATTCACATGAAGACATCATGAATAGGGAATTGGAAATGGTTTAGTTCCTCATAATTGGGAGATGTGAAGATGAAGTATGTTTTTCATATTAGGTATTATAATGGAATAAAATTTGATGCTATAATGTCTTTATCTATAACATGTTTCATTACATACAATATATCATGACCAACCACATTATTTTCTATGTTCTACAAATCTGTTTGACTGTGTTATACAAGATAATACATCTATTATAGAATTTGACATTTTTTGTTTTTTTTTACAATTTTCATAATAATAATTATCTTGTAGGTGTTATAATTCATTGCTTTTTATAATAATTATATAATCTTCCAATCTCATTATTTGGACCCTTTATTCTATACAACATCCTATTTCATATGAAAAGGTGTTCATGAGTATGTGTATGTCACTCGATTTGGAGAGAGTGATTTGGATTGGGGTGTAACACAATTGTATCATTATAGGTTTTATTTTCATTATTCATGATTTGTTTACTAAAAATTTATAAAGGAGTTCGGTTTTGTAGATCTTAGGTAAGGGATCCACATAATTTTTTGGTCTGTACTTGTATGATAGCACTCTGAGTTTGTGATGATGGGCCAATTGATATAGTTGTTGATGTACTGTATCATAATCATCATGTATGTGTTGTGTTTTTAAAAATTATGTAATTTTTGTGTTCTCATGTATCATGATGAAGAATAAAGGATCACATGTTAAACACATTCTTCTTTCTTTATATGCATGGTAATTTTTTTATTAAATTTATTAACCTATTCTCAATGATATAGTGATAAAATTTATGCACATTTGGATTATTTTTAATTTATAATTATTATATTTATATATAGACATTATTTTATGTAAAGTGATGGTTTAGAATTAAGGGAATAGGCATTGGGTAGTAGTAGTATAGTTAGGTCTTATCAATTTGGTTAGACTCCTATGATATGTAATTCAATAAACAATTATTGTTGGTGGGTATATACTATTTGAGTTGATAAAAAAATTATGATATTATAGGAGTTATAATTGTATATAGGATTTGTTTTCATATTTTCCACAAAGAATATGACTGGAGGCTCCACCTGGTGAAGCAATCCAAAATAATTCCATTAGGGAGAATGCTCATATTACATCACCGGATATGAATAAAGATATAACTAGCAATCCATTATTCCTAATATAGTTGTTATAATGGTGGAACCACTCAATATAGGGGTGTTCAACATATTGTATGCTTAGTGAGATAATCTTAAGAAGATAATTCATGGTTACACCCCAGACATCAATCCCTATAATCGACTATCCTACGAGAGAACTGTAGATACTTTTAATTTGATATACTAGATTGGCATCATTGAAGGTATCATCAATATACTAGAGACAAACAAAGACAAAAAAAGTAATTTTGGAATCCATTATCCTTCAGGGACCCTCAACAAGATGGCCATGTGTTGTAAACCATGTTGGTATATGTGTGGTTCTTAAATGGATGATTGAAAAGGACCTTTTCTTTGAGGATTTTTCTCCTACAAAAATAATTTGTGTCACACCTCAAAGTTTAAGATATTAAAACATGGGGAGAATTTCATTCTTTTGTTAACTTGTCAATTAATTGAGATGTTTTTATTCTCTTACATTATAAGGGTAATGAAGGAGAAATTTATTGAAAGATCAAGATCGGACTTTTCCAATAGTAAGGTTGTCTAGTTTTTTTCCTTGGCCATTAAAAAAATTCATAGCATCTTCCCAATTCCATTAATATTGATAATGTTTTAGATGATGTTATATATGTATGTATCCTCACATATATTAGAATATTGGATAGATGATTTCTCAAATATTTAGTGTATATATCTTCATGTTCCATGAAAAAGTATTACATGTAGTAAAAGTAGGAATGTTTTAGGATATCCAAACATATAACTATTTCATCATCCCCCACTGTGGGGGATGTTGGTTCATATTGCTAAAACAATAGACTAAGTGAGAACTATAAAATATTTCCCCAAAAATAATCAATGTAACTATTGTCAATGTGGATGTATAGGGATTATTAATATGTTTAGATTGATTTCATTCTATATAGGATGCCATAGGGTTATGTGGTGTATGCATACTATAACCCAAGGATTTAGCTATGGTCCCCCCTAACCAGTACAAAACTCAAAGACGTAAATTACCCAAATTTCTTATACACTTTTAGGGAAGGCTAGAGGTAATGTGAATGTTAGTTTATGGTATTTAAACCTGAATCCATCATGATGGTGGAGTGGTACCATCAACTATTAAAGGTATGGTCTTTAAAAAGACTCCACAATCTTCAACCTTGTTTGATATAATATCTTCTAATTCATTTATATTTATTTATGATTTTTAAATTCATTATTCCACGATAATGTTTTCTTCTTAGTAAATTCTCTGTAATGAAAACTGGAGAAGAATGTGGATCCAATCTATTAAAATCCATAATATCAATTAATAGTTTTTGGATATGGATATCTATTATATTACATGATTATATAGATTTCTAGATTCTTTGTAATCTTTGGTATGATCTAGTTGACTAGTTACTGTGAACAAAACAATTTCTATATGAGATGAGGGTCATTTATTATTCCTAATAGAGATATTATTTTTTCACCACTGAATAGGATGTTGTAGTATGTATAATGGGGAAATATTTGATTTAGTTTATAACTATCATGGAGAGAATACCATGCATTGTTCATATAGTAGATCAATAAGTCACTCCCTTATCTTTCCCTCTAGTGGTGTATCATTTCTAGTATTTCATTGAAAAAACAATTTATAGACTTCCGTTTTAAATAAGAATTGATATTTAGATCCAAATCAAGACTATAGATAAATCTATACTGATTCCCCTATATTATATTACCTTAGGTGACTTTAATGGACTCGTAGTGAATAATTTGAATATGGAGGTTAATGAGTATATCATATGGTAAAATATACCTTTGGAGATATAGTGTTCATCATGACTAATTTTAATGATAGTATATTGTTTTCGGTGTACTACATGATACTGAAACAGGTTACTAGGATGAATAGATTCTAATTGTTGATGATATTATATTTTTTAATAATCTCTGAGGATCCCATCAGTTCTCCAAGAATGATGTATAACCAGGATACCACTAGAATCAAGTTATAGAGGAGTATATTTATAAGTTAATGTTCATAAATAGATTTACATTTTATGAGAATATTTTCATTCCATTCATATGGAATAAATTCTACAGTGATTTTCATATATCTCATTAACAAAATAATTTACAATTATCTTGACTTGTTTATTATGTTTTTTGTTGATAACATCATTATGTAATGACAAACCATAGTGATAGAAGATAGACTCAGGGACATTATTATGAGTAAAATTTGAGGGCATTGAATCTAAGTCATGATGTCAATGTATTTTTTTTAGATTCTGGAGGAATTTTTTCAAACTCATGTAATCTCTAAGGAGAGAATTTCTATATAAGTATAGATGGTAGGAGAAATGATGTCTTGATAAATTCATCGAAATACGTTTGAGATAAAGAATTTATTTGGATTAATTAGGAATTATAGATGGTTCATAACGAACGTCCCCCGTTTAGATATAGCAACAATAGTGATTGCCAATATAAGGTTGATTTTTTAGTGGTTACATCAGTTGGAATAATCATCATTGTGGTACTAAATGATTTTGTTGATAACTATGATCCTAATATTGTAAATTCATATGATTTGATATATATTTTCCTAAATTTCATTAGATGTTGGTTTATTAGTTTTTCTTTATGTTGTGGGATTAGTAATTAGATTAATGTACCCATATGAAAGGACCCCAGGAGTGGAATATCATCATACATGAATTTATGTTTGTAGTTTTTGTCCATGATGTAAAAAATTATCTCCATTGTATCTATGGAGAATGAATTTTCATATAACCATACCAAGAAATGTCTTGTAACATATTCTCTCATTAGGACATGAATATCAATTATAATATTATGGTGGAGATTCTACATACATTCTATTTGAATATGGATTATGTTTTAGGGAACAATTTTTTTTAATATTCTCTTAGTAGGAAAATAGATGAGAATTGAACAATACATGTTTTCATTGATTTCACTCTGGAGAACTACCTTCACTTGTTAATATGTGCTAGTGCCACATTTGTTTCCCCACATTCACTCATTCCAAATTCTAGTGGATTTCATCACTTGCAATGAAAATGCCAGCTACTTGATATAAATGGGATTATGGGATGTTGGATCGTCCTTCCATGGAATACTCTTTGAAACATGCCCCCTAGTAAAGTTATCCCTAATTGATTTTGGTCATTTTTGTTGAACCAATTCCTAGTTTCATATCTTTTTTTATTCAAATTAATTACAATGCTTTTGTTTAGACATTCATGTGGGTCTTGAATGTGTATCAACCTTCAGTCGGGATAGTATCCATGTTATGCATCACTACATGTTTGGATGCTAGAAACATTAGTCACCCATATATTTCCTCATCAGAGTGAAACCCATAAAAGCAACTTAGGCAAGGAATCAATTGTATTATATTTTTTTTCATAATGTATATAATTCCATAGGTGTATATCTTATAAGGATTTCACCTTAGGAATCATGTGTCTAGCTTGAGGTAGTTGACTAAATGTCGGAATATACTTCAACGCATTCACATTAGGTATCATATGTTTATCAAGACATATGTATTTGGGGTCACATAGTGGAGATAGAGGAAGGCAGATTTGGACATCCCCTGGAGGAAGATTAGGAATCCTATGGATGAAGATCAAGGAGGTATGCCCCTATATGGGGACACCAAAAAGTTTTACTGATATTGGGGGTCAAAACTCATAGTTGAGGCAGATCTATGGAATGATTCCCATAAATAGTAGATGTCACACTAGGAAGGTATATGGGTGCCCTGTAGGGGTGTAACCAGAAGGTGTGTCCCATGAAGGAAATATGTATCACCATTATTATTTATCAAAACACCCATGTAGTTGGATCATAGATATTCATCCATTGGATGGTGGACATAGGTTTCCCATCGGTTGGGATTGAACCTCACTGAGGTATCCTGCATACTGTATTCATAAGGATGATATCAAAACCCGTGTAGTTCGAAGCCATAGTTCAAGATCATGTGATGGGACCCGTAAATGCAATTTAATGAATTGTATTAAGGATACACATTTCATAAAGGAAGCATCAATATGTGTTTGTTGATTAGGATTTGCGGGGCCTACACATTAAGTGTAGAAGCCCCCACCCCCTCCTTGACATTATCCCATGTGGGAGGCAAAGTGGCATCTGATAATGATATTTCATGGTGATTTTTTTTTTGAATCTCACGGGATAATAATACAGTTTTATTTCATTTGTGAAGGATGTTGGTGATAGTAAATTTCCCATTATATAGTGTATACATAAGGGACTCACTCTGTACTTCTTTATCCTTACATAACCATAGCGCATTCACACTTGGGATCTATTGTCTATAGAAATTACAATGTATTATAATGGATTGGACTATATAATCATTAGATAATTTTTATCGTGTCTATGATGAGATGAAAAATGAATTATCAAACTTATTCTATGAAGAAAAAGGTATAGATGTTAATGAACAAGTGGTTTAAGAGAAGCCTCGCGAGGGATAATATATTTTCAGCATGCATGTTTGCAGTCCTGTGAGCAAGAGGTGCATGGATGGTTAGAGTATTTTGCCCAATGGGTGAAAAAAAATAATGATTTTAATCAATGAAAATCAAATATATTTAATGTATAGTTTATATTAATACTATAGGATTGTGTGAAAGGTCAAGGGTGTGTTCCTATGGTGTCTTTTCATGCACAACACTTCGGCTGAAAAATTATTGGTGATGATTAAACAAATATTTTCCAATCCAATGTTGGACCCATAGGGAACCTATTATGAAAGACATCCTACCATGATTTATCCATGATATCAAGATTTTTTAGATGATTTTTCAGGAATGTGTTAGAGCATCTCTCCATCATCTGGTGGATAACCGTAATGAAGGGGGTGAACTTATACGTATAGCCAAAATCATCGAACATGGTCATGCAATATTTTTTGGCATGGAAGAGGTATTCCATTTAGTTTCATAATCTTATGTGGTTTTAGTCAACACAAGGTAATGTTTAATATACAATTTATTAGAAATATTCTTGCACATGAATTGTTTTTGTTTCTTATACAATCGATATCTTGCGAGCGGTAGCCTCAGTGACAGGAGGCACCTTCATGAATTTGAAAATAATTACATTTCACATGACACACAAGAGGCATTAGAATGGATTGGGTTCCTCACATGTAGAGTTTGTATCATTCAAGTGGATGCCTTGAAGATCTGAATGCCCTTTGGTAAAAGAACATTGATTTTCACCACCTTTGGCATGCAAGAGTATTGTGCATGAGGATTGATCTTGCATGATTATGTGGGATCTTACATTCACCTACCTTTGTGTTCTTCAAATTATTCATTGAGATAGATGATATAATTTGTTTTTAATGATGTTTGTATGAACCATCTAGTGGATTTATGTGCCAAAATCCCCCCTAATAATTTGAGCTGAATGGGGACCAAAAGGTCGGGATTTAAGGGAAGCACTAAAGTAATGGTATAATTCCCATTAGTACATGAAAAATATTCCATTGGGTTAGAAATGCATGTTATTACTGAAAATACCTATTTTTCGGTATAAATATGATGAGGGGGAATTGTATAGTACCTTTGAATTTTTTTTGATAAACTACTTTCCTCTCATGCGCGTATCTTTGGCCTTCTACATGGAAAACTGGACCTACTCTGATTCATTCATGTAGATATTCTATCTTTCTCTCACCTTATTTTGTAATAATATCATCATTATTTGACATTTTCACGATATTGTGGTTAGTAGTGATTATAAATTTCAACAATTACACTTCTACCTTGAATGATACATTTTTTGTGCACTCTCTCAAGACATTTAAGGAATTCTTGAAAAGGACGGTCATAAGAATCCATCCAAGACTAAAGCTTCTTCTAACACTCATTAATATTTCATCACCATAAATCATCATAACCCTCAGTCAAGTATAGACTTATCGGGAAACAAAATGATTATTTATATTCTATCAAAGTCAACGGAAATTTACCCACATAGTTTTTATCTCCCAATGAGGAATTTTTTTTGTCATACAATGTAATAATCTTATCCTTTTAGGTTGACACTCTATGAAAATGGTTCTCACACCACGAAGGACATAAATTCATGAACATAAATTTTCATGGTTTTCCTTATAGGGATAATGGGTTTGTTTTTCTTTTGGTAATAAATAGGTTATATTGGATTGTCTTTTGGGAGCATCTATAGTTAGAAGAATCCCCCTCCCATTACACCATCACAATTTAATGATTTATATTTGAAAAATAAAATTGGTCGGTATAAGGATTGGGACCCGAGGATTGGTGGAAACTTCACATTCAAATGGGTGTTGGATTATTGGGTATGATACATGTTCTTTGAGTATGAGGCATATATTTCTAATATAGGGAAATAAGAGGTGGTGTAGAAATCACAGTTCCACCTTTACAATCAGCATATGTTTGTGTCAGAGCTCCAAAGTTGATGGTCCCCGGATATGAAATCATTTCATCTTTATCATGGAAAAGTCATCATCAACTTGTAGGACATTCATTTCATCAGTGACATGAAACTAGTGAGATTTTAGTATGAATAGTTCATCTTTTCAGAGAACACATCAAATGATAGGCATCATACTCCTCTACCAATGCAACATACTGTGCAGGTATAGAAGTAGAAGTTATAAAACACTCCCTTTTTACAGAGAAATTATTTTCAATGCATGGGTCGATATGTTTCTCATTTTGTATGTGAATGTGAGGATTCAGGTACATGGAAAAAAACTCAATTGTGTCATAGTGGAATAAGGATGCATCATACTTCATGGTCATAGAATAATGATAGTATCAGAAGTGGGAGGTAGAACTTGTTGAGAGGATGGGATCCACTAGTACGCCACATCACTTTCCATTCCACATTCCTCAGCAGTTGACTAATACCTATTAAAGACAAACTAATGGGAATACACCTAGGGATGTTGGTGATGGCTAAGATTGTAGTGGTCAATTATTTATTCAATTTGTGAGTTATCATTCTATCCAAACTCTATAGCATACGAGGACACATTGAAATGGGAAATATGCATAGAAGAATATTTTTTCTGTTCATGTTATTACAAGGATGGATCATGTCACACATCAGGGGTTATGATGTTCAAAATTCTATAATCCCTAAAAATGCTGGTCATAGTCCATCTCTGATGATTATTACTGGAGTCTGGACAGTGTTGGTGGATGAGGCTAGAATTAAGGTTCAGATTTGAATCCAAGAAAACTTTAACCTGCATAATTTTCATACTGTGGTTAGTAAAATTGTGGATAATATGTATGCTCATGAATAAAGAGTGTTTATATATAGTGTTTCATAGGTGGAGTGATAGTGTACCAGAAAAACAACCATGTTTAAATTAAACCTTACACATTGTCTTTCTTTGCTATAAAATTTTGGTGTCTTCATCAAGCGATGAAGAGAGTCAATATTGGGGTATATGAGGAGAATCACCCTTGTATCCATTGTGAAATATGGTTCATGATTGTGAATATGGTTTTTGGTGAAACCAATAAGATTCCTATAACCAATGGAAATTCTTTCCTTTCAATGGTATATGATTTAAACCGGGTGGTAGTGCATCCCAAGGTAATTCTTCAAAAGTTCATTTAGGTGGTTAAATAGGAGTGCGAAGATCTAAACCAATGAGTATATGGGTAGGCATCTCCTAGATGGTTTATCGAAACATCGACGGATACATAGGGTAGAATTATGGGGGTATGGATGTTTCAAGTTGTGGTTGAACCCCCCCCCCCCCCAGGAAGTGGGGAAAAGTCTCATAAGTGACCTCAGTGGAAACGATATGGCTGGTCCTACAATGTAGTTGATGTACCTACTGCAGCCAGATATTGATGTTGTATTTACAACTCTATTTTAGTCTAGAATATATTTAATTCATTTATTTTTACTGTGGACTTATGGAAGTAAATGATCTAATATGAAATTCAGCTTCTAAATGTTGGTCTAGAATGGATTTTTAACAATGTTGAATTTCATGGGAGGCACACATACCTGACAACTATGTGAAAATTTTCATGACACCAATGTGAATCCATCCTACCTTACCACTAGTGTGGGTGATGTTTGGTGGTGATTCAGGGCCTATAGAGACACCAATAGTTGATGATTATTGTTTGGATGTGTCAAATTTTGAGGAAATGGAGGAGTCCAATGATGAGAAATTTGATGGGATATTTTAACATCAAGGGATTTCATAGGAATGTGGTGCATCCATGAACATTGAAGATTAATTGAAGGAGTTCATTATGGTAATACATAACTCAAACACATTCTTGATCATTTCTGATTCACTATATGTATTATCTAACAGAATATTTTAATTTAAAATAGCATCTGGATAATTGGAAAAGGGTCCCCCATTAAAGGGGGAATGTGCAATGATAAGTGAGTATGATCAAATTCTCTAGCCTATGAATCAGACTGAGGCAGTTGGTGGGCTAGTCAAGGTTATGTGTAGAATCACTTTTCATTTGATTATGTCAAAAATTCCACTCCTCTTTCTGTGAATATACTTTTGATACACATAATCACTCCATTGATAAATTCTCAAGTCATTGGTATGAACATGATAAGAGTAATTTTAACTCAATATCCATTTGTTGAGTTAAATATCCAATTCATTGGTCTGGTTTTTACAAGAATATGTGTGAATGTCATATGATTGATTTACACTAAATATCCAATCATATTGACTGTATTTATATTTTTCACACATAATTATGTCGTTGATTTATCCCTAACTAAAGGATATGGTCTTTATAATATAATGAATCTCAATTTACATTCCATTGAGACTAATTTGTTGTTATACACCAAATCACTTTTATATGGTGTATATAATGTACTTCGACATAATATATCATGATTCCCTTTATTATCATGATATTAAAAAGTTTTTATTTCCTCAATTATTTTTATTCAAGTATATCTCTTTTGGTTAGGAACTCTAAATAAAATGACATTTTAAAATGTTTTAAAGATTGATTATTCTAAATATTTCTCATTAATGTCCATGTTTTAAAAATGGTTTTAGGGATTAATTTATATGGACATTAACATTTTCAATCAAAATTCCTATTAAATGTTTCAATGTGGTATGGGATACTTTGATTCTGAAGTCTATTTTAAATGGATTCTTGACAAATAGTGTTACTTTTAAATAATTTCAAGAAAAAGGGGGATATTTCACTCTAATTGTTTTGATGATTATTTTCATCTTTGTCAATATCCTTCATCATTCTTGATTCAGGTTAATATGATACAATACAATCTTCTATATTGTAAAGAATGAGTTATGTTTGACTATGGATGTGCTATTTGTATACCATTCATGGTTTGTGGATAAGGTATTAACATTTCATATTCTTGTTTTACTACGAATGTTTATGTTATATTTAAAAATTTTCATATGAATAATGCATTGGTATTAGTAAGTGACGAATGGAGCCCGCAATAGCTCCTCGATGCATCCGTAGGTCTCATGACACAAACTAATATCTTGGCACAAGGCCTTGGAAAAATCTTTTTTGTAGTCTTAGCATGAGGCCTTGGCTATGTGGTTATGATATTCTGTCATTATGCATTCCATCATTATGAAAGTGGTTATTGATATTGCAAGTTAATATTCAATTAGTATAATATCCTTGTGAATAAGTAAATGGAATTATTTCATTTTATTTTTCCCATACAATGTTGAAGTTCAAGTTTAAAAGGCTTTTGTTTTTGTTATAAATTTCCTTAAATGTTTATTCTTATTTATGAAAGTTTCCACTATATTGTTATCCTTACTAGGAATTTGAGCTCACCCCTTTTCTATGTTTTATTTTTCCCAGGATGTGAAGAAGTAATATATGAATGACCTGCAGGGATAGTATGAGGGGATAAGATTGTGGACTATGGAGACTATATTGTTGTAGTTTTCATTTTATGATGTAATGTACACTTTATTAATGTATCTATTTATTCCAAGGACACTAAATTAATCGGTCTTTTGAGACTTGATCTTTCTTTTGATCATGCCAATGTTATGTAATAATGCACCGACTCTGGGTAACTGGGGTCGGGGCATTACAGTTGGTATCAGAGAAGTTTAGTATAAACCTTGGAAGATAGATTTAGATAAACTCGGATTAGAGAACGTAAACCTAAGATGAACATTGAGGATTAGTATATAATAACTTCCTAGAATTTTGGTATTGTAGAGATTTTGTGAGTTTTTCGAGCAATACATCCCTGTATTAATACGAGATGATAGAGGTGGCTCTGGCACAGATGTACCTATGGGTAAAACACAAAAACACCGATTTGAGCTAGACTCGAACGGGAACTGGTGCACGACAACGGGCCTTGCATCACTCTTGGTTATGACACTCCTGAGGGATATGCTTAGGATAATTTACATTTTCTTTACAAACCAATTTGATGTATTGTATATATAAGATGAGAATAAATGTCCTTGGTTTATCCAAATTTGTTTCAAATTGGGAATATGGTGACATGTAAATATCTAAATGATTTTATTACTACTATTACTCACTCAATGATTTCTGGTTTTTGTCAATGGATGGATTCCAAGGAAGTCATAGTGACATTGAGAATGATGTGCATTGTGGGAACGGTGGTGGCAATGAGCAACAAAATGGAATGTTGATAGGTGTAAAAGATATCGTCTTTATACAAAATAAATTTTCCAAACATATGATAAAAAATATATATATTAACCAATTCCTGGACTCAGCAAAGAAGAGAATGGTGTTGAATGATAAGATCTCCAATAATAGAGACTATAGAGAAAGGAATCGTCAATTTCCATCATGCAGGAAATTTGGATGGAGACACCCATGAAAGTATCTCAATGGGATAGAGAAATGCTTTACATACAGGAAGGAAGGACATAAAGTGAATAATTTCCAAAGAAAAATGAAGAGTACTATGGAAGAATATAAAAATGGTCCCAAGAATAAATTTATAGTCATTTGTTGTAAATGTAGAGGACCTGGCCTTTACCCAAGTGAATGCCCTATTCTATAGGATATTTTCTTGGTCAAAGAAGAAGATATGTGAAAATAAATGGTTGGATAAATGTTTAAGAAGTTTAGTGCTACTTGTTTATGGGATTACGTTGGAATGAATTTCTATTGTATTTTAAACCCTACAGTTTTCCCTGTGAGAATGATATTTGAGGAAGTATTATCTTTTCTCTTGTGGATATAGTTATAAATAACAATTTAGCTTTATATAATCATTGGTTTTGAGGAAATTATATGTTATTATAATTTGCGATGAAATTGAAAGGTATGAGATAAGATTTGTGGTTAAATTATGTTATGGTTATTTTGAGGAAATTATCTCATTTTGGTAATGTTGTAAAATATAGTTTTTGAAAAAGGACAACACGCAGACCGTGTGACAACCCGTCACGTCCAACAAAGCTGTGGGAATCAAACCCACAACAAAAGTGTGATTGGGATTTATCCCCTACCACTGGACTACGTAATGTCCCTGGTTAGTGTGACTATTGTTTTTAGTTAAATTATTTTATTGGTCAATAATTATTTGATTTGGGATCTTATGTCTTATCAAATGAATACCCTCAGTTTAGGAAAATGATTTGGTGATTAAGTGATAAATGTTATTTTGGAAGTTGTTCACTTTGTTGTGAACAATATACGCCCATAGAAAATAGAATAGTATGGGATTTCATTTGAGGAGTAATGGTGGATTTTTATCTACGTTATTATTGGGTATTTATAGTGATTTGTGTTATTTATGGAAATGATTAGGTTAATTACATTTAAGTATGTGACTTTAAGAGTAATTAATGTCATCTAAAGATACAATATAACGTGGAATACCACATTCATATAAGTTTTGGTTTTCAATATTAGTTTGGATTATATTGAATGATTTTAAGGACAACTGATTATTGATTGGTATTTATTTAACATTCGGGTATTGATGGTTTAATTTTAGAAATTAAGATTGGTGTTTTTTTCACTAATGGAATATCCATTTAGGGGTTCATCAGATATTATACTAACCATTTTGGTTTTGTTTAATCTCTAAAGACAAGTTAAATATATAGTTTATCATATGTGGATAATGTATTTCTATAGAAGTTTATTCTAGCTCTTCCATTGTGACCAAGTATTCTTGAATAGTCATTGTTGAAAAAAAAGATTTAGTGGGAATTTTTTTTTAATGAATGAATCTCTACTTAAAAAGTAAGTATATCTCTTTATGTTCTTCTTCAATATATTAAATGAATTCCACGTCCTTATGTAATGTAACTCAAAACAAAAAATGATGTCTATTTACTTTTCCTACTGGCAGACTAATGACTGTTTGTCCCAACACAAGTATGTGATTATCTTATTGTTAACATTCTCCTGATCATGTTTTTCATACCTCTCCATAAGAACATAACACTTAGTTTATCATCCATATACATGTTTTCCTACATTGAATCCTAGTATGGGTTATCTTGGGTGACCTTTATACCGCTCTTTCTTTCATTTAAAGTGATAGTTTTATTGGATCTTTTTCCGATGTGGGACATTCCATTATATTCTCAAGAACAATTTTAAAAAAATTGGGAGGACGCAATTTATTGAAGGAGGGTAGAATGTAACACCCCAAGCTTCCACAGTACGTTTCCCTTTGAATAATGCAATGACGTGCAATGTATGCAACTTTGAGATTCTATCACACCACGACCAATCAAACTAGCTGTTATGAATAATAATACATAATTTTTGAAATTTTATAAATTTTATATTTCAAAATGGAATTTATTTTTTGATTCGTAATATCTAAACTAGCTTAGGGTAAAATTTTGGTACTTTTCAGATAACTTTCATATTTTGATGAATAGTGAAAATTACTAAATAATAATTTAAAACAACTTTTTTATTTGAAATAATTAATAGTGACAAATTATTAATTTTAGTGGTTTTAATGTATATTTTGAATATATTTTTACCATTTAATACAATTTTGGTCATTGGATGTAATTTCACATTTAAACCTGACATAAACAAGTGTCAATATTTTGATTGTTATTATCTCTTAAAAACACGATATTTGTTTTGACGACGGAAATTAATTTTTAAATTAATTAATGCAACTAAAATGTTTTGAATTTGGTAAAATATACATCATTTTTTAAATCATAATATTAAATATATCTTAGGACTAATATTTGTTATTTTTATAGAAACATTCATTTTTTTATTAATAGTAAAACTACTAAGTGATAGTTAAAAAAATGAATTTTTCAGATAACATAATTTTACCGCTTCTATGAGTGGAATTTTCTAAAATTCGAGAGACACAGTTAATATCAAGGAGTAAAATGTTGTTCAATGAGATGAAAGTAATTTTTGGTGAATAGTAACTTTTTACTTTTATTTACCACGGTTAAAGGTAAATAGGGTAATTAAAGGTAAAAATGATATTAATATTACCCTATCACGTGTCCTAATTCTATTGGAAAAATGTATCTCGTCCATAAACAACCTTAGGAGTGAAATAATATCATTTAGGACCACATTTATTAGATTAGGACATTTATTACTATTTAATTCAAAGAATAGTTAAAAGAGTTAAAATCAATGTTTATTTACTAAAACATTTTTAATATAGGGTCATACATAAGATAAATTCAATTGTAAATATTAATTAGAAATCTAAAAATATTTCCTACAAAATTTTATTTTATTTATAATTTTTATACAATTAATAATTTAATTTATTTATGACACAATGGTGATGTAGTAATTACCTAATTAATGAAATATTAAAATAATTGATATTATAAATATCAAAATAAATGTAATTTGAGACTTTTTATGAATTAAACTAATTTTCTAGGTTATTATGACATATATTGATTGATTATTTAAATTTATTTCGAAGTAATAATGCTGTTATGAATTTATCAAAAACAAAATACCCAATAGTGTCAAAATTGACATAAAAGAGTTTTTAAAACAAATATTATATTATTAATTTATATTCAATTCCTAAAAATCTAATTATCGGACAATAGTCTTATATCATTATAGTTGTATCATTAATGGACCATTTTGGGGTCTCTTGGAGGTATGTAGTATGTTTATTAACTATATAATTTAAATATACAAAGTTATATGGTAAGTGTCAAATACTTAACTAAGAGTTAAAACTAAACGATAAGTTTAAAATATTGAACCAAACCTGTCTAAATTATATTGGTTGAGTGGTTTTCGACCCATACCCACCTTTACATTTAAATAATCAACTTTGTATCCATTATAAACCCAATATGAATTTATTATAAAATAATATTTCTAGCTTTTCCCATGGTGCCCCTCACCGCTCTTATAGAAGGCCACCTCCCCTTCTCATTAATTCACAGCTTCAAAGCCTTTTGGTTCGGCCAAAATCTGAAAAAACACTCTCTCAACTTCCCTCACTTCATCTTATAGTCCTTCCTTTATTCAGAATTCCATCTTATGGTGCCCTTTTGATCAAATCAAAAGGAAGAACCCGAATAAGAGGTAATGATTTCACCACCACTTTTCAAGTTCCTTTCTTCTTCCACTACTTCTATATTTGGAATTACAATTATAAAATAATAACTCCATTTTATTTTATATAATTTTATGTTATTATAAACATGGTACAACCATGTTTCAGTAAATTATTCATCATTTGAATGACATTTCACCATACCTGCGGGCGTACGACTTACCGTCTCCAAGTCGTGGTGTAATTGTTATTCAATATATAATTATTTGGATTGGCATAATAAGGATTTTTAATTCATGTATATAATAAATATAACATTTAATGATTCTTAAAATATAATATACCATCCAATTATATATTATTTTAATATCAAAATAATGATATTGTTACTCGTGCGTACGTACGGACTACCTTCTCCACGAAGGTGATGAGATTCATTCTCCATCGAATCCATTTAAGTATAATTCTCATTTTAAGATTAATAATAATTTTTAAGAACTAAATATCATTCTGGATATGAATAAGATACAACCTCTACATAAATAACATGGATTACATAACAAAACATATAAAGTAAAATGAGTATCTTAACACACGAAACGACGATAATTCTAAAATATTATTAACAAATCAAGGATAAAAGATCATATATGATATCATATTAATGTAAATGATTCTGTTATAATTTAATAAAAATTATTTCACAATTATATAGGAGGTTAACCTACCCCAACCAAAGAAAAGTTCAAGGTATGGGGTTTCTTATATCACTTTTAATTTCGTGAGATTTCCATTGTTCACCAGTTGTTTATTACAAGTGGTGTGTATACTTCCCATGTTTGTATTTATTGTGTAATATACTTTAATTAATTTATATTTACATCATCATTTTATGATCCCTCTTTCATGGGTGTATGTTTTTTATGTTAGCAAATCAATAAGGTAATTTGAAATTTCAATTTCCACTCATTTGGCTTTACGCATAGTTCATTGATTATTTTACTCCATGATTATGTGTAGAATCACTATTCATTTTATTATTTCATAAATTCCACTCCCCTTTTGGTGGATATAGTTTTGATACACATAATCACTACATTGATAAATTCTTAATTCATCGTTATGAACATGAAATTGTAATTTTAACTCAATCTCCATTAGTTGAGTTAAATATCCAATTCATTGGTGTTTTTTACAAGAATATGTGTGAATTTAATCTAATTGATTTACACTAAATTTCAAATAATATTGAGTGTATATATATTTTTCACACATAAATATGTCCTTGATTATCCTTAACCTATGGATATGGTCTTTATAAGAGAATTCATCTCAATTTACATTCGATTAAGACTACTTTGTTGTTATACACCAAATCACTTTTATATGGTGTATATAATGTACTTTGACATAATATATCATGAATACCTTTATTCTCATGATATTACAATGTTTTTATTTCCTCAATAATTTTTATTCAAGTGTCTCTCTTATGGTTAGGAACTCCAATTAAAAGGACATTTTCAAATGTTATAAAGACTGATTCTTCTAAATCTTTCTCATTAATGTCCATGTTTTAAAAATGGTTTTAGGGATTTATTTATATGGACATTAATGTTTTCAAATAAATTTTTTTTTAAAGTTTCAAAGTGGTATGAGATAATTTGATACTAAAATCTATTTTAAATGGATTCTTGACAAATAGTGTGACTTTTAAATAATTTCAAGAAAAACAGGGATATTTAACTCTTATTGTTTTAATGATTATTTTCATATATGTCAATATCCTTCATAATACTTTATTGAGGTTAATATGATACAATGAAATCTTCCATATTGTATCTAATGAGTTATGTTTGACTGTGGATGTGCTATTTTTATACCATTCATGGGTTGTGGATAAAGTATTGACATTTTTTATGCTAGTTTAAATACGAATGTTTATGTTATGTTTAAAACTTTTCATAATAGGAATGTATTGGAATTATTAGGTGATGGGTGGAGCCTACTATAGCTCCTTAATGCATCAGTAGGTCTCATGAGACAAAATAGTGTCTTGGCACAAGGCCTTGGAAAAATCATATTTGTAGTCTTGGCACGAGGCCTTGGATATGTGGTTATGATAGTCTGGAATTATGCATTCCATCATTATGAAAGTGGTTAATGATATTGCATGTGATTATTGATTAGTAGAATATTCATGTGAATAAGTAAATGGAATTATTTGATTTTATTTTTGCCATACTATGATGATGTTCATGTTTAAAAGTATTTTGTTTTAGTTATACATTTCCTTTAATGTTTATTCTTATTTATGAATGTGTCCACTATATTGTTATCCTTACTGGGCATTTGAGCTCACCCCTTTTCTATGTATAATTTTTCCCAGGTTCTGAAGAATTAATTTATGAATGACCTGTAGGGATAGTATGAGGGGATAAGAGTGTGGACTTTGGAGACTATATTGTTGTAGTTTAAATTTTATGATGTAATGTACACTTTATTAATATATCTAGTTATTCCAAGGATACTAAAATAATTGGTCTTTTGAGACTTGATCTTTCTTGTGATCATGCCAATGTTATGTAATAATGCACCAACTCTGGGTAACTGGGGTCGGGGCATTACTATTGGTATCAGAGGAAGTTTAGTACAAAACTTAGAAGCTAGATTTAGATAAACTCCTATTAGAGCACGTAGACCTATGATGAACATTGAGGATTAGTATAGAAGAACTTCATAGAATTTTGGTATTGTAGAGATTTTGTGAGTTTTCTGGGAAATACATCCCTGTCTAGATTCGAGCTGGTAGAGGCGGCTCTGGCATAGATGTACCTAGGGGTAAAACCCAAAAACACCGCTTTGAGCTAGAATTGAACGGGAAATGGTGAACGACAATGGGCCTTGCTGAACTCTTGGTTACGACACTACCATGGGATATTCTTATGATAATTTACATTTTCCTTAAAAACCGATTTGAAGTATTATATATATAATATGAGAGTAAATGTCCTTGGTTAATCCTAATTTGATTCAAATTGAGAATATGGTGACATTTTAATCTCTAAATGATTTTATGACTATTATTACTCACACAATGCTTTCTGGTTTTAGTCAATGGCTAGATTCCAAGGAAGCCATAGTGAATTTGAGAATGATGTACAAGGTGGGAACAGTGGTGTCCATGAGAAACAAAATGGAATGTTGATATGTGTAAAAGATATCTTATTTATGCCAAATCAACTTTCCAAAAATATGATCAACAATATATATATTAACCAATTCCCGGACTCAACAATGAAGAGAAAGGTGATGAATGATAAGAGCTCTAGTAGTGGAGTCCATGGGGAAAGGAATCCCCAATTTCCATCATGCAGGAAATGTGGAAGGAGACCCCCAGGAAAGTGTCTCAATGGGATAAAGAAATGCTTTATGTGCAGGAAGGAAAGACATAAAGTGAAGAATTGTTGAAGAAAAATGAAGTGTACTATGGAAGAAGATAAAAATGGTCCAAGAATCCATTTAACGTCATTTGCCATAAATGTAGGGGACCTATCCATTACCTGAGTGAATGCACTATTCTATATGATATTTACTTGGTAAAAGAAGAAGCTATATAGAAATAAATGTTTGGGGAAATGTTTAAAAAGTATTATTGAACCATATTTATGGATTTACTTTGGAATAATTTTCTATTATATTTTTAACCCTATAATTTTCCATGTGAGAATGATATTTAATGAAGAATTATCTTTTCCCTTGTCGATATAGTTATATATTACCATTTGGTTTTATATGATCTTTGGGTTTGAGGAAATTATAAGTAATTATAATTTTGGATAAAAATTCAAGGTATGAGATAAGATTTGTGGTTAAATTATGATATGGTTATTTTGAGAAATTTTTCTCATTTTGGTAATGTTTTAAAATATAGTTTTTAAAAAATGACAACACGTAGACTGTGTGACAACCTGTCGTGTCAGACAAAGCTGTGGTAATCGAACCCACAACCAAAGTGCGATTGGGATTTATCGCCTACCACTAGACTACGTTATTTCCTTGGTTAGTGTGACTATTATTTTTAGTTAAATGATTTTATTGATCAATAATAATTTGATTTGGGATCTTATGTCTTATCAAATGAATACCCTTAGTATAGGAAAATGATTTGGTGAATAATTGATAAATGTTATTTTGGAAGTTGTTTGCTTTGATGTGAACACTATATACCCAAGGAAAATATAATAGTTTTGTATTTCATTTGAGGAGTAATGGTGGATTTTTATCTATGTTTTTATTGGGTATTTATAGTGATTTGGGTTATTTATGGAAATGATCAGGTTAATTACTTTTATGTATGTTACTTTAAGAGTAATTAATTTCATTTTGAGATAAAATTTAACGTGGAAGACCACATTCTTATAAGTTTTGGGATTCAATATTAGCATGGATTATATTGAATAATTCTAAGGATAATTGATTATTGAATGATATTTATTTAACATTGGTGTATTGATGGTTTAATTTTAGAAATTATGATTAGTGTATTTTTTCTAATGGAATATCCATTTGGGGGATCATCAGATATTATAATAACCATTTTGGTTTTTATTAATCTCTAAAGAAAAGGTAAATATATAGTTTATCCTATGTGGATCATGTATTTTTATAGAAGATTATTCTAGGTCTTCCATTGTGACTAAGTCTTCTTGAATACTCATTGTTCAAAAAAATGAGTTAGTTTTAAAAATTTATTAAAGAATGAAACTCTACTTAAAATGTAAGTATATCTCTTTATATTATTATTCAATATCATAAATGAATTCCTCGTCCTTATGTTATGTAACTTAAAACAGAAAATGTTGTCCATTTACTTTTCATACTGGGAGACTAATGACCGTTTGTCCCAACACAAGTTTGTGATTTTATTATTGTTAACTTTATCCTAATCATGTTTTCTATCCATCTCCATCAGAACTTAACACTTAGTTTATCGTCCATATCTATGTTTTCCTACATTTAATCCTAGTATTGGTTATATTGGGTGACATTTATACATCCATTCCTTTCTTTTCAAGGGAACACCCCATTTTCCTTAATTAACACCTTCAAATCCTTTTGGTTCGGCCAATCTCTACCCAAATACTCTCTCAACATCCCTCACTTAATCCTAGAGGCATTCGTTTAGTCTGAAAAAAACCTATGGAGCCCTTTTGATCAAGTCAAAAGGAAGAACCTGAAGAAGAGGTAATGATTTCACCACCCCTTTTTAAGTTACTTTTTTCTTCCACTTTTCAATCTTTGTTATTACCATTCTAAAATAATAACTCAAGTTTATTATATATACTTTGATTGTTATAATAAACATGGTACAACCATATTTCAGTATTCTATCCATCTTTTCCATGACATGTCACCACACGTGCATACGTACGGATTACCATCTCCACATCGTGGTGTAATTATTATTCAATATATTATTATTTGGATTGGTATAATAATTATTTTTAATTTATGTAAATAATAAATATAACATGATAATGATTCTTCATATATGATATACCATCCAAATATATAATATTTTAATATCAAAAGAATGATATTGTTGCTAATGTGTACGTACGGACTATCGTCTCCACGAACGCGATGAGATTCATTCTCCATCGTTTCCATTCAAGTATATTTATAATTTTAAAATTAATAATAATGTTTAAGGACTTAATATCATTATGGATATGGATAAGATACAACCTACATGTAACAAACATGTTTTACATAACAAAACATATAAAAGAAAATGAGTAAGTTAACACACAAAATGACAATAATTGTAAAATATTATTAACAAATCAATGTTAAAATATTATATATGATATCATATTAATGTAAATGATTATTTTATAATTTAATAATAATTATTTCACCATTATACAGGAGGTTATCCTACACCAACCAAGGAAAATAACATGGTAAGGGGTTTCTTATCACACTTTTAATTCCGTGAGAATTCCATTGTTCACTACTTATTTATTTCATGTGGTGTGTGTACTGCCCATGTTTGTATTCGTTGTGTAATATAATTTAATTCATGTATATTTAAATAATCATTGTATGATCCTTCTTTCAAGTATGTATGTTTTGTATGTTACCAAATCAACAAGGGAATTTGAAATTTCAATTTCCTCTCATTCGGCATTACGCATACTTCAATGGTTATTTTACTCCAGGATTATGTGTAGAATCACTATTAATTTGATTAAGTCATAACTTCCACTCCCCTTTTGTGGATATAATTTTGATACACTTAATCACTCCATTGATAAATTCTCAAGTCATCGGTATGAACTTGATAAGAGCAATTTTAACTCAATCTCCATTTGTTGAGTTAAATATCCAATTCAATGGTGTTTTTTACAAGAATATGTGTGAATGTCATCTGATTGATTTACACTAAATGTCCAATCATATTGAGTGTATTTATATATGTCACACATAATTATGTCGGTGATTTATCCTTAACCTAAGGATATGGTCTTTATAAGATAATTCATCTCAATTTACATTCCATTGAGACTTCTATGTTGTTATACACCAAATCACTTTTATATGGTGTATATAATGTACTCTAACATAATATATCATGAATCCCTTTATTCTCATGATATTAAAAAGGTTTCATTTACTCAATTATTTTTATTCAAGTGTCTCTCTTTTCGATAGGAACTCTAACTAAAATGACATTTTAAAATGTTTTAAAGACAGGTTATTCTAAATCTTTCTCATTAATGTCCATATTTTAAAAATGGTTTTATGGATTTATTTATATGGACATTGATTTTTTCAAATCAAACTTTATTTTAAAAGTTTCAAAGTGGTATGGGACACTTTGATTCTAAAATATATTTTAAATCGATTTTTGACAAATAGTGTGACTTTTAAATAATTTAAAGAAAAAGGTGGATATTTCATTATAATTGTTTTAATGATTATTTTCATCTATATCAATATCCTTCATCATTCTCAGTTGAGGTTAATTTGATACAATACAATCTTCCATATTGTATCGAATGAGTTATGATTGACTATGGATGTGCTATTTTTATTCCATTCATGGTTTGGGGATAATGTATTGATATATTGTATGCTAGTTTTAATATGATATTTAAGTTTGTTTAAAAATTTTCATATGAGGAATGCATTGGACTTAATATGTGACGGGTGGAGATCGCTATAGATTTTAGATGCATCAGTAGGTCTCATGAGACAAAATAGTGTCTAGGTACAAAGCCTTGGAAAAATTGTATTTGTTGTCTTGGCACGAGGCCTTGGCTATGCAGTTATGATAGTCTGGCATTATGCATTCCATCATTATGAAAGTGATTATTGATATTTCATGTGAATATTAGATTAATAGAATATCCATGTGAATTAGTAAATGGAATTATTTCATTTTATTTTTTACATACTATGTTTAAGTTCAATATTAAAAGGCTTTTGTTTTAGTTATACATTGCTTTAAATGTTTATTCTTATTTATGAATGTTTCTGCTATATTGTTAACCTTACTAGGCATTTGAGATCACCTCTTTTCTATTTTTTATATTTCCCAGGATGTGAAGAAGTAATTTATGAATGACTTTTAGGGATAGTATGAGGGGATAAGAGTGTGGACTATGGAGACTATATTGTTGTAGTTTTCATTCAATGATGTAATGTAGAATTTATTAATGTATCTAGTTTTTCCAAGGTGACTAAACTAATCTGTCTTTTGATACTTTATCTTTCTTCTGATCATGCTAATGTTATGTAATAATGCACTGACTCTGGGTAACTGGGGTTGGGGCATTACATGAATGATCAGATTCGGTATGTACATAGCCACCATAAGAACATATGTAATATTCTATTGATCTAGATTAATGAAAATATTTTTTCATAAAATATTCATGTGATATTGTTTTCCAAAAAAAACAAGTGTGTTCAGAACATATGTGATCCCTTCAATGATATATTCACTAATTCATATGTATCCAGTCTCCCTATATAACATATAAGTCCCCAGCCTTAGACATTACTTATTCTTGAGTTATTACTAGATTACACATTGAGGATCTTTTCAGGTTTAGAGTTTTAGAGAATTAGGACATAACTATTACATTTCAAAGATCACAAAGTAGACACATCTACCCAGCTTCCATTTTTTTCCAAAAAAATAAAAACTCTTGAACAAAAGAGTAATGTCTAGTTCCTTGTTTTAGACAGCCTGACATTTCCTTGTTCCCATCCTTGACCCCTATTCAACTTTATGTCATGTGAAAAACATTTCAAAAAAACTTGGTATGAGCATAAAAAGCTTAGTAAGGGTTATAAAAAAATATGGAAAAGAAACATGAGTTCATATATACATAATAATGAAATCATACTTTACCCATAAAACATATGCACATTAACAGACCTCATAAAATCATGAATAAATCATAGAAATTATAAGACATAAAGGTAAATTTGGGCATTCACAACATTATTACGTAGGGAGTAACCCTCTTGGTTACGTTTGGAATACTCACCATAGTATATTCCCTAAATATCATCGGAGAAACTGTAACGTTTCAATCCTTCGCCTCACCCAATGCATTGGAGAGCTATATCGTGCTCACCCGCCCTTAGTTTATCACAGAACCACTCCTCTTCATAAACAATGCCCAAGAACCATAACATAATCGTATCACTTAAAACATGCATAAATGAAACATAACATTTCCATATTTTAATCACAAGAGATCACATCATGATATTATCATAAATAAAAACATCTAATAAAATCATTAAAACTCTATGAGAGAAAAATCCCTTTATACTTTGAAAATATTCAAAGAAGACATTTAAAAGGAAATTTAGAATCAAAATGTCTTATACCACTTTGAATCATTTGAAAGGGATTTAAAACATTCATGTCCACATAAATAAATACTTAAAACCATTTTTTAAAACATGGGCATGGATGATAAATGTTTAAAATAATAAATCTTTAAAACCTTATAAAACAATGTTTTAATAAAAGAGTCTTTTTCCATTTCAAACCTTTAAATTATAAGCAACATGAAAGTGGGACATTTTCAAAACATTTAAATGACTTGATTATAGACATAATATGGATATGGGATGTCAAAGGGGATGTATATACACTTTAAAAATAATAAAAGTGCATATCATCAAGAAGAGTCTCAGGGAAGATAAATTGAGACGTAATCCCATTCATAGATCAAGTCATTAGTGCAAGGATAAATCAATGACATAATTATGTGTGACAAGTATAAATACACCCAATATAAGTGTAGATAAGTTTAAAACAACCATAGTACATTCACACATATTCATAGGATGACATATTCAATAACTATATGTTAAACCTAAAGAAATCGAAATTGGGTTAAGAAGTTCCCTTGACAGCCTAACGACGTCACATAAAAATTAGTTGATGAGAGATAAAAATGGTATCTCATCACATGGACATAAAATTTAAATCAATAAGGATATAGAAGAAAATATCCCAACATAATAGTATGTGATTTAAAATACATAACGAAAGAAGTCTTTTAAAAAGAGGAGGGTGAAAGGTTCCCTTACCAACATGGGTATCTTTCGAAACATACACCCCATGAAATAAATACAATACAAAACTGATATAAATACTCATAAATGAAATTATATTAAACAATTAGTAAAATAATGGTCAGTACATAAACCACTAAAAGGAAATTGTGGAAAATGTAGCATAAATCTCACATGAATAAAAGTGAGATGATAAATCCCTTACGAAAACTCGGCAGCCTAATGACGCCACATAAAACTTTCAAAAATAGATTTATGATATCAAATAGGGTCTCTCATAATATGAACATAATAATTACAGTATGAGGAATATAAAAAAAATATCTCCAACCATAAGAAAGATGAGCTTAAATGAAATGACATAAAAGAGAGTACTTAAAAATAAAGAGAGAGGTCAGATCTCACGAAAATTTGGAAGCCTAACAACGTCACTCAAAACTTACAAAATGGATTGATGAGAGAGAATGGGGTCTCTCATCATACTAAAATAAAAATTACAGTAATATTAATCTAAAATAACATCCCAATCACAAGAAAGATGAGCTGAAAAAGAATGACAAAAAAGATTGTACTTAAAAAGAAAGGGAGGGGTAGGATCCCTTACCTCAAGTCCGACTTGTCTTGTTCGTTTCTTTATATTCCTGAATATTAAACTTTGGTAAATTTATAATTTCCTAAGGACCTCCTATAAAGATTATTATTCAGTTAATATCACAAATTATAATTCTATAATAATTGTTTAATAATGTTAGTTAATATCAGACATTTTTCCAATGTTTTGTATATGAGTCAAAAAATGAACTTGTTTGAAAAATGATTTCCCATGTAGTTATAAGTAAATAATTTCAATAATTGTATTAATGATTAATATATCATATATTTGCTATACATATTCATTTTTTACTATTCCAAATCCTTTGGAGATAAAAAACAAAAAGCACCGTTCATGGAGACGGTAGGTCGTACATACGCATGAATGCTACTTTCATTTTTCCTTTGTCATATTAATGGAATTAAAAATAAAGTATATATATATATATATATATTAATTCCAGTATAATATATATGTTATATAGGTCACATATGTTCATTAATTTCATTCTTTATATATTCCATGTATTGTATATACGAGTCCCATCACTTGAGGTGCGGTAGTCCACTCTTTCTCATATGAAATTATCGCATTTACACAACAAGAAAAGAATAAAGATTTATTTTAAATATAAAATACAGAAGCATATATTAAACATATATACCATATATATCATATATAAAGTACAGTGACATCATAATGTCCACCTTTAATGGTGTTAAAAGAATATTTAACAATCATCGTTTCGTGAGGCAGAAAATTGCCAACCACAGAAATAATATGTTCTTTAACCATTAGATGAAAGTGTTTGTAAGTGTTGCCCGAACCCTTATTATAACAAAATCCTAGTATATTTAAGATTCTGTAGTTGTTAAAAAAGAAAATAATGAAAAGAGCTCAGGGGGTAGGAGAAGAAAAATAAAACAAAAGGACTTAAGTGAAGACATTACCTTAAAATCAGGTACCTCCCTTTGGTTTGAGCTCAAAGGCTTCCTTGAGAAGGATTATTCCCAAAGTGAGGCATCAAGGAGTTATAGTGGGATGTGGAGAGACTAAATGGGTAGGGGTTGTCTAAGACAAAGGCTTTTTAAGGGTGGGTAAGGAGGTAGAGGTGGGGGCCTTTTATAAGAGGATAGGAGGGGCACTCTTGGAAAGTAATGAAATGTTACTTTATTTTAGAATCAGTTTCAGATGTTAACGGTCCCACAATGATGTGTTTCGAGGATAATGTGATAATAGTTCGAAATACACCCATACAATAGGTTTTGGACATGTTTAGGTCTTAGATATTACATTATCCTTCCATTTTATTTAAATCGTTAAATAATGAGGTCATCTCTGCATCATCATGATATCATGTATAATTTAATTTATTTAATGTCTAAAAATTATTAAACAAATACTATGATGTATGAAATATTTTTAGCTTTCCAAGGACTATTTATAGTCAAAAATATGGCTTGTATATCACCACATAATTTTTTTTAGTAAAACATATCATGTTTGTGTCATTTTTACTTTGACATTAAATAAAATGGTATTTATGTCATTTTCCAACCATAGTGGCTCCATGGGGTCCCATGTTGACCCACGGGTTTCTTTGTCTGCCATGACACATCCAATGAGGGTAGGACATGTTTCAAGCTCCTCTCATATTATTAAAACATTATTTTTACCTTAAACTACACTAATTGCCTCTAATCGTGATTAAAAACTTAATAAGTTACTATTCCCCAAAAAATTATTTTAATCCCATTGAACCACATTTTACTTCTTAATGACAACCATGTATGTCGGGTTTTTGAAATTCAAAACACAAAGATGGAAAAATTTAATTTAAGCAGAAAATTAGTTTTTTATAAGTACCACTTAGTGGTTTCACTATTCATCAAAAATTGAAGTTTCTCAGAAAATTACCAAAAAATAACCCTAAGAAATATGTGATATTCTGAATTAAAAAATTATGTCTATTTTACAAAATTCAAAACATATAAGTTGCATTAATTAATTTAATAATTAATTCCCGATTTTATGTCAAATAGCATGTTTTTATGAAAAAATATATATCAAAAGATTGACACTTGTTTAAGTCCGATTTCAAAGTGATATTAACTACAACGACCACTATTTAATTAAATGGTAAAAATATTTTCTAATTTCACTTTAAAACCAATTCAAAAGATAATCTAATCATATAAATAAATTTGATTAAAAAGAGGTTTTGAATTAAAATAGAACATTTTTCACTATTCAGTAAAAAAAATGAACTTTATCGAAAAAATACAAAAAATTTACAAAAAGTAAATTTTGATGTCCCGATTCAAAAGCAGAATTTTATTTTGTCAAATATAACACAAAAAATTGTCAAAATGTGGATTTAAAAGAGGTTCGCCTTCAAAAGGCGGTTAATCGTCCTTTTATAGAATATTAGATTGTTTACGCATAAAATTGGATTCATTCACATTTTTAATCCACTAACTTTTATTGTAAAGAGTAAAAATATTTGACAGACATATATAATCATCTTGTAGTTGGTTCTGTTCATTCTCTCCATTACAACGGCTATGCGTTAACTACCATTTAAAATAATATCATTTTATTATTAGAGTGAAATGTAATATTCCCATGAAACTCGTTGTTGCGTATTGGGTACGGCATCGAGCATAGAGTCCCCTTTAATGTAATATTAATATTTTATTCACAAATATGGATAAGTATAAAAATTCCATATTCTTTATTTACCTGGGGTGTTACATCCTTCCCCCCTTTTGGGAATTGCGTCCTCGCAATTTTAAAATTGGGCTTGGAAACTTCATTGAAAATCCCACATCGGAACAAGAGTAAGTAAAACAATCATTTTAATATAAAGAAAGATAAGTACAAAGGTCACCCGAGTTGACCCATACTAGGATTCCAAGTATGAAAATATAGACATGGTGGAAAAACAAAGGGTCATGTTCTGATGGAGAGTGATAATAAACATGTCTAGGAGATATTTAACCATATGAAAATTACAAACTTGTGATGGGTTAAACGGTATTCGATTCCCCAGTAGGAAAAGTTAACTGACAAAATTTTTGTTTTAAGTTACTTTTAATTGAGGAATTTATTTGTGAGCTTAACTAAATCATAATGAAACATACTTACTTGTCATGTAGACTTTCAACTTTTACTAGATTCCTTAATCAAACTCATATTTTCTCCAAAAGATGAGTATTTAGGAAGACTTGTTCTCATTAAGAGTACTATAATCAATTTCTAGAGAATCACCTAATCCACAAAAGAGAATTATATACTTCCCATGTCTTTATACACTAACCAAAATCAAAACCAAAAAGGATAGTACATGATCAGATAATCCAGAAATGGATAACCCTTTATAAAAGGAAAATCTATTCTTAATCTCCAAAATTTGTCCAACAAACCCCAATGTTCAACAAGGACCATTCGATAAACAATTTGCCCATAAAATTCTTCAAAGTAAACCAAAATTATATTGAAACCCAAATATTTGAAGGATTTGGTCACATAGTCTTCCAAGGTACAAATTAACACTTATCTTCAAATAACATCAGTTACTCTTAATGTCTCTTATTGAAATGTAACTAACCTAATAACATATCCTCCATGATAGGTTAATAATTTCCATAGATAAACCAAAATCAACTTACTCTTAATTCATAAAATCACTTAACTAAAAAGAATAAGTCATACTAACTGGGGACTTCATGTAGTCCAGTGGTAGGCGAAAAATACCAGTCTCACTTTGGTTGTGGGTTCGATTCCCGTAGCATTGTCCGACAAGACGAGCTATCACACGGTCTGCGTGTTTTCCATTTTATAAAACTCCAAAAATAACCCTAACATGTTTTAACCTCCAAAGTTTCCATATACCTCTAGTTTTCATCCAAATTCGTTACAATCTCAACATCTTAATTCATGAAGTCTTATTTCACCACCATAAGATAAAATAAAATGATTCCAAAAATGAATAACACCATACCTTGATCATGGAGTCCACTCAGTTTCATCGTCATCTTTCTCACGTAGTTAGAAGTCCCATGCATTACAACAATGATTTACAGATCCGTCAAAATCATTTTCTTCCTCCATCCAAATACACCTCGTACAACATGGGTCATATGGGTGTTCACAGAAAAATAGTTTTAGAAAATAATCATGTATGAAATATAATTCCAAAACATCTGATAAAACATCATTTATATAAAATAGTAGGTCCGAAATTGAGTTGAAACTTTCTATTATTGGTCCTTTTAAAATACCATAAGTATGTGATGTGAGACTATATTTTAAAAGAAAATATAAATATGTTGTGCAAGGGTCTCCTTCCTCAGCACCATTTTTAAATTAATAATATGCTTCAATTTCTTGTGATAAGGTAAAATATTTGAAAATACCTTGATAATATTTACCTTTCTTGAAAATATGAGAATATTGTGAAAATAGTATTTGTCTAAAAACAACCCATGATCCACGATGATAACGAGGTATAGTGGAGGTGTTTTATATCTCAATCAACCTCTTGCAAGTGAGTTGTGTGCTAGAAAAAGTTTCACAATCATCCAAAGATGACTTTGAAATAATTATTGCAAGAATGTCATCAGGAAGAGATAGGAATGTCATTTGAGATCCTTCTCCTTCCATTCGTAACCGACTTTATATGACCTGAAAAATGTTATAAAACAAGGATTTAACTGAAATAATAGATATATGGACTAATCACGTGTCTAATAAAAACTCATAATCCCTAAAGTTGTCTAAACCGACCTCTGATACCAACTATAAGGCCCCAGCCTTAAACATTACTTAATCAAGAGTTATTACAAGATTACACATTGAGGATCTTTTCAGGTTTGGAGTTTTAGAGAATTAAGACAAAACTATTACATTTCAAAGATTACAAATTAGACACATCTAGCCAGCTTCCATTTTTTTCCAAATAAATAAAAACTCTTGAACAAAAGAGTCATGTCTAGTTCCTTGTTTTAGACAGCCTGACATTTCCTTGTTCCCATCCTTGACCCCTATTCAACTTTATGTCCTGTGAAAAACATTTCAAAAGAACTTGGGATGAGCATAAAAATCGCAGTAAGGGTTATAAAAAAATATGGAAAAGAAACATGAGTTCATATATACATAAGAATGAAATCATACTTTACCCATAATACATAGGCACATTAACATACCTCATAAAATCAGGAATAAATCATTGAAATGATAAGACATATAGGTAACTTGAGGCATTCATAACATTCTTACGTAGGGAGTAACCCTCTTGGTTATGTTTGGAATACCCACCAGTGTATATTCCCAGAATCTATTCGGAGAAACCTTAACATTTCAATCCTTCGTGTTACCCAATGCATTGGAGAGCTATATCGGGCTCACCCGCCCTTAGTTTAGCACGGAACCACCAAACTTCATAAACAATTCCCAAGAACCATAACATAATCATATCACTTAAAATATGCATAAATGAAACATAACATTTCCATATTTCAATCACAAGAGATCACATCATGATATTATCATAAATATAAATATCTGATAAAATCATTAAAACTCTATGAGAGAAAAATCCCTTTATACTTTGAAAATATTAAAAGAAGACATTTAAAATAGATTTTATAATCAAAGTGTCACATACCACTTCGAAGCATTTAAAAAGGATTTAAAACATTCATGTCCATATAAATAAATAATTAAACCCATTTTTTAAAACATGGACATGGATGATAAATTTTTAAAATAATAAATCATTAAAACCTTATAAAACAATGTTTTAATAAAAGAGTCCTTTTCCATTTCAAACCTTTAAATTATAAGCAACATGAAAGTAGACCATCTTCAAAACATTTAAATGACTTGATTATAGACATAATATGGATATGAGATGTCAAAGGGGCTGTATATACACTTTAAAAATAATATAAGTGCATATCATCAAGAAGAGTCTCAGGGAAGATAAATTGAGACGTAATCCCATTCAATGATCATGTCATTAGTGCAAGGATAAATCAATGACATAAGTATGTGTGACAAGTATATATACACCCAATATAAGTGGATATAAGTTTAAAACAACCAGAGGACATTCACACATATTTATCGGATGACATATTCAATAACTATATGTTAAACCCAAAGAAATTGAAATTGGGTTATGAAGTTCCCTTGACAGCCTAACGACATCACATAAAAATCAGTTGATGAGAGATAAAAGGGTATCTCATCAAATGGACATAAAATTTAAATCAATAAGGATATATAAGAACATATCCCAACATAATAGTATGTGTATTAAAAGACATAATAGAAGAAGTCTTTTAAAAAGATGAGGGTGAAAGGTTCCCTTACCGACATGGGTATCTTTCGAAACATACACCCTGTGAATGAAGGACAATACAAAATTGATGTAAATAATCATAAATGAATGTATATTACAAAATTAGTAATATAATGGGCATTAAATACACCACTCAATGGAAATGGTGGCAAATGTAGCATAAATATCACATGAATAAAAGTGAGATGATAAATCCCTTACGAAAACTCGACAACCTAACGATGCCACTTAAAACATCCAAAAAAGGATTTATGAGATCAAATATGGTCTCTCATAATATGACCATAAGAATTACAATATGAGGAATATAAAACAATATCCCCAAATATAATAAATATGATCTTAAATGAAATGACATAAAAGATAGTACTTAAAAATAAAGAGAGAGGTTAGATCTCTTACGAAAATTCGGCAGCCTAACAGCGCCACTCAAAATTTCCAAAATGGATTGATGAGATAGAATAGGGTCTCTAATCATACGAACATAAAAATTACAGTAATAGTAATATAAAATAACATCCCAATCACAAGAAAGATGATCTTAAAACGAATGACATAAAAGAGTGTACTTAAAAAGAAAGGGAGGGGTAGGATCCCTTACCTCAAGTCCGACTTGTCTTATTCCTTTCTTTATATTCCTGAATAATAAAAATTGGTCAATTTATAATTGCCTAAGGACATACTTTAATTATTATTATTCAGTTAATATCACATATTATAATGGTATAATAATTTTTTAACAATGTTAGTTCATATCAGACGTTTTTGCCGATCTTTGGTACATGAGTCAAAAATGAACTTGTTTGAAAAATGATTTCCCATGTAGTTATAAGTAAATAATTTCAAGAATATTAGTAATGATCAGAATATAATATATATTTCCAGTAGATATTCATTTTATACTATTCCATATCCTTTGTAGAAAAAAAAAACGAAAAGCACCGTTTATGGAGATGGTAGGCCGTACGTACGCATGAACGCTACTTTCATTTTTTCTTTGTCATATTAATGGGATTAAAAATAAATGATATATATATATATATATTATAATTACAGTATAATATATATGTTATATAGGTCAAATATGTTCATTAATTTAATTATTTATAAATTCCATGTATTTCATGTATGAGTCACATCACTTGAGGCGGTGGTAGTCCACACTTCCTCATATGAAATTATTGCATTTAAACAACATGAAAAGAATAAAGTTATATTTTAATTATAAAATAAAGAATCATATAGTAAACATAAATACCATATATATCATATATAAAATACAGTGACATCATAATGGCCACCTTTAAAGGTGTTAAAAGAATATTGAACAATCATCGTTTCATGAGGCAGAAAATCGTCAACCACAGAAACATTATGTTATTTAACCATTATATGAAGGTGTGTGTAAGTGTAGCTCGAATCCTTTTTATAAAAACATCCTAGTATATTTAAGATACGTGAGTTGTTACGGATTAAAATAATGAAAAGAGTTTAGGGGGATGGAGAAGAAAAATAAAACAAAAGGACTCAAGTGAAGACATTACCTAAAAATCGGGTAACTCTATTTGGTTTGAGCTCAAAGGATCCTTGGGAAGACTTATTCCCAATGTGAGGAATCAAGGAGTTATAGAGGGATGTGGAGATAATAAATGGGAATTGTTTTACCAAGCAAATGGCTTTGTAAGTGTGGGTAAGGAGGTAGAGGTGGGGGCCTTATATAAGAGGAGAGGATGGGCACTCTTGGAAAGTAAGGAAATGTTGCTTTATATTAAAATGAGTTTCGGATTTTAATGGTCCCAAATTAATTTATTTCGAGGGTAAGTTGATAAGGGTTCTATATCCACCCATCCAATAGGTTTTGGACATGTGTAGGTCTTAGATATTATATTTTCCTTCCATTTTATTTAAATCATTAAATAATGAGGTCATCACTGCATCGTCATGATGTCATATATAATTTACATTATTTATTGTCTAAAAATTATAAAAGAAATACTATGATGTAGGAAATCATTTTATCTTTCCAATTACTATTTATAGTCAAAAATATGACTTGTATAACACCATGTAAAAATTGTTTATTAAAACATCTCATGTTTGTGTCATTTTTATTTTAACATTAAATAAAAGGGTATTTAGGTCATTTTCCAACCATAGTGGCTCCATGGGGACCCCAAGTTGACCCATGGGTTTTCTTGGTCGGCCATGACACATCCAATGAGGGTAGGACATGTGTCAAGCTCCTCTCATATTATTAAAACATTATTTTTACCTTAAACTACACTAATTACCTCTAATCGCGGTTAAAAACATAATAAGTTACTATTCATAAAAAAATTATTTTAATCCCATTGAACCACATTTTACTTCTTAATGACAACCATGTATGTCGGATTTTTGAAATTCAAAACACAAAGATGGAAAAATATCATTTAAGTAGAAAATTAGTTTTTTATAAGTACCACTTAGTGGTTTCACTATTCATAAAAAATTGAAGTTTTTCAGAAAATTACCAAACATTAACCCTAAGCTATATTTGATATTTTGAATTCAAAAATGATTTCTATTTTAAAAAATTCAAAAAATATAAGATTAATTAATTAATTTAATAATTAATTCCCGCTGTCATGTCAAATAGCGTGTATTTATGAAACAATATATATCAAAGGATTGACACTAGTTTAAGTCCGATTTCAAAGTGAAATTAATTCCAATGACCACTATTGGTTTAAATAGTAAAAATATATTCTAATTTCACTTTAAAACTAATTCACAAGATAATATAATCATATAAATAAATTCTATTAAAAAGAGGATTTGAATTAAAATACAACATTACTCAATATTCATTAAAAAAATGAACTTTATCGGAAAAATATCAAACATTTACAAAAAGTAAATTTTGATGTCCAGATTCGAAAGGAGAATTTTATTTTGTCAAATATAACACATAAAATTGTCAAAATGTGGATTTAAAAGAGGTTCTTCATCAAAAGGTGGTTAATCGACCTTTAAAAAAATATTAGAATGTTTACGATTAAAATTGGATTCATTTACATTTCTAATCCACTAACTTTTATTCTAAAGAGTAAAAATATTTTACAAACATATATAATCATTTTTTAGTTAGTTCTGTTCATTCTCGCCATTACAACGGCTAGGCGTTAACTACCATTTAAAAAAATATCATTTTATTATTAGAGTGCAACGTAAAATTCCCAAGAAACTCGTTGTTGCGTATTGGTTACGCCATCGAGCATAGAATCCCCTATAAAGTTATATTAATATTTTAATCACAAATATGGATGTGTATAAAAATTCCATATTCTTTATTTACCTGGGGTGTTACATAACATGACCTCAATCACAAGAAAATCGTTTTATACAGGTGTGAGTGATGTCACCGGTGGGGAAGAACACAATGATAGAATAGATGATGTTATCAATTTATGGTCAAATAAAGACGAAAAATACCATAATTTGGATCCCCAACAATTTGAGAGGATTCTAGAAGAATAAACTTCTACTAATCTTATTGTGGATTTTCTGAAATACGAGCATGTGCAGCCTGAAGAGATTGAAGTATTTTACCATGATACGGAGGAATAGAATACAGTATTCTATCATATGGGGTGTATTTTCGTAAAATTATTTCTCATCCATAATTGAAAACAACAATTGGAGGGCCTTATGGGATATTTTCTCTATTTAAAATGAAATATGTATGTCGATGGTACAGATGCCAATTGTCTTCATGCACTGGTTGGATACATATTCATGTAATGGGTGCATGAAGAAATACAACATATGTACATCACCTTTTGTCAAAATAATTATAGTTACATATGAAAGAATCAATAAGTCACCCAAGAGAACAAAAAATTAGAAGAGAAAAAAGGAGCATACTACTTTTCTCAACAATCAATTGGAATTCATCATCCAAATATGGTATTAGCTATAATATATTGAACGGGTGATGAGTCGGATGACACTTCATGTTTTAGAATTATAGGCTATGTAGGAATGTGAATCGGTTAGGGTTGACCAACATCATCCCTTGGATTATGAGATGTAAACAGAGCATAGAAGGTTACATCTTATCATAGATTCCACATGGTATATGTTTGTAAATCTACAATTCATGACCAATAGAGAAGATCCGTAAGGAAAATGTTTCCAAGATTCATGAGAGAATCCAATTTTTGGATGACTATCACCAATTCAATATGTTTCTTATTTTCTTTGTACGTTGAAATAATCCTTTTTTATTATTTATTTTTCATACTTCAATCTTATTTTTGAGATGACCAATAACCAATCCCAACCACAGGTGAGTCATTTTTTGTGTGAGAAACAAGGAGAGAGAATGTGATTTATCATTTATATTAGTGAACTATATAATCAGCGAACACTCATGGTCAACTATCATTGGAAGACAACTGAGAGTGTTCAGGACGATAGAGGTTGTGGCTAGAGAACAATGAGTTTAGAACAATTTACATCATTTTCCAACATGGAATTGTGTCAGAATGGGATAACTCTAGTGGAATTGAATTTTATCCAAACAATAGAAAATGATATGTTTGAATCATGATGCCCAAAATATATAACACACATATATTTTACTAGGGATATAAGATAACTACTATCATTTTTGGAAACAAAAAATCTATATCATCGGCCTAAAATGTGAATAAAAAAACAAGGGTTTATCATATACTGTTTTTGAAACATGGAACTTCCATGATAATGTTTTCCAAATCCATATGGGGAATTTTCCCAGGATTTGGGTGAGAAAAAATGACTTGACTCAAAGGAATTTGATGGTCACATAAGATATGGAATTGGATGAGGGTCCAAATATGAGGAGCATAAATATAACACCCCATGCTTCCATTTAACTTTTCCCATTGAATAATACAATAGATTGGTTTGTACGTAACATGGATTTATATTGCACCATGACCAATCAAACTAGCTGTTATGAATAGAAATACCCACTTTTTGAAATTTTATAAATTATATTTTTTAAAATGGACTTTATTGTTTTATTGGGAATATCAAAATAATATAAGTGGGAATTTTTGGTATTTTTATAAAATCATTCAAATTTTGATTTATAGGGAAAAACATTACGTTAATGTTTAAAACCGACTTTTTATTAAAGTAAGTATTTATTTTATTTAATTTGTTTATGTAAAATTAGTTACATAATATATATATTATTTCAATTTAATACACTGATGTAATTTTATAATAAAATTATATGTATAAAAATTTATTAAACTTTTTTCTGTCTTTCACCCACCTTCTAGGCATGTAAATTTTTTTGAATAAATTGTTATTATACCACTTCAATGAATATAATTTCAAAAATCCAAGAGACATGGTTGATATCAGTATGTAAAATTCGGTTGAATAATATTAAAATAATTTTTGGTGAATACTAAATTTTGACTTTTATTTACAATGGTTAAAAGTAAATATGGTAATTAATGGTAAAAATGATATAATTATTTCTATATCACATGAAGTAATTCTTTTGGATAATATTATTTCGACAAAAATCAACCATTGTAATAAAATATTATTTTTTGGTCCACTTGGATTAGATTAGGACATTTATCATTAATTTATTTAACAAAGAGTTAAAAGTGATAAATTTAAATTTTCATAAATAAAAAAAATTTAATATAGGGATACACATAAAATAAATTCGACTAAAAAATTTAATTATAATTCTTAAATTATTTCCTACATAATTTTATTTTATTTATAATTTTTAGACATTGAATAATTAAACTTATTTATGAAATAAGGATGATTCTATAATTATGTTATTAATAAATGATTAAAATAATTGATATTATAAATACAAAAATATATTTAAATTCATGTTTTTGATGAATTAACCGAATTTAATAGGTTAATATTAGATGTTAGGGTTGATTGAGTGAATATTCTTATAATAAATCATGTAGTTTGGACGTTAAAAAAATCAAATACTAAATAGTGTCAAAAATGACAAAAATGTGTTTTTAAAACAAATAGTATATTATTAAATGATATGATAGTCTGAAAAATATAAGGTTTGTCCAAAGGTCTTATATATAAATATATACTCCAGTAATGAACCACTTGGTGATCTCTTGGAATTTTATAATATGTTTATTAGCCATATAACATAATAATACAAGGTGACATGGTAAATGTTAAACTATTTAACCAAGAGTTAAATATAAATGATAAGGTTTATATGGTGATCAAAAACTATCTGAAACCTATTTTTTTAGAGTTTTTCAACCCATCCCCACCTTATCCTTGAAAGAAATCATGTTTGTGCCATTATATACTGAATATTATTGTATAATAAAATAATATTTCAATGTTTTCCTAAAGTGACCATCACCTCTCTTATAAAAGGGTACTTCCCTTTAAATCAAACTCACACCTCCAATGTCTTTTGGAATAGAAAAACCATAATAAAATATCCTCCCACATAATCCTTACTTCATCTTAGAATCCTTAATTTTATCATAAATCCTATCTAAGGAGCCATATTGATCAAATCAAAACGATGCACCTAAAGAAGTGGTAATAATTTTATCACCTCTTTCAATGTCCTTTTTTTCTTCCACTTCAATTATTTGTTGTTTCCATAGAAAAATAATAACTACAGTACCTTCTATATATTGAGATGTTTTTATAAATATGGTATAACCATATTCATTACTCTATCATTCCTATGAATGACAATGTCACCATACATGCATACGTTCAGCTTACCGTCTCCACATCGTGGTGTGGTTTTTTTATTCAACACTTAATTATTTTGGATGGGTATAATAATTAGTATAAAATTTTTAAATAATATATATAACATATTAATTATACAATATATATGATATATGTTCCAATTAAGTACTATTCCCCCATCAATAGAATGGTATTGTCACTCATGCGAACGTACAGATTATTGTCTCCACAAACGCGATGAGATTCATTCCCCATCGTAACCATTCAAGAACAATATTCATTTTATGATTAAAATTAATGTTGAAAAATATAATAATATTTTTGATATGAATTAAATACATCCTATCCATAATAATAATTTCTTTTGTAACAAAACATATAAAGTAAAATGAATCAGTTAACACCTGAAATGATGATACTACTGAAATATAATTCACCAAGAAATATTATAAGAACATATATGATATCATATTTATGTATTTGGTTCATGTATATTTTAATAATAATGAATAATCTATTATACAAGAGCTTAAAATACCCTCAATGATTTAAATGTACAAGTTAAGGGTTAATTCTACAATCTCATCATTGTCCAATGTTGTTTATACGCGAGTATCTGCAGGAATGTATTTATCATCCCCATCCGTGTTTCTTAAAAATGTATTTCAAAACATTTTTACAATTTCCAATGCTATGGGTTAATTTAATTTTAATCCTTTTTTGATATTTTATAAAAAAATTATAAATGAATCATTCTGTCATTTTTGAAATAAGTTACTTCATAACATTTTCATCAAATTAAGGTAAAAATGTATATTTTAACTTATACAATGGGTGTAGAAATTTTCTATTGTTATTATATCTTAAAAGCTTCCCATAAACTATTAAAATAATATTTTAAGAATAAATGTTTTCTTTTATAATTATGTGTCTTTTAAAATGATTTCAAATCATAAAGATATATTTTTCTTAAATAGTTTGGATTTTATCTATGTCAACATCATTTGATGGATTTTACACATGATTGAAGTTTATTTTTTATGATACAAATCATACATATTGTATTTAAGGTTTTGTGATATGTTTGATTGTGGATGTGTTATTTTTATACCATTAATGGTTTAGGTTTAATGTATTAAAATTTCATATTCCAGTTTTAATACAAATATTTATGTTATGATTCATACTTTTCATATGAGGAATGCATTGGACATAGTATGTGGTGGGTGGAGCCCTCTATAGCTCCCTGATGCATCAGAAGTTATTAAGAGAGAAACAATCTTCTTAGCACAATTCCTGTAAAAAATATTATTTGTAGACATGGAACGAGGCCTTAACTATGTGGTTATGATGTCTAGCATTATGAATTCCATCATTATGAAATTGGATATTGATATTTCATGTCATTATTCAACTAGAATAACATCCAGGAGAATATGTAAATGTAATTATTCAATTTATATTTTCCATATTACACTAATTCTTATGTTTAAAAGGTTGATTTTTTATTCTTATACATTTCCAAAAATGTTTATACTTATTTATAAAAGTTTCCACTATATTGTTATCCTTAATAAGCATATGTGCTCACCCCATTCTATGTTATTTTTTCTAGGATTTGAAGAAGAATTTTATGGTTGAACTATAAGGATAGGCTTATGGATATAAGGGTGTTAAATGGAGAAGGAATGTTGTTGCATTTTTACCTCATGATGTAAAGTAAAACTTATGTATGTATCTAGTACTTCCAAAGCTACTAAACTAATAGGTATTTCGAGAATTTATCTCTTGTGATCATGCCATTATTATGTAATAATGCACATACTATAGGTTACTAGGGTTGGAGTGTTAAAGTTATTATCAGAGGATGTTTAGTACAAACCATGGAAACTAAATTTAGAAAATATCTGATTTGAGAATATTAACCTATGATAGACATTGAGGATTAATATATAATAACTTCCTAGAATTTTGGTAATTTAGGGATTTTGTGAGTTTTCCATGCATTGAATCCTTGTCTGGATATGATTAGGTAGAGGCAGCTCTGGCATAGATGTACCAAAGATTGAAAACTGAGACAAAGAGTTTCAAGCTTGACCCGGGGTATCCTGGTACATGACAATGGGACTTGTTTCACTATTGGTTACAACACTCTTGGTGGACATGCTTAGTATAATTCAAATTTTCATTAAAAACCATTATAAAGAGTTTCTAATAATATACTTCCTCAATGAAAACATTTCTATGATTATGGATTATATCTATAAACTATTCAATTTATGTTAAGTGTTTTCTAAGTTTTGAATTATGTAATATAATTTATAAACTAATGTACTGTATGAAATTGTTTAGAAATAACTCCTAGTGGAAGGAATTAAAACTGTATCAACGCACGTAATCCATTTTGGGACTTACCTCCTACTCAAGATAATTAAGTTAGAGGTGGTGATTCAACTAGTGCTGATCATCTTATCACCATACTGGGACAACTCACTCATGTTATGAATAATAACTTTACCCGTATGGATCTCCTTGAACCATATTGGGGTGTATCAATGTTACACCGCTTTAGGAGTAAAAAACCAACAAAATTCAATAAATTATCAAATCCATTTTTGGAGGAGTAGTTGATATGTTCCTTAGAAAAAATATTTCAAGCTTTGGGGTGTAGCGAAAGTGAAAACGTTTTCATCTCAGTTTATAACCTCAGTAGAGATGCAGATCAATGGTGATCATTAATTCAATACAAAAATGGGGATGAAGAGGTTTCAAGTATATAATAAAGGGAGATTAAAGGGGTTTTGTTAGAAAAATACTTTCTCATGAACATTGAGGGGACATGGAAAGAAAATTTCTGAGTCTATAGATAAAGTGGGATGAGAATGTCGCAATTTATGAGGTTAACATTATATGGTTAACATGACATGCTTCTGATTATAAACATAAAACAAAAGTAAGCATTATTGATTATTTGATGGGTTAAAACCATTTCTCCAATAAGAATAAGTCTCACAATACTTCTCATCGTACAAAAATATAGTATCATGTGCAATGGAGATAGAAAAATAATTCTCTATGTCTTATGACTTTAATTAAATGCTAATGAAGAAGAGATTTGCTGAACACTATAGAAATGGAAATAAGGGGAAGAAAAAAATGTTGAATTTTCTTCTTTCAGTAAATGTGGAATGAAACACCCATATACTTTTTTAAGAGAATGTGATTATGTTACAAGTTAGGTTAAAAAGACCACAATGATCATGATTGAAAATGGAATAAAATGACCATCAATGTAGAATTCTACAAATTTAGTGAAATGTAGAATTATTCCAATGAATGTCCTAAGCCAGAAGGGAACTTACCTCAGAATGTCCTAGGGAGTAAGGCCAAGCATATGCACTTACTACTGCTATGTTTGAAGATCTAAAGGATGTGGTGGTAGGTAAATTAATGATTTGCTCAAATTTTTCCAATACATTATTTGATTCTCGATCATCGCATTGTTTCCTATATTACCAGTATTCTATGAAAATTAGATATTTCCAATTTGATTTAACAAGGGAGTTGTTAGTCAAAACATTTAAGGGATGTTTCATTGCCATAAGGTTTTGTGAATCAGTGCCCATTAGGGCATATAAATGTTATTTATCTACTGATCTCATTATCATACCCGTTATTGAATATGATATAATCCTCGGTATGGATTGGATTTAGTTCCATTATGCGAAACTTTATTGTAATAATGAGCATATAGTTTTCGATGATGATAAGGAGTACCTTATAATTAGAGTAGAAATGTCACTATCTGAATCTTATCTAGATCCACCCCCAGTAGCTCTACTAAATTCAATTATTGGAAAGGAATATGGTGAAATAATTATGAGTAAGGAAAGTAAATTTCAAATAGAGGACATAATTATTGTTCAAGAATATATTGATTTTCTTTCATTAGATTTACCTAGACATACTCCAGAATGAGATATTGAATTTTCCATTGATTTAATTCCTGGATCCATGCTCATATTGATGACCCCTTATAGAATGAAAACTGTGGAATTATTTGATATAAAGAAACAACTAGAGGAACTGATTAATAATGTATTTATTCTCCCCAGTGTTTCTCCTTGAGGAGCCACTGTTCTTTTTGTTAAAAATAATGATGGATCTATGAGGTTTTTATTGACTATAGGGAGATCAATGCTATAATAATAATGAAAAAGTATCCCCAACCTCACATTGATGATTTATCTGATCCACTTATTGGAGATCAATATTATTCAATGATTTACCTTCGATCTAGATATCATCATTTGTGTGTGTTGATGGAAGTCATTCCAAATACTGCATTTCAAACTACATACAAGCTCTATGAGTTTACATTAATCTATTTTGGACTAACTTAAGGACCCTCTGTTTTCACGGATCTAATGAATAGTGTTTTCAAGGAATATGTTAATGCATTTTTAGTGATATTTATTGTTGATATCTTAGTATACTCTAATTGAAAAAAATATCATGAAATAACTTGTGCATTATTCTAAAGACTCTTAGATGTAATGAATTATATGATATGTTTAGAAAGTTTGAATTATTTATTCATGAGATATATTTTTGTGGCCATATATTCTCTAAGGATGGAATCTATGTTTACTCTTTATTGACCACGGTCATCCATGAATGGGAAAAACCGATGAGTATACCTGAGGATCATATTTTTATTGGTTTAATAGGTTATTATCAGTGCTTCGTCAAGAATTTTTCCAGATTTGCTAATCAATTAACCAAGCTCCCACATAAAGGGGATAAATTTGTTTAAACAAAAGTGTGTGAGGAATGTTTTGAAGAACTAGTTAGAAGATTAGTCAATTCTCATATATTCACTATACCATTGGGGTATTATGGATTTGTTATTTATAGTTATGCTTCAAATAAAGGACTCGGTTGTGTCCTTATGGAGAATGATAGAGTTATTTCATATAAATCACGACAGCTATAAATTCATGGAAAAAACTATCCCACTCAAGATTGTGAGTTAGTAGATATAATAATTGCATTGAAGATATAGAGACACTATCTCTATGGTGAAAAATGTGAAAAATATACCAATCACAATAGTTTGAAGTATATTTTCTCAAAAAAATAACTCAACAAGAGGAAAATAAGTTATCTTAAACTACTCCAATATTATGATTTCACTATACACTACCACCCAGGGATTGAAAATAAGGTGGTAGATCTTTGATCAGTAAGGATCATGGTGTTCATAACACGATGAGAGTGGAAAGGGGTCATATATATATGGATCTAGTAATGATGGATATGGGAATAATCATGGAAGGTGAAACATCCACACTTTTTCAAATTTTTTCCAAACCATCTTTAATAGAAAGGATAAAAATTACTCAGGCTAATGATGAGGAGTTTCAAATGAAAATTAAATCGATGAAATATGGGAGATTGATCAACTTCATATATAAAGATTGGATTTTTAAATTTGGGGAGAGACTTTATTTTATTGATATAACTAATCCATAAAGGGAATTTATGGATTATGCTCATAGCTCTAATTTCACTATACACCCTTGTAGCAATATGATGTATAGATATTTGATGAAACATTTTTGGTGGGACAACATGAAGAGGGAGATTGCTGATTTTGTGTCAAGATATATGGTTACTCAACATGTGAAGGCTGGAAGAAAACATCCTATAGGAGACACGCAACCTCTTCCATTACATTAGTGGCAATGGGATGATATTATGATGGACTTTGTCATTGGGATACCAAAAACACCTATAAAGAATGATGCAATATGGGTCATTGTTGATCATCATACCAAGTCAGATTATTTTCATGCTATAAGAAGCAAATTTACCACTTGAACATCTGGAATCTCTATATATTAATGATGAGGAACACCTTTCTCTCTCATCAACCTTTTTTATGAATTCATATGTCACGCCGTTACGCTGCCGAAATCGCACTGATTTTCTAAGCCAATTTCATTGTGTAGAGAATTCCATGCCCATTTCTCCATCAAGGGTATTCACCTTTATGAACAATTACATATTGATTTTAATGTTTCATGTATTAATTCCACATTCCTTTATCGCGGAATAAATGATTATGTTTTATGAATCCATGTTTTATGATCCATGTGGCACACTTATGCATGAAATGAAATGTTTAAGATGGGTGCACCCTTATAGCGCTCCAATGCATTGGGTAAAGTATAGTATCATGATAGGTCATTTGCAATGAGTGTTGACTCATGCTAATTCAAGTGCAACGAGGGTTTACTCGTGCTTCATTTTCAATGAGGGTTTACTCGTTCTCTATGTGCAACGAGCCTTGGCTCATGCTAATTCAATGTTATGTGTTGTTTCCACATTTCCATGTTATGATTAACATGCTTTATCATTCCTTTATGTTCATGTTTCTCTTATGATCTATTGACATGTCTATTTCCTACCATGTATTTTATTCCTCATGTTATTCCATGTGTACTCACTTACTAGGCTTTATAGCTCACCCTTTTCTTATGCATGTCCTCAGGTTATCCCATGCAATGCTAAGCACGAAGGAATGTAGTGGTCATGTAAAGGAATCTTTCAATAAAGATGTTGTATTTCAATTTTTAAGTTTTTATGTAATGATCATAATCCCAAAAGACACTAAACCTCTCAATCATCTATGTTGTATCAAGTGATGTTTTATGTAATAAATCATGTTTAAGTTTTTATAAAAGCAGTTTTGTCATAGTTGGTATCAGAGGATAGGTTTAGTTATTTTTTGGGATTATGATTAGAAAAACCGAGTAAAGCCTTAGAGATAAGACTAAGTATAACAAAAACATCCCTATGTTTTGGTAAGTATTGAGTAATTGGTTTATCAAGTAAATACATCCCAATCTCGATACGAGCAGGTAGAGGCGGCTCTGGAACAGATGTTTCCTAGGGGTAAAACCCGAAAACACCAATTTGAGCTAGACTCGAACGGGAACTGGTGCACGACAACGGGCCTTGCTGCACTCTTGGTTACGACACTCCTGTGGGATATGCTTTGATAAATTCACAAGCTTAGTATGAACCCTTATTAAGGGAATTAAAAAAATTCCCATATGAATATATGTTAGAAATTGGATCATGAAAAGCCTATATTGATGCCTATAGACTCATGAGTTAAGGAAACGGATGTTTATTTTCGAGTCATCAACTTTTGTCTTTAGATTACCCTTTATGTGTTACCCCTAATTATCCTTTTATTCCAGCCAATGGCCGGTAATAGGAGGACTCGGGCTAACAACCGTTGTGAAGATCAGTGTGATGATTGTACTAATGAGATGCCCAATCCAATGGGAGTGGGAATCACGAACTTTGTCACGCTTCTCTCTCAGCTAACTCAAGTTTTGAATAGAAACACAGGTCAAGAGGAACGTTCAACCCCCCCCCCCCCAAGAAAGATTATGTCACTATTGAAAGCTTCATCAGACAAATGCCTCCTACTTTTAGTGGATCATCTGATCCCATGATTGCTGAACAATGGATGAACTCCATTGAAAAGATCTTCTCTATACATCAATTTTCTGAACAAGAGAAGGACCTCCGGGCTGCTTATCTTATGGAGGGTGAAGCTGATCAATGGTGTATGTTGATCAAAAATACGAAGCATGAGGATGAGATCGAGGCATTGGAATGGAAGGAATTCTAGAAGATGTTTTTCGATAAATATTTTCCATGCACCCTTCGGCTTAAGTTCGAAATGGACTTCTTTTCCCTCAAGAAAAAATATGAAGAATCTATTGGAGCGTATGAGTAAAACTTCACAAGGCTTGCACGATATGCTTCCAGCTTTGTTGTTACTCCAGAATTCAAGGTTGACCACTTCTTTGTTGGGTTGAAGCCTAGCTTGCAGAAAGCATTTGCGATCTGTGACATCGACAGCTATGAGGAAATTGTCTGATGTGCCATCAAGGTCAAAATGGAGATCGGAGAATCACAGGGGTATCATGGGGACAAGAAGTGTAAGGTGGAATTCAAGGCTGGTGGTCCGATGGATAAATCCAATGGAGCTAAGAATTTCCAGCACCACACTTGCCAAAAGTGCGGAAAGAATCACCCCGGAAATTGCCTTAAGGGGATGCGAAAATGCTTCAGGTGTGGAAGAGAAGGGCACCTAGCTGTTAAATGTCCGCAAGAAGGACCCTCGGTTGTGACAGAGTAGAGGAATGCTCCGTTCGATCCACAACATGTTGTTAAATGCTATAAATGAAAATAACCGGATCATTTTGTATATCAGTGCCCTAATCCAAGACTTTTCAGAGGCAACCAACAACCTCCAAGACATCAAGGAAGTGCTTTTACCATCACTTCTGCCAAAGTGAACCCCGAAAATGAAGTGGTGACAGGTACACTAGTTATTCATTCAAGAATAGTGAATGTACTTTTTGATTCAGGTTCTACGCATTCTTTTATATCTCAAAATTTTAGTAGAAAAATTCAAGCACAACCACAAATCATGGAAGTAAAGATGTCGGTGAGTACGGAAAATGGGGCAATCATTTCATCCCATGAGTATAAGTCCTCCCCATTTATAATCTGTGGATTGAATTTCCCGGCAAACCTCGTCATACTCCCTTTGGTGGAATTTGATGTAATTCTTTGCAAGGATTGGCTTTCCTTATATAGAACCAACATTAATTGTCGGGAGAGGGAAATCACACTCTATATGGAGAATCAACCCCCGATTCTTCACAAGTGTCAGGAGGAAGATGAATCTCCTTTAGCTCCATCATCTCAAGCATGGATATTACTGCCTTATGAGCATGCATATCTGGCTTAGATGTTTGAGTCCAAAGAAGAATCCACCCTTGAATAAATGCCTATTGTGAGGGAATTCGCAGATGTGTTTCCCAAGGAACTGCCTGGTCTTCCACCAAGAAGAGATGTTGAGTTATCAATTGAACATATACCTAGGGCACTACCAATATCCAAGACTCCATATATAATGGCTGTTGTTGAGCATGATGAGCTGAAGAAACAACTACATGAGAATCTGGATAAATGGTTTATACGCCCAAGTGCTTCACCATGGGGTGCACCAGTCCTCTTCGTCAAGAAGAATTATGGGTCAATGCGGATTTGCAACGATTATCATGAACTTAACAAAATCACGATAATGAACAAGTATCCACTCCCATGAATTGATTACTTGTTCGATCAGTTGCGTGGAGCACTATACATCTCCATGGTGGACTTGCAGTCGGGATATTATCAAGTAAGGGTGAAGAAGGAAGATATCCCCAAGAATTCTTTTTGAACAAGGTACGGGCACTATGAATTCATAGTAATGCCTTTCAGACTCACCAATGCTCCAGAAATATTCATGGACTTGATGAATATAATCTTTATATATTACCTTGAAATTTTTTTGGTAGTCTTTATAGATGATATTCTAATATACACCAAAACCAAGGAGGACCATGAGGAGCATATAAAACTGTACAATAGACTTTGCGCTAGGAGAAGCTCTATGAAAAGTACATCAAGTGTGAGTTCTGGTTGAAGGAAGTCTCATTTTTGGGCCATATCATCACAAGCAATGGGATATCACTGGACCCCTCCAAAACAAATGCAAATGAGGGATGGCCGAGGCCAACATCGGTAACGGATATCCATAGCTTCTTGGGGTTAGCTGGATATTATCGACAATTTGTGAGAAATTTCTCACGATTGTCCAACCCTCTTACCAAGCTAACAATAAAGGGATTAAAGTTTTCTTGGAGTGACGAATGCGAAGAAAGCTTCAAGGAGTTAAAAAGGAGGCTTATCACTACACCTGTGCTCACTTTACCCACAAGTTCGGAGCTTTTTGTGGTATTTATTGATGCTTCGAAGAAGTGATTAGGATTTATGCTGATGCAGAATGATAAAGTGATATCCTATGCCTCAAGGAAGTTGAAAATCCATGAGAAAAACTATCCAATACATGATTTAGTGTTGGTGGCGGTTATCTTTGCCTTGAAAATCTGGCGGCATTATCTCTATGGAGATAAATTTGAGATATATAATGATCACAAGAGTCTTAAATACATATTCACATAGAAAGAGCTTAATATGTGCCATAGAAGATGGATAGAGATCATTAAGGATTATGACTGTTCAATACATTACCACCCTAGGAAAGCGAACAAGGTGGTGAATGCCCTAAGTAGAAAGGATCCAACAATTCTATCAATGATGAGAATTGAGAAGGATCCAATCTTCTTAGACTTGATAAACATGGATGTGGGAATCATAAAGAAGGGAAGATCATCAATCCTTTCACAAATGATTGATCAACCATCTCTTTTGGAAAGGTTGAAGGATGCTCAAAAGGATGATATGGGAATTCAGGAAAAGGTGGAAGCTATCAAAAAAGAGAAATCCTCAGAGTTTAATGTTAATGAAGAAGGAATTGTGCGGTTTGGGAAGAGACTATGTGTTCCATCAAGTCTGGAGCTGAAGAAGATACTTTTGGATGATGAAGATAGTTCAAATTTCTCTATTCACCCAGGGAGCACAATGATGTATCGAGATCTCCAAGAAAACTTTTGGTGGGATAATATGAAGAAGGAGATTGCTGAATAAACATCAAAGTGCCTGGTGTGTCACAAGTGAAGGCAGAGAGGTAGAAGTCTACGGGAATGATGCAACCATTGCCCATACCAGAATGGAAATGGGAGAACATCACCATGGACTTGTCACCGGACTTCTAAGGACATCCAAAGGAAACAATAAAATCTGCGTTGTTGTGGATCGTCTTAAAAATACTACACACTTCATTGCTATTCGAGAGGATTTCTCATTGGATCAACTAGTTCAGATATATATCAGGTAAGTGGTAAGGTTGCATGGAGTACCACTATCTATTGTGTCTGACTTTGATCCAAGATTCACATCTAATTTTTAGAAGAGTCTTCAACATGCTCTGAATATTGAACTGAACTTTAGTACGCCTATCATCCTCAAACTGATGGCCAATCCGAGCGGACTATCCAAACACTTGAGGACATGTTGAGAGCATGATCAATGGACATTAAAGGATGATGGGATTAACATCTTCCTCTGGTTGAGTTCTCATATAATAACAGTTTCCACTCGAGCATCCAAATGGCACCATATGAAGCCCTGTAAGGGAAAAGGTGTCGAACACCAGCACGTTGGAATGAGTTCAGTGAACGTAAGTTTCTTGGACCAGAAATGGTCGAAAAATATGGTGGAGAAGGTGAAAACCATTCAAAAGCATATTAAGGCAGCCCAGAGTTGACAGAAGAGTTATGCAGATAATCGTCGACGAGACCTTGAGTTTAAAGTTGGAGACATTGTGTTTTTACGCATATCTCTATAACGACCCATACATTACATACATTGTTATTACGTCAGAATTGAAGCACACTTATTACAACATATAACTAAATCATGAAAGGACCGTATAGGTATAGAGTCTTTAGAAACTGGGAAACATAAACAACTAGTTCATAAATCATCTACTTTGCCTCCCATTTATTTCATCATATATAGAGTCCCTTTTTGGAATATCCTACTTAATAACCTTCTTCCTGACCTGGGGAAATAAAACATACAAAAGGGTGAGCTCAAATGCTCAGTAAGGGTAAACAAAATAAATATCAATCACATCATATACATAAGAACATAAATTTTGGAAATCTTAACCTGTAAAAGAGATCATAATATCATAACATGGGATAAATCATAGAAGTGAAATGTAATCCCAATAATCATAACTTAAAACATGAATCTTTGTGTCCTAAACACATAATAATATAGAATCATTTCTTGTTAGTCAAGACTCATTTCCAAGACTATCTTAGCGGACAAAGTCCATTTCTGAACCGAGTTCACTCCTCGTTTCAGTCTTGTTTCACTGAACCGGTATAACCTACCATTCCAGTGATGCCTATCTCATGAGATATAAAATCATTACCCAATGCATTGGAGGGAGATATATGTCCCACCCATCTCATAATGATACCATTCTTATGTGTTCCACAAAAGCATAAATCATACATCATTGCATAACCCATGTAATAAAAATGGGAATCTTAAACATCGTGACATCATAAAACAATTCATATAAGATAAAGGAATTCATAAAAATATAATTCCATCACAACATAATAAAATCAATTTAATAATAGGGATAGAAACATAACCCTTTATTATCTTAGATGGAAAAATAATTTTCATAAAACACTTGAACTCCTTTCTTGAGGAGAATATCATTTCTGCTTCAGAAACACTTTTCCTTTCATAACATGTCATACAATTCGAAACTAAAATAAGTTGATTAAAAATAATCATGACTACTTTTAAAGGAAGCTTCATGGAAACAATGTTTTAAAAATCCATTCATGCCGTATAAGTTAAAAAAAACATTTTTCGTACTTTTGTCGGAAAAGTCAAAAAGTACCTCATACGAAAAATGACAAAATATTCCTTTCATATCCTTTACTAAAAACTCAATTAAGGGTAAAATTGGATTTGAACAATTATAGTTGGATTGAAATAATATTACATATTGTGGAAACATGTATGTGGATGATAAAATACACCCCAGTAAATACCAATGTATAAACAATCTCGGATAAAAATGAGACTGTGATATTTCGCTTACCATAGGTCCGATATGCTTTGCACAAGTCCAAAACTCCTGTATAATGATTTGAATAATGTTATTGAATTATTATATAATCATACTTATTTTTATGATATCATATATGGTCATATTCTTAGCTTCTTAGTAGTAATATTTCATTGCTACTTGTTACTCGAGTGTTTATATCTTTTTGTTCTAATGCGTGTTTTGTCGAATAAATTATTATTATTATTCTCTTTAGGTTATATATAAATCATTTACAGAATGGTATTAGTGTAATATATATCATATTAATTCATTCAATTAATTTATATTATCATTATGAAATGAAGATCATGTAGAACGAGTCGCATCACATCGTGGAGACGGTATTCCGTACATACGCACGAGTGATGATATCGTTCCAATGATCGTGGAATTGTATTGGAGTGTATGTATACTATTTCATAATCAATATCAATTTATAATAGTAATATATAGTCATTACTTACACCATTATACACATCCAAGTAATGTGGTGGTGGAAAATAGATTACACCACGACGTGGAGACGGTATTTTGTACGTACGCACGCGCGATGATTTCTTTTTCCGTAGGATGGATAGATGGTGAAATAGGGTTGTTTCATACATATAATAAAATATCATTATATTAGTGATACTGATGTTATTACTTCATAATGAAACAACTAAATAAGAAGAATTGGAAGAAGAAATAATGATGAAATAATCGGTAACAGACATTACCTCTTCTTTGAAGTGCTTCCTTGAGACCTTCTTTTAGGGAACTAAAATTGGTCTTTGAAGAAGACCAGGACCTCTAAGATGTCTTTAGGGAATTGGAGAGGAGAATGTGGTAGGGGTTGGCCGAGCTTTAAGTCTCAATGTTGTGTGAGGAAGAGAGGGAGGAGGTGCCCTTTTATAAGGGAGGAGAGGGGCACATTTGGAATAACTAAAAATATTATTTTATTATAAAGTTAATTTCGTTTTTAAATAGCTCCAAATTGAGTTATGTAGAAGATAAGGTGGGTATGGGTCGAAAGACTCTCAACAAATAGTATTAATACAAGTTTAGGTCATTATATTAACCTTATATTTTAGTTTTAACTCTTAGTTAATTAGATTGACATTTACCATGTCACTTTTTATTTTTATATTATATAGTTAATAAACATACCATATACATCCAAGATACCCCCCAAGTTATGTTTTATTAATATATATAACCTTATCTATGTCATTTTTCTGAACTGTAGATTTTTAGGAATAAAATAACAATTAATAATATAATATTTGTTTTAAAAACTATTTTATGTCAATTTTGACACTATTCAATAGTTGATTTTTTTGAAACTCATAAAAGAATGATTTTTTCGACAAAAGTTTATTAAATCAATCCTAACATGTCATATTAACCTATAAAATTAGTTTAATTCACAAAAAGTCTCAAATTATACTTATTTAGGTTATTATAATATCAATTATTCTAATTTTTCACTATTATGGTAATTAATGCATCATCATTGTGTCATAAATAAATTAAATTATTTAAAGTATAAAAATTACAAATAAAATATCATTATGTAGGAAATCGTTTTAGCTTTATAATGAATTCTTATAGTCTAAGTTATCTTATGTATGACCTTATATTAAAAATTAATTAGTTATTAGTCTTTGATTTTAACTATCTTAACCCTTCTTTAAATAAATTAATAATAAATGTCCTAATCTAATCCAAGTGGGACTAAATGGTCATATTTTATTCCTAAGGTTTTTTTTAGTCGAATTACACTTGTCTAATTGAATTAGGACATGTGTTAGGGTAATAATAATATCATTTTTACCCTTAATTAACCAATTTACTTCTAACCGTGGTAAAAAAAAGTTAACAGTTACTATTCACCAAAAATTATTTTCATCTCATTGAACCACATTTTAGTGCTTGATATTAACCGTGTCTCTCAGATTTTCGAAATTCCACTCACAGAAGCTGTAAAATTAAATTTTATGAAAAATTCAGTTTTTTTTAACTACCACTTAGTAGTTTCACTATTCATCAAAAAATGAAAGTTTTTAGAAAAATACCAAAATTTTACCCTAGGCTAATTTCAATATTATGAATCCAAAAATGAAGTCCATTTTTAAAAATAAAATTTATAAAATTTCAAAAAGTAGTTATTACAATTCATAACGGCTAGTTTTAATAATATTTTAATAGTATATCGTTGTTTAGTGAAACTCGGTATTGCGTACGATGCAAGCTATCGAAGAAGCTCGCGATTTCGTGTAAAGCAAGCCAAGGAAGTGTTGTGTGTAGAAAAAGATTCCTTTGATGATTTATATAACATAAAAGTCTCAGGTGTTACATTCTACCCCCCTTAAAATGAATTTCGCCCTCAAAATTCGTCACTTTGTAACAAACAGATGAGGATACCTCTCCCTCATCATATCCTCAAGCTCCCATGTAGCTTCTCTTAATTGGTGGTTCCTCCATAAAACTTTCACCAATCGTGTGGTCTTGTTTCGTAGGACTTTTTCACTATGATCCAAAATCTCTATCAGTTGTTTTTCATAAGAATGTTCTTGCTCTAGCGGTACAACTTCTGAGTTGATTACATTTGAAGGATCATGTATGTACTTTCTCAGGAGAGATACATGGAACACATCGTTAACTTGAGAGAGATTCGGCAGAAGCACCAATCGGTAAGCTACCTTCCCAACACGCTCCAGTATTTCGAATGGACCAATATATCTAGGGCTCAACTTCCACTTCTTTCCAAATCTCATAACCCTCTTCCAGGGAGATATTAGTAAGAACACTTTATCACCCACTTAAAAGTCTAGGACTTTTCTTCAGTTGTCGACATAACTTTTCTGTCGACTCTGAGCTGCTCTTATGTGTTGTTGAATAGATCTGACCTCTTCTTCCATTTCATCAACGAGATCAGGTCCTTATAGCTTTCTTTCCCCAACTTCATCCCAGAAAGTTGGAGTCCTGCATTTCTTTCCACAGAGAGCTTCATAAGGAGCCATCTGAATACTGGAGTGAAAGCTATTATTATAAGAAAACTCCACCAAAGGTAGGTGTTGATCCCAACCACATTTTAAATCTATAGAGAAAGCTCTCAACATGTATTCTAGAGTTTGAATTGTTCTCTCAGACTGACTGTCTGTCTGAGGATGATAAGTAGTGCCGAAACTCAACTCTGTATCCAGAGTATGCTGAAGACTTCACTAGAACTTCGAGGTAAATCTTGGATCCCAATAAGATATAATAGAAAGTGGTACTCCTTGGAATCTTACCACTTCCTTTACATATATACTAGCAAGCTGATCCAGAGAGAAATCCTCTCTAATAGCAATGAAGTGTGCAGACTTTGTAAGACGATCAACTATGACCCAGATAGAATTATTGCCTTTGGATGTTTTAGGAAGTCCTGTGACAAAGTCCATAATGATGTTTTCCCATTTACATATGGGTATGGGTAATGGTTGTAACATCCCCTTAGAATTCTGTCTCTCAACTTTAAGTTGTTGACAAACCAAGCATCGAGAGACATATTCAGCAACATATCTTTTAATGCCATCCCACCAGATGTACTCTTTCAGGCCTCTATACATCTTCGTGCTTCCAGGATGAATAGAGAAAGAAGAACAATGAGCCTCATCCAGCAGCTCCTTCTTTAATTCGGGGATGGGAGGAACAAAAACCCGATTCTAGAACTTTATTATCCCATCACAATCAAAATTGAATTCAGGAACATTTCTCACTTTCTTTTGTAACTCGACATCTTATTTTTGTGCCTCTTTAATCTTTACATGTATATATGGTTGAACATTCATTTGAGAAAGATAAGATTTTCCCCTTCCATTATAATTCCATGATCCATTCTTTGTAATTACATAAATATTGGATCTTTTGTGATCCTCATCATGGATAATCTGGCATGGTCTTGTCGACATAATGCATCTTCCACCTTGTTTGCTTTCCCGGGGTGGTAATGGATTGAGCAGTCATAATCCTTAATCAGCTCCAACCATCCTCTTTGGCGCATATTCAGATCCTTTTGTGTGAAAATATATTTTAAGCTTTTATGATCAGTATAAATATCAGACCTTTCACCATAAAGGTAATGCCTCCAAATCTTGAATGCGAATATTACCGCAGCTAACTCCAAATCATGAGTTGGGTAATTTTGCTCATGTATTTTCAACTGTCATGAGGTATAAGCTATGACCATATCATTTTTCATAAAAACACACCCCAATCCCTTCTTGGATGCATCACTGTAGATCACAAACCTTTCTCCACTACAAGGTAGTGTGAGCACAGGTGCAATGGATAACCTTCTTTTCAACTCCTTGAAATTATCTTCACATTCCTCCGTCCAAACAAACATAACTCCTTTCCGAGTCAACCTGGGGAGTGGATTAGATAATCGTGAAAAATCTTTCACAAAACGTCGATAATATCCAGCCAAACCAAGAAAACATCGGATCTCGGTTAGTGTTGTTGGTCTCGACCATCATTCGATAACATCTATTTTTACTGGATCCATAGATATCCCCCCTTTTGAGATTACGTGACCCTAAAATGCAAGTTTTTTATGCCAAAATTCACACTTGGTAAATTTGGAATAAAGATTCTCCATTCTCACGGTCTTCAATATAATTTTCTAGTGATCTTCATGTTCTTCCTTGCTCTTTGAATGTACAAGAATATCGTCTATAATGACTACCACAAACTGATCAAGATAGTCTCTAAAGACTCTATTCATAAGATACATGAAGATAGCAGGGGAATTAGTAAGACCAAATGGCATCACTATAAATTCATAGTGTCCATACCTTGTATGAAAAGCCATCTTTAGTATATCCTCCCTTTTGATCCTTAATTGATGTTACCCTGAACAAAGATCAATCTTGGAAAGTATTGAGCTCTGTGTAGTTGGTCAAATAGGTCATCCATGCGCGAGAGAGGATATTTGTTCTTGATAGTGATCCTGTTAAATTCTCGATAATCAATGCAGAGTGTCATTGATCCATCTTTCTTCTTAACAAATAGAACAGGTGCTCCCCAAGGTGACACACAAGGGCATATGAACCCCTTATTAAGATTCTCTTGGAGTTGCTTCTTCAATTCCTGCAACTCAATTGTGGCCATTCTATATGGTTTCTTTGAAATCGGAAAAGCACCCAATATGAGTTCTATTGAAAACTCAACTTCACGATTCGGTGGAAGACCCGGTAATTCATCCAGAAAGACATCATCAAACTCCCGTACAATGGGGATATTCTTAATTGTGAGTTTCTCACCAACCATTTGAGATAAATAACCTTCATTTAGTAGAATCAAGACCCATAAGATGGAAGGAATTTATACTGGAATGTTATGTTCATCCTTGCATCGATAGACGATTATAGATTGATCTGGAATATGAAATGTGACTTCCCTTATTTCGAAATTGATATGAGATCCATGTAGAGAAAGCCAATCCATGCCAAGAATCACATCAAATTCCACTATAGGAATTATCACAAGATTTTCAGGAAGCACTTTACCACAAACTTCAATTGGAGAAGAATTATAAACTTTTGATGCGACTGTTGTGCCATTAGGGGTTGTCACAGCTAACTCAACATCTAACTGTTGAGGTAATACGGTGATATCCTTATAAAATTCTTCAGAAATAAAGGAGTGGGTGGATCCAGAATAAAATAAAACGTTTTCTACTTTAGAGTGGATGGTAAGTTTACCTTTCACCGCATCATTATCGTACTCCACATCGCTGATAGAAATTACATGTGACTTTTCTTTGTCTATATCCTTAAGAGTTTGTTGACATCGACCATCATCATCAACCCTTGGATTAGGGCATTTATTGGAATAATGTCCCATCTCCTTTCACTTGAAACATTGAAGTGTAGTAGGTTCATTCTGTGCATCCCTTCCTTTTTTTGCATCATTAGACATCTTCTTCCCATCATTACGGCATTCAAATGCCCGATGACCTCCCTTTCCACATTTGAAACATTTACATGTCCCTTTAAGACAACTCCATCCATGCTTCTTTCCACACATTGAGCATAATGGAAAGCGAATCTTCTTTTCAGTGTGATCTTTAGATTTTACATTGAATTCCATTTTCCTCTTCTTATCAAACCCATATGACTGATGGATTACTCCAATCTCCATCACAACTTTGAGAGCACATCGAATGATTTCCTCGTAGCTATTGATGTCCCTTATGGATAAGGCCCTTCGAAGACTTGGTTTTAAGCCACTAAAGAATCGATTTATCTTACTCTCAGGTTGGATAATAATACCATAAGCGTACCTTTCATGTTTTGTAAAATTTGATTCATAGGTACCAATAGATTCATCATCCTTTTGCTTTAGTTCAAGAAAATTTTTCTCCATCTTTGTTCGGAGAATACGAGGGAAGTACTTATTGAAAAATAAGTTCTTGAACTCGTCCCATTCCATGGACTCAATTTCATCCCTTTGCTCATATTCTTAATAAGATTCCACCATTGATCAGAATCATCCTCCAAACGATACACTGCTAAGATGACTTTATCATGCTCATAACATTGAAGAACTAAAAATATCTTATCAGTAGTACTAATCCATTTTTCAGCAACTAATGGATCAGTAGACCCGCTGAATGAAGGTGGACGCTGTCTCATGAAAGATTCAACAGAATGTTGCTCCTTCCTTTGCTCGTTTGGATGTCCTACATGATTCATAGCTTGAGAAAGTTGTGTGAGCATGGCTACAAGATTTTTCATTCCAACTCCCATAACGTTTGGTTGCTCAGGGGGACAATCATTGCATTTCCCGTCGCATTCCTCAATAACACGGTTCCTTCGGGTTCTAGCCATTGACTAAAACCAATAATAATAGTGTGAGGAACAATAATTATAATCGGAAAACCACATAATCAAGAATAAAATTTCACACTTAAGGTCTTATCCTAGGTTATTCATGGCCATTTATAAAACACTAAGATTGTGTTCTATGCTTAGACTTATCCTTAGGGTTCTTACTAAGGCTTTCACATCCTAGTTTCCAGAGGTTGACAATACCTTTCCTCTGATACCAACTATAACGACCCATACTTTACATAGATTGTTATTACTTAAGAATTGAATCACACTTATTACAACATATAAAAAAACCAAGAAAGGACCGTATAGGTTTAGAGTATTTAGAAACTGGGAAACATAAACAAATGGTTCATAAAGAATCTACCTTTCCTCCCATTTATTTCATCATATCTAGAGTCCCTTTTTGGAATATCCTACTCAATAACCTTCTTCCTGACCTTGGGAAATAAAACATACAAAAGGGTGAGCTCAAATGCTCAGTAAGGGTAAAAAAAAGAAATATCAATCACATCATATACATAAGAACATAACTTTTGGAAATCATAACCTGCAAAAGAGATCATAATATCATAACACGGGATAAATCATAGAAGTGAAATGTAATCCCAATAATCATAACATAAAACATGAAACTTTGTGGTATACACACATAATCATATAGAATCATTTCTTGTCAGTCAAGACTCATTTCCAAGACTATCTTAATGGACAAAGTCCATTTCTGAACCGAGTTCACTCCTCGTTTCAGTCCTGTTTCACTGAAACAATATAACCTACCATTCTAGCAATGTCTATCTCATGAGATATAAAATCTTTACCCAATGAATTGGAGGGAGATATAGGTCACACCCATCTCATAATGATTCCATTCTTATGTGTGCCACAAAAACATAAATCATACATCATTGCATAACCCATGTAATAAAAATGGGAATCTTAAAAATTGTGACATCATAAAACAATTCATATAAGATAAATGAATTCATAAAAATATAATTCCATCACAACATAATAAAATAAATGTAATAATAGGGATAGAAACAGAATCCTTTGTTATCTTAGATGGAAAAATAATTTTGATAAAACACTTTAACTCCATTCTTGAGGAAAATATCCTTTCTGCTTCAAAAACACTTTTCCTTTCTTAACATGTCTTACATTTCGAAACTAAAAGAAGTTTATTAAAAATAATCTTGAAAATTTTTAATGCAAGCTTCTTGGATATAATGTTTAAAAATCCATTCATGCCGTATAAGTTAAAAAAACATTCTTCATACTTTTGTCGGAAAAGTCAAAAAGTACCTCGTAAGAAAAACGACAAAATATTCCTTTCATATCCTTTACTAAAAACCCACCGAACGGTAAAATTGGATTTAAAAAATTTTAGGTCGATGGAAATAATATTACATATTGAGGAAACATGGATGTGGATGATAAAATACACCCCAGTAAATACCAAAGTATAAACAATCTCAGATAAAAATAGGATTGTGATATTTCCCTTACCTTAGGTCCGATATGCTTTGTACATGTCCGAACCTCATATATAATGATTTGAATAATGTTATTGACTTATTCCAGAATAATACATATTTTTATGATACCATATATGGTCATATTCTTATCATCTTAGTAGTAATATTTCATTGGTACTTGTTATTCGGGTGTTTATAACTTTTTGTTCTTATGCGTGTATTGTCGAATAAATTCTTATTATTATCTTTAGGTTATAGATACCTCATTTCCATAATGGTATTAGTGTAATATATATCATATTAATTCATTAAATTCATTTATATAATCTTTATGAAATGAAGATCATGTAGAATGAGTCGCATCACATCGTGGAGACGGTATTCCGTACGTACGCACGAGTGATGATATCATTCCTATGATCGTGGAATTGTATTGGAGTGTATGTATACAATTTAAGAATCAATATCACTTTATAATGGTAATATATAGTCATTATTTACACCATTATACCCATCCATGTAAGGTGGTGGTGGAAAATAGATTACACCACGGCGTGGAGACGGTATTTCGTACGTACGCACGCGCGATGATTTTTTTTTTCTGTAGGATGGATAGATGGTGAAATATGGTTGTTTAATACTTATAATAACATATCAGTATATGAGTGATACTGATGTTATTACTTCATACTGAAACAACTAAAGAAGAAGAAGTGGAAGAAGAAATAAAGATGAAAAAATCGGTAACGGACATTACCTCTTCTTTGAAGTGCTTCTTTGAGACCTTCTTTTAGAAAACTAAAATTGGTGTTTGAAGAAGACCAGGACATATAGGATGTCTCTAGAGAAGTGTAGAGGAGAAATTTTCAGGGGTTGGCCTAGCATAAAGGCTCAAAGTGGTGTGAGGAAGAGAGGGAGGAGGTGATATTTTATAAGGGAGGAGAGGGGCACCTTTGGAATAACTAAAAATATTATTATATTATAAAGTAAATTTTGGTTTTAAATAGCTCCAAAGTGAGTTATTTGGAAGATAATGTGGGAAGGGGTCGAACTCCTCTCATCCAATAGAATTTAGAAAAGTTTAGGTCATTATATTAACCTTATCTTTTACATTTAACTCTTAGTGAATTAGATTGACATTTACCTTGTCACTTTGTATTTTTATATTATATTGTTAATAAACATACCATATACATCCAAGCGACCCCCAAGTTGTGTTTTATTAATATATATAACCTTATCTAAGTCATTTGGCCTAACCGTAGATTTTTAGGGATAAAATAACAATTAATAATATAATATTTGTTTAAAAAACTATTTTATGTCAATTTTGACACTATTCAATAGTTGATTTTTTTTAAACTCATAAAAGAATTATTTTTCGACAAAAGTTTATTAAATCAATCCTAACATGTCATATTAACCTATAAAATTAGTTTAATTCATAAAAAGTCTCAAATTATACTTATTTAGGTATTTATAATATCAATTATTCTAATTTTTCACTATTATGGTAATTAATGCATCATCATTGTGTCATAAATAAATTATATTATTTAAAGTCTAAAAATTAAAAATAAAATATCAATATGTAGGAAATCTTTTTATCTTTCTAATGAATATTTATAGTAGAATTTATCTTATCTATGACCATATATTAAAAATGATTTATTTATTAAACTTCGATTTTAACTATTTTAACCCTTCTTTAAATAAATTAATAATAAATGTCCTAATCTATTCCAAGTGGGCCTAAATGGTCATATTTTATTCCTAAGGTTGTTTTTAGTCGAATTACACTTTTCCAATAGAATTAGTTCATGTGTTAAGGTAATAATAATATTATTTTACCCTTAATTACCATATTTACTTTTAACCGTGGTAAAAAAAGTAAAATATTACTATTCGCAAAAAATTATTTTCATCTCATTGAACCAAATTTTAGTCCTTGATATTAACTGTGTCTCTCGGATTTTTGAAATTTTACTCACAGAAGCGGTAAAATTAAGTTTTATGAAAAATTTAGTTTTTTTACCTACCACTTAGTGGTTTCACTATTCATCAAAAATTGAATGTTTTCAGAAAAATACCAAACTTTCACCCTAGGCTAATTTCAATATTATGAATCCAAAAATGAAGTCCATTTTGAAAATTAAAATTTATAAAATTTCAAAAAGTGGTTATTACTATTCATAACGGCTAGTTTTAATAATATTTTAATAGTATATCGTTGTTTAGTGAATCTCGGTATTGCGTACGACGCAAGCTATCGAGGAAGCTCGAGATTTCATGTAAAGCAAGCCAAGCAAGTGTTGTGTGTATAAAAAGATTCCTTTGATGATTTATATAACATAAAAGTCTCGGGTGTTACATTCTACCCCCCTTAAAATGAATTTCGCCCTCGAAATTCGTCACTTTGTAACAAACAGATGAGAATACCTCTCCCTCGTCATATCCTCAAGCTCCCATGTAGCTTCTTATAATTGGTAGTTTCTCCATAAAACATTCACCAATAGAGTGGTCTTGTTTTGTAGGACTTTTTCACTACGATCCAAAATCTCTATTGGTTGTTCTTTATAAGAAAGATCTTGCTCCAGCGGTACAACTTCTGAGTTGAGTACATGTGAAGGATCAGGTATGTACTTTCTCAGGAGAGATACATGGAACACATCGTTAAATTGAGAGAGATTCGGTGGAAGTTCCAATTGGTAAGCTACCTTCCCAACACGATCCAGTATTTCGAAAGGACTGATATATCTAGGGCTCAACTTCCCCTTCTTTCCAAATCTCATAACCCTCTTCTAGGGAGATATTCGTAAGAACACATTATCACCCACTTCAAAATCTAGGACTTTTCTTCGGTTGTCGGCATAACTTTTCTGTCGACTCTGATCTGCTCTTATGTGTTGTTGAATAGATATGACCTTTTCTGCCATTTCATCAATGAGATCAGGTCCGTATAGCTTTCTTTCCCCAACTTCATTCCAGCTAGTTGGAGTCCTGCATTTCTTCCCACATAGAGCTTCATAAGGAGCCATTTGAATACTAAAGTGAAAGTTATTATTATAAGAAAATTCCACCAAAGGTAGGTGTTGATCCCAACCACCTTTGAAATCCATAGAGCAAGCTCTCAACATATCTTATAGAGTTTGAATTGTTCTCTCAGACTGACCATCTGTCTGAGGATGATAAGCAGTGCTGAAACTCAACTCTGTATCCAGAGTATGCTGAAGACTTCGCCAGAACATCGAGGTAAATCTAGGATCCCGATTAGATATAATAGAAAGTGGTACTCCATTCAATCTTACCACTTCCTTTACATATATCCTGGCAAGCTGATCCAGAGAGAAGTCCTCTGTAATAGCAATGAAGTGTGCAGACTTTTTAAGATGATCAACTATGACCCAGATAGCATTATTGCCTTTGGATGTTTTAGGAAGTCATGTGACAAAGTCCATAGTGATGTTTTCACATTTCCATTCAGGTATGGGTAATGGTTGTAACATCCCCTTAGACTTCTGTCTCTCAGCTTTAACTTGTTGACAAACCGAGCATCGAGAGACATATTCAGCAACATCTCTTTTCATGCCATCCCACCAGAAGTACTCTTTTAGGTCCCTATACATCTTCATGCTTCCAGGATGAATAGAGAATGAAGAACTATGAACCTCATCCAGTATCTTCTTCTTTAATTCGGGGATGGGAGGAACACAAACCCGATTCTTGAACTTTATTATCCCATCACAATCAAGGTTGAATTCAGGAACATTTCTCACCTTCTTTTGTAACTCGACATCTTCTATTTGTGCCTCTTTAATCTTCACATGTATAGATGGTTGAACATACATTTGAGAAAGATAAGATTGTTCCCCTTCCATTATAATTCCAAGATCCATTCATTGTAAATCCATAAATATTGGATCTTTTGTGATCCTCATCATGGATAAACTGGCATGGTCTTGTCGACTTAATGCATCTCCCCCCTTGTTTGCTTTCCCAGGGTGGTAATGGATTGAGAAGTCATAAACATTAATCAGCTCCAACCATCTTCTTTGGCGCATATTCAGATCCTTTTGTGTGAAAATATACTTTTAAATTTTATGATCAATATAAATATCAGACCTTTCACCATAAAGGTAATGCCTCCAAATCTTTAATGCAAATATTATCGCAGCTAACTCCAAATCAGGAGTTGGGTAATTTTGATCATGTATTTTCAACTGTCGTGAGGCATAAGCTATCACCATATCATTTTTCATAAGATCACACACCTATCCCTTCTTGGATTCATCACTGTAGATCACAAACCTTTCTCCACTACAAGGCAGTGTGAGCACAGGTGCACTGGATAACCTTCTTTTCAACTACTTTAAATTATCTTCACATTCCTCCGTCCAAACAAACTTAACTCCTTTCCGAGTCAACTTGGTGAGTGGATTAGATAATCATGAAAAATCTTTCACAGGACGTCGATAATATCCAGCCAAACCAAGAAAACTTCGGATCTCGGTTACTGTTGTTGGTCTCGACCATCTTTCGATAACCTCTGTTTTTGCTAGATCCACATATATCCCCTCTTTTGAGATTATGTGACCTAAAAATGCATCTTTTTTAAGCCAAAATTCATAGTTCGTAAATTTGGCATAAAGATTCTCCTTTCTCAGTGTCTTCAATATAATTCTCAAGTGATCTTTATGTTCTTCCTTTATCTTTGTATATACAAGAATATCGTCTATAAAGACTACCACAAACTGATCAAGATAGTCTCTAAAGACTCTATTCATCAGATCCATGAAGATAGCAGTGGCATTAGTAAGACCAAATGGAATCACTATAAATTCATAGTTTCTATACCTTGTACGGAAATCCGTATTTGATATATCCTCCCTTTTGACCCTTAATTGATGATACCCTGAACGAAGATCAATCATGGAAAGTATTGAGGTCCGTGTAGTTGGTCAAATAGGTCATAAATGTGCAGGAGAGGATATTTGTTCTTGATAGTGATCTTGTTGAGTTCTCGATAATCAATGCAGAGTCTCATTGTTCCATCTTTCTTCTTAACAAACAGAACAGGTGCTCCCCAAGGTGACACACTAGGGAGTATGAACCCCTTATCAAGATTCTATTGGAGTTGCTTCTTCAATTCCTGCAACTCAATTGGGGCCATTCTATAAGGTGTCTTTGAAATAGTCAAAGAACCCGGTATGAGTTCTATTGAAAACTCAACATCAAGATTCGGTGGAAGACCGGGTAAATCATCCGGAAAGATATCATAAAACTCCCGTACAATGGGCATATTCTTAATTGTTAGTTTCTCACCAACCATTTGAGATAAATAACCTTCATTTAGTGGAATCAAGACCCATAAGATGGAAGGAATTTATACTGGAAGGTTATGTTCATCCTTGCATCGATAAACGATCATAGATTGATCTGGAATATGAAATGTGACTTCCCTTCTTTGGAAATTGATATGAGCTCCATGTAGAGAAAGCCAATCCATTCCAATAATCACATCAAATTCCACTATAGGAATGATCACAAGATTTACAGAAAGCACTTTCCCATAAGCTTCAATCAGAGAAGAATTATAAACTTTTGATGCGACTGTTGTGCAATTAGGGGTTGTCACAGATAACTCAACATCTAACTGTTGAGGTAATATGGTGATATCCTTAAAAAATTCTTCATAAATAAAGGAGTGGGTGGATCCAAAATCAAATAAAACATTTTCTACTTTAGAGTGGATGTTAAGTGTACCTTTCACCACATCATTATCGTACTCCACATCACTGATAGAAATTTCATGTGACTTTCCTTTGTCTTTATCCTTAAGATATTGTTGACATCGACCATCATCATCAACCCTTGGATTAGTGAATTTATTGGAATAATGTCCCATATCCTTACACTTGAAACATTGATGTGTAGTAGGTTCATTCTGTGCATCCCTTCCTTTGTTTGCATCAATAGACAGCTTCTTCCCATTATTACGGCATTCAAATGCCTGATGACCTCCCTTTTCACATTTGAAACATTTACTTCTCCCTTTAAGACAACTCCCTCCATGTTTCTTTCCACACTTTGAGAATAATGAAAAGCTCATATTCTTTTCAGTGTGATCTTTAGATTTTCTTTTGAATTCCATTTTCCTTTTATTATCAAACCCATATGACTGATGGGTAACTCCAATCTCCATCTCAACTTTGAGAGCACATCGAACGATTTCATCGTAGCTATTGAAGTCCCTTATGGCTAAGGCCCTTCGAAGACTTGGTTTTAAGACACTAAAGAATCGATCAATCTAACTCTCAGGTTGGATAATAATACCAGAAGCGTACCATGAAAGTCTTGTAAAATTTTCTTCATAGGTACCAACAGATTCATCATCCTTTTGCTTCAGTTCAAGAAACTCTTTCTCCATCTTTGTTCGGAGAATACGAGGGAAGTACTTATTGAAAAAAAGTTCTTGAACTCGTCCCATTCCATGGACTCAATTTCATCCCTTTGCCTCGTATTCTTAATATGATTCCACTATTGATCAGCATCACCCTCCAAATGATAAACTGCTAAGATGACTTTATTATGCTCAGAACATTGAAGAACTGAAAATATCTTTTCAGTAGTACTAATCCATTGTTCAGCAACTAATTGATCAATAGACCCGTTGAATGAAGGTGGACGCTGTCTCATGAAGGATTCAACAGAATTTTGCTTCTTCCATTGCTTGTTTGGAAGTCCTGCATGATCCATAGCTTGAGAAAGTTGTGTGAGCATGGCTTCATGATTTTTCATCCAGCTCCCATAACGTTTGGTTGCTCAGGGGGACAATCATTGCATTTCCCGTCGCATTCCTCATTAACACGGTTCCTTCAGGTTCTAGCCATTGACTAAAACCAAGAATAATAGTATGAGAAACACTAATTATAATAGGAAAACTACATAATAAATAATAAAATTTCACACTTAAGGTCTTATCCTAGGTTATTCATGGCCATTTCAAAAACTCTAAGATTGTGTTCTATGCTTAGACTTATCCTTAGGGTTCTTACTAAGGCTTTCACATCATAGTTTCCAAAGGTTGACTATACCTTTCCTCTGATAACAACTATAATGCCCTATACTTTACATACATTGTTATTAATTCAGAATTGAAGCACACTTATTACAACATATAACAAAACCAAGAAAGGACCATATAGGTTTAGAGTCTTTAGAAACTAGGAAACATAAACAACTGGTTCATAAATAATCTACTTTGCCTCCCATTTATTTCATCATATCTAGAGTCCCTTTTTGGAATTTCCTACTTAATAACCTTATTCCTAACCTGGGGAAATAAAACATACAAAAGGGTGAGCTCAAATGCCCAGTATGGGTAAACAAAAGAAATATCAATCACATCATATATAAAAGAACATAACTTTTGTAAATCTTAACCTGCAAAATAGATCATAATATCATAACATGGGATAAATCATAGAAGTCAAATGTAATCACAATAATCATAACATAAAACATGAAACTTTGTGGTATACACACATAATCATATAGAATCATTTCTTGTTAGTCAAGACTCATTGCCAAAACTATCTTAGTGGACAAAGACCATTTCTGAACTGAGTTCACTCCTCGTTTCAGTCCTGTTTCACTGAACCGGTATAACCTACCATTCTAGACATGTCCATATCATGAGATATAAAATCTTTACCCAATTCATTGGAAGGAGATATAGGTCCCACCCATCTCATATTGATACCATTCTTATGTGTGCCAAAAAATCATAAATCATACATCATTGCATAACCCATTTAATAAAAATGGGAATCTTAAACATTGTGACATCATAAAACAATTCATATAAGATAAAGGAATTCATAAAAATATAATTCCATCGCAACATAATAAAATCAATGTAATAATAGGGATATAAACAGAAGCCTTTATTATCTTAGTTGGAAAAATAATTTTGATAAAACACTTGAACTCCATTCTTGAGAAAAATATCCTTTCTTCTTCAAAAACACTTTTCATTTCTTAACATGTCGTACATTTAGAAAATAAAAGAATTTGATTAAAAATAAATATGAAAACTTATAAAAGAATATTTTTGGATATAATGTTTTAAAAATCCATTCATGCCGTATAAGTTAAAAAAACATTCTTCATACTTTTGTCGGAAAAGTCAAAAAGTACCTCGTACGAAAAACGAAAAAATATTCCTTTCATATCCTTTACTAAAAACTCACCGAAGGGTAAAATTGGATTTAAACAATTGTAGTTGGATGGAAATAATATTACATATTGAGGAAACATGGATGTGGAAGATAAAATACACCCCAGTAAATACCAAAGTATAAACAATCTCGGATAAAAATAAGATTGTGATATTTCCCTTACCTTAGGTCCGATATGAATTGTACGTGTTAGAACCTCCTGTATAATGATTTTAATAATGTTATTTACTTATTCCAGAATAATACTTATTTTTATGATATCATATATGGTCATATTCTTAACTTCTTAGAAGTAATATTTCATTGCTACTTGTTATTCGGGTGTTTATAACTTTTTGTTCTTATGTGTGTTTTGTCGAATAAATTCTTATTCATCTCTTTAGGTTATAGATACCTCATTTACATAATTGTATTAGTGTAATATATATAATATTAATTCATTAAATTCATTTATATAATCATTATGAAATGAAGATCATGTAGAACGAGTCGCATCACATCGTGGAGACGGTATTCCGTACGTACGCACGAGTGATGATATCGTTCCTATGATCGTGGAATTGTATTGGAGTGTATGTATACTATTTCAGAATCAATATTTATTTATAATAGTAATATAAAGTAATTATTTACAACATTATACCCATTAAATTAAGGTGGTGGTGGAAAATAGATTACACCACGGCGTGGAGAGAGTATTTCGTACATACGCACGCGCGGTGATTTCGTTTTCCGTAGGATGGATAGATAGCGAAATAGGGTTGTTTAATACTTATAATAAAATATCAGTATAATATTGATAATGATGTTATTACTTCATAATGAAACCACTAAATAATAAGAAGTGGAAGAAGAAATAAAGATGAAAGAATCGGTAACGGACATTACCTCTTCTTTGAAGTTCTTTTTTGATACCTTCTTTTAGGGAACTAAAATTTGTCTTTGAAGAATACCAGGACCTCTAGGATGTCTCTAGGGAAGTGTAGAGGAGAAATTGGCAGGGGTTGGACGATTTTGAAGGCTCAAAGTAGTGTGAGGAAGAGAGGGAGGAGGTTCCCTTTTATAAGGGAGGAGAGGGGCACCTTTGGAATAACAAAAAATATTATTTTATTATAAAGTGCTGTTCTATTTTAAATAGCTCCAAATTGAGTTATTTCGAAGATAAGGTGGGGATGGGTCTAAATACTATCATTATTTAGAATTTAGAAAAGTTTAGGTCATTATATTAACCTTATCTTTTAGTTTTAACTCATAGTTAATTAGATTGACATTTACCATGTCACTTTGTATTTTTATATTATATAGTTAGTAAACTAACCATATACATCCAAGAGACCCCAAAGTTGTGTTTTATTAATCTATATAACCTTATCTATGTTATTTGGACGAACCTTATATTTTTAGGAATAAAATAACAATTAATAATATTTTATTTTATTTAAAAACTATTTTATGTCAATTTTGACACTATTCAATAGTTGATTTTTTTGAAACTCATAATAGAATGATTAATTCGACCAATGTTAATTAAATCAATCATAACATGTCATATTAACCTAGAAAATTAGTTTAATTCATAAAAAGTCTCAAATTATACTTATTTGGGTATTTATAATATCAATTATTCTAATTTTTCACTATTAAGGTAATTACTGCATCATCATTGTGTCATAAATTAATTAATTTATTTAAAGTATAAAAATTACAAATAAAATATCATTATATAGGAAATCTTTTTATATTTCTAATGAATATTTATAGTCTAATTTATCTTATGCATGAACATATATTAAAAATGATTTAGTTATTAAACGTTGATTTTAATTATTTTAACCCTTCTTTAAATAAATTAATAATAAATGTCCTAATCTAATCCAAGTGGGCCTAAATGGTAATATTTTTTCACTAAGGTTGTTTTTGGTCAAATTAAAATTGTCCAATAGAATTAGGTCATGTGTTAGGGTAATAATACTATCATTTTTACCCTTAATTTCCCTATTTACTTTTAACCGTGGTAAAAAAAAGTAAAAAGTTACTATTCAAAAAAAATTATTTTCATCTCATTTAACCAAATTTTAGTCCTTTATATTAACTGTGTATCTCGTATTTTCTAAATTCCACTTACAAAAGCGGTAAAATTAAGTTTTATGAAAAATTATGTTTTTTTAACTACCACTTAGTGGTTTCACTATTCATAAAAAATTGAAAGTTTTCCAAAAAATAACAAAATTTCACCCTAGGATAATTTCAATATTACAAATCCAAAAATGAAGTCCATTTTGAAAAATAAAATTAATAAAATTTCAAAAGGTGGTTATTACTATTTATAACGGCTAGTTTTAATAATATTTTAATAGTATATCGTTGTTTAGTGAAATTCGATATTGTGTACGACGCAAGCTATCGAGGAAGCTCGCGATTTCGTGTAAAGCAAGCCAAGAAAGTGTTGTGTGTAGAAAAATATTCCTCTGATGATTTATATAACATAAAAGTCTCAGGTGTTACAATCTCCGTTGAAGAAGGTCATGAGGTTTGGAAAGAAAGGGAAGTTAAGTCCAAGGTACATCGGCCCCTTCGAGATTATTGTTCATGTTGGGGTTGTGGCCTATCGACTAGAATTTCTACCTACCATGGACAAGGTGCATGATGTCTTTCATGTATCCCTCTTAAGGAAGTACATACCAGACCCCTCACATGTACTCTCTTCCGAGGTGGTACAATTGGAAGATGATCTTTCTTATGAGGAGCAACCAATGAAGATCTTAGATCGTAGAGAAAAAGGTCTACGAAATAAGACAATTCCACTCATCAAGGAGTTGTGGAGAAACCACAAGTTTGAAGAAGCAACATGGGAGTCGGGGGATATGATGAAGCTGAGTAACCCACATTTGTTTTAGTGTGGGAAAAGGAAAATTTCGAGGGAAGAATTTCATAAGGGGGGAATGTTGTAACGACCCAAAGTTTCATTAATGGAAAATCCCTCTTTATCTAGTTAAATGTCTCTTTATGAAAGATGTTTTTTATAAGATGTCAAATTATTTGATTTTATGTTAAGAATTTTTACTGTTGTTAATATAGCTGTTGTATAGTGATCACATGATTAGTATAAATATAAGGCTTTAATGAACACAATTTTACTCAGACAAAGGAAGTGATGGCCTCATCCAGTAGAATTGCCCCATATGAATCCCATTTGTTAGAGCTCGAAAAAAGAGGTGGCGTCATTGGGATTTTCCCTTGACCAAGCCCAAACTGAGCTTCATTATGTCAAGCTTGAACATGACCGTCTGTGAGAAAAGTGAAGGTTGATTGAAATTACCACCCAAGCGATGTTATCAGAGCCGCCCAAGAGTCTGTCACCATCGCACACCTTACCCATAGGTCTTATGCGGTTATTTTAAGGGGTTTTGTAACAAATAAGTAATACTATGTTAATGTAAATTATTTTTGTATATAATAACGAAAATATTTTCTAGTCATTTTTGATACATTGTAAATAGTTTTAAAAGTACAAATGGTGTTTTTAGTTATTATTTAATTTAGAAGTCTATTTTATCAAATTAAGTGATTTTTGAATTAAATAATATTTTATTAAAATATTATTATTAATATTACATTAATTTTTATTAAATATAAATGATCTTATAATTTTATTAATGCAATTAAAATTATTATGTAGGTTTGAAAGCCATTTCTGTCAAAACCCGTGAATTTTCGATAAATGTCGGTTTTTATTTTTAAAGTGAAAATTCACATTTTTAGAAAATTATTTAGATAAAATAAATGTTATTTTTGGAATTAGGATGTCGACATTATCCAACGGTGAATTTTTCATATTTTTCTGAGACAGTAATTTTTTTTGGTAAAAATTAAATACCATTTAAATATATAATGTGTTTTATGACATCATAATGACCCAATGGTGATGTAATAAAATACCATAATCGTTATGATAGGACAATATGTGTTTTATAATTAAAATAATGAGGTTTTGGGTTTGTTTGACTTACTTTTCAAAGCATTAATGAACCCCTCAAGACTTATTCAACACTTTGCCTTTTTAAATTAATTTCAATGGGAGTGTACCTCACCTCTATATAATCAACCCTAATATTTTAATATGTTCGGACCTTGGCCTTATAAAATATTGTTTTCATATTATATTTGTAATAAAACATGGGAAAAAACCATGGTATGGTTTGTGGTTTGGATTAATTTAATGTAAGGGGACCCAAACCTAAATAATAAAGAATTCCCTCACCTTTCCTATATAAACCCACCCAATATCCCACTTACTCCTCACTCAAAGCCCTTGTAGATCGTCCAACCTCTGAAAAACTCTCTCTAGAATCCTCTCAAGGTTCCCCAAGATCTCAAGAATCCTCTCACAAGCCTATCTCTAGCCATTGGAAGCACACTTCCAATTAAGAGTTTTTTTCTTCCTTTCTCATTTCTGTCAATTTTCTTTAAGTGGAATTGCCCTTTTAATTTAAATTATGAATGTTGGGGTAAGGTTTCACACCTCCCCCATACTGCCCTATTATTGTTTGAATGACGGGAGACCCCTTTCTCTCTCATTAAATGCCTCCCATGTACACCCGTTAATATACCGAAATTCCGAAAGGAATATCTCTCTCCTCTCTTCTATTCAAGAAATACTTTTGTATAATGAATCTAAATTCCATTAAAATTGTTGGGACATGTATCTATATGACCTCCTTATTGTCCATTACATTTAAATATGATGAGGAAATCATTTCTCTCTCATCAACCTCTTTTATGAATTCTTATGTCACGCCGTTACGCTGCCGAAATCGCACCTAATTTCTAAGCCAATGTCATTGTGTAGTGAATACCATGCCCATTTCTCCATAAAGGGAATTCACCTTTATGCACATTTACTTATTGATTTTAAAGATTCATATATTAATTCCACATTCCTTTATCGTGGAATAAATGATTATGTTTTATTAATCCATGTTTTATGATCCATGTGGCACACTTATGCATGAAATGAAATGTTTAAGAAGGGTGTGCCCTTATAGCACTCCAATGCATTGGGTAAAGTATAGTATCATGATACGTCAAGTGCAATTAGTGTTGACTAATGATAATTCAAGTTCAATGAGGGTTTACTCGTGCTTCATGTGCAATGAGGGTTTACTCATGCTCCATGTGCAATGAGCCTTGGCTCATGCTAATTCAATGTTAAGTGTTGTTGCCACATTTCCATGTTATGATTATTATGCTTTATCATGCCTTTATATTCATGTTTCTCTTATTCTCTATTGACATTCCTATTAACTAACATGTATTGTAATCCTCATGTTATTCCATGTGTACTCCCTTACTGGGCATTATAGCTCACCCTTTTCTTAAGCATGTCCTCAGGTTATCCCATGCCACGCTAAGCACGAAGGAATGTAGTGGTCATGTAAAGGAAGGTTCGAATAAAGATGTTGTATTCCATTTTTTTTGTTTTTATGTAATGATCCTAAGACCCAAAGACACTAAACCTCTTGATCTTCTTTGTTGTATCAAGTGATGTTTTATGTAATAAATCTTGTTTAAGTTGTTATAAAAGCAGGGTTGTCATACTAGGCACTCATTTGTCAAAGTGTAGCACAGTTGAATACCAGAAAAAATATACAGCAAAAATAGCATAAGTAAATAAATATACACAATTTTAAATGAAAAACTGTAGTAAAAAACAACAAACAGTCATATATATATATAGAGTGTTGACGCAACATCCCTCATGTTCTATGAAAACAGTCAGAACATGTTACAAAGCTGTAAAATACGATACAAAGTAAATCCAAAAAAAAATAGAACAACCAGTAGCCTCATGAGCCTAGGCCTAGTCCCATGCTCCCCATGTCCTCAGAAGCAATCAAGTACCTTTATCAGGGCCCTTTCCCTTATCGAGACCTCAAAAAATGTAATCTGTTTGGGATGAAAGGAATGACCCAATCAGGGTGTGAGAAATAATCTTAGTAGGAACCCACCAAAGTCCTGTTCCCAACTGTGTGAAAATATGCAACGAAAGTGTGCAAAATTAAATGTAATAAACTAAGCAGTACTCAAAAGTAATTAAAATTACTAGTTTTTTTTTGCAATTTAACATTAAATTAATTATTTATCATTATGAAACCACCACAGTGAATATCTATGTAAACAGTCAGTGTCCTCAGACACTCAAACCCTTACCCTCAAGTAAAGAGAATCCAAACATAAGAATCTTCCCACAGGCATGTCGAATATTGCCCACCGGGGTACGATTTGTCTCCCACAAGAATAGAATCAACTTCCCACAAGCTCGGAAGATGTTTCCCACAATCTAAGTAGTAAACTGCCCACATGTAATCACAACATTTCCCATAGGCTAAACAAGTAACAAGCCCTGCCAACATGTAACAAGAAATAAACATGAAATTCCTCTCATGTAAATTATATAATCATGGTTATAAAGGTATACCCTCGGGTATCCTGGACAAATGGCTAAACAGAGGAACGTACCCTCGACGTGGTCCTAGATCCAAGCACCGACCCCAAACAACTATTTATTGTCACATTTAAATTACTTATACAATTCTATGTATTTAATTCAATAAGGCCTTAGCCATACGACACCCCATTCATGGCCGCATATCACCACGGTACACAAAACGAACAACAGTTATAAAATTAAACACCAATCCACCTATATTAAACACCCATGAACAGTTTACGTAAATGTCTATTATATAAACACCCAAAGACAACGTAGATCTGGGTTAGAATAAACCCCGTTCAAACATAAATAAAATTAATTAGACGATGAAATTGCAAGAATGGATTAAGGAGGGCAAAGGGCTTACCTGTGTGGTTCCAATGAGATTGTTAGCAGAAGAATCTGATTCCTGACGTGTGCTTGGCGGATCTCTAAAGCTCCGACCTCCTCTCTTTCTCCAATATGAACCCAAACACCTTCTCTGCCAAATGAGGAGGCTACTTCCCATTTTAAGAAAAAAAACAAACTACATCGCGTGTACATCCAATTACACGGTGTGTACTTTTTCATTTAACTATTCCTCTGGAGGCACCACCAAACTGTTCATCAATCGACATGAGTACTTGGCGTGTATTCTTGACTACATGGCATGAACTGTTACCTAGCTGGTGGCCGCTCCCACCACCATACTGTTTCATCTGCACGACGTGTAAAGGACCACTACACAATGTGTATTCATTTTTTACACCCTTAGTCACCAACAAGGATATACACCCTATGTACTCATCCCACACGGCCAAAGTACACGGCGTGTGGAGAAGTACATAGTGTGTAGTCCCAAAATTTAATATTTTTCTCCATTTTACTTATTTTCTAAAAAACAATTAAGGAAAAATGAAAAACACAAACTCATACCTCAAAAGCAAGAACCGGGTGCTTACAAACTTCCTCCCTTAAAGTAATTTATCCCAGAATTTCCCATCCAATGGTGGAGAAGATATAGCCATAAAAAATTTTGACCACTGAGCACATACGTAGGTCTCCCGCTCCCAGGTTTTGTCCTGCACTCGGCCATGCTGCCATATCACCCATAATAGAGTAACTGACCGACTTCGGAGAACCTTCGTGCTCCTATCAATGATACCAATTAGATGCTACTCAAAGGAATCATCAAACTCAAGCTCAACCTCCACAGGGTATGAAACGTGAGAAGGGTCTAAATGATAACAGCGCAACTGAGATACATGGAAGACGTCATGCATTTCTCGGTACCTCAATGGTAACTACAACCGATAGGAAACAGGCCCGACTCTCTCCAGAATCTCAGATGGCCCCACATAACACGTTGAATGTGTACCTGGTCTCTTGATCCGACTATGCCCCAAACTTGGTGAAACACTTATGAAAACCTGATCCCACACCACAAACTCTAAGGGTCGTCTGTGGCGATCAGTATAAGACATCTAATGAGACTGCGTTGTAGCCATCCACTTCTGAATCAATTGGACATGCTCATAAGTCTTCAATACGAGAGGTGGTCCTAGTAAAGCTACCTCACCTACCTCTAACCATCACAAGTGTGATTGGAATGGCTTACCATATAATCCTCGTATGGTTCCATCTCAATAGTTTACAAAACACTATTATTATAGGAAAACTCTACTAGGGGAATATGCTTCTCCCAAGAGCCCCCAAATTTTAGGATGCATGCATGTAGCATGTCCTTAAGCACATGTATCATACGATCTGACTGACCATCGGTCTAAGGCTGGTAAGATATGCTCAGAAGCACTTATGTACCTAGTGCCCTCTGAAAACACTGGCAGAAATGAGACGTAAAACGATTTTCCCTATCTGAAACGATAGAACGAGGAACCCAATGAAGACGTACGATCTCTCAGATATAAAAACATCTGAGCTCGTTGACACCGAAGGTCTACCTGATAGGAAAGAAGTGAGATACCTTCATGAGTCTGTCCAAACCAAACCAAACAACATCATTGCCTCTAGGTGACCTCGACAACCCAGTCATGACGTCCATCGTGATATCATCCCATTTCTGCTATAGGATGGGTAACTGCTATAATAGTCCAGCTGGCCTCTGATGCTCCTCCTTCACCTGCTGATAGGTAGAACACCTCAAAACAAAACTAGTTACATTTCTCTTCATACCTTGACACTAGTACTGACATCTCAAGTCTCGATACATCTTGGTAACTCTTGGAAGAACTTCCCAAGAAAAAGCATGAAATTCTCACATCAGTTCCTTGATTACATCCCCTGGAACCCACACTCATCCAAAGAAACTCAATACTTCATCATCGCCTATCATCCAACCAAGAGAAGGCTCCTCACTTTCCACCAATTGCTGTAGAACTAGGCCTTTTGAATCAAATAGATGTCTCATCCTCTCTCTATCAAGGAGGGTAGAGGTCAGAGCTAAATATGAAAGATAGGTCTACCCCTGACTGTCATTCTCCTCCAGATGCATCATAAAGAACAAATCCATAAGCTTCCATTCACCACTAGCCACCTAAACTACTTATATCTGAGTCCTTTTTCTCAGTGCATTAGCTAATTCATTACCTTTACCAGGTGTGGGCAAGCTCAAAATCAAAGGACTGAAGGTATTCAACCAACCTTCATTATCTCAGGTTCAAGTCACGCTGGGTAAATATGTACTTGAGAATTTTGTGGTTTGTGAATACCGCAAAATATTATCCCATGAGATAATGTCTCCAATAATGCAACACATGAACAACTGCAGCCAATGCGAGATCATGTGTCGGGTAATTCCTCTCATGTGGCCTCAAATACTGAGATCCATACTCAACAACTCGGTCGCCCTACATCAAAACTCTCCCATCCCAATCCCTAATGCATCACAGTAAACTGTATAGCTCTTCCATTGCTCTACAAGTATTTGGACGGGTTTTGATGTCAACTTTCCCTTCAGCTCCTGGAAGGTGGTTTCTCATGCTTCTGACCAAACGAACTTCACACCCTTCTTAGCCAAACCCGTCAATGGTGCAGCTAAGCTGGAGAAGTTTTTTGTGAAGCATTTGTAGTAACTAGCTAGCCCCAAGGAACTCTGTATCTCAAACACATTCTTGTGCTGCTCCCGGTAAACTACTACTCTCACCTTTTTGGGGTCTACTAAAACTCCTCCCTCTGAGATGATATGACCTAGGAAGTGAATCTGGTCCATCCAAAAATGGCACTTTGAGAGCCTAGCATATAGCTGATGCTCTCTGAATATACTCAATACGATCTCAATATGGGTGGCATGATCATGTCGAGTGTGAGAGTACACCAAGATATCATCCATGAATATTACCACAAAAGAATCTAGATAAGGATGGAACACATGATTCATCAGAGCCATGAAAACTGCTAGCATGTTCATGAGTCCGGACTACATAGACAAGTACTCTTACAGACTATACCTACTCCTAAAAATTGTGAGATGTATATCATATGGTCTAACGCACAACTGATGATATCCTGATCTCAATTCAATCTTCGAGAACACTCATCCTCCATGAAGATGATCAAAAAGATCATCAATCATAGTCAAGGGATATCGATTCTTAACCATAAACTGGTTCAACTTCTGATAATCCACACATAGTCTGAGGCTACCATCCGCCTTCTTCACAATGAGGACTGTCGAACCCCATGGAGAAGTACTGGGACAGATGAAACCCTTTGTCTGTAACTACTACAAATATCTCTTGAGCTCCTGCAACTCTGGTGTAGCCATCTTATAAAGAGGAATAGACACTGGTGCTACTCCTGGTAGAATCTCAATAGATAAATCTACTTGAAGCTTCGGAGGTAGACATGAAAATTCGTCCAGGAATACATCCCTGAAAAGATCAACCACTGGAGGGAAATCCTTATGACATGTCGTCTGGTCGTCTAGATATAAGATCGCAATATAGGCTGTGATACCACCTCGCCCATGATTATCTAGTTCAGCTCAACTCGCTTGAACATCCCACTCACCCTTCTATAGAATATCTATGCCATCTGGAGATGTGAAACTCACCCTACGATGATAACAATCCAAAAAGGATAGAAAGGGAACCAACTGGTCCATCTCAAGAATGAAATCATAGCTCGTCATCTCTAAGACATAAGGGTCCCAAATGAAGTGACACCCACCAACCTCAAGGGGGAACCTCTTGCACTAACACACACAAGCCATTCTAGTTCCAAACAGAGTTTCTAGCATCATAGCAGCAGAAGAAGAAGAAACACAGAGCCCAAGGCTCTCCACAACGAGCAAAAATATGAAACTATGTGTAGCACCCATATCGAAAAGTACTGAAGATAAAATAGAAGATACTAGAATAGTACCATTCACAGTAGAAGGTTCGGGATCCTGCTCCTGTTGGGTCTGTTGCACTGCATATGTCTACCCAGTGGCACTGCCCATCAACATAGCCTAGATACCCTAAGTTGTCCTTCCCTACTCCCTATGATATCTTGGTGTCTTGTTACCCAGGCTATGACCACCACCCCGGCCTGCACGCCCTGATGTATTCCAGTTTTCCAACTAGTAAGAAGCTGCTGGTCCTTCCCCCACACACATAGTCTTCATAGAACCCCTATCACTAGCCACTGGTGGAAACACCCTACAAAAGCTCTACAGATGACCCATCCTACTGCAAACTCATCATTCCACTAGGTCTCGTGGAAACTGATGTCTCTAGTTCCCCTCCTTACCACACTGGTAGTACATGTCCTAGCCACCTGAAACATTCTTCTTGCTGGTACTGCAACCCTAAGAGAAGTCCATCTGTATCTTCCTCTTTCAAGTAGAAATAGTACCAGAAACTAGTGCTGCTGCCCTGACCCACACCACTAGCTTCTCACAGGTTCCACTCTGTAATCAGTTCCTAGTTCACAATAGCATGTACTGAAGGAAACCTGAAAACATTCACCAGTTCTAGGATGTCATAACGAAGTCCATCCTAAAAGCGTGTAGCTCTCAGTGTCTCATCACCCACAATAATAGGTGCAAAATGATGAAGCTCGCTGAAATGAGCAGAATAATACATCACTGACATAGAACCATGTTGCAGGTTAATGAACACCCGATCTTGATCTTCCCTCAGCTTCTATGTGAATAAAAATTGATAGAATACTGCCTGAAAATTTTCACACGCCATGTCTCTGTGATGCTCTGACTTGGTGGTAACATACCACCACCTCTTGGAAGATTCACGCAACATATAAGTCCTGATCTTGACCATCCACCATGTAGGCGTCTCTAGGTGCTCAAAAATAATATGCATTGACCCCAGCCATGACTTTGTAACCTATGGTCCACCATCCTCTGAAAATGTAGGCAGATGTTGCTTCTGGAATATATGAGTGAGCTCAACCATAGATGTGGCAGCCGGCGGTGCTCCCTGAATGGTCTGTATGAACCTTATAAAGCCTTCATGGAACTGCACCTCCACGCCTGTGTCCGGTAGTACTGTTGGGGTCGCGTCTGGCTCTTTTGGAGGATCATCTGGTATCCTATGACCCACCATCTCCAGAGTATACTCATTGCCTCTCTCCTGGAGAACAACGCATAAACGTCTCTGGGGAATGACACTACAAGGTCAAACACACACCTTAGATCAAGATTATCACAGTCTGAAAATGAAGGAACCAAAAGGGGAACAAGGGGAAGACGGAATTTAAGATTATCAAAACAATACTACATGGAATGTATTTCTGATTACACGGCGTGTACGTGACTTATCTTCCCCTGCCTGGATCCTTCTACACGGCCGAGCCACATGGAACCTGTTAAACAAAACTACACGACATGTATATAATCTACACATCTTGTATGGTGTACTTTTCAAACTGCATGTGTCATTTGTGACATGGATGACTACTCAGCATAAACCACACGACGTGTTACAACCGCACACGTCTTGTACACTACCCCCTTTCCAAGCCACATGGCAAAGTACACACAGTCTGTCCTCGGTCAAGACTACATGGCGTGTCCCACAGGTACACGGCGTGTTCTAGACAAACATCGACGACCCGTGTTGTTAGTTACACAGCCAGATACACGGCTCACACTACACGGTGTGTTCCAGATGGACACGGCATGCATACAAATGAATCCCACCGACCTGTGTTGTTAGTTACATCTACGGGGTCCTTGGTCAGACTACACAGCGTGTTCCACAAGGGACACGGCGTGTATGAATTAAGGTCTCCTCTGTCCGTGTTTTTAATTACACTAGCGGACTCCGAGTCAACAATACACGGCGTGTACATATGGTATATGACATGTTCCCCCCAATAATTTCCCTTCCCCATGTCCCTGCCCACACGGTCTATGACATGAGAAGGACTACATGGCATGTACTTAGGGTACAAGGCGTGTACTCAAAAAAATTTCTTTTCTTCCTGAATAAAAGAACATACATGGCATGTTTATGGCACTACACAGCGTGTATACTTGGTTTCCATATAGTAAGACTCAGAATCTTCACTAGAACCGAGAAAATACTGAAAAACAACACCCAAGTGCAAAATTCTGATCTGTGAGGGCCCATACACCCCGTGAATCATAGTTTGACATATTGTATGTGATATAACCGGATAAAACATCAATGATACACCAAATTCTGGTCAATGAGGGCCCATACTCCCCAAACACCCAGGTTTGGCGTCCATTCTATAAACAAGCTCACAAAATAATACCCTATCAAATAGAAGGTATCTATCAAAGCAGCTATCAAAACAGCATGATTTTACTAGCATAACATCTATCATAACAACAAGCAATGTATAATGTGCCTACATGGCATGGGACTATGCATGGAATGTGATTTATAGCATGTTCCTAAATGATGCATGAGATGACATACCCTCATCTCATCAGTTTTCAACTAAATAGAACCCATGAATAAAATATAAATAGCACAATAAATGTCTGTCACCCTTCAGTAAAACTCAATTCAACTGTACAATTGAAAAATCAGAAAAATTGCATCATGAGGTAAATTAGATTTTCCATATACATGGGTTAGCTATGCTCGGGCAAAAATTATTAACAATTACTGTTCTCATCCTATCTCTGACTAAGGATCCAAATTGTAAGTCAAGGAAAAGAACCCCTATGATACCACTTTGTAACATCTCGCTTTCGGGATCCACTAAACGGTTGCCCCGAACCAGGTTCGCTACGTGACCTCAAGCGCATTTCCTGAAATTCTAGAGGCTGCCAACTAGTAGCGAGGGCCCAGGTCTGATAGTGGGGAAATTATTCTCTTATTTGTCAAAAAGTAGCGCAGCTGAATACCAGATAAAACATACAACAACAACAGCAGAAGAAAATAAACATACACAATTTTAAATGAACAACTGATGTAAAAACAACCAACAGTCATATATATATATATATATATATATTGAGGAAACATGCCTCAAGTTCTAATAAAATAGTCAAAACATGTTACAAAGCAGTACAATACGATATAGAGTACAACCAAACAAAACAAAACAGAACAGCCGATAGCATCGCGAGCTTAGGCCCGGACCCATGCTCCTCTACTCCTTAGCTGCAATCAAATACATGTATAGAGACCCTTTCCCTTATCCAGACCTGTATAAACATAATCTATTTGGGCCGAAATAATGTCCCAAATAGGGTGTGAGAAATAATCTCAGTAGGCACCCACCAAAGGCCCATGCCCAACTGTGTGAAAAAAATTCAACGACAATGTTCAAAAGTAAATTCAATAAACATGTAGTACTAAAAAGTAACTAACATTAAGAGTTATATTTCCATTTAACATTCATTTCATAATGTATTATTAAGAAACCACCACAGTGAATTTCTATGTAAATAGTCAGTGTCCTCAGAAACCAAACCCTTATACTCAGGTAATGAGAATCCAAATATAGGAATCTGCCCACAGGCGTAAGATGTGTCACCCACAGGTACAAAATCAATTTCCCACAGGCATAGAGGAAGTTTCCCACAGGCTATGTAGTACACCTCCCACATGCTAATCACAACACTGCCCTCAGGATAAACTAGTAACCAGCCATGCCAACATGTAACAAGAAATAAACATGAAATTACTCACCAGTAAATTCTATATTATTGGTTATAAAGGTATACCCTCGGGTGTCCTGGCCAAATGGAAAAACATAGGAATGCACCCTCAGGGTGGTCCTGGATCCAAGCAGCGACCCCAAACAACAATATATTATCAAATTTAAATTACCTATACAATTATAGGTATTTAATTCAATATGACCTTAGACATACAACACCCCATTCATGGGCGCATATCCCAATGGTAGAAAAAATGCATATTTGTTGGAAAATTAATCACAAAGCCACCTATCATAAACACCCACGAACGGTATACGCGAATGTCGATTACAAAAATTCCCAAAGACGATGTAGATTTGGGTTAGAAGAAAACCTATTAAAACATAAATAACATCTATTAGAAGAATAATTGGCATGAACAATTTAAGGAGAGAGGAGTGCTTACCTGTGCTGTTTTAATAAGATCGTCGGCGGAAGATTTAATTCTTGACATGCGCTCGGAAGATCTCCAAATCTTCTGCCTATTCTCTTGCTCGAAAATGAACTCAAATGCATTCTCTGTCAAATAAGGAGGATACTGCCTGTTTTAAGAAAAAAAACTACATGGTGTGTACTTCCAATTACACAGCATGCACTTTTTATTTTAACTGTTCCTCTGGCGGCACTGCCAAACTGTTTATCCGTCAACATGAGTACACGACGTGTATTCTTGACTACACAGAGTGTACTATCACCCACCTAGCGGCCCTTCCTAGCACCTTAGTGTTTTGTCTTCATATTGAAAACATGGTGTGTAATGGACCACTACATAGTGTGTAGTCGGTTTTTACACCCTTAGTCTCCAACAAGGCTACACACCCTGTGTACTCATCCCACACTACCAAAGTACATGGTGTGTGGAAAAGTACATTGTGTGTAGTCCGAAAATTTATGATATTTCCCCATTTTCCTTATTTTCTCAAAAACTCTTAAGGAAAAGAGAAAAGAAGAAACTCCTACCTAAAAAGTAAGAACCGAGTTCTTACATATATCAAGGTACACAATGTTGGTGCAACTATTGATGTATAAATACACCAAGAATCTGATTAACTTTTTGTACACTCAGGATAATAAGGCATAAGTTCCAAGGATCCATTGGTACATTCATCATATAGGAATGATTCTATTTAATAACCATTTTGAGTCAAATAATCATATATATTTTTTCAAATTTCTATGTTATGTCCTGATCACATTCAGGATGCCTCAGCATAGAACACCAATAAGGTTACCGATATAGGATCATGAAGAAAATACATTGAGTAATTATTCCTTAGTTATTGGCCCCTATCATGTTGTTTTTACTCTACTTGGTCTTGGAAAATCACCCTTTCCTATCGATTAGATGATAGTTATAGTAGAGTAGGATGTGAATCAATACAGGCTTAGCATGCTGCAAGATTTATATCGTCATAGAATATTGAAATTACATGGAATTACAAACTGAAAAGATGTGTATGATTAGATTGATTAGATGTTCTAATACATTATGATTTTTCAGAACCAAAATGATTAGATGGTTTCACTAGTATCTAGGATTTTCTATGTAATATACGGGTTATCATGTGGTTTGATGTTGAAACCCCATGATGAAACAATTCAAAAATAGTTAGACTAATTATGGGTAATTTGTGAGGTTTATTACACCTCATCCTAATGCTCTATGTGGATTCAAGAACATCTTGAGATCCAGTAGTGTGATATGTTGGTCACTTAATATAATAATAGTGGAAATGACCTCATTCATTACTCCCGTGGTATGGTTTGTGATGATTTCATCCAGGAAAAAAATTGTGACAAGGGTCTCCAAAAATATATTCATTCTTGTTTTGTTTAATTATTCCATTTAAAATATTCTAGATGTATAGGGAGTTCTCTTGTGACTGAGATCTTCCATTTTTTGGGATTTTAGATTGCTAGAGCTATCTGTGTGTATTATGGTGCTGAGATTTATCTAGTATCAAGAAGAAATTTGACATTGGGGCCTCAAAATATTATACATTGTAATTATCTGATGAAGACACATGGATATGTAGACTAGGGAACAAAACAAAGATCCAACATCAATTTGAGGTCTGGTGTTAGGACTATGATTGGAAGATTCAAATGGATTATGATTACCATAACTTCCATGATGTGCTATATAGGTAGATGGTGGATAGAACACAATGTAAGAGGCATCACCGTGATTAGTGATCTCCCAGGTATCCCCGTGGTGGCCATCCGGGATGCAGTGGAGATCAAAAAAGGGGAATTGCATGTGTGGGGGACACACTATGGGATACTTAACCCAACACCACCACTAGGTGTCCCTCATCTAGATTAGATAGCTGACATTAAATCTTGTGGAAAACATCAGGATATAGATTTAAATGGACAAGAAGCACATGAGAAGATTTGAGTTCTGATTGTTATCTTTTTTACTATTTCCTCATTATTAAAAGAGATAGGTTTCAGTTATTCATTTATCACCATATACATTTTTTGAGTAGCTAGAGCTTCAATTTGAGACAATAACATACGAACTAAAGCTAGGTGTCCTACAAGGAGTGATTTTTTAATATCACATATAGAGAGAGACTCTAATGGGATTTCTTAGTCAACATGATGAAATCATATTATTTTATATTGGGTGTTGATCAGTTTTCTATTTCATGAGCCTATATTGATTATCATTATAGATGAGCTATATTCCTTTGGATAGAATAGAAAAAAATACCCCTTGCGGGTGAGATAGATATAATGTCTAAGTAAGTAGTTCCTTTGGGTAGCAAGGTGAAACCCATTAGGCATCAATTTTAATGTTTATTCATTGGTGAATTATGCTTCTTAGGGTTATCGATTACACTATTACATGAATATGCTATTTATATCATTCATATTGAAATTTAAGAATACCTTTTGAGATTGTAAATGTTCATTTCCTTTAACATGGACCCAATAATGTACTGATATTTTCTTTATCATATCAGATAGTTCTTACCAAGCTATGGGTGCAAAAGGTTTAGTTGGAAAATCTTATAGAGAATGGTTTCATGAGACCCAGTTCGACCCCATATGTAGCTCCAATGTTATTTATGTGAGTACCTAACATACGAGGTCTATCCTAGCTGATGGATGACCAAGAAACCACAACCCCAAAACTCTATCCAATAGGGCATTGTCCAGTAACATGTTCCAGGAAGGAGTAAATATAAGGGGAGGCCTTTACCCAATGAACATGTACAAATGCACCAAATAATATCCATGAAATATTATAGGGGAATATTATTTAATGACTTAATGATCCAGAGATAATCTATGTATTCAATAAACTCCAAGGAATATATTAGAGTTTAATAGAATAAATTTTTTTTTTCTGAGATAAAAACATGTGCAAATAGAAAAGATGTCCCAACCTAACAAAAACTGGAAAAATTTAATGCTGATAGATGCCTACCCATGAACTACAAGAGTAACCACTATATAAAATAAATTCTCTCATGCACCACTATTCTCCACCAAAATAAATATCAATATATTGTTTGTTTTCGTAAGACCAAAAACATGTGGGAAAAGACTATTTATGGGTATGTACACATATAAATAGTAAGAAAAACAAAACTATAAGGGGAGATTGAGAGATTAAACAACAGTTATCTCGTCCCTAAATAATAGGGATATGAAATTAAATATATAAATATATTTATATGCTCATAATTAAATCAAAATGATAAAGAAAGGGGATCTCCGACTCATAGCCCAACTGAAAATCGATGAGTAAACAAGCATAAACAATTGTTTTTTACAGATTCCAAACATAAAATACAACCACACCCAAATATTTGTTGAGGGTCTTGCAACTCACCATTGTGATCCATAGTTGAGGGAGAATACATATCCTCTGGATGACCCATACACTATCAATGCATGAAGATGAAGGAGTAAAACTCTATAGGTAGAGAACCCACATCCTACAGTATGGTGATTACATACCCAACCTATATAATGAAATTAGGAACACAAATTATGGTGTTATTGGAGAGTACATACAATGATATATCTCTAATATATTGAATAACCAACTTCTTTATGTGAAATGGGAGTATTTTCCCAACTAGTCACATAATTTTGTGGGGAACACTATACCCTACGTGATAGGGGTGTACTGACCCTGAGCATCTCTATGATACAGTGGACAACCCATAACTTAGTGTATCAAGGGTTTAATGGACCCGTAACTTATTTGGTGATCCCTCCTTATCTCTTTCATCCTCATACATCACCTAAATAATAGCCATCATAAAAAAATATCAAATAATATCCCAAAATCCACTAAAAAAGCCACCATCATGTTGTTTGTTGAAAAACCCCACCATAGGCTACTCATGTGCCAAAATAAATGTCAAAATGAATGAGATACAAGAGGTAAAAAATACATATAAGAGTAAACATCATTAATGGGGTCTACATGGTTTGTGGACCCTCTCCTATTTCTGGGCATGTCCCCCTCGGAAATGGATAGGAAATACATGTCTCTATAAAGGACATTAACTTCAAGGTACATGGAATATATGTTCACTAGGGATCGTGGTTATAAAACTCTTCTAATTTAGTGTATTCCTGCCAGAGACTGTGTACTAAAAAACATGTTGTGTCCATAAATATAAATCTCTAGGTGTGTATAGTTTTCACATGGATTGGATTATTTAGTATGGTGAATTGTAATGGTGGCCTACCAACACAACATGTGACCCTTAACATCACAAAAAAACTATCATTGTAGTCCTAGGACACATTCCATGTTTTCCTCTATGATACAAGGTGTACAGTTGAGATTTTCATTGATCAGAAGAATGTTTCACACATCATAAATATCTGATCCCACCACTGCAAGTCTCCCTATTCGAGAACCTACGATTGATGGAACATGACATAATCCAATGATCCCATTTATTTAGTGGATGAAAATCAGATTCGTTAAAGCCACTCGAATACTATATCACCTTCCATTGACACTATCACCTCACATTTCCTCCCTTCACCACTCCATATACGATATCCAGGAAATACACCCATAATCAATCCAAAAATGTACACTTAACAGAAATATAGTCTTCTTAAACAAATCCCCCATGAATCTGGTGGTCCTATAATTCTCAAATGCAACAAAAAATGTCAAGCTATTGCCCCATTCTCAAAGGAAAAGAACACAATGAAAATGTGGGAGAAAGTAACAAAGAAATCATAAAAACGTCATTGGATAATATTTACTAGACAAATATAATTGATCTACGATATTTCTTTTGAGAAGATGGTACAAAAAAATAAATTATTTAAACAATTTAATTTATCAATGGGATCAAGCAATGTGAATGAAATAAAAAAAATAAATAATATCAAGTAAATTATTTAAATATTTAATCTTGATGGAATAAACCATGGTTGTTGGGTTGTACCTAGATTTTAGATCTATCTTTAGGGATTAATCAATCTTTAGTTTTATGGGGTTCATGTAGCAATCCGTTCCTATAGATCCACCTCAATCTGAAAAATCATTATCCTATGATCATATTCCTCTAAGGAATGATTTCAAAGGTTCCCTCAATAAATGCTTAGTTTAAACAGATAAATGTTGATAATTTTTATAAAAATGTCTATATAGATAATTTGATGTTGTTGATAGATAACGTAAACTAATTTTTGAAATAATTTAAATTTACTTAACACACCAACAACGACAACAAAAATTTGATATCTAGTGCTAAAAAACCTTAGGTCATTCCATGGGTAATCTATGTGATCCAAACACAATATAATTCTCAGATTTATGATTTGAGAGATTTTAATATTTATAAAATTAATTACTAAAAACTAAATACATGTGTTATTAAAATAGTTAATATTTTTTTAATATTAATTTTGGGCTCATCAGACTTCTTAATTACATTCCTTCTTAGCTCATTGCCCCAAGAGACACACCAAAACCGAAATGATGTCCCAAATCTAAGAAAATACAAATGATGATGGTTAAGAGAGCCGTAGTTCTAATCTAAAATAATGATCACTATAAGAATTCAATGCACCAAAGTATAACTATTTTACACCATAATCATTACAGATCTATCAACTATCTACATAATATACAACACAAGCAAGAAAAGGTGATATAGGGGTGAGTATATACAAAACTAATAGGACACTGCAAAACTGAAGGGAGTAATCAATAGATAGAAGAATAGTAATATCAACTAAAATAAATAGTTTCATTGAACTAAACCGATACAAAAAATATATATGCTTGTAATGAAACCAAAATTAATGAGAAATGGGATATCTATATCACAACCCAACAAGAAGTTGATAAGTAATCCTAGGGATCTAAAACATAATCAACTATTCCGAATGTTAAATTATACCTCACTAGAATATGCATGGAGAGTCTTATACCTCACAATTGTACTCTATAATTGAGGTTTTACACATATTCTATAGAGGACCCTCACCACATCAGAGATCAAAGATAATGGAGTATCAATCCGTATGTAGAGAACCTATTCAATTTAGTATTGGCAGTACTGACCCGACCTATATAATGAAACGTGGAATCCATACCTTAGTGTGACTTAGTAGTACTAACACTGATATATCTATGATAACTTTAGGAACCTTCACTCTAATTGAATACATCATATTGAACTAAGAATTTAAATAATAGAATGGGGAACCTGTGACATGGTGTGACATGGGAGTACTAACAATATAATTTATATGACTTAGTGGAGAACCCACAACCCAATTTAATATGGGAGTACTGGCCCCATTATCTCAATGGTGATCCAACCTAGTCAATAGAATCATCATGAATTTCATATATAAGAATAAAACTAGTAATATCTCACACATTTTCTCAAAATACACTCTGAGTGAAAACATTAAATTATATATGGAAATAAGACATGTTAGACTAATCCATGGAAGAAATAAAAATCAATAAAAAAAGTATTATAGGTAGAAAATTCATAGAGAAGCACATTATGTGTATGTGGTCTAAATAGTCTGTCTCCCCACTACTCTTTCCAGTTGTGTTTTCCATGGAAAGGACCCGATAATTCATATCTATATACATATATTTTACTCTAAGATGCATATTGTATATGACTACTTCGGGTCCTAGTCAAGTATCTCAATCCATTCTGGTGTATTCATTCCCATGTCTATTTACATCAGTACATGACGTGTTCATCAAAATGATGCCTTTTTTATTTACATTTTTAAAATCTAATAGAATCTAGGGAATGGCCACATGATCAATGGGGATACCTAAACAATGTTTTACATTTTACATCATTTGAAACCGAAGAACATGGGAAACCTGTTTTCACACCATGTGTTCTTCTGGATGATGTGTCTTTTAGTTTATATTTTATTATGGAACAGATGAGGGGTTCAAAGTCTTCCAAATAAAATCACATCATGAATAATACAGTTATATGGCTTCCTAGGATCAGTGGATAACTCCACAATCTATATATTCATTCCCTTATCTGGCTATAAATCTGAATTTAGTGACCCAGTTGATGACCACATCACCCCTCACCACTCGTATTGCATCACATTGCCTCCCGTACCCACTCAGGATCCAATTTACTCAATAAAACACCAAAAATCCATCAAAAAAATATGGAAATCACATATCTATTTGTTTTGAAATAATATTACATTAATAAAAGGTTATGATAAATTCTATAACCCCCTAATTTGTTTTATTAGGGGCTCCATAGGCTGATGACACAGAACATGTTGAACAAGTATTGGAAAGGAACAAGGCAAAAAGTGGAGAAATCATTGGGAACGAATTAATTTCTAGTGATTGTAGAATTGGGTTTTCTGGGATTAGAATATGGAATAGAATTATTAAATTGAATAAAAAAAATTATTTCATCAATTGAATCCTACAAAGGGAATCCAATCACGAACATGAAATAAATAAAATAAACTCTATGATTTTAAAAATTATTCATGAGGGTAAATACGAAAATTGAAAAATACTACCTTGATTTTGGATTGATATTTGGCGAAGAAAACATTATTTAGCAATATATGGATCCCACTTCATTAAACTCTAGTCGATCCATCTTAATCATATCAACTATCATCCTCCAATCTTGATCATCTAAAGTAAGATGTTAGAGACCCTCCCAATTCTCTAATTTTTATAGAATCTCAATTAGAGAATTGTTATAATGAGTTATATATAGAAGATTTTAGGTCATGGGTATTTGAAATAAATAACTAAATTAAAATATGTATTTTAATTAAAAAAGTAACTAATGACTACATCTACTAGTCTTCAAATTCTATCAAACTATAAGTCGCACCCAGGGTAGACCCTACATTCTGGACTAAAAGGTGATCTCAAATTTTTGGTATTAGAATTCATTTAATATTAATTCCATTAATAAAAAAATCTCACACATGTTTTTAATATATTTTATACTTTTTATAATCAATTTTGGGCACATTGGGGAATATAATCACATGTCATCTTGGCATCTATCTTTAAAAATATTCCTCATAAATATTTCACAAGAATATTTCTCAGAAATAAAAGTAAAAAACAAGTTAACTATATTTTTTAGATAATAAAATCATCATTTTAACACTTTTCATTGATTATCATCTTCCAAACCATGTAATCACACAAAAAAATGTTACCCTTTCTGAAGATTTATGCCCTCATTGAATATTTTTTAGGCATGTTTTATTTATAGAATATCAATCTTAGGTTCGGATACAACCAGTTTAAGGTTCATGAGATTGATATTACAAATAAGTCATTTCAATGATTCTTTGGATGGAATGAGTTCATGGTGATTCCTTTTAGTGGGAAAAATTACCCTACTATGTTTATCAATCTTATGAATTATTTCTTGCAAACATACATGAATTTTTTTTTATATATATTGATCATATAATCATTTACTATGTCTTATATGAGGATCATGAATAACATATGAGGATATCTGAGACATTTGTCAAGAGAACTATATCTATGGTATACACTCAATGTTACTATTTTGGATCCACAAGGTTTACAATTTAGGTCAAGTCATCAATGATAATTGATTAGCAACGGAACAGGTGAATATTGATGTATTTTTTTTGGGATTCACCAAATAGATTTTTAGAGGTCAAATGTTTTCTTGTTTGTTGTGGAACTATAGGATGTTCAATCTTTTTTTTTCAAAAACTGTTTCTTGTTGAAAAACCAAATGATGAATGAAAAACCATTTATATTCACCATCTAGTGTCATGGGTCATTTAATCATTTTAGGCTAAGGTTTTGCAATGCTCCAATTTTGAGAATAATGGATGATGGCATTGAGTATGTAGTGTTTTATGATTCTTATAGAGCATGGAACATATACTTATTTATGTAGAGGATGAAATTGATCATATTTGTCTCTAGTAAGTTAATAAACCTTGAGAAGACCTATGTGGCTCAAAACATAGATTTGGGATCAATTTTATTCACTATGAGGATGTTGACGAACTATCATCTAGGGGAACATTTTATTTTTTTCTCAAGAAAAAAGATTCACCCCATAACATCCCTTTAATAGATATTAGCATTAGATATAGGTCATTATTTTATTTTCTAGATGAATATTCCTAAAAAATTAAAATCCTGGTTAGGGAAATGTGGGGGTAAATTCATTTAAGATGAGGCATGTTCTCTCTTGTTGGGGGAGGGGTGTGAGGAGTAATATTTGTTATAGTAGATAGTGGTGGAGAAGAGGTGTGATGTTTTTCTCAGGTCAATAGTGTAAACTCTTACACAAAATTATAATGTGACAGAGGCTCAACTGAGAGACTTTTAATGACTACATAACCTAGAGAGATTCTCTATATTGATTTTCTAAATGATGGTACCACATAATCCTTTACAGAGGAAGGATGGTGTTTAATCATGGTTTGTAACTCGTGACGTAGGAGCTTAACACATCCATAATTGTTTTATATCCTTGTTTGGAGAATATTTACTTGGAACATCAATGAAAATATTTGTGGTTTGACATGTGGTTGAGTGATTCCATGTTTAACTATATTGTTTCACATATCAGCCAATTAATACTGATTACTTATTCTTATCAGGATATAAATAAATCATCAAATCCATGAGTGGGAATAGGTTAGAATGTACATGGACAATTTTATATGGATTACTTATAAAGAGAGAGTCCATATTTTTATTTGGACGATTGTTGATTAACTCAAAAATTAAGAGGATATGCTTTCCATCTGAGAGAGTTGGTCAATATAGTGTTGGGGGGAAGATGAACATGAGAAATATTATGCTACATCATGTGTTACAATCGATGATTTCAATGAATATATTTCATGGTACACTCCACTTTTTTGGATAATCCTATTGGAGGATTTTGGGAAGCAATTGTAGACAAGGATAGTGATTCACCCCTATAATGATGTCCTTATCGAGAAGAATTTCTAGTTGTTGGATGATATTCTAGGGGCTTGTTTATTGAACACTACATGGGCCTATATTGATCACTTACAATTACTATTGACATTATATAATATCATATTTTAGTATACTCTTCTAATAATACCATCCAAGGACTTATAATGGTTACCATATAAGATTCCCCTTTGTTGGACTACGTTTAGAGGGAAATATCATTTTGGTGGAGTTATATTGAAGGATATGATGGATACGGTTCATGTGATCCTTGATCATATAATGAAAACCATGAGAAAAATAAAAGAATAGATATATTAATGTAATAGGCCCTTATTTTGAGGAAGGGAGACAATGTATTACTATGATTATCTCCATAACGAGGATTTGGTAGGATTTAGAGGGGATAAATGTTATCCCTTAGTTTTAGCAGGTTCTTAAAGATCATATAGATGGGTTTAGAGGTTTCTTACCAGCTAGTCTTGCCAATATAGTTGAACGAGGTTCATAAAATCTCCGATGTTTCATAGACAAGGCCATAAATGAATGAATCTATATAGTTTTGCGATTTGGGAGAGTTAAATATCCGGGAAAAATACACATTATTGGAGTACCTAATGGATACCGGGTATTAGTAGGAGAGGTTTCTCGGTGGATAGTGAAGTGCCTTTGTTTGTGAGCTATGGGAGTATACATGAGTTCTCCTAGGAACATGAGAGTTATATGGAGACTCAGTCACACAACATTTAGAAATTCGTGTGATTTTTTGTGGAAACCCATTAATGGAAGGCATGACATACTTACCCTATTTTGGATGGATTTTTCTTTTTAATATTTCTATCTACTTATATTGATTTATCCTCATAGATAATGTAATAATTGGGTGTATTTAGACAATTAAATTAACATAATAATGATATTATTATATTTGTAGGACCACAGATGTATTGTTTTAGTAAAAATGTGTTTTCCCATTGTTTAGGAACTCATATGAAAAATCTGAGGTCACATTAGATTCTAAAACATATTGTTTATACTATGAATGGCCTAATACTTGGTGGAGTTGAAAATTCCATGGGAGGTGAAAGTTTTTGGGTGCATTAAATAAAATAAATAATTTAATATATATTTTAATTAAATTAATTTAAACAAAAATCATAATGAAAATCCATTATGAAAAATAGTAAAGTCTATATGTATAATCATTGTATTATTTTATGGTAAGAAAAAAAAACTCTTAATTGGATAATATGGATTAGAAAATAAATTATTATCATATCATGGTACATTGAAAAACATTGAATGCCATATAATTTTTTAATCATTTGAGTACACATTATACACTAGTGATCAATACAAAATAAATGTAAGGATAATTTTTTATTTAGTTACACCAAATTCATTATACAATGAATGGATTTAATTATTTTCTTATTTGATATAATATCATTCAATCATTACATGGCCCCACCCCCATAATTTAATTTTATTGATTAATCTTTATTCCATAATTTCATAATCTATTACACTAGATATGCATGTATATTTGATCCTTAGAAATGAATTATTATACCAAAAAGGTTTTATATAATTGTATTGTGTTTTATTTCCCATGTTCTCCACAATATTTTATATTGACCCATGATTTAATTTATTGAAATTATCAGGGTCGGATTGAACATAATGTAACACATAGATTCTAGGTTTCTGTAAAAAACTAGTGGGATAGTAATTTTAGGGTGGATTGGGATGAATCATGGGTAATAGATTGCCTATCGTGGATCCAAAGGGGTTATAGACAATTCAAGGAACATGAGACATGTGACACCTCTAAAAGGATGACTATATTAAGATTTTCGTCCAATGAATACCACAAATAGATTATCAGAGGAATTACACATTTATCTCAGGTATTAAAACATTTAGATTCACAAAGTAAATGGTTATATGGTTATATATGTGTAAAATATGTTTTCTTTGAAATATTTGACTACACTGTGTGTAACTTTAAGGAAACATGGTGGGTTGTCTAATAGATGTGGCATCTATAGTTTCTGGAGGAGAAAAATATTACACCCTATGTAGATGCTTTAAACACCATGTGACCATGTGTTGGAGGATTACTGTGTACTACAATTGTAAAACGCTATGTACATGGAAAAACACATGAGACAAACAAGATTATATAGGAATGATTGAATACATAGACATGGATAGGTTACCCAAAAATAGACATCTATAAAGACGTGGGGGGATGTACATGGCCATGGACTATAGAGAACATGTTTCCCTGAGTGGTTGAGATACATCGTGTTGAGCTAATAAACTCAATTTACTGTTACATGGCCCCCCTATCCATTTATATGGTAGAAAATATCGAAGTGGTTATTTTAGGAAACATACATTGTAGACCCCCAAAAAAACCTAGTAGTTCACCTAAAAAAATTATGAGCTCATATATAATTCTACATGAATATGATTTGTTCCTATGAGTAGAATATCCTAAGTTCTTTTTTCATATAGAACATGAAACTTTACTATACAGTGGAATACAAGGTATGATGTGAGGCATTTATTGGGTGACACTTCTTCTATTGATGTGTGATATTTGATGTTATTAGGTAAGGATCATTAGATTGATGTTGGGGACGGTGATCATATATGTCACTAGGTATTATGTCCCCATACTCATTAAATAGGTGGAGTTTGGACACCCACATATAAGGAAACTTTTACTAATCTACAAGGGATTTATCCAAATCATATATCTATGGTGGGGAATAAGTCATCCATATCAGTTGTATATCCTTGTTTTTTTGTGGTTTGGGATGATTGGTAGGCCATCCTCAGGGATTCTTATTAGGTTTCACATGATGATGGGTATCATAGTTTTAATTTTAATGTTTTAAGAAGAATCATCCACTATATATGAGATTTGATATATAGATACACCTTTTTCTCTCTATTGGGTTACTTTATGAGAATATATAATGGGTTTCTAATCTCTAATTATGGATTGAGATGAATTTTATAGTATCTTTTAATTTAGAAGTTTTTGATTTTCAGTGTGTCCTATAATGTAAGTTTATAATAACCCTTTAATTGTAATTTTTTACACAATTTGTGTCTTGTAAAGATGATATGAAGAGATGTGGTTCCCTTAATGGATCATGGAGATACTTAGGTTCAAAGTCCACATACAATGGATTGAGATAGAGAATATGAGATGAGATCTTTTAGTTTTCCTTTATTAAAATTTTTGTTATGTTTGGAATTATAATCTATTTGTGTATTTATTATTTCTCCTTATTCATTGGATTAAATTTGTAGTACTATGATTTATTTCATTGGTTTTATGTCATACATTGTTAATATAAATATTTTTCATTCTAATTATAATTCCCATAATATCTTTAATGGAGTAGGTTGTGTTTGTCCATATAGGTAAATAGTCCAATGCATCGACATTAATTAATTTCTTATCATAACCTGTTTCTTGGCCCTAGACTATTGGAAATCGGGTTTCGATTGTAGATCTCATCCCTCCACCGGCTAGGCGATCCCACATGGTCCATGTCATGAAATTCACTTCCCATTTAGTATTTCTTTTATACAAGTTATCTCATTTTCTATCACAATTTTTACTAGATCGATTCAACATTTTTTCCATACATAATTAAAAATAAATTTATATTTATTCAAATATTATTCTAAATATAAGGTTTGAAAACAAGGACTAATGAATTAATAATTTTTAAATGATGTGTGTACCCAAACGTATGAACCTATATGATTTAATATAGGTTCTAAATTATAAATTCCATATTAGGTTTTGTATGTTAGCGATTTTATTATCATACTCAAATAACACCATATAATTTGAAAAGGTAAAGTGATTAACCAAATAATATACCCATGTAGTTTCAGATGAGTTATACAGGCGGTGATGTCTATCATTCATTAGGGGATGGTTAAGTTAACACCTAATCCAATGTTTTTAGGGTTATTATCCCTCGATATATCAACTCTATATCATAAATAGACATGAAATATATTTTTTGTAATGTAATTAATAGAACCATGCAGTTCCTAATTTACTAAAAAATTATGACGCTACCCTATAAGTAATCTTTTCCATAGGGTTTTCATTAATGTTCTATAATTTAATCCAAAAATATAATAAAGTCCCCACTATGGGACCAATTATAGGAACCAAACCTAAATATATAAATTTATATTATACAGTAATTTAATTTAAAAATTAATATATCCAACAATTTGTCACAATACCCATTGACAAATAGGTTTAGTGTATTAGAGAATACATTCATAAGAATTTTATTTTACAATACTTTAGAATGTTTCTCAATAAATGTGATCCTGTGGATTATATTCTTGTAATCATATATGATATTATCATATTCATAAAATGTGGAATGTAAACATTAAATGGGGGTGATCGTGAATTCCTGTTAAGAGAAATTTTTCAACTATTCACAAATTAGAGATCATAAACATAAATGATTACACAATTAATGGAGTAATAAATAATAAATAGATAAAGGGTTCATAAGTTAAAATAATAAAACCTGATTTTTCAATATTTACCATGGAACAAAAACAAAATCCCCAAGAAATATCATAAAAAATATGTAATATATTTATGTAACGAAAAAAACAAACATGTAATCATAATCTAATAGAATAGAATATTTTTAAAACATAGAATATAAAAAAATTTAATATCTTTGTAATAATTTATTACCTAGTAAAATAAGTTTTCATTAAAAATATCTTAGTTAATCATGTAATATTGTGGAATATATCACAACTTGATTCTCAAAACATAGTGTACTAGTCATCCCTACTGAATTTTCAAGAGGATTGAGAATTCTTTAATTGCATTCCATTGGGAATATTGAATTTAAAATGTGATTCTCATTGTTATATAATGAGATATTGAACACTAAAAAATATAGTGGAGTGAAACATTATAACCCACCTGTCATGATGGTTAAATATGATTTTAAAATAAATCTAAATCATTTGTATTATTATAAAAAACTCATTATTGGAAATTAGGTTTAATAAAGTGTTAAATTTTTTTATTTTTTAGAAGAAAATATAAATAATATAATAGAAAAATAAACAAAAATGTGACATAATAAAATATAAAAATAGATGAAAATTTGTGATGTAAAAGAAAGGAATACACGTTTAGGGTATGTAAAATCTTTTAAAATCATTTAAAATAACATTAATGAAATACCACAATGTTAAAAAGAAAACAAATTATTATTAAATGAATAAAGAAGAATATAAAATGATTAGAGATTGAAAAAAAAATTCCTCGAGGAAAATTAGATCATTAGTGGGATATAAAAACATGGATATAGAAAAAAATACGCAATTATCTTTGTGATTTATTCATATCAAAATAACTTTTTATGAAATAATTGATGAATCAAGGAAAAATGATTTTGTATGAAACATATTATACCTTAAAAAGATGATGGAAATATAAATTAAAATAATAATTGGGTACTAATAGTCAATTTTTAAATTTTATAATCGATGTGGATTTATTGTGTTAGAATAAAATGATTTGAGTCACAAATACCATTTAATATTATACTTTTTCATTATAATACACTCTAAACCCATGTAAAAAACATCAATACATTAATATAAAATATAAATATTATATTCATACATAAAAATATTTATATTTTTTTATTTATAATCATTATCTACATGTATACTAGTTAAATGTTTTCCAACATGGGGAGTTTATATTTTTTATAGTTTGAACTAATTTCATATGGTTGTTATCGTTGTTCATTCATTATAAATCTTTAATCATTATATGGACATTAATTTTAATTTAATTGATTATTTATAATGGTTTATTAAATATAAATTTCACATGATGATTGTTTGATTCTTTATTCATGTTGTCAAAGTCGAAAGAAGACGAATATGGTGGTTTTCTTAACTAATAAATATTGTTTTATTAATTATTATTTTAAATATTTATTTCTACTTTCTAGAACAGAAAAATAATTATATAATTTTTTATACAATATTATATAACTAAATATGTTTTTAAAGTCATTCATGACATAATTTAACAACATTTTTCAAGATGGAGGTCAAAGTGACCCAAACAAGAATATGTAATGAATATTTATGAATATTTGGGGATTTGGCTTCAATAGAACGACAAAAGAATCATAATAACATCATTTAGTGTTTTATAATATTATATATAATATTTTCAATATAAATATGTTATAAAAATGTGTTCTCAAATAATATTTAATTTGAAAAATGTATATTCCTTTAACAACACTTATTTTATATGATTATATTATTGAAGACAATTTGTAGATAATATCATTAATATGATATAAAATATTTCATTTCGAAACATTATTTTTTATATAAAACATTATTATCTGGTAAATTATTCCTCATGACCATCCGTATAAGGTGATCATAAAATTAAAACAGTAATCAGTCATTGAGTGGAATAAGGTGATCTATAAGAACGCATGGTTGCGATTTTTTTTCCAAATAATAACATAAATTTATCATAGGAATTATCATTTTATAATATAAATATTATATAAATTTTTCATTTAATATATGAAATTAATATTAAGATCATCCATGTACGGTGGTTATGTAAAATGAAATAAGATTCTTTGTTGAGGGGGAAGTCTGTACATAAAAAAAATATCATTTGATAATTTTTACGTAAAAATTTTAGAGTGGTTAAAAATTGTACCATATTTATAATAAAGTTATAATATAATATCGAGGATGATTTTAAAATTTTAATATGACGTATTGAAATGTTTTAAGAAGAAGAAAACATATTCAAATAGAATAGAAAAAAGAGATGTTAGGAACTCATAAGAAACTTCTTTTATTACCAAATTTTCCTAAGTAATAAAGACATTAAGGGATTTAATTTTTAGATGAAAATATTGCATTTATGATTATATTTTTATTTATGAGATATCAGGGAGGATGTTTGTCCAAATATAAGGTGCTTTTGTTTTAGGGGATGTGGGGATTGGGGATCCCATTTTATAAGAGAAATGAGATGGATTTTTTGTAAGTAGACATAAAATATAAATAATTAGAAGTCAATATAAATGAATCAACTCAAAAAGTATATAAAAAGTAGATTGGGGATGATATAAGGAGGAGATGCCCACAATTAGTTTTCTACACACATGTTGTATACATGTTTTTATCCCCTTAACCTTTGAATTATTATAGTTTCCAATTTAGCTTATACCATTGTAAATAATATATTTATATGTAAGATTAATCATTGTTCCTAAAAAATGTTCCTTATTAGATAATCTATACCAAATTTTTATAATTTCTATATCCATTTATTTGAGTCTAATCTCTAAATGATTATAAATTTTATTTTAAATCTATTATTTTATAATGAATGAAAATAATTTTTGAGAAAAATATTTCTTGAGATTTATAATATCAAATACAGGGTGGTAAATAATATTGAATATTTTAAAAATCAACAACGTAAATAATAAAATTAATGTTTTTAGGGAATTATTTTCATTTATCTCTAATTAATTCTTATATAAAAATAATTTCATAACTATCACAGTGTCGCTAAAATATTATATTGCACGATTCACCGAAAATAATGTTTTTAAGAAAAAAATAATAATATAATTTTGACATTTTTAATCCTAAAATTTTTTAGTCATTCTATTTTTATATTTTAATATTTATAAATTTATTTCTAAATAGAAATAAATATATAATGAACAAATTATTTTATATTATAATTTTTTTAACCATCAAGAGTTATTAATATTATTTCATACAATATAATTAATTAAAATTTCTAATATATTAGTTCAAATAAAAGACTTTTATATATTTTAATTTTATATTACGTGATATATTTTTTGGATAAAATATAATATAATGTTTATAAAATTTATTTGAGTTATATCCTTCCATATTAAAATTAAAAATTATTTAATATTTATTAAATAAATGTAATAATTTTTAGTTTCTTATTTATCTTTGTTTAATAGTTATTTTTTCCTATAAATTATGTAACAATATTCATATAATATGTCAAAAATAACATAATTTCAAAATTTAATGTGAAACAAGAAATAAAAGACAACCATTATTTATATAAATAAATATAAATTCCAAAATCATGGGTTGTTACACTGACATAATGATGGGGACATATTTTTTAGAGAACAATCATTATGTGTTAAAACCAATTAATGGTCAAAACCATTCCCAAGTTTGTTACTAGGTTTCCCATGAACTAGATTACTATGCGTAGGGATATAGAAGACCATTTGGTCTAATGATAGATATGTTTGTGTTCTAATTTAGATGGAAACATTAGGTGTTTTTTCATAATTGGTATCAAAGGTATTTCCTTTCGGAATAATATCTACTAATCATCTATGAGTTTTCCTCATGTTATTTAGGGTTTTATTGGCCGTATAAATTTATATTTTTTCCTTTCTGACTCAAGATGTTTTTCATGAATGGGAAACTAATCCACACAAAATAGAAGAATTCCAATGTTTATTAGGGAAGTGAGATTTAATATTATATATTCTTACTTTATTGGATATAATATTCATTATGTGTTTATAATGAAGTGAATTTTTAAGGTACATTAGGGATCAAAATGTATGTTGGGATGGTGACAACAATAAGATTAGTGGGAGGAGGTTTGTTTTCATATAATGATAATGTAGTGTAGGTACCAAACTACTGAAAATTAGAAAATTATAAATATTATTTTATGAATCAACCAAGGAACATAAATTTTGTAGTTGAGTGAGGAATATATTTATTTATGATTTTTATTTTCATTTAGATCAGACTTGGTAGATCCCTATTAGAATGGGATCAGTCATGGGAGATCATGTTATATATTGAAGATTTGAATCAATTATTTTATAATTATTATCTTCCTTCATATGGGTCTGTTGGTTGTGTAAAATGTGGGTTCTATAAATGTGATGAAATATATGAGACTATTTTTTCTCTTCAATGAATTATTTTAACATTTTCATTAAATTTGTATGAATTTAATTACGGAATTTTTATGTTAGGGTTAAGACATCTGGTTTTCTTTGAAATTTAAATTTGTTACATATAAATGTTTTTGGAAATTTTGTTTTTGAATAAATAATTTTGTTATAGAATTTTGATAATGTTATTGTTATAAAACCAATTGGTTATCAATTTATGAAAAAATTAGGAACATTACTATGGTATTCCAAAAAACATATTTCTTTTATTTAAAAAAATATAAGAATAAATTATTTTGAAACCATCTTAAAAGAGGTAATAATTATTTTAATATTTTTAAATAATAATAATTTTGAATCAAGAGTGTGTTACTTATTTTAAAATTGTGTTGGATGATTTAAAAGTAAATTTCATGTTTTTATGAATTGTTTTTAATTATTTTTGGAATGTGGTTGTTTTCAAAAGAATAGGGTTTTGGAAGTTGTGTTTAAATTTTTTTATTATTGGAATTATCTTACCATTTGGTTTGAAATTGGATGATTTGGTTTAGGTTAAATAGTTTGGTTTAGATATTGTTCCATTTCATATAATGTATGTCACCCGAATAATGATTAGTTGAGGGTGGAGTGTCTATTTATAGTGTTATTTCACCACTTTTTCTTAAATCATTCCAAAAGTCAATGTGGTGTGGTATGATTTTCTTACATTTACTAATATAATAGTGTGTTGGATATCTATTTGTTGTGGTAAAGTATGATAGATTCTACATTCCAGGTAAATAATGAATATAAAATATTCATATTTATTAATATTTGTAAAATAAATATTAAATTTTCTTTAATAGGAATGCTATGTTTGACGACGTACCTGATACGCAACAATGGGTTTCATTGAAAACTTGTGTAGCACACAACGCTGAGTTATACTGAAAAATATTATAATAATATTATTAATTTAAATGGTAGTTAACACCCTGCCGTTGTATTGGCAATAATGTATAGAACTAAATAAAATATGATAATATAGGTTTGTTAAATGTTTATACAATTATCCAACAAATTTTATATTCTTAAATGAAGAAAGAATTTTTATTTTAAGCATAAATACTCAAATATTCTTTAAAAAGGTTGTTTTACTACCTTTTTATGGAGAACTATCTTTAAATCAATTTTTTATCATTTTTATATGTACTATTTTACAAAATAATATTCTTCTTCAGAATAGGGAAATCAAAATTTATTTTGGTTGATATTTTGGTATTTTTCTGACAATGTTCATCTTTTTAATGAATAGTGAAAAATACTTTATTTAAATTCTAAACTACCTTTAATCTAATTTATTAATTTTTTTAATATTATATTATTAATAGTTTTTAATGTAATTAAATTATATTTTTAACACTTAATTTATTTTTGGTCATTGGAAGCCATTTAACTTTGATATTGGATAAAAAAAGTGTCAATCTTTTGATAGTTATTATTTCATAAAAACACACATTAATTTGACAACACGAGTTAATATTAAATTAATTAATTAATATTATGTTTTTTGAATGTGAAAAAATGGATTACATTTTTGGAATTAGGATGTGTGGTTTGTGTAAATATGTAACATTTAGTTTTAGATATTATGAATATTTATTTCAGTAAATATTTTATTTTCCATGGTTAAAAGATAAATCTGGTAAAAAAGGGTATATAATAATATTATACTAATATTAAATATACCCTAACATGTCTCTTATTCAAATTAACAGATACATGTCAGACCATGAGAATATTGTGGTGGATTTTGGGATCCCATGGAGCCACATAAGAGGGATAATGACTCTTTAAATTAATTAATTTAATGTGAAGTCAACAATGAATTAATCATAACACTTTTGGTAAATCAATTTTTACATAGGTTTATATAGGTTATCACTTTGAATATAAATATTAATTAGAAATATAAAATGATTTAAAACATCATTAATTTTTATAATTTTTATAAATCAAATAAATAAAATTATTTATGACAAAATAATGATGTAGTGTTTACCTCATTGATGAATTATTTAAATAAATAAGATTATAAAAATTAAAAAAATATCAAAAACCCATCCAATTATTATTGGATGATTTTATTTTGATCATGAATCTTTTTATGATTGATTTTGATGAGTTTTACAACTTGAGAAACTGAATACCAATATATAATAAAATATTATTTTCATACATTTTTAAAGAGCTCCTCCACCCCCTTATAAAAAGACATCCCCTATAACCTATTAATCACACTTTTCAAGACCCTTGGCTTCTCAAAAACCTGACCAATTAATCTCCCTACATCCCTATTCCCCTACTAGAAGTCTTACCTTAGGCAGACAACAGTTCATGTAAACCTTTAATTCAAACCAAAGGGAGTTACCAGATTTAAAGGCAATGCCTTCTCTTAAGTTCTTTTCATTTATTTTACTTCCCGGACAACCTAAAATATTTTTATTCCTTTTTTATAAGAACACCACTATCCTATATATAATAGGTTTTTTATGAGATGTATTATGACTACACTTACACACACCTCCATTTTATGGATACGAATATACTGTTTCTGTGGATGGAGAACTACTGCCTCACGAACTATGATTTTTCAAATATCTCCAACCGCCTGTCAAGATAGAACTATATTTATATATGATATATATTATGATTATTTTTATATATTTTTCAATGTTTTTTATTTAAAAACATTCATTTATTATTTCTGATATGTGTAAATATGATAATTTTATTTGAGAAATATTGACTACCACCCCCTCAAGGTGATGTCATTCATTCATGACATGCATGGAATGTAAAAAGGATGGAGTTATAAAATTATGTAAAAAATATTTTATAAGATATTATACAAGAATTATAATATATCTATGTATCATTAAATTTTCATTTTATTAAATTCGAAATATAAATAACAGTAGAGTTCATGTGTACGTACGACTTACCCTCTCCATGAACGATGCATTTTATTTTTTATCTCCAAATGTTATTTACTGTTATAAATACACATATATAATGGATATATATGATATATATGATATCTAAATCCTTAATATCATTCTATATATAATGTAATTTTAACCACTAGGACAACTGGTAATAAAAAGTAGTTATTTTTTACTTATGTTCTGAACATCAGAAAATGTCTGATATAAACCCAAATAAATAACAAATTTATATAGAAAGGTAATAAGTGATATTAAAAGAATTATAAAAATTAAAAAATTTATTAATAAAGTATAAATTAACTGATTTTTAATATTCATTGAAAACAAGAAACATACAAGACATGTCAGGCTTGAGGTAAGGGGTTTCTTATCTCACTTTTAATTCAGTGAGTTTCCATTGTTCACCACATAACTTTTTAATGAGTTATATTGTGTACTTCAATTTTATATATATTATCATTTTTCTCTATATATTCATTGTATTCTATGATACCATTGGTTTTTATTAACTTTTGGTCATACGACTTGATTGATTACAACGTGTTAAGGGGTTTTCACCATGCTTTTTATTAACATGATATTTATGCTAAATTTTACTATATTTAATTTTGTTTGGTGCATGTACTACCCATGATTGTATTATTTATGTAATATAATTTAATTAATGGGTACTTAAATATTAATTTTATGATCCTTTCTTCATAGGGTGTATGTCTTGTATGTTACCAAATCGGTAAGGTAAACATCACCAAAATCTTTTAGTCAAATATTTCTTTTTGTTATGTATTTTAATTTACATATTCTTATTTTGGAATATGTTCTTAAATATCATTATTTCTCTAAATTTTATGTTCATTTTATGTGATACCCTTTTTTCTCTCATCAACTGATTTTTTTTAATTTTAATGTGATGTCGTTAGGCTGTGGAATTATTGTAAGTGAACATCTTTAACCAATTTCAATAATTTGGGCTAAACTTCGACTTCTTTGTTATGTCATCCAATGAATATGTGATGATCACTTTTGATTTATTAGCACATAATATCCACTTATATAGGGTGTATTCTTATTTGTCACAAATAATTATTTCATTGAATTGTCCATTATATAAGGATATGATCTTTAGAAGGTAAATTGTCTCAATGTACATTCTATTGAAACTTATTGTTGTTATACACCAATTCACATTTATATGGTGTATATACTTCCCTTTGACATATTATATCATCAATCTATATATTATCATAATATAATAATATTTAATTAATGTTATTCCTCAATTATTTGTATTCAAGTGTCCTTCTTTTGGTTGGGAACTATTTAACTAAAATATCATTTTAATTGAATTAATGATTTATTCTCCTAAATCATTCTCATTAATGTACATGTTTTAAAAATGGGTTTATGGATTTATTTATATGGACATTAATGTTTTTTATTTTTCATTTTATTAAAATCATCTATGTGAATGGGACACTTTGATTCAATAATTTCATTAATAAATGTTTTAAATGGTTTTGAAAATTGTTTTGCTAAATCATTGGTTACATTTATATCTTGAAATGAAATTTAGTTATTGAAATGTGGAAAATCTATTTTTCCTTTATTAATATTTTATGTATTGTGAATATGTTATGGTTATTGTGATTTTTTTTGTATATGGGTGGTTTTGTGGTAATCCTAGGGCAGGTTAACCCGAGATAGCTCTATAATGCATTGGGTAATGTGACAGAGGTAAAAGTTAATGTTTCTCCTAAGTGATTTATAGAATATACTGTGATGGGAATTCCCATGTTAGTCCCATTATAGATATGATAGCTACAATGTAATTATGTTATGTATGGAACAAGTTACATTTATGATTTTTGACTATTGTGTGTTATTCATAAATCATATGATTTTACGAGGTATGCTATCTTTGAAAAGTACGGTTTCATTAATTGGTATTTATTGATGGGATAATGAATTCTTTCATTATTTTATAACCCTTATAGATCATTTTATACTCATTCCATTTTAATTAAATGTTTTTTATAGTTCATAATGATGAATATGGTCATGTAAGGGATCATGGAAAAGTCATGTAGTATAAAAATTGGAACTAGACATGTTTCTTTATAATAGGTTTTATTATATGAAAAAAATAGATACTGAGTAATAGTGTGTACATGTAATTTTCAAGATGATATGTAATAGTTTTTTCCTAATTATCTAAAACACAAAACTGTAAAATATCATCAATTTGATTTATTAATTTAATTCAATATTTTGTAATCTTTTATGGCTGGTTTCTTATAGTTGGGATCAAGGGTTGGTTTAGACAAAATTAGTAATTAAGTGTTTTAGAAAAACATGTGGTTTGTCCCTATGTCTATTATTTCAGTTAAATCAGTATTTTATAAAATTTTTAGTTCATGGAATGTTAGTTACAAATGGATGGAGGAGGATATCATAAAACATTATTATATCTTCCTAATGACATGCTTGCAATAATTATTTCAAAGTCATGTTCAAAATATTGTGAGACTTTTTCTAGCATAGAACTCACATGCAAGCAGTTTTTTGAGATATCAAACACCTCCACTATACATCTATATCATCATTATCATGTGTTGAATATAATCAAATCCTATTTTCCCAATATTATCATATTTTCACGAATGCTAAATATTATCAAGGAATTCTCAAATATTTTTCCTTATCTCAAGATTTTAAAGCATATTATGATTTTGAAAAAGGTGATGAAGAAGGAGACCCTTGTGCAACCTATTTATATTTTATTTACAATATAGTCTCCAATGACATAATTATGTTATTTTAAAAGTACCATTAATTGAATGTTTCAATTCAAATTTGGTTCGACTATTTTATAAAAATCATGTTTTGTGAGATGTTTTGAAATTATATTACATACATGATTATTTTCCGAATCTATATTTCTGCAAACACTCATATGACCCAAGTTGTAAAAGGTGTATTTGGATAAAGGATGAAAAATGATTTTGATGGAATTATAAATCATTATTATATTTCATGGACATTATACTTACATGATCAAGATGATGATAAAACCATATGGACACCATGATAAACGTATGTTGTTCTTTCTTTTAGGAATAGTTTTATTTTATAATATGTTGGTGAAATAAGAAAAAAGGAAAATATTTATAAGTCTTCATGAATTTATATGTTGAGTTATTAATGTATTTGGATGAAAATCATTGGTATAATAAAATATTTGAGGTTAAATCATGTTAGGATGATTTCTGAGTTTTACAAAATGAACAATTGGTATGATGGGCGACTACCCTTAACATTTGGAAATGTCATAAGAATAGAACCCAAAACCAAAGGGAAACAATGGCGCATCACCTACCACTAGCCTGCGTGAAGTCCCTGGTTAGTATGAATTATTCTTTTTAGTTAAATGATTTTATGGATAAAAAATAATTTGATCGTGGGAACATACATTTTTTTCAAATGGATATCCTTATTATAAGAAAATGATTTTATGATTATGTGGTATAGGTTATTTTAGAAGATGTTCCCTATTTTGGGGAAACACTATATGACTATGAAAAATATAATACATTGGGATTTGAAATGGGGAGCAATTGTGGAATTTTATTTTGGAGGAATCAATGTTTTCATTGTGGACTTATATGAGTTTTGGGGTTTTCAATGAAATATTTAAATTATCATCAAGAATATGTGATTAGGTAAATTACTTTTCAGTATGAGACATGAAGAGTAGTCAATGTTATTTGGAGATAAATTTTATGATTTATTGAGGAACACTGTGTGATTAAATTATTTTGAATTTTGGGTTTCAATCATAGATTTGATTATATTAAATAATTTTAAAGAATGTTGTTTATTGAATGGTGTTTGTAGAATTTTGGGTACTGTTGTAGAATTTTGTAGATTAAGTGTATTATTTCTTTTTATAAAGGATTATCCTTTTGGGGATTATATGATCTCGTACTGTCCATTTTTGTTTTGGTTGACGTCAAAAGATAAGTAAAATATATAGTTCAACTTCTTTGGATAATTCGATACTCTAGAACGCTATTCAAGAACTTTTATTGCAACCAATCCAGTTTGAATACTAATCATTTGAATGAAATTTTAGTTTGTGATAGAAATTTAGTAAGTATAAAAGTCTACATGACACGTAAGTATGTTTTTGTAGGTTTTTAGTTAGGCTCATAAATAAATTCCCCACCTTTATTAAAAGATACAAAAAACAAAAATTTTGTCTATTAACTTTTCTACATATAAATCATATATTGTTTAACTGATCACAAGTTTGTGATTTTCTGGTGGTTAACATTCTCCAAATCATTTTTTCTATCACTCTACATCAAAACATGATGGTTTTTTTTCCCCTTCATATCCTTATTTTACTGTATTCCTAATATATGTTGCCTTAGGTAACCTTTGTACGTCTCTTCTGCTATAGTAATGTTATTGTTGTATTGACTCTTTTAACGATGTGGGTCTTTCAAAAAATATTCCACACTCAATTTTAAAATTTCATGGGCTCAATTCCCTAAATTGGGGAAGGATGCAACATCCGAGGTAAAAAAAGAATATAAAATTTTCATATTTTTTAATATTTTTAAACTAAATATTTATTTTATGTTAATGTGGATTCTATTTTCGATGGTGTACCTAATACACTTCAATTGGTTTTTTTTGAAAACTTAAGTTGCACACAATGTAGAGTTATACTGAAAAAAATATAATTATATTATTTATTTAAATGGTAGTTATCGCATAGTCGTTTTATAGGCAAGAATGAATATAAATAACAAAAATATGGTTGTATATGTTTGTTAAATGTTTTTACATTTATCCAATAATATATAGAGACTTAAAATAAGATATAATCTGAATATAAGAATAAATAATCTAATATTAAATAAAATGTGGTTTTACAACCTTTATATGGAGAACCCTTTCTCAAATCTAGTTTTTATCACATTTAAATATTCTATTTGAAAAAATATTATTCTTATTTATAATTGGTACATATAAATATAAATTGGATAAATTTTGTTATTTTTCTGATAATGTTCATTTTTTAATGAATAGTGAAAAATACTTTATTTTAAATCAAAACTGCCTTTTAATGTAATTTATTTATATGGCTATATTATCTTCTTAATTGATTTTTAAGTTTAATTAGATAATTTTTTTAACCATTTAATCCATTATTGGCAAGTTTAAGTAATTTCTCTTGGAAATTGCACATAAACAAGTGTCTATCTTTTGAAAGTTAATATTTCATAAAAACATGTTTTTTGTTTTGACAATGAGAATTAATTTAAAATTAAATTCTGAAACATCTGTGTTTTTAATTTGAAAAAATTGATTCCATATTTGGAATTAGGAGTTCTAAATTGGGTAAATAGGTATCTTTTTTTTAGAAATTATGAACATTTACTTTAGTAAATATTGTATTTACCATGGTTGAAGATTAAATCAGGTAAATATTGGTAAACAATAATATTATAATAATATTAAATTTACCATAACATGTGTCCAAATTATATTTTCGGATACATTTATGACCACGGGAATCATTGGGTCAATTTTGGTACCCCATTAAGACACTTGATAGTGATAATGACACTTTATATCAATTAATTTAAAGTAAAGACAAAAATGACATTAACATATATCTTTTAGTAAATCACTTTTTTAAATAGGGATATATAGTATATCTCTTCAAATATAAATATTTATTAGAAATATAAATATATTTTTTACATCATTGTATTTTTTTTAATTTTTAGACATCATATAAATAATCTTATTTGTGAAACAGTAATGATGTAGTGTTTAGCTCGATAATGAATTATTTAAATAAATAAGATTAGAAAAATTTAAATAGTCCCCAGAACCTATACATTTATTATTGGATATTTCTATTTCAAACATTAATTATCTTATATTCGTATTTAATGAGATTTGTACATTTATAAACCAAAAATCATTTTATAATAAAATAATATTTTCAAACATTCTTAAAGAGCTTATCCTCCCCCTTATAAAAATTGATCACCTGTAACCCATTAATCACACATCTGAAGCCCCTTGACTCGTCTACCCTCTAAAAAATTAATCTCCCAACATCCCTATCTCCCTACTAGAAGCCTTACCTACGGAATAAGTCACTACAAGTAATCCTTTTGGATCAAACCAAATTGAGTTAACAGATTTACAGTTAATTTCTTCTCTTAAGTTATTTTCATTTATATTACCTCTCCAACCCCCTAAACTCTTTTTATTTCTATATTTTATAACAACACCAGTATCCTCAACATAAAATATTATTTAATGGGAATTATTCTAATTACACTTACACGCACCTCCATCTAATGTATATGAATATACTGTTTATGTGGATGACGAACTACTGCCTCACGAAACGATGATTGCTCAAATATCTCCAACCACTTCTCATGATGTCCATTAAGATGTAAATTTATTATATATATTATGTTTAATTTATATCTATTCTTATGTGTTATTTATTTAAAAATCATGCCTTTATGTTTTCTGATTTGTGTTAACAAGATAATTTCATTTGAGTAAATGGGGACTACCTCCCCCAAAAGGTGATATGATTCATTAATAACATAAATGGAACGTATAAAATATGGATTTACAAAACTATATAACAAATATATCAGATGAAATTATAATGGAATTTTAATATACCTATGTATCATTATATTTTCAATCCATTAAATACGAAAAAGAAAATAAAGTAGCATTCATGCATTTGTTCGACTTACCATATACATTAATGTCGAATTTCATTTCATATATCCAAATGATATGTACTATTTTAAATACACATATACACTGAATATATATGATAAATATATTCTTAATAACATTCTGGAGATAATGGGTCTTTTATCATAGGGACAACTTGTAATTAAAAGGCGTTCATTTTTTACTCATGTTTTTAACATCAAAAAAATTTCTGATACGAACTCAAATAATTAACTAAATGTTTTATAAAGGTAATAAGTGATATAAAAAGAATAGTAAACTGTAAATATGTTCTTAATAAAGTATAAATTAATGTAATTTTATTATTCATGATGAACAATGAACATACAAGACAAGTCAGGCTTGAGGTTAGTGGTTTCTTATCTCATATTTAATTACGTGAGAATTCCATTGTTCGAAACTAATTTTTTGCAGGTGGTAAATTGTGTACTTACATTTCATATATATTATAATGATTATATTTTATATTCGTGGTATTATTTGATTCATTTTTTGTATATTATCTTTTTTTATATAACTCAATAAAATACTACCTGGAAATGTGTTCTCATCTCACTTTTTATTCTCATGAGATTGATGCTATATTTTCCACTATTTACTTTTGTGTGGTGAATTTGCTGACCATTATTGTTATTTCTGTAATATAATTTAATTGATATGTAATTAAAGCATCATTTTATGATCATTCCTTCATTGGGTGTATGCTTCGCATGATACAAAATTAGTAATGGAAGCTTTCACCATACTATGTTAGTCAAAGACTTCTTTTTCTTTTGAGTTTTAATTTACATCTTTTTATGTTGGGATATTTTCTTATATATCATTATTGATGTAAATTATATGTAAAAGTGATGAGATACCCTTTTTTCTCTCATCAAATCATTTTTTTAAATTTTATAGTGACGTCGTTAGGCTGTCAAAATTTTGTAAGGGATCTTTTTACCCAATTTCAATTCATCGGGTTAGTCATCTAAGTCTTGAATATGTCATGCTATGAATATGTGTGAATGGCCTATGATTGTTTTGCACATAATATACAATTATATTGGGTGTATAATTATTTTTCACATATAATTATGTTATTTATTTCCATTAATCTAATGATATGATCATTGCAAGGGACTTTGTCTCAATTTATATTCTATTGAAACTTTTTATTATTATACACCAACTCACTTTTATATGTTGTATGTACTGACCTTTGAGAAACAATTTCATGAATCAATTTATTCTCGTGATATTATAATCATTGATTAATGGTATACCACAATTATTTTTATTAAAGCGTCACTCTTTTTGTTGGTAACACTTTAATTAAATAATAATTTTAGATTTTTTAAGGATTTATTCTTATAAATTTTACTCATTGATTTTGATCTTTTAAGAATATTTTTATTGATTTAATTAAAAGGTCATTAATTTTATAAAATTTTAATTCATTTAAAATATTTAAAGTGGTATGGGACACATTGATTCAAAAATATCATTATTAAATTATTTAAATGTGTTTGAAAATGGTTTTGTTAATGCACTGATTACGTTAATATATTGAAATGATATAATTTGATTGAAATGTGTAAATTTTATCTTTACTTTATTTTTTTTTCTGTTATGAATATGTTATTGTTTTTTGGAATTTTTTACGTATAGAGGTGGATTCCTGATAAACCTAGGGATGGTGTGCCTAAGATATCTCTCAAATGCATTGGTTACTTAATAGAGGTAAGAGTTAATGTTTACCCAAAGTGATTTAGGGAATATTAAATGATAGTTATTCAAATGTAAATCCACATGTAGCTGTGATAGCTACCATTTATGTATGTGATGTATTCCAGAAGTTACATTTATGAGTTATGACTTCTGTTTGTTAATCATAAATCTTATTATTTCTTGAGGTATGTTATGATTTAGATGTTTGGTTTCATAGATTGGTATTTATTGGTGGGATAATGATTTCTTTACTTATTTTATAACAATACTGAGCTTTTTATGCTCATCCCATGTTTTTTAAATTTTTTACACAAGACATATAGATGAATATGGTCAAGGATTGGATCAAAGAAAATTCATTCTATCTAAAAATTGGATATAGACATGTTTCTTTTTACAAGTATTTATTTTAGGAAAATAATAGATACATATTAGTAGTGTCTACATGTAATTTTAAAGTTGATATGTAATAGTTGTGGCCCAATTATCTAAAACTCTAAATCTAAAAAGATCCTTAATGGGAATTATTAATTTAATTCAAGATTATGTAAATTTTTAAGGCTAGGTTCTTGTAATTGGTTATCATTTTCACATCAACCAAGTGAATGGATAAAATTATATTTTCATTATATTTTCATTGAATGTGTTATATTGTAATGATGGATTATTTTGAGGTTTATTAATCTATGTATATGAATACTTGTATAATTTATTTGTATTTTCTATATTTTTTTAATTTATTATCTTTTTTGTATAGTGTATTAGTTTATTTTCTTATGATAGTTTTTGGAGTGGTGATTTTTTGGCATTATTAATTCACCATTCCCTTTATGAAATGTGTAACATGTTTTAGTTATGCTATCTATGTGAAGATGGACTTTTCTAAGTGGTGATTGGTTTTTTGGACATGGAATTTTATTCTCTCTGTAGTTGAAGATAATAGGATTTTTGTAGATTCAATTCATCTTAATCACGAACTGTTGCCAAATTAGATCCGGTTTTGTTCATTATGATTGGGTAAACCATGAGTGAGGTCTTAGTTATCATCATTTTATACTAATAAATATCAATGATTATATATTATTTATTTTTAATTATGGGTCACATATTTTATTATTAATTTTTTTTTTGTTATGCTGACTTAATTTCAGGATAATTTTTTGTTGGGGTTTTTCCAATGGCTCAATTTGGAAAGCTAATTTTAGAATCTTAGATTTCCCTATACATGGGGACATTTCGGTGTTTCTTAGACTGTGATTCCTTAATGAATAAGAACTCATTATGGATATATTGTTTTAGTGGAATCATATATTATCTCTCATGGGTATAAATAAATAATTGTTTTTTCAGATCGCCCATTATAGTAGTGTTTTTTGGATCCATCACTATATAGATTAAATATAAATTTTTGGAGGCCTCCATTCAGTCATTGTTTTGTCTCATATAGTTTAGAGTCTCATAATTTATTGATGCACCGTACACCCACAATCCCATATTTAGTGACAAAAACACATACATTAAACACTAGTATTGATAAAAGGATAGATAGAAATATCTTAATTTTATAAAAATACCAATATATAAAAACTAAAATTCATAAAATACTCAAAAACCCAATAATAATAGGTTTACTAAATCTGATGATTATATATATAGGAACCTTATTCTCTGATTATTTTTAATTTTTCTTCACATTTGAACTCCACTAGTTCCACTTATAGAAATATTATATGTTATAATAATATTTAAAATATAGGGAATCAAAACATAGGAAATAAATATTCTCAAACACTGAGTAAAGGGAATCCTATCAACATTTCATCAACTATAAGACTGCTAAGAAATTATAAAACATAGGTAAAGGATAAATTTATTATTAAAAATAACATAATAAAATTTTATTTTCCCATAATTCATTATATGTGCACTTGTAATCTCAAAAAAAAAATACATATTCCATGGGTAAATATTTTGAAATCATTAGAAATTAAAGGGATTAAGAATAAACACTTGTGAAACATAAAGGGATTCAGAGATAATCATCATTGTTCCCTTGTACAAGAGATATAACATCTCATGTACCCCTTAGGATTAGAAAAAATCATGACACATAACCTTTTTTGTAATAAAGCCACTTATTTTCCATGTTGTCGTTGGTTAATTCATCACATGTTCCCTCTATAATGGGATTAGTAATCTTATTTTACACATTTTTCAAGGAAAATTCCTCACATGGACCCTTCCCCTTTATTTAAATCCCTTAGAGTCCATTTGTAATAGGATAACTTTTCCACATAACATTTTATACCATGAGACTTTAACATTAAACAATGAATTTGTGGGATATATATTACCCCAATTTTCTTCCTCTATTTAATGTTTTTCCACATAAAATAAGTGATCATATCCTAAATATCCCAAATAAATTAAATGGGTATCATAACATTCTCAAATGAAAGATAATATGAAAGAAATTTTTATTTCCATAAATAATAACAATTAGATAAACCAATGGATAATAAATATATATCTATTTACATTATGTAAGACTCTAGGTAAATACATTCAATATGGATAATAATGAATTTGAGTTCTGTATTGTATATATAATTTCTATGTAATTAATAAAAAAATATTCCCATTTAAATAATTTATATAATTTTGGTGAACACCCTTTAATTAATGAAATCAGCAATATGATATTTCTAGAAAAAATTTATTGAAATAGTATTTATAGTTATATAACAAAGATAATTATGAATGTTAGAGGTAACGAGGTGTCAATTCCACAATTGTGGACATTACATACGTTTTCCCTATAAATAAAGTAGATGGATAAATATGAATAACATCATATATCAAGAATAATATATTAAAAAATGAATTATATAATAAATAAATATTTTTAAAAAAAAAATACAAGACAAACTATTATATCTTTAATAATTTTAATTATTTTAAAATAAAAGTTCTATAAATATTAGAGAAATTCTATTTTTAATCTAGAAAGATATATTTCAAAGGAATAAGTATTAAAATAAAATCACAATAGAGGTGGAATGATGTATTCCCTTGGAAATCATTAAATGGTATCAATTTAAAAATATATATAACATGAAGAAGTTATGGTTAACCTTCAATATTTATTTTTTAAATGTTGACTTGAAAAAAACTTAAATCACTTTACATTGTAAGGAAATGTTGAAAATGATTCAATGAAAAATATAAATGATGATACAATGAAATTTTGGTTGAGAAATATTTTTAAAAATCATTGTTTTAAAATATACATCATAAAGATGGTATTTTATTTTATATTTTTTATAACAGGTATAGATAATTATTATATTATAGGAACTAATCTCTAAATTCTCTACCCAAAATATTGGATAATATTATAGGTAATGAAAATATGTAATTTAATAAAATATCTAATAAAAACATGGAGTTTAATTCATAATATCTTTAAAATATTAGATGATTAAACAATCATGCAAGAATAACTGAATCTATCAAGACATTAACCCTAAAAATATAAAATAAAATGTCATCAAATATAAGACAATTGTTAAATAAAATGATAATGGGGTTTTATTGTCTCAATTAAAAATTGAACATTGGGTATTACATAATCAAGTCATTAATAATAGAAATAGTTAGACAAATAATCCATTAAAATTTGAGAATCATTTAAATCAATACATTTCATAAGAAATATACATTAATTGAACAAAAATTACTATGAAAAAAGAAATTTCATGAAATAATTTTTAATATAGGAATCATTTTCACCGTGAAGAATAAATTTGGTTCATAATACACAACATTCCTCGAAGAGTGGAATTTGAGAAGAAAAAAAACCTACCCACCAAGAAGCATTCATTTCAAAAATGATGGTAAAATTATCATAGAATATAATATTTATTATTATAAAAAAAATATAAAAATATGATATAAAATGTTAATTGTCTATTGATAAAAAAGTTTAAATTAAGTAGGGTATATAATTAGAAAAAATATCTCAATGGTTGAAATTTTAAGATATAAAAAACATACCTCATATGACTGCTTACTAGACCACACCATTAACAATTTTACATTTAATAAACAAAACATAATCACTTAACACATGCACTAAATATAAAAAGAATACTCTTTTCAAAAATATTTTATTACAATATAAATTTATAAATGGATTTTATTTTGTTTTCATTATTGGTTGTTAGACAATATCATTTTCTAGTTCATACAGACACCATCCACATGTGATCAATTATCACTAAGTGATTAAATTTCCATAATTTATAGTGCATTAAATTTAAAATAATCATTTTTTAATTATTTTTGGACTCATATTTTCATTAGGTGAATGATAGGAATTTTACTTTTAAAAATAAATAATGATGATCTTTTTTTTTGATATGTATGATGATTGAAATGGGATTTGTTTACAAAAATTTGATTTATTATCAATTCATATAAAAAATGAAAAATGAAAAATATATCATTGTAAAATTTTTTACTCTTATATAACATCCCATAATCCCTCATGTCAAAATTTTTACTAATTTTTTTACATTTTTAGTGATGTAATCTAATATGGTAATGTGTTATAATGATTCATTGAGTACGAGATGTCCTTACATAATGATTATATAAAATATAACAATGATTAATTTTATTTAATAAAATATATCTATAATAACATCATTGTAGGAAGTATCAATGATGAGATTCAATTAAAAATGAAATTATTCTCTTTATGTATATTGTAGTCTCTACACATACATAAAGAAAGATCTTATTTCTTAGTGAATGGATATAATGATGGAATATAAATATTGATTATTTTTCAATTATAGGTATGATAGAGGAAAAAATTTTATTCATAAGATTCATCTTTGATCACAATACTGAGATGTAATGAATAAAATAAAAACACATCACACTGTGGAGTCAGTAGTTCACATATACACATGATAGATGTTTTGGACTCTCATAGTTGATTGAATGTATTGAATTATTGTTTTAAAATTAATATAATGACACTTAAGTATATTAATTATACATAATTCAATATATTAATAAGGTAATGTTTGCTTAAGGAAGGAATAGTGTAACGTTAAATATTATGTAAAAGTGATACACAAATTTAAAACTTGAGTTTTCTCTTAGATAACTTTTTGGTAATTATCATCTGAACAAAAATAATAATGAAATAAATATGATTAAATAAAAATATGATTATAGGAGGAGCAAAGTGGTAGATCTTACATAAAAAAATTTATGTTCAGGTGATTCCTGAAGTTTTTTCAGTCCTAAAATTTTATAATTCAATATTATTGTAGTTTTGGAGGTTATTTTAATTTTTTTGAATTATATAGATATTATTTATAGAATAATGTATCAAAAAATGAAACTAGATTAGGAATAGTGTCTATGGTTCAAAATTCTTCTCATACAGAAATATTGAATAGAGTATATATTTTTATTCATTTTTTTAACATTTTAATAGTTATAAAAATTTTCTTTTATAAACGGTAATCCTAAAGAGGGACCGACATATATCATTTGGCATAATTATATTTTGATAATGTTTAACTGCATTGCCTGGTGTAATAAGTATTGTGTCATTCCAATATATTATGAGATCATAAAAAATGTAGTTAAATATTTTTTTTTATTTTTTTGTTGTTGGAACTCCAAAAAGGAGTAATTTTATGACATTATCTTTGGAGAAAATATGTTTAGGGAAATTTAGAGCATCTATGAGAGTTTTACCAGCATTGATGTATCAAACGGTAATGGAAAGATGATTTTTTCAATCATGGATTCATGGGTTAAAAGGTAAGGGCCACCATGATTTTGGAAGGTTCTTGGTGTATTTGAAATGACAGAGGATGAGGATCTTCTTGTAATTTTTTAGCCACAAAAATTAGGTCCATGTTCATTATTATTGATTCTGGTTCTTTAATAAAGCATTGGAATAATTCAAATTCCTTGGGGTGGGTTATGAATTGTGGAATAGCTGTTCTTACATTAGAAACAGTGTGTCAGTTTGGTTAATAGCATCAGTGAAATCCCAGAATAAGTGGCTTCAAGATCAATAGTTCAAGCTCCTATAATCAAGGGGTTAGAAGAGGGGGTGGTGTTTTTTATTAATCTAAATGATCACATGTCAATAATTTTATCAATTAATATGAGAAAGGATATTATTTTTTATAGGAGAACAATGATATTATTAATGGTGTGTTTATTTTTTTGTCATATAATATTTCACTCACTGGGATTGATAATTATTCAAAAACAAATCTACAACACTCTCCATGGGTGGTATAATTCCCCTTGGTTTATTTTTTATCTCATCCATAGATATAAGGATCTCATTGGCCAACCATTAGAGAACCATACATAGCATAAATAAAAATTATTTTTTAGATTGACATAATTTAATGTCTTACAATATAACACTCTCACAATTTATTCTAATCTATGTTTACAACCCCTTGAGTATACATTTTTAGTATATCCTGATTCCCATGGAATTCACTAATACATGCATTCTTGACTTTGATGTCTTAAATATTTCCATACATGATAAAATAGTATCCATTTGAATATAATTTACTTTTCTATTTTTCATTAATGTTTTTAAAAAAGAAATAATTATAAATTAAATGATTTAATGATATACCTTTATCTAATTTAACTCTTTCAATTTTATATTTTTAAATATTTTTTCTAAATTTGTTTATGTGTTTCTGAATTTAATGTTTATATAAACGTATATAAAACATGAAAAATCCTTAAGAAAATTTAGTTATTAAGGTTAAAATATTGTTTATAGAAAATGATTATCATAGATAATGAATATTATGACATTAAAAGGGTTATTATAAAATAAATCAACATAAAATTTAATTTCACTGTCAATAGTATTAATTAAAAAGAAAAGACTGTAAATGATTTTTGTTAAATAAAATTTATAATTTTCTTGCAAAAATGATATAGATAAGATTTATATGTTTATTTAACATTTGAAAATGATTAATTTATTTTCATGAATTCAAATTTTATTACACAAAGGTTTCATTATATTATAGGATAATATTACATTATAATTAAATTATAATATATTGTATGATTCATATGAACAAATATTTTTCTACTAGAAACAGTCACAATGATGAAAAAATGAAAAAATAAGATGAAATAAATTTTTATTGTTCTATTTTAAAAAATAAATTCTATTTCAAAATTTTATTATTTTATTTATAAAAAAATTAAAAGAAAATAAAAAATAATGAAAAATAATTTTATTGAAAATATCCATTTTCAATTTTAACTCATATTAATTAAATATAACTTGAAGGTAATAAATATTATTTGTTAATAATAATTTTTATTATACATTTAATAATAATATTTATAAAATTTGTTGTGGTTCATTTACATTTGGTGTAGTGTATAACACATGTAATTGAACATAATAATAGATTTAGAACGTTTTAGAAGTTTGGATATTTACATTTTACTATCCCTAAAAGAATTTCATCCTTGTAATTTTAATCATCACATACCAATGAAAATAATAATGAAATATAAATTATAAATATGTAATAGGATATAGTTTATATAGTGATATAATCCTTACAAATTTTTGAAACATAAATCCATCCTTCGAATAGTCTTATCCCTATTAATGCATTTTTCTATAACTATTTGATCCAATACCCTTCCTTTTTTTCTATCAAGAACAATATTTTATAATTTATCTATAGATGGATATTATTATCATATTTATATTAAGATATTATCACAGATTAAAATTAAATGTTTCTTCTCGAGTCGATATGATTTTCCTTTAATTAGAGTGATCTAATCTATCACCAATTTTGTGCTAAATTTATATAATGGATTTTTCGTAATATTTAAAAAGTGAAAATTAAATTAAAAATAATCATATAATACAATTATCATACAACTTGAATATTTATTCTATAAAAAAATCAACAAGGTGGTGATTTAATGATCATATAAACATCATAGATAAAGTAGATTTCCTAGAATCTAATTCCATCAATAGATATATAACTCTTTATTGGAGGTAAATTTTATCTTAAATATCAATCTCCACTTAATGGGTAGTGATTTTAGTAGAATTCCATTTTTTATTGGTCTTGGAGGTTGGTGATTCTCATCATCCTAGCTAGTCTATATATTCAAAAATTGAATTGGATAATTCTAATGTTTCATAAAAATAATACATTATATTATTAATGCTAATTTAGGATTAAATATATATATTAATAATTTTAACTAAATCATCACTTTACTATTATAGTTTGATTCTCATTGACCTCCGTTAACATAAAAAAATACCTTCTATTTCCATTGAAAAATTTCCCTTGCTGCCTCTTTTAACATTTTTAACATTAAAGAAAATGATTTATGTTCCTTTCATAATAATCCTCAAATGATTATTCATGAGACTATCATTATCTTCTTTGTTGTGTTTGGACATAAACATTGTTCATATATTTAATCATATTTCTTGGTAGATATTTGGGAATATTCATAAGGTTTCAAACCCCAGAACCCATTCTGAATGGGTTGTTTATTGAGGTAATATTTTCATTTCATCTCCAACTGATGACTCCTTCATGTTAAATCCATGACAAAAACCTAATGGTTTTACATGTGGGAAAAAGATTATAATATACCGAAATTATTTTAACCATAGTAAGAAATATTCTATAAAATAACTTGTTGTTTTAAATTTTCATGTTGGCATATATTTTCTTTAGTTAAAACTATATAAATCATATTTTTTAATTTGTTAATTTATGTTCTGATATCTTATAAATCCTAATATAATCACCAAATATTACTAAGAAAATAAATATATTATGGTAGTTAATAAATATCATATAATTAATGAAATAATATACCCAAATATTGTCAAGGCTGGTGTTAAATATTATGACCACTGATCATGAATACAGGTGATGAAAATTTCAATGCACAAACCCATTTCAATGTGATGACCAAAAATTGAATATATTACACAATTTAATCAAATTTAAAATTTATCTAAAAGGATTTATTTCATGTAAATATACTTACTCAAGACATTTACAAAATTTCAAGATATCATTAAGTACTAATACACATATGTTTTTATTACAATAAATTTATAACAACTATACAAATAAAAAGAAAAATAGTTTCAAAAAAATATCGCAACTATTCAAATAATATAACTAAACCCTAATGTAATACACACTATAGAAACCCATACATATTCTACTAGATTGGGTTCAAATAACACTATCTTTAAAGATCAGTTAGAATAAATTGAGATAATCATTTTATTTCAATAATTTACCAATTTAAATGAAATAAAAATAATAAAACTTATAAAAGTACCATGAAAATTAGGTCTATAATATTTAAGTATTAACTATATAATAATAATATTTTATAACATTTTTGAACACTTCTCTATATTTTAACCACACTAAATCATCTTCTATAAATATCTAATGTTATACTAATCTTTTTAACTGGGTTAAGAAAAATACGATACATAAAAAAAATTAATTGTGAGTGATATAGAAACCACCTATCCTTATCCAAACATATATATTCAAGATTACATAATTCATTGTATCATAATTAATCAAAATAAATAAAATGGGTTTCACATCCTTATCAAATGTGACCAAATAAAAAAAAAATTCCCAGTTCCATCATTTATCATAACATCAAATAAACCTGGATAATAAATGGTTATAAAATGAAATCTAATATGTTTATTGGTAAATCTCATTCAATGATGATAATAATGATAATTTAATTAACTTTGTTTCATGTTAGGGTTTTAATTTTAATAAAATAATTTCCATAGAAAATTGACGTATGATATCAAGGTGAACACACTATAATTGATGTAATAAAAATAGTGCATTAAAAAAGGATGTAATTTTATGAATAATTATAATTATATAATTTGTGTGATTAGGTAAAAATTGTATGATTTCATAATTTATTTAATTGAAAATGGAATTATATATTCCTTCTACGTAATGAATGATTATGGTAACATTTGAACATGATTCTTGATCAATTTTTTGATATTTCAAGGAATATGACATAATTTGAATATAATTTTAATTAATTTTAGTGATGTCGCCATAGAAACAATAAATATACATTATATTTTTAAATCGTTCAAGAAAATATTTTTAATAAATCTACGAGATATAAAAATCCTTCTAGAAAATTAGAATTCATATAGAGAATGTTATAATAATAATCAAATGATCATGGAAGGATATGTTCGCCTGGAAAATATCAAAAGAGACAATTTTAAACATATTTATAAAATTATAATGTAGTGGGTATTGTATAATATTATTTTAAAAAAATTGAATTCAAAACATATGGAAATATTAACCATTAAAAAATAAATATCTATAACTGATTCACTGAAAATAAAAAATATAATAGAATGAATTTTTTGGTGGAAAATATATTAAATTAACTTAATTTTAGAACACATAATATTAAATGGTTGTCATATTTTATTTCATAAATTTTGAAAATATGATTATTTTAATCATATAAAATAATCCATATTATCTATTCCAATAATAGAGTATATTTTTGGGTGAATAAATATATGGACTCGAATTAAAGTCCCAATCAATATAAGATGGTATATTAGATACATTTTAACTATAAGTATTCTTGAGAAAATAATGAAATATAAAGTAATAATGTCAAAAAATTAGAATTGGAATATATTTTCTGTATGAAACGGAATATATGGTATAATACATACAGATGTCTCAAGGAACTACAATTTGAGAAAAAATACCTTGAAAATAAGAGGATCATTTGAAAAATAAATTTGAAAAGAAATATTAGTAAATTATACTTCTATTTCCTTTAATAATGTTAATTTCAAAATATAGTATCTCAATTGATAATAATCTATTTCACATCAAATCAATATGTTGTAAAATAAAAAACGTATCTCAAATAGATGAATTTAAATAAAATAGTCTTCAAAACCTTATAAATATTTAATTAGAAATACCATTAGAGATGTAATATAATATAGAATCTATAATATTATGAAATAAAATAATAATATTTTAAAAATATTTAAAGGGAAGTACAATTTTTTTTAAATAATCATGGCCTATAATATAAAATATGTCTAAATGGGTGAGAATTTGAGACGTGAAACTCTTACCATGTATTGTTTTCAAACTCCACCATTCTTTATCATCCAATATAATGAAATTAAATCTCAAAGTAACTTATCTCGTGAAATTGTTTTAAACATACTTACATTTTTATAATTAGTTTTTTAAATATATTAATATATTAACTATTAATATTATATTTTCATTATCTGGTTTTCGAACTATTGATTATTTATTTTTTAGACATTATTAACATTGGATCAGTTATAACTAATTTTAATTAATTAAATCATTCCTTAATAATCAAATATAGACTAATTATTTATTATTAATGGATTCTTATTACAATTTTCATCATGTAAATTTCATAAATAGGCCTTGTGTAAATAAAATACACGATAAAAAATCATGTGATTTGTTTTTTGATTAAAAGTTGTTATATTTTAAAAAAATATCAAATAATATATTCACTATTCATTAAAAATTGAAAAATATAAAATATATCATTAATAATTGATATTACCATTATTTGACATCCAAAAATCATTACTGAAATTATTTTATAAAATTGTTTGTATTAGTAGTTTAATGACCAAACTTATTGTGTATTATTATGATATAATATTAAATGGGATTCAAGAAAATATTTAAAATGGAATATAAAATTTATCATAAATACATAAAAAAACATATAGTATCAACCTGACCAGGGTTCCACATATTAGTGCCCCGAGGTGGGATGTTACAAAGTGTTATCATTTGTGGTTTTCTATTATTTTCAGAAGAATATTTATTTTGGAAATATATATAGAAGTGTAAGATGATTTGGGCTTTGTTCAATAGATTGTGACAAGACTATCTTACACATATTTAGGGTAGAACCCATGCACACAGTGTGAGAGTATTGTTATATATGTTTTACCTTATAGTTGAATGTTATTTAACATTGGGAGTTTGACTTGTCAGTTTATGTTAATGTTTTTGGGGATTTTACTCATGTATTGTTATGGAATGAGATTTTAGAATACATGAATCTTTTTTAGAATTCAATAATTTATTTGACATTCAAAATTCTATTCATGGACAAGAATTAATGTTATGAGTGGCTTATGAATAATGAAATTTCATTTAGTTATTTGTTTTGGTTTTTTTATGAGAAATGGACGTAAAAAATGAATTAGTAATTATAAATGCTTCTAAATGTAGAAATTTTAAAAGTATTAAAATGGTTCCAATGATAAAATTTGATATATTAACTGTCTTACCACATGTTATCAATTTTCTAGGTGAGGGATGTATAGGGGTACTGATAGTTTCATAGTTCTCTCTATGTGCAATTGTATGATAAATGATTTATTTTAAAATTACATGAATATCTATTGTTGTAACATGTTAATGATGATTTATGTGTCATGATACATGTTCATGAAATTATAAAGAAATTCCTACATGATAAAGGTTATTCATTAGAAGAATGGATCACATGGCTATAATGTACCTCCAATTGTGGAACCATAGGATGATTCTTTTTGGGACAAAGGGATATAAGAGATGTTATACAAGAACTATGATTGTTTGATGTAGTTCATGGAATAAGACCCCATGCAGGCGATGTGTAATTTGTCAAATTAAAAAGGGTTTTCTATTTTCATCACCCTCAACATTCATCAGAGTAAGTGGACCTGAGAAATATGAGTTCTAAATAATGTATATCCATAAAAATCATGAACAATTAGAGAATCTTATAGAGAAGTGCGTCAATGTGGATTCTTTTATTAGGTTGGGAATAGGGAAGAGTTGGTAGTAAATTCAGGTTTGTGGTTATTATTTATAAGTTATAACATGAAAGGAAATTTAGGATAATTTCAAAAGGTTATTTTACCTAGAGATTAGTATGTATGAGAGGGGAGATGAGTTTATTAGGTTAATCCATAATAGTATGTAAATGATGTACTATACAAGTCAATTCACATATTTTCATCTCTTTATTCCTGTGTTGGTAGGAGAAGAGGAAACTGTATTAAGATATTTCCAAGATGGAATTAAATTTGAGATTAATTATTTGGTTGATGTCTTTAATTTGAATAAATTTGTACATGTGGTGAACTAGGATATCATTTCTATGGGGAACCTAAATGATGAATATAGTGGGGGATAGGTGGATTATGCTAGAAAAATAGTAGGCATGTATTCGGAGTATAGGAATCATAAATATTATAATTTTACCGAGATAAGATTCAAGAAAAGTGAATAGGGGTAAGGATAAGTCACATAGGAAAATTCTCGAGGTATTTTCCCTTAGTGCGGTTTGCTGATTTGTTTTTGTAGATAGTTCCCTGGACTACTAGTGGATTGCTATGGTTAATGAAATAATGGTAAATTTATATTGGTTATGTAGGTTCCCATTATAGATGTGTAGTAATGGACGTTATAGACTAAACCATTCTATGTAAATGTATAATTGTACAACCTTCTAGTTTGGTAGTTTGAGTGTTATTGGCCATGCTGGTCGAGGGAGTGGACATGGTACATCATGGAAATTGTTCCCGTAGTGTAAAGCCCCGACCCCAGTTACCCAGAGTTGGTGCATTATTACATAACATTGGCATGATCACAAGAAAGATCAAATCTCGAAAGACCGATTGGTTTAGTAGCCTTTGAAACACTAGATATATTCATAAAGTTTTACATTACATCATAAAGTGAAAAACTACTACAACAACATTGTTTCCATATTCCAAACTCATAACCCAACATAAAATCCTTGCAGGTCATTCATAACATACTTCTTCACATCCTGGAAAAATAAACATAGAAAAGGGGTGAGCTCAAATTCTCAGTAAGGATAACAATATAGAGGAAACTTTCAAAAATAAGCATAAACATTTAAGGTAATTTATAACTAAAACAAAAGCCTTTTAAACTTGAACTTCAACATAGTATAACAAAAGTAAAATGAAATAATTCCATTTATTTATTCACATGGATATTATACTAATAGAATAATCACATGCAATATCAATTACCACTTTCATAATGATGGAATACATAATGCCAGACTATCATAACCACATAGCCAAGGCCTCGTGCCAAGACTACAAATAAGATTTTTCCAAGGCCTTGTGCCGATACACTAGTTTGTCTCATGAGACCTACCGATGCATCGAGGAGCTATAGCGGGCTCCACCCATCACTTACTAAGTCCAATGAATTCCCATATGAAGAGGTTTAAACATAACATAAACATTCGTATTAAAACTATCATACAAAATGTCAACACTTTCTTCGTAAACCATGAATGGTATAAAAGTAACACATCCACATTCAAACATATCACAAAACCTTCAATACATTATGGAAGTTTTGTATCATAATAAATCATCTTCATATAATCATAAAATCCATCAAAGTATTTTTACATAGATGAAATCAAAACTATTTGTGTGAAATATCTCCTTTTGTTTGAAATGATTTAAAAGTCACACATTTATAAAGGAAGTAATTAAAAAGAGATTTTTGAATCAAAGTGTCCCATACAACTTTGAATGTTTTGAAAGGAATTAATATTTTAAAAACATTCATGTTCATATAAATAAATCCTTAAAAACTATTTTGAAGACATGGACACTAATTAAAAATATTTAGAGAGATAAATATTTAAAACATTTAAAATTCTGATTTTGATAAAGATTACCTTTCCGAAATTCTTAAAATATTCATTTTGAAATCATATAAAATTAAAATAATTATAAAATAAAACTTTTACATTGAAAATATTCTTATAATCTTGTAATGGAATCTTCGACGATTTTATAATGGCGGAAAATAGCTGCACCCGCCGTATAAGTTAAAAAAACAATCATACCTTAATTTTTTCGAAAAGGTTAAAAAGAACCTTGTTTGGAAAACAACCAAAAGATTCCTTTATAAACGTCTTATAGAAAGAAAAACAAGGGTATAATTGACTTTAACCCATATTATAGTAAATAGTAAAAATGTTTTGTAATTCATTTTTATGAAACATGGATGTGGATGATAAAGAGATCCCAGTAGATTATTACGTATAAACAACCTCGAATAATGAAGAGATTGTGAAAAAAACCATTACCTTGTACTTTTCCTTGGTTGGGGTAGGTTATCCTCCTGTATAATGGTGAACAAATTGTTATTAAATTATACAAGAATCATATATATTAATATGATATCATATATAATATTTTAACATTGATTTGTTAATAATATCTTAGTATTATCGTTCTTTCGGGTGTTAACTTACTCGTTTTCTTTTATATTTTTTGTTACGTAAGCCATGTTTGTAATGGATAGGTTGTATATTATTCATATCCTGAATTATATCAAGTCTATAAACAACATTTTTAAATTATCAAATGATAATTATATTTGAATGGATATGATGGAGAATGAATCTCATCGCGTTCATGGAGACGGTAGTCCGTACATACGCACGAGCGACAATGTCATTCTTTTGATATTAAAATAATATATAAATGGATGGTATATAATATATACAGAATAATTAACATGTTATATTTATTATTTTCATGAGTTATACATCATTATTATACCCATCCAAATAATAATTTATTGAATAACAATTACACCACAACGTGGAGAAGGTAAGCCGTACGTACGCACGTATGGTGACATGTTATTCAAAGGGTGGATAGAATAATGAATAAGGTTGTACCATATTTATAATAAAATCACAGTATATATATGATACTGTATTTATTATTTTAGAATGGTAATAACAAAGGAAGAAGAAGTGGAAGAAGAAAGGAACTTGGGAAAGGGTGGTGAAATTATTACCTCTTCTTCGTGATCTTCCTTTTGATTTGATCAAAAGGGCTCCATAGGCTGGCTTTCTGGTCAAACTAAGGCCTCTGGGTTGTAGTGAGGAATGTTGGGAGAGTATTTTGGTTGAGTTTTTTAGAACAAAAAGGCTTTTATGGTGTGAAGAAATGAGAAGCAGGAGTGCCCTTTTATAAGAGGGGTGAGAGGCACATTTGGAAAAAGTTAGATATATTAATTTATAATAAATTTATATTAGGTTTATAATGGCTCCAATGTAAATTATTCAATGATAATGGTGGGTATAGGTCTAAAACCACTCAACCAAAAGAATTTATACAGGTTTGGGTACTTATATTAACCTTATTTTTAAGTATTAACTCTATGTTAATTAGTTTCAGTTTTACAATGTCACTTTGTATTTTTATATTATATGGTTAATAAAATTACTATATACATCCAAGTGACTCCCAAGTGTTCCATTAATGATACAACTATCATGATATATGTCTCTTTGCCGAACCTTAGATTTTTAGGAATTTAATATCAATTAATAATATAATATTTGTTTTAAAAACTCTTTTATGTCAATTTTGACACTATTCAATAGTTGATTTTTGGGAAACTAATAACAGAATTATTACTTCGAAAAAAGTGATTTAAATCAATCCTAATATGTCATATTATCTTAGAAAATTATTTTAATTCATTAAATGTCTCAAATTATATTTATTTGGGTATTTATAATATCAATTAATTAACATTTTCACTATTATTGTAATTACTGCATCATCATTGTGTCATAATTAAATTAAATTATGTAATCTATAAAAATTATAAATAAAATATCATTAAATATGAAATCGTTTTATCTTTCTAATGGATATTTATAGTCGAAAATCCAACATATATAACCCTACGTAAAAATTGTTTTGCTAAAAGATATATGCTTGTGTCATTTTTGTATACATTTTAACTTAATTAAAATAAAGTTTCCCTATCACCTACAAGTGGGTCCATGGGGTCCCAAAATCGACCAAATGATGCCTATGGTCGAACATGTATCAACCAATAAGGTTAGTACACATTTTAGGGTAATTTATTATTATTATAATATTATTTTTTAACCCTTATTTATCGGATTTACCCTTAACCATGGTAAATAAAATACTTACCGCAGTAATTATTCAAAATGTCTAAAAATAAAAGTTTCCTATCTACACAATTTGAAAATCCTGATTCCAAAAATGGAATCCATTTTTCCAAATTCAAAACACATAAGTGATAGAAATTAATTTAAAATTAATTCCCGTTGTTAAAACAGAAAGCGTGTTTTTAAGAGATAATAACTATCAACAGATTGACACTTGTTTATGTTCGGTATAAGATTAAAATTATGTAGAACGACCAAAATTATATTAAATGGTAAAAATATATTCTAAATATACTTTAAAACCACTCAAATTCATAAATTATCACTATTAATTATTTTGATTAAAAAAGTTGTTTTTAATTAAAATTTAGTAATTTTCACTATTCATCAAAATAATAAAGTTATCCGAAAAGTACCAAAATTTCACCTTAGGCTAAATTCGATATTCCAAATAAAAAAATGAAGTCCATTTTGAAATATAAAATATATATAATTTAAAAAAGTAGGTATTACTACTTATAATGGCTAGTTTGATTGGTTATGGTGTGTTGGAACTCGGTGTTGCGTACAACACATGCTATCACATTATTCAAAGAGAAGCATACCACAGAAGCTTGGGGTGTTACATTTTTAATTTTTTATGTCCCCATTTAGTCAAAATTTTTAAAATATTTTATTTAAAAAGGGTTCACTATTAAAAGTTGATAAAAGTGCAATACTGAAAATGAATTTGTTCTTACACTATGTCTAAGAAACTCATAATATGGATTATAAAATTATAAGGATTATATAAAATTTTAAATTTTAGTTAATACTATTCATAACCACTTTTGAACGACTTGTTTGGTAATTCATGGTGTGATTGAACTCAGTGTTGCGTTTATTGCATGTTATTGAATTATTTTGAAGAAATAACACACTATGAAATCTTGGGGTGTTACATTCTCCCCTCATTCAATAAATTGCGTCCTTGCAATTTTACATTGTTCTTCGAAAATAAAAGGTTGAAAATAGAAAATATCTTTGTGGGAAAACCCGCATCGGAGATTAGGTTACTAAAATACAGTCTTAATATGAGGAAAGGAGAAATAAAAGGGTCACCACCAAATTATGATCTCTATTAAGAGAACATTGGTGGAAATTAGAGACATATAATTGGAGGAAAAACGTAAATATTTATAGGTAGTGATTGAGGTCATAAATCACAAACAAGTGTAATATTTAGGTCCTTAAATTCATCAATCTATGATGATTTGAAATACCATCGGTTCAACAAAACACAGAGTATTTGGATGACACATTTTTGGTTTTAGGATTCCTTAAATAAAGTATAAGAATTAATTTCTTCATAGAATTAGAGAAGAGGAAAAATATATTCTTGACAAGTAGAGTTGCATCCTTTAACTAATTTCTACCACAAACTCATCTTTCACTCTAAAAGATAGTAGAACGGAAAAAATATATTCTATTAATCCTATTCGTATAGTGTTCCAAAAAAAACGAATTTACAATTCATCTACCAGATCTTTAAAAAAAACTACATTATTTAATCCCGGACATCACGTGGGTCAGTGGTAGCTGATACACCCTTGTCGCCCTTCGATTGTAAGTTCAAGTCTCACGGCCTTTCCAGACGCGACAGGTTGCCGCCCGACCTCCGGGTTGTCCTTTTATGGCTATCCAAAGTAATCCAAACTAGAACTATCCAAAATACTTCAGTCCAAAATTTATAAGGAAGGTAAACACAATGAAGATCCTTTTTTTGTCGTGTAATAACATGTGATCACCTTAATCATGTATTCTTTTAAAACACTGCAACATCCTGAATTACCATAATCCTTATTGATTACATTCATGCTCCCTTATTCCATATAGAATGCTGGATATACTTCATCAATCCAAAAATGTTTTAAACCCCAACAATGATGGAATATACAAATCATTAATCAGTTTCAAGGTAGTCAAGAATATCCAATATAATTTATCCAAAACTATCATGTATTATACTAAAATCACTACCTCGGTATCAGAACCATATTATGGTTTATCTTTCTCTCAACCATATATTTTCCAAAAAATTAACCTGATATTGAGTCACTTTTCTTTGTTCCACACAATCTCATGTACATAATGAAATAGTACTGCAGTACAATATTTATATACTCCATAATTATTATAACAAGTACATTGTTGATACAACACTCAAATGGCACAATTAATATAAGAACTCTAATCATTCCTCTTCATCTGTGGTAGTATCATAACATGATTATTATCCAATAGCATCATTTTCGGCATATCCTGATGACTGAGACATAGGTTCGCATAGTGTCCAAACTCCTTGCAAATGAAGCATTGTACATTCGAAACAATTTTCTTACCCTTGTAGTCACGTACTTTGTGCCCTTTTCCTTCACACTTATAACAAACTCCCATTCCTTTTAGGCAGGTTCCAGGGTGTTTCTTCCCACAGTTATCACATATGGGAAAATTCTTCTTTTCCCTCTTCCTTTATCCATCTTTCCCTCTTCCATCCTTTTTTTCTCTTGATTCCCTTTAAATCCATAGGACTCAGTAAACTCTTTACTTATCTTATAAACACATGATATTATTTATTCATATGATGATAATACATGGGAGACTATTTCTCTTATAAATTATAGCTTAATACCATGAAATATATTATCCTTCCTTCTCTTTGGATCATGTACATTGCTGGAGTTCTCATACCTTCTACTGGGTTCCATTTCTAAACAATGGCATACACTATATTAGTTTATGAATAACAATACCTAATCCCAAACTTGTAAAACACATAACATAAATTAAATAGTTTATGGATATAATCCATAATCATAAAAATGTCTCCTTTGAGGAATTATATACTCATAAACGCTTCATAATGGTTTGTGAAGAAAATGAGAGTTATCCTAAGCATATCCCCTGGGAGTGTCGTAGCCAAGAGTGCAGCAAGGCCCGTTGTCATGCACCAGTTCCCGTTCGAGTCGAGCTCAAAGCGGTGTTTTCGAGTTTTACCCCTAGGTACATCTGTGCCAGAGCCGCCTCTACCTGCTCGTATCTAGACAGGGATGTATTGCTCGGAAAACTCACAAAATATCTACAATAACAGAATTCTACGAAGTTCTTATATAATAATCCTCAATGTACATCTTAAATATATGTGCTATAATCAGAGTTTATCTAAATCTAGCTTCCAAGGTTTGTACTAAACTTCCTCGGATACAAACTGTACCGCCTCGACCCCAGTTACCCAGAGTCGGTGCATTATTACATAATAGTGGCATGATCACAAGAAAGATCAAATCTCAAAATGCCGATTTGTTTAGTATCCTTGGAAACATTAGATATATTCATAAAGTTTTACATTACATCATAAAGTGAAAAACTACTACAACAACAAAGTTTCCATATTCCACACTCATATCCCCACATAAAATCCCTGCAGGTCATACATATCTTACTTCTTCACATCCTGGAAAAAATAAAACAAAGAAAAGGGGTGAGCTGAAATGCCCAGTAAGGAGAAAAATATAGCGGAAATATTCAAAAATAAGCATAAACATTTAAGGCAATGTATAACTAAAACAGAAGCCTTTTAAACATGAACTTAATCATAGTATGGAAAAGAAAAATGAAATAATTCCATTTATTTATTCACATGGTACTAATCGAATTATCACATGCAATATCAATAACAACTTTCTTAATGATGGAATGCATAATGCTAAACTATCATAACCACAAAGCCAAGGCATCGTGCCAAGACTACAAATAAGATTTCGCCAAGGCCTTGTGCCAAGACACTAGTTTGTCTCATGAGACCTACCGATGCATCGAGGAGCTATAGCAGGCTCCACCCATCACTTATTAAGTCCAATGCATTCCCATATGAAAAGGTTTAAACATAACCTAAACATTAGTTTTAAATCTAGCATACGAAATGTCAACCTTTCTCCATAAATCATGAATGGTAAAAAAATAACACATCCACAGTAGAACATATCACAAAACCTTCAATACATTATGGAAGTTTTGTATCATAATAAATAAACTTCATATAATAATAAAATCCATCAAAGGATGTTTATATAGATGAAATCAAAAATATTTGAGAGAAATATCTCCTTTTTTATAAATCATTTAAAAGTCACACATTTATAAAGGAAGTAATTAAAAAGAGATTTTTGAATCAAAGTGTCCCATACCACTTTGAAACTTTTGAAAGGAATTAACATTTTAAAAACATTCATTTTCATATAAATAAATCCTTAAAAAATATTTTGAAGACATGTACATTAATTAAGAATATTTAGAAAGATAAATATTTAAAAAATTTAAAATTTTGATTTTGATAAAGAGTACCTTTCTGAAATTCTTAAAATATTAATTTTGAAATCACTTAAAAGTAGCATAATTATAAAATAAATCATTTACATTGAAAATATTATTATAATCTCTTATGGGATGCTTCTACGATTTTATAACGGCGGAAAATAGCCGCACCCGCCGTATAACATAAAAAAACATTCATACCTTAATTTTGTCGAAAAGGTTAAAAAGAACCTTGTTTAGAAAACAACAGAAAGATTCCTTTATAAACATATTATAGAAATCCAAACAAGGGTATAAATTAATTTAACCCATATTCTAGTAAATAGTAAAAAAAAATTGAAATTAATTTTTATGAAACATGGATGTGGATGATAAAGATATCCCAGTAGATTATTACGTATAAACAACCTCAAATAATGAAGAGATTGTAAAATAAACCCTTACCTTGTACTCTAACTTGGTTGGGGTAAGTTAAACTTTTATATAATGGTGAAATAGTTGTTATTAAATTATAAAAGAATCATATATATTAATATGATATCATATATGATCTTTTAACATTGATTTGTTAATAATATCTTAGTATTATCGTTGTTTCGGGTAGTAACTTACTCATTTTCTTTTATATGTTTTGTTACGTAAGCCATGATTCTAATGGATAGGTTGTATATTATTCATATCCCGAATTATATCAAGTCTTTAAACATCATTTTTAAATTATCAAATGATAATTATATTTGAATGGATATGATGGAGAATAAATCTCATCGCGTTCGTGGAGACGGTAGTCCGTACGTACGCACGAGCGACAATATCATTCTTTTGATATTAAAATAATATATAACTGGATGTTATATCATATATAAAGAATAATTAACATGTTATATTTATTATTTTCATGGGTTACAAATCATTATTATACCCATCAAAATAATAATTTATTGAATAACAATTACACCATGACGTGGAGAAGGTAAGCCATACGTACACACACATGGTAACATGTTATTCAAAGGGTGGATAGAATAATTAATATGGTTGTACCATATTTATAATAACATCACATTATATATATTATACTCTATTTATTATTTTATAATGGTAATAACAAAGGAAGAAGAAGTGGAATATGAAAGGAATTTGGAAAACGGTGGTGTAATTATTACCTCTTCTTCGGGATCTTCCTTTTGATTTGATAAAAAGGGATCCATAGGTTGGCTTTCTGATCAAACTAAGGCCTCTAGGTTGTATTGAGGGATGTTGGGAGAGTATTTGGGCAGAGTTTGGACGAACCAAAAGGCTTTTATGGTGTGAAGAAATGGGAAGGAGGAGTGCCCTTTTATAAGAGGGGTGAGGGGCACATTTGGAAAAGCAAGAAATATTAATTTATAATAAATTCATATTCGGTTTATAATAACTAAAATGATGATTATTAAAATTTTAATGTGGGTATAGGTCTAAAACAAATCAACCAATATAATTTAGACAGGTTTGGGTACTTATATTAACCTTATCTTTAAGTATTTACTCTATGTTAATTAGTTTCACTTTTACAATGTATATTTGTATTTTTATATTATATGGTTAATAAACATACTATATACATCCAAGCGACACCCAAGTGGTCCATTAAAGATAAACCTATCATGACATAAGTCTCTTGGCCAACCCTTATATTTTTAGGAATTTAATATCAATTAATAATATAATATTTTTTCTAAAAACTCTTTTATGTCAATTTTGACACTATTCAATAGTTGATTTTTTTGAAACTCATAACATAATGATTACTTCGAAAAAATCTAATTAAATAAATCCTAACATGTCATATTATCATGGAAAATTATTTCAATTCATTAAAAGTATCTATTTATATTTATTTGGGTATTTATAATATCAATTAGTTTAAATGATAACTATTATGGCCATTACTGCATCATCATTGTGTCATAAATAAATTAACTTATGTAATCTCTAAAAATTATAAATAAAGTATAATTATGTAGTAATTATTTTTATATTTTTAATTAATATTTATAGTCGAAAATAAAACATATATAACCCTATGTAAAAATTGTTTTTCTAAAAGATATATGATTGTGTCATTTTTGTATTCATTTTATCTTCATTAAAATAAAGTGTCCCTATCACCTAACAGTGGCTCCATGGGGTCCGAAAATCGACCAAAAGATGGATATGGTCGAACATGTATCAACCAATAATGTTAGGACACGTTTTAGGGTAATTTATTATTATTATATTATTATTTTTTAACCCTTATTTACCGGATTTACCCTTAACCATGGTAAATAAAATATTTACCGCAGTAATTATTCAAAATGTCTAAAAATAAAAGTTACCTATTTTCAAAATTTGAACATCCAGATTCCAAATATGGAATCCATTTTTCCAAATTCAAAACACAGAAGTGACAGAAATTAATTTGAATTTAATTCCTGTTGTTAAAACAAAAAGCGTGTTTTTAGGAGATAATAACTATCAAAAGATTGACAGTTGTTTATGTTCGGTTTAATTGTAAAATTATGTCCAATGACCAAAATTATATTAAATGGTAAAAATATATTTTAAATATACTTTAAAACCACTAAAATTCATAATTTATCACTATTTATTATTTTGATTGAAAAAGTTGTTTTTAATTAAAATTTAGTAATTTTCACTATTCATCAAAATATTAAAGTAATCTGAAAAGTACAAAAATTTCACCTTAGGATAAATTCGATATTCCGAATCCAAAAATGAAGTCCATTTTGAAATATAAAATAAATATAATTTCAAAAAGTAAGTATTACTACACATAACGGCTATTTTGATTGGTTATGGTGTGTTAGAACTCGGTGTTGCGTACAACACACGCTATCACATTATTTAAAGAGAAATGTACCGTAGAAGCGTGGGGTGTTACATTTTAAATTATTGATGTCTCCATTTAGTCAAAAAGTTTAAAATATTGTATTTAAAAGGGTTCACTATTAAAAGTTGATAAAAGTGCAATACTGATAATGAATTTGTTCATACACTATGTCTAAGAAACTGATAATATGGATTCTAAAATTATCAGGATTATATAAAATTTTAAAATTTAGTTAATACTATTCATAACATCTTTTTAACGGCTTGTTTGGTAAGTCATGGTGCGATTGAACTCAGTTTTGTGTGTAGTGCAAGTTATTGAATTATTTTGAAGAAATAACTCACTATGAAATCTTGGGATGTTACACATAGAAGGAATGTAGTGATGTAAATAGGACTCAGACTGGACCATAAGGATGAGTAGAAAGACAGTTTAATGTAGTTCAACATGCACTAATGGATAGATAGGAAGGTCCATTGATAGTGATATGTACAATTCATTATCACCTCTAAAATATATAGAACTCTATTTCACATATAAGCATCAAATTATTTTATATATACTCTACTTGTGAATTTTTTGAGTCTAAAAATGGGGTTTTTGAGTGAGGTAATTATGATCGACAAGATGTTTGGAGTGAGTTCCAGGGACATCTATTTATTCAAGTGTAATTTTATATTGGTTTGTTAGTATTGTTTCAATAATGATCAATACATACTTTAAAATCTAGGTTATGAAAAGATATTGGGTATTGATTGGTTTTTATTATACCAATTCCACAATGCTTATTACATTAGGAGATTAAACTTTATGTCTCATGAGGGTGACAATTATGATCATTTTCGAGAATAAAATAGCTAAGATGACTATATAGGGAATGTACATAAGAAATTGTTGGGATATGTGACTATGATTGAAAGTTCCTTTCTACATGTGTTGGATTAATTTCAGGTTTTTTTATGTAAGGCTTATTATTACTACCAATAGAGAGAGATGTTGAGATTAAAATTGAGTTCCAACATAGTGAAGAATCAATTTATATTACACCTTATTGAATGTTACTAGTAGATCTTGAATAGATTAATAATCAGCTAGAATAATTGAGATGTCTGTGATTTATCCTTCTATGTATATCTCTATTGTGTTGTCCAATATTGTTTTCTAATAATGGTGATGAAATGTTGTTTTTGTTTATTTATTACTAAAAGTTGAATTGGATGTCTATTTTGGAACGATATCATCTTCGATGAATCAATGATAAATTTTACCAGTTTTGATAATCGTTCACATTTTACTTGATTGACTTGAGATTAGGGTATAATCATCTAATATATAGTCCTGATTATATACCATAGTGTACATTTAGAAGTAGTTATGACCTATATGAATTCATCCTGAAAGAGTTAAAGATTATGAGACATCCAGTTTTGTAAATGGTTTTGATGAACCGTGTATTTCAATTGAACCTAGATCAGTTTATGGTAGATTTTTTTGGATATCTTGGCTCAAAGACTCATGATGATCATGGAAAACATCATGACCTCATATTGAGTACACTAAGAGATAAATGACAATAAACCAATCTATACAAGATTCAATTATTTATCACAAATTATATTTCCATGATCAGATTATCATAATGAATGCTAAGATAGTTGAACTAGATAATGTTCAGGATGTTGTTACTTTCAAGAAATCGAAGATTTTTTTTGATATCCCCATCTTTCTGGGTGTATTAGGTTATTACTAGATGTTCATAAAATTATAATCATATTTGTATGAAATAATTTATAGTTTAATAATATGAGGTTCATGTTTGAATAATCTGGAGCATTTGAGAAAACATTTTGGACCTCAGAAGCATTAGACTACCGTACAGATTTTGATCATACACAAAAAAGGTGAGAATTGTAAAGTGTTTTGTGATGAATTTGGGATCTGAAATAGTGTAGTGTATATGCATTGAGATTTTTGTTTTTTTATATGGGTCAAAAATATTGATTCCACATTAATATAATTATGATATGTATGAACTTGAGTTATCCAAGGGAGTTTATGACATAATGTTTTCATGGAAATACTAGTTTGGTGAAAAGATTACTATGTATACAATATAGAAACTATTAATGTATTTATATTATTAATGATAATTGAATCAATAGTATAGGGGATAAATTGATTTTATACATTCATTTGATTTCCAACTACCATATACATCCAGAAATACAAAACGTTTTGCTGATGAATTGATCTTGATGAAACAGACTCGTGAGGTCCTTGGGGCATGCATTTGATAGAATGGTATGGATTTGTAGGATGAGTTTCATATATAAGTTTAGGAGGATGTGGAAAATATTAACCATTTATTCTTATGATTAGAATATACACTTATGATCCATACCGATGAGAGTGATAATGAAAATATAGATTTCTTATTATTGATGGAAATACTTGAAGGTGGGGAGTCACCTTCTTTTTAGACCATATATAAGGGTCATATAAACTATGTATGTGGCTATATGGCTGAGAATATGTATATAAATGAAGAAGTGATGGATTAGTTTCATAACTCAATCTAAGAGGTGAATCTTGGTTCAACCAAAATGTACTATAACTTACATCGATAGTATTTGTGTCTTGGAATGAAAAGAAAATTGTAGGGGGGTTTCTGTCATGATGTTACACCTGTTAGAAGGTGAAGTTAATGAATCAATGACATTGTGGTTCTATATAGAATTTTCCCTTAATGTAATAGAGATTGGATTACGTTAGCATGGATTTTTTTAGTGTTCCTTATTGAGAATCTATAGAAGAATGACATGATTTTTTTGATTGTGGACATGCTAAAAAATTATCACATTTTATGAAGATATGGGAGAAATTTATCATGGACTAGTGGGGTGAGATATTGGTTTGTTGGATGGTCTATTTTCATGGGGTTATAGGGATTATAATTTTATATTTATATTCCCAATTCATATCATGTTTATATAATGGCATAAAAAGTCATTAGGTACCAAGGTCTATCTAAGTAGATATTTCGACCAATAGATAAATGAGAAATAATAGAGTACTATTTAGGTTCTAGATGACATGCTTTGGGAATGAATCCTAGATGTTGGGGTATCATGGGAGAATCTCATAGAACATATTTATTTCACCTATAAGAACAGTTACCATGATACTATTCTGATTGATGCTTATGAGGGACCTTATAGAATTTCATTCAAATTGATTTTGTGATTGATGGATGTTGGGGAGTCATAGTTATTGGTACTAAGAATAATTCGTGAGACATAATAATATATTCAATTATTTTTGAAATGTATAGTTGTTGCGCATTTTATTTAGAATACTAATCAACATGATCAACCTCTTATAAATATTGTGGGAGAACACATATTCATTCATTAGTAACTGAGATTGGGTCACTATAGTAGTTGGAGGCAATGCATGTTGGAATTCAGGTTTTTCAAGCCATTTGAGATTTTGTAGAGAATCAGACATACGGAATATCTATTTAATACTCCACAATGGTATAGTGAGATTCATGGTGTTTTTATTATGTCACAACATTTGTAGTATCACCCCTACCATTCTCATGTGATGAATGTTGACATTGTTGAGAATGAGTCTGACATGTCCTTTGAGGAGAATCTAATTTATATTTTATAACATAGTGAAAAACTCTTTTTGGGAATTAATAAGGTGACAATAGTAGTTTTTTATATGTATGGACAAGTTCAAGTGGAAGAATGGAGAGGGAATAAAATATATAGGCTATGTGGCCTAACATTCTCATATTAGAATCTTAGTGGTACGTCAGAGTATAGTTTGAGTATAAACAATTATTAGGTGGGGAGTTTGTATGATCACATCCTTTTTGGTAATATATTAGACTCGTATTCCAAAATTCTATTACCATGTTTTTTAAAAAACCAAATTTTTTTATTTACTTGGGGTTGATTCAGGTGAAATTGGATAAGTTTTTAAATCCCATGGAACCATTCAAGGTTAGCTCATGATTAGGTAAAAACATATGGAATTCCTCTAGAAACCATACACCCATTTTTGAGCCATAGAAATATGGTGCATGGTTTGAAAAAATCCTATAGCCACCCTTCACAAATCATACAACCTTAAATAAAGGGGATTTTTATGGTTAATATAATTTGTTGAAAACAATTCAACCACCTTGGAGAAGTTATGTACCCTAGATATTAGGTGCACATTGTAATTCAAATCATGTGGTGCTACCATAGAAACCATGTGTGTGAGAATGGAAATGCCTAAAAATTGATTAAAATTTACCATGATCCCCATGTTATATCCCTAACAACCTTAGCTCAAACTAACATGATTTTATTTTCACTTGGATGCTTCATAGATGATTCATAAGCCCCTGTAATGTCTAACAATGTGAATCAAAGATTCAGTGGATGAAATCGAACACTTTAGGGAATGTAATTTCATCACTGTTTATTTATATCTATCTTTATTCTTTATCTCCCCACAGAAAGGTATGATTTCCTCTCCCATATATGTTTTAGATCTATGTTTTAGTGGTTCTCATTTTATTGGAACTTTTTCCTCAGTATTCGTCATATATCATCCATTCCATTGTGAATTTTGACTACTCTACATCGAATTTATATGGCCCAAGCCTTAAACCTTATTTAATCTTGAGTTATCACAAGATTACACATTTAGGATCTTTTCAGGTTTAGAGTTTTTGAGAATTTGGACATAACTATTACATCTCAATAGATTACAAAGTAGGAACTTCTACTAAGATTCCATAAAATAAAAACTCTTAAAAAGAAACATGTCTAGTTACATGTTTTAGGTAGCATGACTTTTCCTTGATCCCATCCTTGACCCTATTCCATGTTAAGTCCTGTGAAAAACATTTCAAAAACTTGGGATGATCATATAAAGCTCAATAAGGGATACACAAAGAATGAATGCTGTTAGTTTATCAAAACAACAAGTAAACCATGTATACTTTATCAAATTAATAATTGTCACCTTTTCGAAGTAGAAAACACTCTTCACTGAATAAAAGTTCATTATATACCCTTATGTAACCAAAATATTATCATAAAACCCATATAATGATCTCATAACATATAAAGGTAACTTAGGACAAAAACATACATAAGTGGAATAAGCATAAGGTCGACTTCCACACATATCACTTAATGGAATAGCCATTTGGCCAACATCCATAAATACTTAATGGAATAGCCATAAATCTGACTTCTATACCCAATGCATTGGAGGTTATAACGTAACCACCCGTCCTAGTATTAATGGCACCACCCGTCATATGGTTTATCACGTAACCACCCATAAAATGTCCAAGTAGCATTATAGAATTATAACACATAAAACCAACATAAAGGAATGATAACATTTACACATTTCAATCACAATATATCATTGAAATAAATTGACATAATAGAATCCTTTATCAAAACCATTTTCAATACCAAAATACAAAAAAAAGTATATGGTATTTATTTTATTTTAAAAAACATTACGTCTTGTTGAGGAAGCCAAAGACCAAATAATATTTGCGGTGGCGGAGAAGTCGTTGTCGCCGCATACGTACGGCAAAAAAATTTCATTTTGTCGTTTAGTAAAACGCTTCGTATAAAAATATTCCTTTTGAATAAACATAAAATTCAAAGGGGTTTATACACCGTATTATATAAAGTGGTCTATAAAACAAAAATGTGCCTCAATAAAAGGAGATTGAGATGAAGTCCCTTACAAAGACGATATCCTTGGTTAAAGGATAAATCAATTACATAATTATGTGTGACAAATGAATACACCCAATATAAGTGGATATTAAGTGTAAAAAAATCAGATTTTATTCACACATATTCATATAATGACATATTCAAGGAGTACAAGATTATCCCAAAGAATCAAATTTGGGTTAAGAAGTTCCCTTGAAAAATTTAATGGCCTAACGACATCACTACAATATTCAGAAAATGAATTGATGAGAGATAAAAAGGGGTATCTCATCACTTGGACATAAAATTTAAATTAACAAGGATATAGAAGAACATATCCCAATATAATATTATGTGAATTAAAAGAAATAAAAAAAGAAGTCTTTTACAAAAAGAGGAGGGTGAATGGTTCCCTAACGGACATGGGTATCTTTTGAGACATGCACCCCGTGAAAGAAGGACAATACATAATTGTTGTAAATAATTATAAATTAAAGTATATTACACAATGAGTAAAATAATGGGCAGTACATACACCACTCAAAGGAAATTTTGGCAAGTGTATCATAAATCTCACGGAAATAAAAGTGAGATGAAAAATCCCTTACGAAAACTCGGCAGCCTAACGACACCACATAAAACATACAAAAATGGATTGATGAGATTAAATAGGGTCTCTCATCATATTAACATAATGTTTACAGAAATAGGAATATAAAATAACATCCCCCAACATAAAAAAGAGGAGCTTAAAAGAGGTGACATAAAGGAGAGTACTTTAAAAGAAAGAGAGAGGTTAGATCTCTTACGAAAATTCGGCAGCCTAACGGTGCCACTCCAACTTCCAAAATGGATTGATGAGATCAAATAAGGTCTCTAATAATATGACCATAAAAAGTACCATATGAGGAATATAAATGAACATCCCCAAACATAAGAAATTTGATCTTAAAATAAATGACATAAAAGAGAGTACTTAAATAAAAAGAGAGAAGTTAGATCTCTTATGAAAATTCGGCAGCCTAACGGTGCCACTCAAAACTTCCAAAATGGATTACTGAGAGAAAATAGGGTCTCTAATTTATGAACATAAAACTTATAGTAGGATTAATATAAAATAACATCCCAATAATAAGAAATATGAGCTTAAATGGAATGACATAAAAGAGTGTAGTTAAAAAGAAAGAGAGAGGTAGGGTCCCTTACCTCGGGTCCGAATTGACTCGATCATTCTTGAATCTCCTGAATAATAAAATTAAGTTAATTTATACATCCTTAAGAATCTTTTTAAAGTTAATTATTCCTTTTATATCAGTTATTACCATGTCATAAACATTATGTAATCATTTAAGTTAATAATGTTTGTTTTGTTGATACTTGTTTCTTAAGTCGAAAGTGGACTTCTTACAATTACATGTTGTTTGTGTGGTCAAAGGTTCATTATATCCAGAATTTTATACATGATGTGTATATCATATATATCATATATATCCAGTATATTCATGCATTTATAATATTACATAACATTTAGAGTTTAAGAAATGATATGCACCGTTCATGGAGACGGTAGGCAGTACGTACGAATGAACACTACTTTTATTTCTAATTCATATTTAATGGAATTAAAACATAATGATACATAATATTATTTTAATTCCAGTATGGTATCATATATAACATCATTAAATATATCCCTTATATGTACAACATATGGTATTAACGAATCAAATCACTTTGAGGGGGTCGTTGTCCGCACTTCCTTAAATGAAGATATCGTGTTAACCCATAATGGAAACCATAAAGGTATGCCATAAATGAAAAATACAGAAGATTAATTAAAACATAAACATATTAGATATCATATATAAATATAGTTTCATCTTAATGGCCACCTTTGAAGGTGTTATAAGAATGTTGAACAATCATCGTTTCGGGAGGCAGAAATTCGCCATCCACAGAAACAATATGTTCTTTAACCATTAGATGATGGTGTGTGTAAGTGTATCTCGAATAGTTTTTATAAAAAAATCCTATTATATTTAAGATACTGTATTTGATACAAAACAAATGAATAAAAATAGTTTAGGGTGTTGGAGAAACAAAATAAAACAAAAGAACTCAAGTGAAGACATTACCTTAAAATCGGGTAACTCTTTTTGATTTGAGATTAAAGGCTTCCTTTGGAAGACTTCTGCCCAAAGTGAGGCTTCTAGGAGTAATATAGGGATGTGGAGAGGCAAAATGGTCAGACTTTGGCCAAGCCAAAGGCTTTGGAGTTGCGGGTAAAGAGGTTGAGATGGGGGCCTTTTATAAGAGGAGGGGAGGGGCACTCTTGGAAAGTAATAAAAGGTTAGTTTATTTTAAAATGATTTTTGGATTTTAAAGGCCCCAAATTGATGTGTTTCTAGGATAAGGTGATAAGGGTTTGAAATATACCCATCCAATAGGTTTTGGACATGTGTAGGTAATAGTTTTTACATTATCGTTTCATTTTATCTAAATCGTTAAATAATGAGGTCATCGCTGCATCATCATGATGTCATACGTAATTTAATTTATTTAATGTCTAAAAATTAAAAAAAATACTATGATGTAGGAAATATTTTTATCTTTCTAATTAATATTTATATTAAAAAATCTGACTTGTATAACCCCATGGAAATTTTTTTTTATTAAAAAATCTCATGTTTGTGTCATTTTTACTTTAACATTAAATAAAAAGTTATTTATGTCATTTCCGAACCAAAGTGGCTCCATGGGGTCACCAAGTAGACCCATGGATTTTCGTGGTCGGCCATGACACATCCAATGAGGTTAGGACATGTGTCTATGTCATTTCATATTATTAAAACATTATTTTTACCTTAAACTACACTAATTACCTCTAATCGTGATTAAAAACTTAATATGTTACTATTCACCAAAAAATTATTTTAATCCCATTGAACCACATTTTACTTATTAATGAAAACCATGTATGTCGGATTTTTGAAATTAAAAATACAAAGATGGAAAAATTCCATTTAAACGGAAAATCAGTTTTTATAAGTACCACTTAGTGGTTTCACTATTCATCAAAAATTAAAGTTTTTTAGAAAATTACCAAATATTAACCCTAAGCAATATTTGATATTCCGAATTGAAAAATGATGTATATTTTAAGAAATTAAAAAAATATTAGTTACATTAATTAATTTAATAATGAATTCCCGCTTTCAAGTCAAATAGCGTGTTTTTATGAAACAATATATATCAAAATATTAACACTAGTTTAAGTCTGATTTCAAAGTGAAATTAATTCCAACAACCACTATTGGATAAAATGTTAAAAATATATTATAATTTCACTTTAAAACCAATTCAAAAGATAATCTAATCATATAAATAAATTATATTACAAAGTGGTTTTGAATTATAATAAAACATTTTTCACTATTAATTAAAAACGAACTTCATCGGAAAAATACCAAAAATTTACACAAAGTAAAATTTTATGTCCCGATTCTAAAGAATAATTTTATTTTGTCAAATATAACACATAAAATTGTCAAAAAGTGGATTTAAAAGAGGTTTTCCATCAAAAGGAGGTTAATTGACCATTTAAGGAATATTAGAATGTTTACGCTTAAAATTGGAATCATTTACATTTTTAATCCTCTAACATTTATTGTAAAAAGTAAAAATATTTGACAAACATATGTAATAATTTTGTAGTTAGTTATATTCATTCCCGCCATCACAACAGCTAGGTATTAACAACAATTTAAAATAATATTATTTTATTATTAGAGTGCAACATAAGATTCCCAAGAAACACATTGTTGCGTGTTGGGTATGCCATCGATCATAGCATCCACTTTAATGTTATATTAATATTTTATTCACATATATGGATAAATGTGAAAATGTCATACTCTTTATTTACCAAGGGTGTTACATCAATCCCCCCTTTTGGGAATTGCGTCCTTGCAATTTTAAAATTGGGGCTTGGAATCTTCATTGAAAATTCCACATTGGAACAAGAGTCAGTGAAACAATCACTTTAAAATAAATAAAGATAAGTACAAAGGTCACCCGAGTTAACCCATACTAGGATTCCAAGTATTAAAATATGTAGATGGAGGAAAAAACAAAGGGTCATGTTCTGATGGAGAGTGATAGTAAACATGTTTAGGAGGAAGTTAACAATAAAAAAATCACAAACTTGTGATGGGTTAAACGGTATTCGATTCCCTTGTATGAATATTTAACAGACCACATTTTAGTTTTAATTTACTTTTCATTGAGGAATTTATTTTTGAACTTATCTAAATCATAATGAAACATACTTACTTTTCATGTAGATTTTCATCTTTTACTAGATTCCTTAATCAAACTCACATTTTCTCCAAAAGACGAGTATTTAGGAAGACTTGTTCACATTAAGAGTACTATAATCAACTTCTAGAGAATCACCTAATCCAAAAAAGAGAACTATATACTTCCCATATCTTTAGACCTTAACCAAAACCAAAACCAAAAAGTTTAATACAAGATCAGATAATCCAGAAAAGGATAACCCTTTGTAAAAAGAAAATCTATTCAAAATCTCCAAAATTTGTCAAACAAAACCTAAAGTTCAACAAGGACCGTTCGATAAAAAAATTTTCCATAAAATTCATCAAAGTAAACCAAACTAAGATTGAAACCCAAATATTTGAAGGATTTAGTCACATATTCTTCCAAGTTAAATCGTAACATTTATCTCCAAACAACATTAGTTGCTCTTAAAGTCTTGTATTGAAATGTAATTAACCTAATCACATATCCTCCATGATAGGTTAATAAACTTCCATATATAACCCAAAATAAACATACAATTAATTCATAAAATAATCTAACTAAAAAGAATCATTCAAACTAACAAGGGACTTCTCGTTGTCCAGTGGTAGGTGTTAAATACAAGTTGCACTTTGGTTGTGGGTTCAATTCCCGCAGCTTTGTCCGACGCGACGGGATGTCACACGGTCTTCCTGTTGTCCATTTTCCAAAACTACGTAATTCTCAGAACATTTCCCAAAACGAGATAAAATCTTAAAAAATGATCAAAACATATTATAACCTCAAGTTTATCTCATTCCTTTCATTTTCCATCATATTATAGAGTAACCCATAATTACCTAAAAAATAAGGATCACATAAACCCTAATGGCTACCTTAATAATTATTACCTTAACATCCACATCGAGTTAGCCATCTTGTACATGATGCATTAGAGAACTCACCAAGGTTTAAGTTGATGATCATGACTCCTTGATAGTTGGTTTATAACAACCATGAGATTCCACATTGAATCCCATATTTCATCCAGTATCTTAATCAGAGAACCACTACAGTTTCCTTCAAACCCATTGTCACTTTGGTGCCTGCTAGATCCAGCCATTTACTAAAACAGAAATGTCAGTGTGAGTATATCAACAAAACCATATTGTACTAATGAGGAAGTCATACACCAATATATACTTACTCATTCACTTTATCTAAAACTAGGACTCTTTCTGAAATCCCAACCATTATGGTAATGTCACTTATGCTTAGAGGATAACCAATCTTCTAATGTTATCTAAACCAACCTCTGATACCAACTATAAGGCCCCAGCCTTAAACCGTACTTAATCTTGAGTTATCACATGATTACACATTGAGTATCTTTTCAGGTTTAGAGTTTTAGAGAATTAGGACATAACTATTACATCTCAAAAGATTACAAAGTATGAACTTCTACTAAGTTTTCATAAAATAAAAACTCTTAAAAGGAAACATGTCTAGTTCCATGTTTTAGGTAGCATGACATTACCTTCATCCAATCCTTGACCCTATTCCACGTTAAGTCCAATGAAAAACATTTCAAAAACTTTGGATGAGAATAAAAAGCTCAATAAGGGATACACAAAGAATGTAAACTATTAGTTTTTCAAAACAACAAGTAAACCATGTATACATTATCAAAGTAATATTTTTCACTTTTTCGAAGTAGTAAAAACTCTACACTGAATAAAAGTTCATTACATACCCTTCTGTAACCAAAATATTATCATAAAACCCATATAAAGATCACATAACATATAAAGGTAACTTGGAAAAAAAACATACTTAAGTGGAATAACCATAAGGTCGACTTCCACACATATCACTTAATGGAATAGCCATTCGGCCAACTTCCATACATAATTAATGGAATATCCATAGGCCGACTTCCATACCCAATGCATTGGAGGTTATAACGTAACCATTCATCCTGGTATTCACGGAACCACCCGTCATATAGTTTATCGCGTAACCACCCGTAAAATGACTAAGTACCGACATAAAATTATAACACAGAAAACCAACACAAATAAATGATAACATTTCCACATTTCAATCACAATATATAATTTAAATAAATTGAAATAATAGAATCCTTTATCAAAACCATTTTCAATACCCAAATACAAAAAAAATTATATGGTATTTATTTTATTTTAAAAAACATTACAGCTTGTCGAGGAAGCCAAAGACAAAATAATACTCACGGCGGCGTAGAAGTCGTTGTCGCCGCATATATACGACAAAAATATTCCCTTTTGTCGTTTAGTAAAATGATTCGTATAAAAAGATTCCATTTGAATGAACATAAATGTAAAAGGGGTTTATACACCGTATTAAATAAAGTGGTGTATAAAACAAAAATGTGCCTCAATGAAAGGAGATTGAGACGAAGTCCCTTACAAAGAGGGTATCCTTGGTTTAAGGATAAATCAATTACATAATTATGTGTGACAAATAATACACCAAATATAAGTGGATATTAAGTGTAAAACAATGAGTGGTTATTGACACATATTCTTTGAATGACATATTCAAGGAGTACAAGATTATCTCAAAGAATCAAATTTTGGTTTAGAAGTTCCCTTGCAAAAATTTGACGGCCTAACGGCGTCACTAAAAAAATTCAAAAAATGAGTTGATGAGAGATAAAAAGGGGTATCTCATCACTTGGACAGAAAATTTAAATCAACAATGATATAGAATAACATATTCCAACATAATATTATGTGAATTAGAAGACATAACAAAAGAAGTCTTTTACAAAAAGAGGAGGGTGAAAGGTTCCCATACCGACATGGGTATCTTTCGAGACATGCACCATGTGAAAGAAGGACAATAAAAAATTGATGTAAATACTCATAAATGAAAGTATATTACAAAATGAGTAAAATAATGTTCAGTACATACACCACTCAATGGAAATTGTGGCAAGTGTATCATAAATCTCACGGGAATAAAAGTGAGATGAAAAATCCCTTACGAAAACTCGGCAGCCTAACGGTGCCACATAAAACTTACAAAAATGGATTGATGAGATCAAATAGGGTGTCTCATCATATTAACATAAAGTTTACAGAAAGAAGAATATAAAATAACATCCCCCAACATAAAAAAGGGGAGCTTAAAAGAAGTGACATAAAGGACAGTACTTTAAAAGAAAGAGAGAGGTTAGATCTCTTACGAATATTCGGCAGCCTAGCGGCGCCACTCAAACTTCCAAAAAGGATTGATGAGGTAAAATAAGGTCTCTCATAATATGACCATAAAAATTACAGTATGAGTAACATAAAAGAACACCACCAAACATAATAAAGTTGATCTTAAAATAAATGACATAAAAGAGAGTACTTAAAAAGAAAGAGAGAAGTTAGATCTCTTACGAAAATTCGGCAGCCTAACGGTGCCAGTCAAAACTTCCAAAACGGATTGATGAGAGAAAATAGGGTCTCTCATCATATGAACATAAAAAATACAATAGGAGTAATATAAAATAACATCCCAATCATAAGAAATATGGGCATAAAATGAATGACATAAAAGAGTGTACTTAAAAAGAAAGAGAGAGGTAGGGTCCCTTACCTCGGGTCCGACTTGACTCGATCGTTATTTAATCTCCTAAATAATAAACTTGAGTTAATTTATACATCCTTAAGAACCTTTTTCAAGTTAATTATTCCTTTTATATCACATATTACCATGTCATAAACATTATGTAATCATTTAAGTTAATAATGTTTGTTTTGTCGATACTTGGTTCTTATGTCGAAAGTGGACTTTTTACAATTACATGTTGTTCGTGTGGTAAAAGGTTAATTATATACAGAATTGTATTCAAGATGTATATATCATATATATCCAGTATATCCATTCATTTATAATATTAAATGACATTTAGAGTTTAAGAAATGAAATGCACCGTTCATGGAGACGGTAAGTCGTACGTACGCATGAATGCTACTTCCATTTCTATTTCATATTTAATGGAATTAAAACATAATGATAAATAATAGTATTCTAATTCTGGTATGGTATCATATATAACATCATTAAACATATCCTTTATACGTACCACATATGATATTAACAGATCAAATCACTTTGAGGGGCGGTAGTCCGCACTTCCTTAAATGAAGATATCGCGTTTACCCATAATGGAAACCATAAAGGTATTCCATAAATGAAAAATACAGAAGATTAAGTAAAACATAAACATATTATATATCATATATAAATATACTGTCATCTTAATGTCCACCTTTGAAGGTGTTAGAAGAATGTTGAACAATCATCGTTTTGAGAGGCAGAAATTCTCCATCCACAGAAACAATATGTTCTTTAACCATTAGATGATGGTGTGTGTAAGTGTATCTATAATCATTTTTATAACAAAATCCTAGTATATTGATTATAATGTATTTTTTACAAAATAAATGATTAAAAATAGTTTAGGGTGTTGGAGAAGCAAAATAAAACAAAAGAACTCAAGTGAAGACATTACCTTAAAATCGGGTATCTCTTTTTGATTTGAGCTCAATGGTTTCTTTGGGAAGACTTCTGCCCAAAGTGAGGCTTATAGGAGTAATATAGGGATGTGGAGAGGAAAAATGGTTAGTGTTTGTCCGAGCCAAAGGCTTGGGAGATGTGGGTAAATAGGTAGAGGTGGGGGCCTTTTATAAGAGGAGGGGAGGGGCACTCTTGGAAAGTAATAAAAGGTTTCTTTATTTTCAAATGATTTTGGATTTTAAAGGTCCTAAATTGATGTGTTTCGAAGATATGGTGATAATGGTTCTAAATATACCCATAAAATAGGTTTTGGACATGTGTAGTTCATATATTTTACATTATCTTTTCATTTTATTTAAATCGTTAAATAATGAGGTCATCGCTTCATCATCATGATGTCATAAATAATTTAATTTATTTAATGTCTAAAAATTATAAAACAAATACTATGATATATGAAATCTTTTTAGATTTCTAATGAATATTTATATTCAAACATCTGACTTGTATAACACCATGAAAAAATTGTTTTATTAAAACATTTCATGTTTTTGTCATTTTTACTTTAACATTAAATAAAAAGTTATTTCTGTCATTTCCCAACCAAAGTGGCTCCATGGGGTCCCCAAGTTGACCCATTGATTTTCATGGTCGGACATGACATATCAAATGAGGGTAGAACATGTTTCTAGGTCATTTCATATTATTAAAACAATATTTTTACCTTAAACTACACTAATTACCTCTAATCGCGATTAAAAACATAATAAGTTACTATTCACCAAAAAATTATTTTAATCCCATTAAACCACATTTTACATCTTAATGAAAACCATGGATTTCTGATTTTTGAAATTCAAAACACAAATATGGCAAATTTTCATTTAAACAAAAAATCAGTATTTATAAGTACCACTTAGTGGTTTCACTATTCATCAAAAATTGACGTTTTTCAGAAAATTACCAAAAATTAACCCTAAGATATATTTGATATTTCGAATTAGAAAGTTATGTCTATTTTAAAAAATTTAAAACATATTAGTTAAATTATTTAATTTAATAATTAATTCCCGCTTTCAAGTCAAATAGCGTGTTTTTATGAAAGAATATATATCAAAAGATTGACACTAGTTTTAGTCCGATTGCAAAGTGAAATTAATTCCAAAGACCACTATTGGATTAAATGGTAAAAATATATTCTAATTTCACTTTAAAACCAATTCAAAAGATAATCTAATCATATAAATAAATTAGATTAAAATGTGGTTTTGAATTAAAATACAACATTTTTCATTATTCATTAAAAACGAACTTTATCGGAAAAATACCAAAAATTTACACAGTAAATTTTGATGTCCCGATTCTAAAGAAAAATTTTATTTTGTCAAATATAAATCATTAAATTTTCAAAAAGTAGATTTAAAATAGGTTCGCCGTCAAAAGGCAGTTAATCGACTATTTAAGGAATATTAGAATGTTTACGCTTAAAATTGGATTCATTCGCATTTTTAATCCTCAAACATTTATTGTAAAAAGTAAAAATATTTGTAAAACATATGTAATCATTTTTTAGTTAGTTATATTCATTCCCGCCATCACAATAGCTATGCGTTAACTACCATTTAAAATAATATTATTTTATTATTAGAGTGCAACGTTAGATTCCCATGAAACTCATTGTTGCGTGTTTGGTACTCCATCGATCATAGCATCCCCTTTAAAGTTATATTAATATTTTATTCACAAATATGGAAAAATGTGAAAATTTCATACTCTTTATTTACCTGGGGTGTTACATAATTGAAGGTTATGATTTGGTGATCAACCAAAAATAATGTTGATGTAGATGATCTAATAGATAATCTCGATATCATATAATTTTAATTCTTTTTATGTAACAGTGTCACTAATATTTAGTGTTTTTCATTTTGATTGTAATTTGAAACAATTAATTGATTACCATGTGTTCCTAGGACACTTTATATATCCCATAATACTTGTTATAGAATTATTTTCAGGAAAGATAGAAACACATGTGGTGTTCAAATACACCTTAAATTATGATTTATAATTTGTAAAAATACAGATAATGGGTTAATGTATTTTAACTAAATCCTTATTTCATGTATATAAAACCTTTTATGGGATAATATATCATAACATTTAAGGGTTAATGTTTTTTTTAATTAATTTAATATGAATGGGTTAAATCGAAAATGATTATGTTATACCCTGTTATTAAAGTGAAGAACCATGTTTTTGATTGATAAATGAAATGGTCCACCATGATTGGAATGATTGATATAATGGTTAATAATTTTGAAACATGATATGTATATCATACATCATTAATTTTTTATTGGGTATTATGAGGTTTGGGTAAGAGATTGATGATAAAAATACACCGGAGATTCTAGAATAATACTCATGGTCCATGATGTATTCATATGAAAACTATTGTGGGGGCTAGGGACTAATTGTACAAATACCCTTGGGGTTCTAGACTGATTCTCTAAGCCCTCAATAAAATGTAATTGTACTAATATTACATGTGTCTATGATATTGTTACTTGAAATGATTCTCTATGTAATAAAAGATTAAATTTTAATTAAATGTAAATTAAATCCCATTAAGCATCTAATTGTGAAATTTATGTGATTTGTGGTACATATTATGGAAATGGATAAAGTAGGTATGATTTGTTCCTTGGTCATTGTGATCCCATGGGCTTATGTGGTTGAATAATGAATAATAAATATAAAGAAAATTTATTTTTTTCTAATGATCATTATTATTTATACAACATCAATATATTTGATAATATAGATATATCTTTAGACTCTATTGGTAGTGTACAATTGAGTTATAATCTTACCTTACTTGATCTTCTAGATAGGTGCCCAAATATGATACTTGTTTGTATTGTATGATAATGAAAAAATCCCTATATTATATGGTTGACATCAATTCAAAATGGGTAATGGATGAGAGAATCAGACATGACTTTAGGAACCTCTTGAATATGTAAGTGTGTCTTTATATTAGGTTCTCATTAGACACAAGACACATCTTTGGAATGATATATTTCTTGCTCTGGTTTTTGATCAGTTTACCTATTTTGGATATATTCATGTGTTTCATGGTCAATTAATTATTTTCGTTTATTATGATTGGTTATTTTTATATTTCAACAATTATTATTCTACCTATAGAAAGTGATTTTTTCTCCTCATGTGACATGTGTGACCCTCTATACTAGTTAGAATACATTGGTGCATAGGGAGGCATTAATGAGGGAATGAAATAAACTACCTTAGGGAACCCACATTTGGATAGTAGGTTTGGATGATACAAATATATTCTTATTAAATAAATTATATTAACCTTAAATGATAGGTCTTGATGAAAAATAGAATTCTTTATTTGTAGAGGCGATAATTATAATGTATGCAAGATTAATAATCTCATTTTCCTAGTGAATGGATTGAATAATGGTATATGAATAATGATAATTTATTAATTTTATAATTTAAAGATAATACTATATTTTTTTTTCAAATCTATCCTTAATACCATCATTAAGAGGTAGTGATGAAAAACGATCCACCTTATTTTGTTGAAGTGGTAGATCCCATGTATGCAAGATTGATGTTTTGGAATCTGTTACTAGATGAAATTTAATGAACTAATATCAAATAATAATTTTTATTAAATTATTTTTTACTAATAAACTTTATTTAGTTATATAATTTAGGCTAGTAATGATTTATAATGGTTTAGTCTCAATTACCAGAGTAGAAAAAACTACTATTCATGGTGGAAGCTTGATTTCGTCGAGGATAAATCCTTTGGTATGAATACCATATGAAAAATAATGTTTATTGAAAGATTTTTTAAATGAGATAATGTTTTAATAAAATATATTTTGAATAGATTCAATATGAAATTCAAATTATTTGCAAGTGATTAAATTTTTGAAGTGTTACCATTTATATGTGAATAAAAGTGTATATTTGGAATTAACTATTTCAATTTAATTATTACAATGCTACTATGGGAATGACATTATATATAAATAATCATATGTCAAACATGTTTTGTTATTTATTCTCCTCATACACTGATTTTTTAGACAACCTAGTGTGAATTTAGTTAAAAAATTATATATTTACCTTTAAAATAAATTTAATTGTTACTTGGTAAATTTTTTCTATTTGTAATTAATATGTATGAATAAATTAAAAATTAATCCATTTATCAAATTTGAGTATAATGTTATCCGATAAGTAAAATATTTTCTAAAACAACATGTGTATGGTATTTAATTGATAATATTAAAAAAACACACATAACATGTACATATATTTTTTGGGAAATTTGACTTACTAAATTTAGATACTATGTATTTGATAACTCTTATTGATGCATTATTCATGATATAAATAGGATTTTATGAAATTATATAGTAGGAATGTGAACTTAATATGAATAAAAACCGTTAACTATAAAAAACTAAAATTAATGAAATGAATGAATATAATTATATAAAAGTAATTTATTATTTTTTAACTAAATATAATCAAATAAAAACTATAATGTCAATTAATATTTTAAAATTTATATTCATAATATTAAAATAATAATAATATGATAAATTAAATTTTAATCTTTTATAATACACTAACAATATTATAAATTCATAAATAATTATAATTTTAGAAAAAAAAATATTTTACACCAAATATAAACGTTTTCTAAAAACATTCTAAATTAATAAGGTATGTTCTGATTTTTGGAATTCAAAAATTAATTAAATTATATTAAATTTGTATTTTATAACTTGAAAATTTCATTTTAATAAGAAATTGAAAACGTAAATAAAATATTTTTTTCAAAATATCATTTTTATTAGTAATTCATATTTATTATTTACCCTAAAAAGGTAATATAATATAATTTTTTACAAATATAGTGTTTATTTTTGATTTATGAAAATTACTCTTCTACTATATTTTAGTTCATTTACATTGGGTGTAGTGGGAAATGTAGGATATCGAGTATAAAATTAGTATTACAATGACCAAATTTTTTGGTCATTACATTATTGGTGATGGTTTATTTTTATAAGGTTGTTATTGTGCATGAGGATTTTTATCAGTTATTTAGAGAATGAATCATGTTTTATGTTGCATTAGTGTTTGGATATTGGGATTTCTTGTAACCCTTTTCGAATTTAGAAGAGTAGTGATGTGTCTTCCTACTATTTCGTTATCTTTAAACTGACTATTGAATTTCTCTGGGAATAAGGTTTCATGGTGTGAAAAATTGTGACACCCCCAATCGTTATTTAAATTTATTTAGGTTTTGTATCACTTAGTGTAACCATGTGCATTACAATATTGTTGTCGATTTGTTGTATTGTTCAATTTTTAATAACATTTTCATTGTTATTTGGGCTATGAATAGTCTTAGCGGAACCATGTATATTTATTTTTGGTTTCTAGTGTAGGAATAATTTATTCTATATGGTTCTGAAACCCTTGAAAATTTTCTAGATATTTTTATAATATTATTTCCCATTTTGTAATTATTTTACCATAGGTAATTTAATCACTCCCGCATTCATATTTTCTAATCATAATAATACCCCAACTAAAATTACCATGGAATGTGTAAACTACCTCAATTGTACCTCCTCCCTTTGTTGAATCTATCAATATTTATTCAGGGTTCATAAAAAAAATTCAATTTTAATGAATCCTCTACACTAATTTTAATTTCCAATATAGTTTTCCCATATCATTATTTTGGGGTTTAGTTAATCCCTAGTATTACAATGTTTTAATTTATTAGTTCTTGGTTTTACGTTTTATGTGTCTACCTACATATTGGATTGGGATAACTCTTTCGGATGTCATGAAATTTGGAATGATTTTCATCAAATAATTGTAGTTGTTTTCTAGAACATCCATGTATTAAATGTTATAATATTTTAACATGATGTAAATTATTTCATTATAATTTAAATCCATAATATGTTTGTATAATAGGGTTTATATTTCCATTCAAATGGATTTTTCAGTTTTTAAATTTTTATGTCACATTTAAAGTGATTGTAAAATTGACAATGTGGATATTGTAAATGGAATAAATTTTTTTAAATAAATTAATAAATAAGTACATGTATAAAACATTTCATTATTTTTTTTATTTTGATGTCAAATTATTTAAAGGCATAGAATGGATATATGACACATGATAAATGTCATTTGTAATTTTTATTTTGATTTAATAATGTGATTTAAAAATATAAGAAATATTTTTTATTACAATTGAATATTTAAATGGTGTTTAAATAACTTAAAGAAATGTTTTAAAATTTTAATTAGAGTCCTCACTTGAGAAGGTTATTTAGAATAGGATTCCTACAAGTGGTTGAAATTGGATTAGGAAAAGGGACATGAGGTCTTGTAAAATGTATTCTTATCACAATTCTATTTCATTTAAATGTTGTTTAATAATTTAAAAAATGAATTATATTGAAGGAATGTATTTACAATTTGATTTTCAATGACTTTTATGTGTGATTATTGATTTATCCATAAAATTTTAATATTCATGGTAATATTAGTGTTATAGTTTGTGACTTGTATTAGGTAATTTCCGTAGGTATAGTGGTATGATAACTATGAATGTTTCCATAAACAAATCAGTTATACTAAAATGTCAGTAGGTTGTGAGCAAGAAAATTTATTTTTTTCAAGTGGCTATAAATTTAATCCACGAGTATTTATTTTTTGATATATTTAAGACACTAATTAATACATTTATAAGTTATAGTATGACATACAAGGTTACTTATGTCTATTAGGGGTTATATATTACTACATCTTATTAATGATTCACAGGGATCTTGTTCATTATAAGGTAAATTTATGGTATTTCATTGTATGATTTGATTTAATTCTAATGTTTTATTAAGTTTATGGGATCTACTATTTTTTTTGAATCCCCTATATTATGAATCATTGATGTTTGGGTTCCATTTTTTGTAACTACATCAAAATTCTTGTGTGTTTGTTTACAATTAAATATGTATTTTTTATATATTTTCAATGTTTTTTCTTTAAGAGTTATATGTTTTGGGTTTTCTATAATGATTTTTATGAAAATATTTTTCCCTTAAAATTTATTGAAAAAGTTTATCTTTTAGGACACATATAAAGGGTGTAATTTTTTTTCATTTACTTTGGTATAGAGTGAGAATTTAAATCTTTTAAAATATTTATTTAAATTTTTTAAATATCAATGTGTTTATTTATATAAAAGAAGGTTCTTTAAAAATATGGATGTTTAATATTTTTAGAATTTTGTTTATAATTAATGTGAAAAAAATATTTTATTCTATATTATTAATGAGGAATTTTATAAAGTTTTTCACTATAGAATTTAAATATTTTATGTTAGTGGTGTTCTAATGAGTATTTCTATGATTAAACCTATGTACCATATAATTATCAATATTTTTTTACCTTTTCACACACATTGAGTGTTTGTTGAAATGTGAAATTCAGGATAGTTTTCCTTTTGTTCAAATTTAGGATGTGGATCCTATTACATTTGTGTATAACATGATATTATTTTCGTATAATTCCAAACCAATGGCAGTTTATATATGATTTACATGGCCCATGAATGATTTCACTACATTCTATGGTCGGCGGTGTAGTTATATTATGGTGGATGCAGATAGAATCTATATAAGGATTTTATGTAGAAAATGTTGTTTGGAGGGTGAGACAAGAGTTTCTATTTTTAACTATTATTTAGTGTTTTATTTTTTTAATATTTAATAGTTGTAAATGAAATCTTACTTATGGATGAGTTATGAAAATGTTTAAGGACAAAGTTTGTTATCCACTATCTATGGTTTATTAGTGGAACCATTCATAGGTGTGTTATTGTGATATACGGGACTTGGTTTCCAATTAATGGGGTATCAGAATTTCTATTATGTATTATAGGAGATCAATTTGTGTTCGAGTTCAAATGGAATCTAGTGTCACTATATTACATCCAAGCATTATATTATAAATATTTCTTATGAAAATCATGTTGATGAATTCATTTATCAGAATATATTTTCAAAATCATGTCCACATATTATCAAATGTGATATAAAACATTACCATTTATATTAGAGGGAAATATAGATCAATTTAACCTGAATGATAAACTATACATATCTATTCTATATGAAGTCAATTAGACATTAAATCATAAAAACCCCAATGAAATAATATTATATAGATATCATTTTAAAATTTCATAAAATAAAATAAAATAACAACTTTGATCAGTTGAAACCAATAATTTGGTAACTAAAAATAATTATATAATATAAGAATTTACAGCATCATAATTTATGAATAAATATATAAAATATATATCATTTTAATATAGTAATATAAATTCATTTAAAATAAAGAAAATAATATTCTTAATAATTTTATAGTATTCCATTAAAAATGAAATTGCAATACACATTAAAAATTAAAACATTAAAATCAAACAATAATACTTTTAAAAACCTCAAATGAACAAAATACATAATAATGAAACCTTCAAAAAGAATAATGAACATCTATTAAATTGTGTGATAGAAAATATAAAAAGAAAAAATTCCATTTATATTTAAAAAAAATTGTTTTATAATAAAATAATTTATAATTTTGTGGGACTAATTAAAATTTTAAAGATAATGAAATATTTCAATAACTGAATCATATATAACACTAAAACATTATTATATAAGTCAACCTCATAAAATCTTTCAATTTTTAATATTCATTTTTCACTTTTGTAATTTTTTTTAAAAGTAATAGAAACTGACATGTGGGGAGACAATATATCAATGAAAGACATTTAAATATTACTTTTGAATGAATATAGAGGGAAATAAAGATATAATATTTGAAAATAAATATTTTTATTTCATAATTATATAATAAAAACTTTTACTTCCATAACAGATAAAAATTATATTAAATGAGATAATTTTTGGGATTCAATGTTTCTAGTAACATCATAATTTTTTGATGAATTAATCCAATCAATTAAGAATATTTTGATTTTAAAATGTAACATACCTTTAAGTAAAGATAAATTACATATAAAATAATGAAATCAAATATATATAGAATGTATAGAATAAATAATTATTTGAATAATTATTATATCCCAATGACATGTAAAATTTCTGATGAAATCAAATTCCACTATGAAAAACATTGAAAAAAAGAACTGGAATAATATAATATGAAATGTAGATTATGAATGAAATAATAAATATGAAAAAATATTTGTATAAAATTACATATATACATAAAATGATACAAAATAAGTGGATAATATGAAACGAGTATCTAGATGGATATTTTAAATAGAAAACCCCTTTCATGGAACTTACACATAGCTAGAAGCTCGGTACCCTATTTGAATGAATCACACTCCACAATTTCAACATTTGAAATGAAGATCATATAAATTATTATTTTTAAGAGGCCTATAAAACATATATGAAAACATTTATAGGTAACAATTATTAATGTATTCAAGAGTGAACTAGTGAATATGATTTTTTTGGAATTCGTGGAACATGGAACATTATACATATGAAAATGATCTATTTTCATTGGAAACGTATATTAAGTGTTAATTCCAAATATAATATATGATAGTTTTGAAAAACCCCTAAAATTTATAATAAAAGTCTTGATATCATTTAGAACATGAAACACTGAAATTTAAATAAATTGGTATATATTTGAAATGTATTTTTATTTTTAATATGATCATTATGAAGTAGCCATCTAATTATAGAGTAAGAACATTATTACATTAATTATGATATATTTTTATAATATTAATACACAATATTTTTTATGGATTAATTCTTATTAAATTATAAGTCAATATTATTCAAGATATTTGTTTATTCTAAAAGATTTTTATTAAAGTTTATATCTATTTCTATTTCTGAATAGATATTTTATTTTATTTTTACACCTTTTATAATTTATATAATATATAAATCAAATAATTTTTGAAATTATAATATTGAAATTAACTTAGATAAAAATTTATCTATTTTCTAGAAATTAATAAGATTTCATTTAATAGTAAAAATAATTATTTTTCAAATAATATCATTTATTTTCAATAAATATTCAACTTATATATCACAATATATATTTCAATTTGTTGTTAATTTTAAATATCATACATTAAATTTATAATAAAAAATATATTCAATTTGAATTATTAATATAAATGATTTTCATGTATATTAATATTTATCCCTAGAAAAGAATTTCTTAGATTTTTTTTCAATCTGCTTTATGAATTTTAAATAAAATTTAATTATACTTATTTTAGAGATTTAATATTGAAATATTGATACTACACATAGATTCATGTGTTTGAAATTTTTATGTAATTTTTTTTTATTTTTTGTCGTTAAGAATAATTACCAATGTAAAAATTTATAACCCTGATAATGTTAAAATGAAAAAAATTTGGATGAAACATTGGTACATGGGTTTAAAATCTCTCTTATACATTTAATTTTTATATTAGAAGAGTGTACTGGAATCATTTCCATCCATTACTCAAATATATTTATACGTGGTTCCATTTTTCTTTGATAATGACCTTTATATTATTTTTTCGGAACAATAAAGACAAAATTATTGCCTCATGTCATTAATATATTTTCTATTTTTCATAATTAAAAATATGATAATTTATGATATAAATGTTTAATTTATATACCATACATTTTGTTATCTGGGTTCCTTTTTATAATTTTTCTTCACTAAAACATTATCTCAAATATATATATATATTACAAAAATAATATGTTCGCAATTAATAGGAACATAAAATAAATAATTTTAAAAATCATGAACATAAATTTTTTTGATGAATTATTGTTTTATATGAATTTTAGAAATTTATCAAATATTTGGTTTATGATTATGGTTCATATTAATTTCAAATAATTATCTTTATGACATTTAAATCAATGTAAATAAACATTTTAAAAAATTGCATCAACAAAAATTCATAGTCAACAATAATATATTAAATGATTTGAGATTAATAAAAATACATTCTTTCGGAATTTAAAATTTATATTATTTTAAATATATATTTTTCCCTTTATAGGTCACGTTTCCTTCTATGGTAACATCCAATACCATTAAATAATATGAAACATTGATATTATGGGAATTGTTAAAATAGTTAACGAGATTAAAATAAACGACAAGGTTGAGAACATCATCTATCGTAGTATAAATTATATTGTATTTGATTATTTAAAATATTAATCATTATAATATATATATATATATATTAAATTTGGGATCATTATTATGAATATATTTTTTATATTATTGTAATACTATATATAAATCCAATAGTTCACCTCACCTCACATATAAAAGGGATCATTTTCCCCTCTCGTCCTCACACTTTTTTAATATTGTTAATCAAAATATACCTATCATAATATATTATTTTTTTCCATACCCCCATAATAGATCTTATATTATTATAAAAATTCCATCGTTTCCAGTTTTAAGTTTAAACCAATTTGGTATCTCAATTAGAGATGTACAACAGTTAACTAAGCATTTTCAAGATTATTTATTCTTCAAAATTCTCTAATTACATAAAATTAATTATTAAAAAATGAATAAATAAGAATAAATAAAATTTATTGTTATTATTATTATGGGCATAACTGTATCCACCTTATTTAAAGCATATGGAAGGATAAAACATCGCTTGTGTGTACGTATGGCTTATTGTCACCATGTAGTAGAGAAATTTATTCTTATTCACCATATTAAATAAATGTTTAAATGATTATACGTAATTAAGAAATATTATATTTAGGAAATTATTATTATTCTAGAATTAAAATATCATATCAATCTTCTTACAACTGAATCTATTGGAAAATGATAATGTTATTCCTGTGTATGTGTAGAGTAGCACCTCCATGAAATAATGTGATTAGTTTTTCATTTTGATTTTAAAAGGATGATAATAGTGTAAGATTGAATTAGTAAATATATGATATATTTGATATAAAAATTAATTCAAGAGGGTAAATTATTATTTACCGTTATTTCTTTTTATTATACAAAATTGGACAAAAAATAATTTTTACATATGTTAGGCTAATCATAATCATGAATAGTTTAATTAATTTTTATATATATACATTTTATAAATTTATATAAACAATTATAATTTATTTATTTGATATTTATATAATCGGTAATGTTATATAGATTATATTTTCATGATAAATGCACATGGACCACAAATTAAGAAGAAAAATTCCCACAAAAAATGAAATAGTGAACCCCAAAAAATGACATATTTAATAAGTAATTAATAATAATTGGGTGTTGAAATGTTATAATTTTATCATATATGATATTATAACTATTTAAATGATTATTTTATATAATTAGAATTATTTTTACTTTATTATATCAGATTTTAGACTATGATATTTTTAATTGGATCTTGTGGTAATAGTTTGTCATAAAAAACTTTCTTTTTCAAGACTAGTGTTTTGTTATTCACCTTGATTTTTTTCTGAGATATATATAAATCCCCTTTGAAATGTTATATCATTAATACTATTATTAAAATGATTTAGGATTTACTTTTTTTATTTTCTTTCTATATGTGGTATATGATTCAAGAGTTACCAAATTAATAATGGATTGGTGTTATAATGTCATTGTTTATCAGGATTATTTATGCTAATGTTTCTAATGATAATATTTTATATTCTACCATGAAAGAATATATTAAATTTGACTATACTTTTTTTATTGATAGAGATTAATTTTTTTCACTTCATTTTAATCTCTTTATGTTCATAATATATAGAAAATTTATTTTTAATGAAAATATAAAATATTTTATCTTGTATTAAAAATAATTTTTTTCATTATTAATGTTTTCCAAAAATATTTTGAGAATTATTTCAATATTATCCTATATTTCTGTAATGTAATTTTTATGAACTTTTTTATTTTAATATCTTCTTTATATTAATCATATTATAGCTTTATTAATGAGGTAAATTTTATTTTTCCAAAAATGTTAAGGGAATCTTTATTTTAACATGAAGGATAGTAATATAATTTTCAACTTTCATGAATGCATTATTTATCAAGTCATACTTTTAAAATTTCTTTAATATTTTTGAAATAATATGTTTTCCTTAATATTCTAGAAATTATTATATTATATCTTAGTGATTTCAAATTAAATGGGTCTTTTCCTTATGAAATATTTTAATTAGTATTTTCATTATAATCTTCACCTAATATGAAATTATTTAATGTTAAAAAATGATTAATTGTAATATGATACAATTATTCAATCCAGATTCATTTTAATGATGGTTTTTGAATATAATGAAAATACTTTTATGAAGCATACTTCATTTTCGTGGGTCATTCTATATTAAAATGATTTTATATTTATGAGTACTATTTTCTTTTCTTGGAATATGATATGATGTATGTTTTATGATATTATGGTGAACATATATTCAATATTAATTTTTTATCCTTTGAGAAATGAATTATGTACCCCACCAATGAACTGGGTATGTAGGGATAGCCAATCATATAATAAGGAATAGAATGTTGATTTAATATAATTCATTTGGGAGATATTCCCACTATAATAGTAATAGGAGTGAATAATGACAATGTATAAGGAATTTTATTAAAAAAACCAAATCTACAATACTATTCTTAATATAGAGCCTTGAATAATAGGGGAATTATATTTAATGATTGTGTTTATTTCAAAAAAATATGTCATTTAAAAATATTTTTCTCTTAGAGATCATATTTTATGGTTCAATTATGATTTGTGATTTAATTACTTCCATGATTTTTTCTAGGACTCAGGAATATGATATATGAAAATATGGGATTGGTTTTCAAATGTAATTTTCATGTTCTCAAACACATACACTCTAGTTATGAATAAGAGATCATTGATATCTACCTTGTTTACCCCGACTAAGAATCATAGATCAAAATATATCATGTTTGTTTTCCGTTATTTATAAATAAATGTTTTATTTATGGTATTTGATTTAAGATTACTATGTGGGATGCTCTTAGTGTGAAAAGTTCAAGATATTTCATGAAATAATAATATTTTTCTTCATGAATTCAATGAAACTAAAACATTAACATCACCAGGATCATATTTCTGAAATTTATTTAATATTAATTTTCTAATAAGTAATATCGTTATTTTAATGGTATGGGAATCTATAGTTGATATAAAATTATAGGATTAGTCAATCTTTGGAGATTAGTATCAGATAATATTGGTGAAAATCATAAGGTTATGATTAATTATATAAAATCATATTAATATTTTAGTATGTAAGAGATTATATTGATTTGAAGGAAATATATCCATGCTTAGAGACTACAAGTAAATATGGATGTGGTTGTAGAACAATTTTCTTTGTGGAGAAAAAATAGATAAAATTTGGTCATTTATATAACAATGATTATTCCTTGGATGGTGAGTATGAACATTCTATAAACCTGTTATGAAACTCCTTGGAGATATGATTAGGTTAATTGAACTTTTTATATGAACTATTATGATGTATTTGATTAGTTAATGACCACAGATGACATAGTTTAAACCTAAAAGGATATATATTGAAAAGTAGGTATCATGATTTAGATATATTATAAATTATTTCCTTGAATTTATTATTTACAAATATGATTCTTTTTTCTCCTATTTTTCTATTTAGTTTCAGGTAATTACTAGAATCTGGTAGAACCTTGTTATGATTGAATGTGAGGAAAAAATTAGGCATTATGAGATACCATATTGGATGATTGTTGGAGTGAATTCTATTGTGATTACTCATTATCAGATATCATTGTATATGAAAAATTATTTAACATTTAATGAGTTTTATAATACATGAAATAATATGAATTTGGGCTTTCATTAATTTTTATGTTAAAATTAACATAGATAAATGAATTTGTAAATTTAATTTTTTCCATAATTTGATGGTGAACCAAGGGGAATATATAAAAGTAAGGGGAAGATGTTTTGGGTGTGGAAACATAAAAAATAATAATTAATTTATAAGTAAAAATTAATTGTTGTAGTAATGTTATAGATGATGATAATGATTTTACATTAGGTGTCATCCCTAATTTAATATTTTAAATTTTGAATGTAAGGGAATTATAAAAATCTTAGCCATTTTAGAAAATTTCATGATGTGGATTATGAAGGTTTTGTGATAAAAGGTATTCCAATTGATGATGAATAGAATAAAAATTAAATATGAATGAAAGTTGGTATTAAAGAATAATGTTATGAAACTTAGTTAATTTATTAAAAATTAAGGATAATGATTGGAGTGGTAATTTGAAACAAAAATAAAATTTTAAATATGAACATCATAATAAATAGTGTGTGTAACATGCAACACCAAGTGTATAAATGATAATAAAATCCCAAGAAATTATGATATATTTATTATTTTATAAAATTTAAATTAATTTTATGTATTTCCATTCATAATATAATGATTTATCATATGTTTCCTATAATAAAAAAGAACTATTGATAGCTTGCATTTTATGCAAGACATTGTTTTATATAATAAAATGTACTTTTACTATTATTATTTTATATAATAGTTATCACCAACATACTGAAATTTAGGGTGTTAGTAATATTAGTAAACATATAAAAATATATAGTTTATACATATTTATATGTAATCTATTAATTATAAAAAATAACAATAATATTTTAAAATAAAAAGAAATGTTTTTGAAAACTTATTAGTTTCTTATAAGACAACATAGTCATGATTGTAAGACAAAATTAACAACTAATTTGTAAATCATTTAGAAAATGTATTGTATAAAATACTCATAATTATTGAAATTATTATATCATAATTGTCTTTTTATGAAATTTTTGGACTTTTCTACGAAGAATAATTTTTTGATAACTATTGTAAAATACTGAATAATAAATGAAAGCTGAAATTTAATTTAAATAATTAATATTTTTTAATTTAATTTTATGTAACAAATGTTATAATATACATCTATTAATCAAATTATTTTCATTTTCATATTTTTACAATTACTATTTTATATAAAAACATTTTTTAAATTTGAATATTTTTTAATTATGAACTCATTTTCTCACTCTATCAGCAAAATTACTTTTAAATTCCATTTTTCCACTTTGTTGTATTGAATTTGAAAAATGGATTCCATATATTTAATCAAAATAATAAATAATTTATACTGAGTTTACCTTAAAATTTCTTGATAATAATTATTTAAAAACAAAATATTATTTACATTGATTAAGGAGAAAACGAGTTTACTTAGTGGATAAAATTAAAAAATATTTTGTAAAAATGATGCAACAATTTTCAAAAAACTATTAAACGAATTTTTTTCAACCATAGAAGTTAAAATATTTGTAAATTTCCATTATTTGTACCATATGACATGTAAAGATCTTGTGTTGAATTAACACTTTTAAAAAATTACAGGTATACCACTCACACCACTTATAAAAGGCCACCCCTACTCCTCTATACTCCACACCTTTTAACCATTTTTATTATAAAAATTACTATCTAAATTACTGAAAACAACCATCCTAAAATATTTAATGTATTTAATTTTTCATTAATAAAAGTAATAATGGTATTAGTGAAAAGCATAGGTGGATACCCATAAAAGATGTGATGTTCTACTAAAAGAATTTTTTTTAATTTCCATCTCATCCGCTTTAAATTACTAATATACCATGATTATATAATAAAACAATTATCTTAAATATAATGATATTTAATTAATCTATTGTTAATATCTAAAAAATCACATAGTTCCATCAAATGGGTTACAAAACCATTAATCGTGTGTGTGTTAGATAGTTATATCGAGAACTAATATCAGTCCTTTTTTCTATTACCACCTTTCAATGATGAGAATGATTGTGTATTTATATTTTATATATTATATAAATGATTTTTATGATGTTATTATGATTATATAATTATTATATCACACATAAACTAAATTTTTTTATTTATTTGGAATATGATAATGTCGGTCGGGGGTACAGGGGAATAACTCATACCAAACCAATATGATTCATTCAAAATTTACATGAAAATTATTAAGGATGTGTTTTAAAAAATATTTGATATATATTATAAAAAATTTTATGAAAATTATAATATATATAATTTATTTTCTTTCTTTAAACATGATATGAAAATGGAATCAGTGTTCATATTAACATACGCCCACTGGTCTCTATGAATGTTGTATTTCATTTACTATAACAAAATTTTATGTATTAATATAATATAATCTATAATGAATATATATTATATTTATGTCATTATTTATATATTTTGGAATGTATAATCATTATTAATATAATAGAAAACAATTCGCTAAATATACTTGAATAACAAGGAAATTAACACTCAGAACAATAAAAATAATGAATGAATATTGAAAATAGTGTGATAAGATGTTATAAAATAATAATTTATTATATCATAAATATTAATATGTTATTTAAAAATCTATAAATAATTATAAAAACAATATTTTAGGTCAAAGGATGCTCAACCAAAAACAAATGTGATGTAATGGATTTTTTCTCAATTTAAACACATTAATGAATATTATAATGTTATGAACAATGTATATTTTATATAGTGTATATAATAACACATTAAATTTAATATCATAAATAATTCATTAATAAATGTTTTTTAATATTCAATTTGAATTTTTTACACTAATAAGATTGAACATAGAAGTTAAAATGTTGTAAGGGGTTTCATTACTCAATTTCTACTCACTAGGTTAAACATATACTACATCTTTTAAATCTCGATTAATTTAGAAATTTATGTGATTTTATTGTCATAATTTTTACTTAAATTTTTTTATATGGATTTACAATTCATACACATAATAGTTCCATAGGTTTAATCATACTTCATTATTATGGTGTTTGTAGGGATTATTTATCAATTTCATTCTGATTTAGTTATTTGTTCTTTCATTTCTATCAATGTAAATTATGTAAATTATTTTAATAATCCCTTTAATTTCATTATAATATATCTGTTTATGATATATTTCTTGTGATTGTAATATTTTTTCACTCATTGGTAATTAAAATTATTGAGGAAATGGAATAATAATATTCTATATCACTTCCCACATCAGTTAGAAATATATTTTAATAAAATATCATGTGTTTAAAAATACATTCGAAAAAATTATCTATAGACCTCCCAAAATGGTTTAATAAAAAAATTATTTCCCCAAATTATATTTTTAAAAAAAAATTAATAGTAAATTTTTTTTCTATTTCAGATCAATGAATCTTTAAAATCATTTAACCTAGAAAATGGAATGCCCTTTACGAAATGTGTCAAATTAAAAAAATGAATGTATTATATTTGATTATTATATTTAATGTTTATGATGATATTATTATAAAAAATGTTATTAATATTTATTCTCATTAAAAATTACATTCAAAATATTTATTAAAATTAAAATTGTATATTACTCATGAATTGATTTAAAGATATTGTTTTAGTATTTATTTTATCCAACAACCACCACCAATTTTTTTACAGTAGGGATATATAGTATTGATACTCTCATTACTATTCATATGAATGTTTTATTTTCATTTGGACTAAGGAATATATGGGCATTCACATTCCCGAATAATTTTTTATGTTAAAAAATTTCCAATGAAGTGTTCAATTACATATGATCATTAGACATAAATTTAAATGAATTTTCTATATAAATTACTATAAAAATATTTATTTATTAAAAATATATCATTCCAATATATGGTGTACTAAATAAAATGTTATTTTATATGTGGAGAAATAATGTTATATCATTTTGTTTAAAAATTATGATACTTAATGATATTTAAAATTAGTTATAGATCAATTGTTTGATATATAATCAATGATTTGGACTTGTCTGTTATGGGTGGAAATAGTTTTAGATATCCCCCTGATGCCTCTGAATTCTCTTAGGAAAAATAAGTTTCCTTGAATTTTTTATTTAGGTTGATACCTAGTATGTTTTAAACCATCTTATGAATGGCCTTTATGAAAAAATATATGATGTATCTATAAAACTTTTCATCTAATAATTTTTAATTTAATTCATTAATAATTCAATTATTTTTAGCCATGATATTTTAACTATGAAAAAAATAAATGGATACATTAAATTCCATTTTTATTTATCACATGTAATGTCAATTTTGTTATATAACCTTCCATATTGAATATTCATTATCTTATCTTTATAGTTTTTTTATTTTAATTAAATTTTTAGTTACATAAAATTTTATATTATCTATGCACTTACCTATCTATTTGTTAATTACACAGCGTGTGTGTTGTTATTGACCATGAAATATTGATTATTCTCATTAATTCATGGTTTCTTCATCTGTATTTAACTCTTTATGAATATTAAATATCACCATTAATTTTATTCCATTGGTCGCGATTAAATCAAATTTACTACTATTGTTTTGTAGGGATACACTAGATTGGATAATTTTTTTTGAAAATTTTTGGTTGAAATTTGATTATTCCAAATTTAATGTAAGACCCATGTATGTATCTAATTTACCTAGAATAATAAATTAATATGTCATTTGGGATGTGATTTATTTTAAATTATGCCTATATAATGGTAGTAGGAACTAGATTCGGCATTCTGGGGCAAGGTTAAATATAGTCAGTATCACATCATTTTTAGTATAATCCGTGTGAACATGATTTATAAATACATTAATAATGGAGCATAAACCTATGATAGAAATTGATGATAAGTATAGTGTAACATCCTAATTATTATTTAAGGTAAAGATCATGTGGATTTTCATGGGAATACATCTTTATATATATAATGCATTTGAAAATGTTTTTGGAAAAGATATACCAAGGGATAATAACAATAAAAAGGGTGTTTCAGGTTTGAATAGAGTGTAACCAAGTACATGATAATGGTTCTTACAATGAAAATGTTTTGAAACTCTTAGGGGACATGTTTTGGTGTTATGTAAATATAAAATTTAAAAATAGACACGCATGGCGACAAACCATCACATCCATAAATGTGGTGGGTCATGAACCCATGATCGATGAATATAAGGGTTTCAGGACAACCACTAACCTTCTTTATCTTATAGTTAATATGAAATTTGACATATTTAATCAATTCAGTGAATACATATTAATGATGAACCATTAGTGTTACTTTAGTGGTTTAGAGATTATTTTATCCTATCTAATAACTTTTTATACCCACTTTTATTTTTTGATTATAGTTATAGAAATGTATAAATAATTCATTATGGATCTTATGATCCATTAGGAGATAATTTTAGTTCATTATAATTTTTTTTCATTTTTAGATATTGATTTTATGGAGTAAAATATGAATTGGTAAATGATTGATGAAATACTAGAAAATGAAACTAGACTTATAAAATATAAAATAACAAGGAATGCATATTTTCTTATATTCAGAAAATAATAATTCCTCAACATTAATGAAATGTCTCTTGAAATAAAAATTTGTCCAATTACAATTATTTATGATTATATCAACGACCTTTTCACTTATATTAGATTTTTTATTTTAATCCCATTAACATTCAATTGATCATAAATTATTTTTATGATCAATATCATTATTAAATATATATAAATATTTATGTTTTTTTTCCATGTCAATATCATCAACTTCCACTGATGTTCACCTATATAGAGACCTAGTTATATATTCTTCAATGTAGAATTTTTTACTTCCCATTATCTATTATTAAGAATATATTTTAAGAACTATATTATAATGTGGGTTTTTTTAATTTTATTTTGAAATTTAAAACTCTGTATTTCCAAGATAATTAATAAATTCAATGTATCCGATTTATTTATGGTTGAGAGAATTTAACATCCCGAAATTTTAAAATATGAAGATTTTATTAGAGAGGATGAATGACAAAAACACCAATAATATATGAGAATTTTTCATCTACATACTATAAAATATAGTTAATATATTAATTAATTTTAATATAATCTATATCTTTAAATTCATGAAATATTATTTTAGCAATCATTGAATGCAACAATGAGTTTTTTGACATCATCTGTTACACGAATGACTGAGTTTAACCTAATAATAACATACTAATAATATTATTATATTCACTTATCTCTATCATATAGAAATTACAATGGAGAGTATGAATAGAATTAACTATACTAGGATAATATACATTTCACACACATTTATTGGTTTTATTTTTATTATAATTAATAATAATAAGAATCATTTAAAAGAAAATGTTTTTTTGAAAAATTGTATTCCCCCAAAAAATTGCTTAGTAGTTCATATGTTATTAAATATAAAATTAATTAATACCATTTTTGGAAAAAAATTATGAAAATTTCTAGATTATTTTGGAAATTGAAATATCAAAATTATCATTGGATGATTTTATTGGTTTTTTTCGAAGAATATTTCTCTCTTTGATGAATATTGAAAAATAGAAATTTTTTAATGGACACTATGTTTTTGTAAATAAATTACAATGATAGATTTTATTTTTAAATCAAATAAATGCAATTATAGATAAATTATAAATCTATGAATCAATTTTTTGTCATTGGATTCTTTTTTATATAAAATTCTTATAAAAATATTGTAATCTTTTGAACATATTTACTTTCAAAACACTATTTCTCAACATATATATATGAATAATTTAAAATTGAATTTCACAAAAAATTAAAAATGAATTTGAAAAAAAAATATACCATATTTTTAATCATAATAATTTATATTTTATAATTATTTCATCTAAATTTTATTCGAAAATGATTACTGTAAAAATTTAAAATTATTTATAGTGATCGCGAACAATTTTTTTTTACTTTGTGGTTAAAAATATATAATATGTTTTAAAAGTGACCTAGTAATTTTTCAAAACCAATTTTATGGAAATATATAGTCATTATAAATTTTATGAGTGATAATGGATCATTATTGATGTCTGATGTCTTAAACAAATTGGTGGAATTCACTATTTAATAAAATTACAAGGGTCTCACTCACCCCACTTATAAAATAAAACCCATCTCATATCCACTAAAAACTAAAAAACCATTATGATTTATGAAATAAAGGAAATATCACTCCCATATTTCTTAAAACTGAACATAGAGGACTAATTTTGTGCATAATGCTACCCAATAATGGTTTTTGTGCAATCTAATGATGGATGTCTGTAGAAGTGGTAATGTTCTGGTAAAATCATTTATATTTTAATTCCTCCTCCAATGAATTAAATTCATATTATACCATGATTATATAATAAACTCATTACATTAAAAATATTTATATTTGTTACTATAAGGGTATGACCAACAACTTCACACACTTTTATCAAATAGGTTATGAAATCAACATTAGTATGTACGACGGACTACCACCTCACGAACTAATGCCATTTGTTTTCTTATTTTAACCATTAATGGATGGATATAAGGGTGGATTTTTTGACTATATATGTTATATTTTCTATTTATAGACTATTTATGCCAATAAAATTATTAAATGACTCCTCCCTTTAATCATTCCATTTTGTCGGTATACGATGGCGTTGCTCACGTGTAAAGTGGATTAATACCTCATGATGTGATATCATTCATTCACACCACACATGGAATGTATTAATTATTGGGTGAATAAACATATGTGATATATATGAAATAAAATATTACACCTTTATGATAACATATACAATTTACTTTTCATTTCATCAATATGATGAAATAATGGAAACAACGCATATACATACGTACAACCAACCCACTTCATGAACAATTTATTTCATTTACAAGAAGTAAATTTCAATTATTCTTATAAATACATATATAATTAAAATATATTATATTTACATCAGTATTTACATTCTTTTAATTATGAAATTAGGATTCGTGTAATAAGAATAAAAAAAGTATAAACATACTCGAAAACACGACAATTAAAAACTGAAACAATTATAATATCAAAATATTATTAATAAAATGGAGATATGATGATATAAAATATTCATACATGGTATAAAATAATTAATACATAAATTTTATAGGTTAATTGTTTTTTAAAAAATAACTATACAATAGTATAAAGTATTCAAACTCAAAATAATGATGTGTGGTAAGTGATTTCTTCTTAAATTCATGTCATTGCAGAATATTGTAATTTTTTATATATAGTTTCATTTATATGGAGTATATAATTATTATTGGACATATTTTATAACAAAAAGTTCAATATTCATGAATTTTTATCTTTTAATTTCAATATTTCATTTAGCGAGATTGGATACAAAAGTTACCAAGGAGTAATGGTTTTGTTAACTAAATTTAAACTTATTGTGTTAAATATATACATAATTTGTTAAGTCATGATTAAATTTTGAATATAAGGAAAAATAATTTTTTTATTTTTTATTTTATTGTGTTTAACTAATATTTATTTTTGATATACAAACTCTTTCAATGTAATAAATATTACCTCAATATAATGGTCATTTTATGGTTTTATTTCCAATTTAATTATATTCAAGGATTTTTATTCTTGAATTTCTATTAAATGATTTTATATCAACACTTTTAAATAAAATATTTAATTTCTTTATTTCCTTGTTATTCATGATGTTTTTAAAGTTATATTTACCATTTTTAAAATAATTGTAGTTAAAACTACTATAAAAATGTTATAATAAAATTCAACTTCATTTCCTTCATCTATTAGGAAAATAATTTTCTTAAAGAACCATGTTTTCCAAAAAAATAATTTTATTTCATTAACCTTTGAAAATGGCTTGTTAAATAACATTTAAAAAATTATAATCTAAAAAAATTAATTTCAAAGGAATATTCTTGTCAATTTTTGAGTAATGATCTTTTCTAAACATATTACTATTTATATTGAGAAATTTTATGACAAATTTGAAATTAACTATCAATATGACTATAATTATTTTAATAATCCTTTGTATGATTATATGTTTTTTTAATATTTATTTATAAAATAATTTTCAATGAAAAAAATTGTATATTTTTTTTCAAAATTAAAATAGTTTCTTCCTAAAAATTAGTTTTAAAGATCTTGTCATTGAATATCTGTTAATTAAAGACAAACAAATATAACATTACACTATGGATAACTCATATTTATTCCATCATTATTATTAACATTAATGGGTTATGATTGTTTTTGAATAAGTATTATATAAAAACTATATTTATTAATTCATTCTTGTAATAAGATTCATTCTATTGAATTTTTCACATTCCTATGATATTTGGATATTAAAATTTTGCTAATTATCTATATTATCTACCAATATAACGATTATTTATTAATGGTTATTTCATTTCTACATAAAATTTAACACATTAAATGTTTTTTGATATATTGAAAAATATTAATAAATATGTATCCTTTACACAATAAAGATAAATAATGATATGTAAACTTTTTTATAAACCGATTATTCCATATTTGACGAATGCTTTAGAATGGAATCTCAGAGTTTCATCATATTTATAGTAATCCCCTTTATGCATTAACTGTCTCATGTGATGAATAAATAGGATAACATTAGATATATGGTTTTTTAACTAGTACAATTTAAAATATTTTCTGAAAGGTATTGATGCGAAATGTTTAACTTACCTGGGAAACAAGGAATCAATTAATTATGTATTTTGGTCATTTAGAATTTTCAGACAATTAACCATGATATTTTCACTATGAAAAAAATTCAGGGATGCATTAAAGTCTATGATTATTTATTAAATTGAATATGTGTTTAGTTATTTACCTTTGTATATAGATTATTCATTACCTTATCATGATAATAATATTATTTAAATTGAATGTGTTTATATTTATTTATCATTACATATTATTTATCCACATACTTCCTAGTTTATTTATTAAACTAGTAGTGTGATTTGTCAGTTACCATTTTATATTTATTAAACTCATTAATGTATTGTTTTTATACTATGTTTATCCCCTACTATGAATTGGTTCTAACCCATATTGTTGTCCTTTTAAAATGATTTTATAGAGATTACATTAAATTATTTTCTTAGATACTCTATATTGAATAATATTATTTTAAAAATAAGAACTAAATTGTAATTTTTTATTTAATTATCAATGTTATAATCATGTATATATCTTGTTTACCAAGGATACTAAAATTAGTATTTAATTGAAATGATATTCCTTATATCTTATATAAATGTGATGGTATCAGGACTGAATATATCATTTAGGGGATTTGGTCACTACATAATGTATTTGGATTCAATAAACATATATTAGAAATTTTATTATTAATGATATTATGGTAATATGAATCGTGAAATATATATGTATTTTTATGTATTAGTTTTGATTTATGAATTTTAATGAATATGTTGAATGTTACTGATAACCTAGAAAAATGATTTAGTGGTAGTGGGGTATTTTTCAAAAAAAACAATTGAGGGAAAATAGGCCTTAATATATGAAAATTTTAGAGATAATTAAAATTAAATGAGATAAATAAATTAATATCACTGATTAATTAAATGGGATAGTATTGGGGAATGTGAAATAGGTTATTCATAAAATGAATAAATGATTTAGGCCATAATTATTTATGTTTAGTGCATATCTAAATTATGAAATATATTAGATATTGTTATTTTTAGGAATAACGTATGTTTTAATTGAATTTATATAGATATTAATATTATTTTCAGAAATAATTAACATGTTTTAGGAGAATATATGGTGATGGTATTCAAATTATTGGTATGTGACATTATGAGCTACATCAGGTTGTCTCGGGATAAATATTTAATATGATCTTGGAAAAAATATGTGATAAATTATTTTGGATATTCAGTTTCAATATTTCATGAGAAAATTGAAGGAGCCTAATGTTTAATAATTTTGGAATGGATTAAATTAATCTTCACATTTTTTTATGTTTTAGATATTAATGAGCTATATTTCACCATATTAGATAATTTGTATTTAACATTTTTTTGGAAAATATTTAGATAAATTTGGATTGGATAATATTTCTTATATGGTTATTCTTATCAATTAAATGCTACTTTTAATAGTACATTAAAGAAAAATTCATCTCAAACATTCATTTCACTATTTGAGAGTTTAAGTGGATGTAAATCGATGGAAAAAAATAGAAGAAATTAGGAATATGAAATATAATGAAAACATGTAATTAAATTACATAAGGGTTCATATATTTGTAGTAAACTAAACCCTCAACATTAGGAAAAAGGATCATTAAAAAAATTATTTGTTGACCATCGTTTCTGAATAATAGATGTACTTTTTTCATATCACATATTTTTAGTTTTGTTGTAATTAAATTCCTTAGGTCTTTGTTGAATATAACTCTCTATTATTCATTGTATTATAGTTATATCAGAAATTTATATATTTAATATTATCACTAATGTTACCATTTTCTATTAACATGTTTATGGGTTATTTCAGACTACCTTAATGTTTCATAGCTTCCCTTCTTGACAAAATTTTTATTATCTCTCAAAATGAATTGGGATTTGAATATTATAATTTAAAAATATAGAACCATTTAAGGACAATGTAAAATATAGAGGAAACAATTTATTAAATGAGAAGTGGGGGAGTGAATTTATCACCCTTAATTCAAAATGAATCTCTTATTAGATTTATTAACACACAACACTAAGATTTAAGAAAATTGGGATATATTTTTTAAATAACATTATTAAAATTTTACCATTTTAGCATTACCATTTAATTGAATGGTATAAATAAAAAAACAATGAAAATATGTATACTTTTCTTAATCAATTAAAAATACATTTATTATTTTTTAGTAAATAATATATGAATTTTTAATAAAGATTTTTTTACTCAAAATGGAATTTTATTCATATTAGATTTTATTATATCTTGTGCATTGAAGTTATATTTAATTTAAATTTATTATAGAAAATATTATTTATAAAAATTAAACAAATATTGAAATCAATATTTTAAAATCTATACACTGTTGAATTTTTTGATTTTTCTAAAATGAATTATTTTATATTGAGTAGTGAATTACAACAAATTTTCAAAGGATTTCATTTCATTTAAATAACTAATATGTGTTAAAAGTTAAATTATATTTTGGAATCAATATTAATGATAAATATTATACATTTATATTAAAATAAATAAACAATTCCATATAAACTAACAATAATTATTATTTTGATATAAGTTTATTTTTTTCTTAAAATTTTGATTTCCAGAAAAATATGATTTTGTGTTGCATTTTATTAATTTATACTAATATTTATTTCTATCATATATAGTAGATTAATTTGGAAATTTTATAAATTATTTGGAAGTATGATTTTTAAATTTTTGTTATTATTAATAATAATAGTGGATAATATTTGTAACCTATATAAATGTAAAATGTGTAAAATATATTTAAAAGTATGGGATAAAGATTTAAAATCTACAAAAAATGACTTTGTCTAACATTATGATTTATTCTAAGTCACATATACCCATTTATATAATATAATGAAACTTGATTCAATTTCTCATGGATAATGATCTTTATATTATTTTATGATAACAATAAATAGACAATATATCTTCTTTGATTATAATTACTATCCAATTTTTACATAATGATAATAAGAATATTATTTTGGGAATAGTTTTTTAATTTTAAATGAATACTTTATTTCATGGTAATTTATTTTTAATTTTTAGTAACTATATAATTTTTATAAATTAGGTGGCAATGATGACAAATTTTTTATTGAATTAATTGGAATAAAAAATAAATTTATTGAAAATATTAAATGTTATATAATTGTGATGAATTTTTCTATTAGTGTATTCTCTTAGATAATCATATAATAGTAAGTTTGTGTTGGAGTATTATATTTGAATTCAATTACTAAAATTATTATTTTAAGTTCAACAAAATTGAATAGTTCAAAAATTTCAAATATTGATATTTAAAAAAAAATTACTAAATTTTTTACAATTCATAAAAATCATATTGTTACCATTGTTAATGGTTTATTGTTTGAAATATAAACCATGGTCCATTTTGGGTTAATTTTATTATTATGGAATATTTAATTACTCTTAAATATTAGAAAAATTAAATATTGTTATAATTTGGAAAAGGTAAAACTGGTGTAAAAACCATGAGGTAAGGAAGAAAAAAATAACCTTTTATTTTCAAAAGTTTATTTTTATTATTTTTTTTAAAATTATAATCCATTTATATTATAAATATTTCAATTTATTATAATTTTAATATAATAATATATTAAAATTAATTTAATAATTTTATTAATACCAAATGTTCCCCACCTTTTACTTATAGAATTGAACATATTTTCCTCTCTTACTCACACATTTTCATCCTTCTATATCTACAAATACATTGTATTATTTATTCAATGAATACATAAAAATGTACCTTATAATTATTTTTTCCAACGAATAATCGTTTTAAATTCTAATTTGTATGCCAATATTGGAAACTCAACGAATAGGTATAACTTTTAACGAAGCATTTTCAATTATATTTTGTATTAATCCTCCTCTAAATAGAATGTACAAATTATATAATTCTTAATAAATTATAATAATTTAACAAAATTTTTATTATGAAGATATAAAATCCAATATGGTCATTTATTACATCATTTGAAATAAGGAAACATCATCCGTGCATATGTACCGATTATCATTGTCAAGTAGGAGAGAAATCTATTCCTCATCATTATTTCACATGGATGGGTATACATATGTAAATAATAAATATATTTTATATTTACTAAATAATCATGGTTACCTAATTATAGTATCATAAATACCTTTTAAATTTCATATATATTGAAAAAGTACATTGTTTCTTGTGCATATGTGTGGACTTACTCCTCTATAGAGATTCATCACCCATTTTTAATTTATAATATTAATACATGGTAATAAGAATAATTTAAATTAAAATATATTATTTACATGTTAAAATAAATTATCTAAAAATGTGAATTATTATTGAATATTCATTCATTCTATTTATTTAAATTTTAAAATAATATTTATGTGTACACTTGACCTTCCATCTCCATTAACTATTTAATAAATTTTTCAATATATAAAATTTGTGAATAAATATATATATAAATATAATGAATTATAAGAATATTTATATAATTATTATATTTTTTAAAAATGATGGAACCATGATAATTATAAATTTAATGTAACTGATGAAATGGAATTCTCCTGAAAAATGAAATTGTTTACACCTAAAAATGGGAGTTTATAATAAATGGGTGTTTAAATGTCATAATTGGATAATATATGACAGGATATTTGTTTATATGATTCTTATATATAATTATATCAAATTTATATTAATTATATAGTACGTTATAACAACATTAATTCAATTGAAACTTGAGGTAAGTGCTCATCATCTGAAATAGTCTTCTTTTGTTACAATGATATGTTATGAACCTTGTTTACCTAAAAAGGTTTATATAAATAATATTTGATATATTGTATTAGTAATATTATTATTATCATGATATTTAGTTTTTTATTTTATTTTATTCTTTCATGGGGAATACAATTCAAAATTTACCAATGGTATAATGAGTTTACCTAAAAATACAATTGTTTACCAGGATTATTCATAAAAAAAGATTATGATGATAAAATATTTTTATTTATCTCACCTAAAACTAATTAAGTTTAGTTTAATAAGGTTATTTATATATATTATATTTTTTTCCTTAACTTCCCACTTTATTAATAGTAATGAAACATAAAAAATAATTTTTATGATAATAGATTTTTTTATCTTCAGTAGAACATATATTTTATTCTATATCCTTGTTTTCCAAGAATGTTTTCATGAATTTTTTTTATATTTTACTGTAATTATTCAAATTTAGTTTTTCAATAATATTATATTTTCAATGTTGTTAAAATGGAATAATAATTTTATTTAATAGATGAGGTACAATTTACTTTTACAAAAATGTGAAAGGATAATTTGTTTTGTCATACATTGAATGAATATAATTTTAAACAATAATGACAACTCTATTATATATAACATAACATAAAATTATATAATTTTATTTTAAATGAATCCTTTTCCAATAATATTTTATAAATTGTTTTTTATAATTATTTAAAAAGGGGTATTTTCCTGATGAAACTTTCAATGTTGTTTTGTTGTGGAATATTTCATTCTAATATTACTCCCTTGATTTCACTTAATCATTTCTTGGGATATTAGATTATTATAAAATCCTCATAATTTCATCATATTTTTTATGAATAAGATGAAAATATATTTATGAAACCCATTTATTTTATATGGGTTATTATATGATGAAATATTCAAATGTTTAGGAACTATATTACCTTTTCAATGGTTTTGAAATGAGGAATGTATTATGATATTGTGGGACACATTTGTGTGTATTTTATGATATTTTTTCTTTGGAAGGTATTATATATACCTCCAATGGATATGATAATGATGGATATCTCATTAGATAATAAGGGTTGTAGTGGTGAGTGATTATATTTTAGTAAGGGACCACATCCACATTGATAGTCTTTGAAGTGAACCATGAATAAGGGTATGCTGGTACTGTGAGTGAACCAATTTCAATAATATAGACATGAAAAATAGACTTGACAATTATTGAACAAAATTAATAGGTGTATGTGTATTCCAAAATACAAAATCTTATACCAATAATATTAACTAATGACTTATGTTCATTGATTCCATTTTTATTCATGTTTTATAAAATGCATATATTCATAGAATTCTCAATATTGCGCTATATGATAATCTAGGTACAATTTTGTAATTGTATTTTTATGTTTACATGCCCTTATTCTCATGTTATTTTATTGTGATAATTGATATCACTATTTTTCATGCACACTGAGCATCTAAGCTCACCCTATATTTTTTCCATTCCCCATATAATTAATAAAATGTTTCAGTAATGTATGTATAAAGAGAGTACTAGGTTGGGAATATTATAGTGGGATATCATGAAAATATATAATGATATAAGAATATTATTTATCTATTATCTAATGTCAATAAACCATTGTGTTACCCAGATGTGTCTTTGTAAAATATATTGAATATTTATATATAAAGTTGTAATATATATGTAAATATATATATATTAAAATGATCATTCGGTATAATATATGAGAGTTTTTATTTGAATTTTTTGGGATATATTTAGGCTTTACAACTAAAATATTTATTCATTAATTAATTAAAACAATTTTATATAAAAAAATTTTTGAGTAATTTTAAATTACCACAGTTTATCCCTCTTAATTTTTTCCATCCTTAAAATTTTAACATAGAAATTATAATATTTTATGAAAATAGAATTCAACCCATTATTGCTTATTTGGATTTTTTTGTTCCATATTCTGAATCTATTTAAACTCTTTAAATTTAAAATAATAAAAAATTATAATATAAAAATTAAAAAATATATATAAAAAAAAAATTAAAATGATTTCTTTAACATTATGTATTTTTATTATAATTTGTTATAAATCATGAATCGTTGCATAAATAATAACATAATTTATATACATAAAATCAATATAATTTTATAAAAAAATCCTTAATCCATGAAATATTTACTTTTTAAAAAATGTATAATGCTTAAAAAAATTAGTATAATATATTTATAGGTTTTGATGTTGATTTATTCATATTCATTAGATAGTAATAATCCTTGGATAGATTAATATATATATATATGAAATATATTTTTTTAAAATTTAAAATTCAATTTATGGTAAACCATTCATCTAAATAAATAAATATATTATATAATTAAAATAATATTTTGAACTAAATTTTCATTATCAATTAACAATTATATTAAAATTTATTGTAGGAATATAATTATATAATGGATAATAATAATTTATCTTACCATTCGACTGTCTAAATTTATCAATAAATGTTGTATATATAATTTTTTAAAAAATATGATATTTCAAACAAATAAATAATAAACTAGTTCCAGTTGAATAATTTTTATTTTCACTAGATAATTTATATTTAATAGTTATTTTTTAAAAAAATTATTCATGAAATATTACTTATAAATTCTTTTTTTACATATAAATTATCATTATGTATATTAACTCTATACTCTAGACCAATATTTTTTTTCAAATCATAGAAAGATAAATTGTATGGGTTATGTGGGATCTGACATAAAACAAATATCATATAACCAAATCCTCTAAAACGATAGATGTACAATTAAATTTCAATAAAACTACAGATCAAGTAATATTTCCAATAGATATCTTTAGTTCATGTGAAAAAAATCACATCAATCCACATCATCATCACCATGATATCAAATTTCCTTCCATATATATGCATTACAATTTATCCATTGTTGACTACGTAATATTTTCATAATGGTGATTACCAATGACTACTAATTGTCATTTGTCATTATAAAAACCTAATAGAGGGTCACTATTTAGTAGAACTACAAATGTAGACCCCTAGCAACGAATAACTATGGAGATAATGGCTTAAATAATCACACATGAAAAAACATCAAAATCAAAGGAAATTACATGAGTTGATTATCACCTGCAACCTTAAATGAAAAAACAACATCAGACATAGACGGTTAATTCCCCAATTTCAATAGAATAAATTCACAGATATAAAAAAAAGTGAATCTTAAAGGAATGGATGAACCCTACACTCGACATGCCTCCTGCATAAACATTGGCTATTTAGACAATATAAACCAATATACTTATTGTACCACCACATTATTTGGAACATTAGGGGAGTGAAAGACATTAAATATGGATCACATATAAAAGTAAACAAGATAAAAAATAGTGATTATCAACATTAAATGTACAATTAGTCCCTTCCCGTTGAAATAATCATCCTCATCATCGTTAGAAGAATCCCAATATTTTACGACAAAAAGAAAACAAATAGAAGTAAAAACATTAAAAAAACACAATGAAAAGTGAGATGGAATTACTCGACGATCCGAGAACACAATCGACTAATAAAACATAAAATTAGAAAACATCATTTCATTAAATTTAAATTATAACATAGGGCATCATATTCTCCCCCTTTTAGTAAATTTAATTCTAGTAATTTTAATTATGTTTAATAGATTAAAATAGAATAATGAAAGATTATTTATTATATATGTCCTTAGATAAAATTCCAAATGAGAAGTCAATATTATTCCATTAGGGAATACCAAAAAATATAATGGAGGTAAATAAATGTATTCATAAAAAATTGACATATCCTCAAACAATACCTTTTATAAAATATTACATCCTAAAAACATATTGTGAATGGGTATTTAGACACAATAATTGATGTAATTTCCATATATATTTCAAATCCATCCTTACACCAATACATAATAATTAGTGGTTATAGGATATGAAATGTGATTTACCTACATATATAATTTTTTTTTTCAACTATGTATTGATAACCAAACCATTTATAACACCATATAAATTCAACTAAATAGTGAATAATATGATTTTCTAGAACCAAATTCCCATAATATTCTATTAGATATGAGTTGTAGTTACAGGAAAAAAAATTCACAAACCATTATTTATTCACCATTCATTCAATATTTATTCATTATGTTGGTGAATTGATAATCCATGAAACAATTCAAGATATATTGGATAGGGTACAACATTAATCATATATGAAATTAACAATTCTCAATGAATGATAATTGCACCATTCACCCTTCATTTTTTATTCTTATATCAAATATTGTGAAAATTTATGAATTCACATTTCTTTTATTTTTCATAGGTCACTATGGTCTATTGAATATTATATCCATTGAATTATGAAAATTATTTATAAAATTGAAAAATTCAACAAATTATAATATTTAATATATGGGTGGTTCATTAGGATAAACTTTATTTCCATATATTTCAGTAGTTCTACTATTTATATCACTTTTATATTCATCTTTTTAATATACAAAAATTTCACCCCTAAAAAATTTTCAGGTTCCTTCTATTTAATTTTTTAGGTGTTTCCCCTCTCATTTATGAATCATAACAAGTTGAATCATCATATATCTATCCTCTTTTTACCTAAAATTCCATGAAATCCATTTTTTATCTCATGTGTCATGTTTTGGAGTTTATAAAGAATTATATTTTTATAATTATTTTTTATAAATGTTTCATTTCCATAATATATACATTTTATATCTCAAATATATTATAAATTCTAGAACCCTTTGATTTAGTGTCTTTGGGGAGAAATAACATATATGTATTATGATAGAATATTTAATTAATATATGATATAAAAATAAAAATAAAAGATACCTCCAAAACATCATATTTTTAAATCCATTCAGAAATAAAATAAGAAATGATTTCTCTCCAACCATCAATAATGGGAAAATTTTAAATTATACAAAATGTATTAGATGATAATAATGTGGTAAAACATAAACAGATTTGAAATATTTTGTTACAAAAGTTTGGACTCATATCTGATATATATAATCATTTATTAGATGATGCGAAACTAATAAAATAATATTCTTAATGAATAATTTATCGCATAAAATAATCATGTGTACACGTGAGGCAATAATGAGTATCCTTGGACTATAATATTGGGAAGTTGTATAGTCTACTAGTAGAACATAAAATCATTATAAAAAATATAAATATTGTCCAAGATTTATGTTATAAATATAAAAATATCAATTAATTAAATGATTTTGTATATGTACATAACTTTTAAAAACCATCGCCATTCAATATGATGTGAAAACTGAATATCAAAATCAAGTAGATACATTAAGATTTAACATTGATTATCCCAATAATGTAAATTTATTAGGTTGTGAACCAAGAATATCATATTCCTCTAAATGAATTTATTTGTCCACATCAGTCATAATAATTATGTCAATGAATTCACTTATTAATATATCTTATCTCAATCTTATCCACCATATTTATAATGAAAATAGATTTTTTAAATAAGTTCAAAAAATCACCTTGTCAAATATAAAATTTTACAAAATACATTAAATGGATATATATGACCAACCCACTATAAATAGATAATCAATATATATATGTCACGTATTATTTCAACCTTCAAAACATAATAAAAATCAATGTAAATAAATTGGTTAAATTTTATTTTTAAATGGTATAAAATAAATTGATATCAAGAATTTTATTTGTGGATAACTAAATTTAAATATCCAAAATAATATTATCCTCATATAATTTGGAAGCTCATTCATGAAACCTAATTTCATAGGATAAATATCTCTATAATAGGTACTGTAAAATGGGAAAAAATGAAGGAATTAGTTTTTAATTATTTTAAAATATTATTTAATGGTGATGATAAAATTAAAATTCCAATTAATTTTAAATAAGTTTTCATGATAATGTTTTCTAACTATTTTTTAAATGGATTCTTAGTAATTAATCCTGGATGAAAAATAAAAATCTTAAAAAAAATATTTTAGTAGATGAAACAATATAATGAAATAAAAATTAAAATTAAATATTATTTTTTCAATAGAAAAAATTATAAAACAAAGAAAATATGAACATTGTTAGAAGACTGTGAAATAATGGAAAAGATGATTCTAATTGAAAACCAATGGAAATGACATGAAATTTTTTCATATGTAATGTATTTTAAATGATCATCCATTTATAATAATTGAAAAATATGATGAATTTATGATAAAATTACAAGTACGGAAAAACCATATCAATGAAAGGGTTATAAAAATTCATTCTAAATAACAATAATTAAATATAGGATAAAAATAATGTAACACCCCAAAAGTTTGAAAATAAATTTAATATTTAATGCATGAAACACTGAGTCTCTACCAAACACCACGTTATTATAACCTAGACAGTAAACATAATTTTTCTACTTCTGTGATTTGAATTATGAAAAACTGATATACATGGGTTTCATTAAGAATGATATTTAGGTTTAGACAAGAAAAACATTATTTTTGGTGAATAGTAATATACCATTCTGAAAAGTAATTTTTATAGTAATATGTCCCTTATAAATTGATATTTCCGCTCAAATATTCTATTAATCTCCTCTCGAGGATTGTGAATTTCAAAAATTAATCTCAAATATCCTCTTAATCATATCCACCATTTCTAATACCCTTTGTATCCAAAAATTTCCAAAAATATATACCATAAAGAGGCTCTCAAAGAAGATTACATCTAGAGGTAAATTTCCATTTTGATTTATTTTATACCCAGCTCTATTGTTTTCATTTTCATTCGTCACCTACATTCATCCAAATGTTTTGATGACTCCATTAAAATACATATACAATAATTTTGTTAATATATTGGAATAATTATTTATCATCTCTATGTTCCCCTTATAATATACTAGCAATGAAAACACCTTCTGAGATGTGTTAATTTATCACAATTAAGGATGACAGTTTTCAATTTCTTATACAATCTTTAATTATGGTAATGAAAATATTTTTATTCTTGATCCATACTTTAATATGTTTATTATAACCCATTTAATGTTATGGAATACTTTTGTACAAATTATATTAATTTATAAATCAAAATGAGTTCGTTTTGATCAAAAAAACACAGATTAACCCAAACAATTGTCATTAATGTTTTATATAATGATTTATCTTCACCCTCAATAGCCACATGAATTTTATAAACATACAATTTTTTTTATTGTTCACAAATGAAAAAACACATAAATTTCAGATATCCATTCACATTCATCATGTTTACCCATACATGAATATTAGTAAATTGAGCATGAAAACCAAAGAATAAAACTCTCCCACGGAATGAAATTGAATCTATTCTCACATAAAATGACATTAATGAATCTAATAAGGTTATAAAAAATAAATTACATGTTGAAGAGGTTTTTTAATAATTTTTTTATAAACCGATATTTGAATTATTTTTGTCATTATGAACATGTCAAGAAGACCTTCAGACTTAAGGTAATGGTTTTCCACCCAATCCTACATTTTTATTTGAATAACTTTTATTATATAAATACCTCAATTATATTATTATTAATTTAAATATACTCCTCATAAATTATATGTTAATTATTAATATATTTGTACCAACTAGCACTCTACCCTTACTTAAGGGTTATTATATGATTAAAACGATCTTTCAAAATTTCATCCTGAAATACAAGCCTGACTCACGGGAATTTCTCAAATTTATACCTACTCTCAAGGGAACTCTGTAATAGATTTTCTGAAAACATTATATTTATTAAATAAATAATTTTAATATTAAAATTATATAGTAATTCATCTTTTTTTATATAATAAAATTTTATAAAATAAATCTTCTTTTCAAAGTAAAAGACTATTTATCTTAATAAATACAAGATGATTTTACAAGAGCATCTTCATATATTTAAAAATTCATATTGATTATTATATATCAGTAGCATTATTATTTATGATATAATCAAACATATTTAATATAATGGTTTATGATTAGTTTTACTATCAATGTTCCATCTTAAAACCATTCACCAATATATTTTAGATTGTTGGATTTTAAGCTTAATGTTCTGGGAAACGAATTTACATTTCATATGTTAAATTAAATATGAAAAATATGTTGATTATATTTATCTTCATTTATATGTGGAATTAATTGTAAATATTATGTGATGTGTGGGGCCCAAAATAGCCCCACGATACATTAGTATGTCTCATGAGAATAATAGATATAGACTTGGCTGAGGCCTCACCCATTTTGAGATATGTTTTTAGATGAAACCATAGTCATTTTTTATTGTCTTGGATGAGGGCATGACAGAATGTCTTAGAATGTCTGACATATGAATTTCTCACATTATGAATCTAGATATTCATAGTTCATGTTGTCACTCGACAAGCCTATTAGACATGATTATGTTTTATTAATAAAATAACTACTAATCTCATATTCCTACCATAATTTTTTAATGATTATTATTATTAAAAGAATACGTTTTCATTTTTTCACCAGGACTAATGTTTATGTTTATGATATCTTTTACTATATTTCTTACCCTAATAGAAATATCATACAACCCCTTCTTATTTTTAATTTTTCTAAGGACATGAAGAGATGTATTGTGATTCACTTGCAGGGATAATCTTAGCATGGTGGATTTTACCAATGCAAAATATTTGTCTTCTTTTATTTCAAGTTGTAATATTGAAATTATGTATGTACCTAACTCTCCCAATCTGCTAAACTATTCCTTCCTTTGGAATAAAACATTCTTGTAATCATTCCAATGTAATGTAATAATGAACCATCTATAGGAACCTATAGTCAGGTATTTATAGTTGGAATCAAATATACATTTGTGGAAAACATGGAAACCAGATTTAGAAAATATAGAATAAGGATCATACCCCTAAGAAATTCTTTAATGATAGACATACAAGAAAATCATATAATTTTGTTATGAAATATATTATCTAGATATTTCTAGAAAATAAATACTTGTATAGATACTACAATTGTATGTGGTTTTGAAACAGATATACTTAAGACTGAAAACATCAACAGGGAGTTCCAGGCTTAACCTGGGGTATCCATGTACATGATAACGTTCCTTACTGTGAACCTAGTTTGACACATTTATGGGATCTGATTAAAATAATTCACATTTCATTACAATTTATTATGTATGATTTAAATATAAATGTTTCCTAAAAAAGACATGTTTATGATTATAGGTTTAGCCATGCATAGGATTTTAATTTATGTTAAGTTTCTATTTAATGTTGAGATAGTACATTATGATTCATAACCAAATCTTGTTTATTCTATTATTTAGAAATAGTGACTATTAGATGGAATGTTATATTTATGAAAATGCATATTCCATATAGGGATTTCCCTCCAATAAAAGATAATGATGTTGGATATGGAACTATAATTGGTGTAGACAAACATATAACTATACTAGGACAACATAATATGGTTTTGAACAATAACCATACAAATATTCAAAATCTGTATCCACAACATAGAGGAGCTATGTTAGACCACTTAATTTTGAAACAATGTTTATTATTTAATGGGACTACATACCCATATGTAGCAGAGAAGTGGATCAGTTACTTAGAGAATATATTTCTCATCATGGGAAGTATTAAAAAAGATAAGTCTATCTTGGATGTTTGTTGTCTGTCTAGAGATACTGATTAATGATGGTCACTAATTCAAAACACAAAGGATGGGGAAGAGGAATAAAACAAGGATTTAATTGAATTTAAAGAATGTTTCTTAGAGAAAAACATTCCTCGTGAATAATGAATGGATATAGAAAAGATGATTTTGAATTTCAAGAAACATGATGGTGATAATGAGAAAATTTATAAATCCTACTTCATAAGGATAGGAAGGCAAGCTGTGGAAAATATACATAATCTACAAAGAAATAATAGTTAGTTCATTGTTGGCATAAATCCCTTCCTCCACCTCGAGCTGGTCTGTCAAACATTCATATCATTCATAGATATAGTTTCATATGAAAACAAGATAAAAAAGTAGTTCTTTGTGTATTATTAAATCAAATGAAATCACCAAAATAATTTTTTTGTCTTAAAATATGGAAAAGTAAATAATGAAATGTGTAATAGAGGAAGAGTTGACTTTCTACCCTACAATAACTGTGTAAATAAACTGTGGTGCCTTCTCTAAATAGAATGGTGTGTGCGACAAGTGTGGAATGAAAGGTTATCTTGAAGGTGTTTTAAAGGGTAAGAAATATTCTATTAATGTTCAATGCTATAATTTAAGGAAATGAGACACTATTATAATGATTGTTCAAATATTCAAGGAAACATTCCTTTGAAAATATAAATGGAGTATGAATAAGCTTATGCGATAAAAATGATAATATTGATGTCCCTAATGAAGTTTTAAAATGTAATTTAATCATTTCCTCAATCATAGCCAATGGTTTTTTTGAATATGGGACAACACATTCTTTCACATCTTCCCAGTTTTCCATGAAAATGTGATATTTCCAATTTTATTTAATAAAGTAGTTTTTAGTAAAAACAAATGAAGGAAGTATCATAGAAACAATGTTATGTCTTGGTGACCCCATTATGGCATATAAACATGCTTTATATTATGATTTTTTTATCATACACATGATTAAATTTGATATAATCCCAGTATAGATTGGATTCAAAACCATGATGCAAAAATTTATTGAAAGAAGGTTGAGGTTACATTTTTATGATGATGTGGGATACCTTTTATTTAGAGTAGAAATATCATCATCAGATTCACATCTAAACCCTCCCCCAGTAACTCTAATGAATTCATTTTTTAGGGAGAAAGAGAATTCAATAACTCTGGGTTAGGGAAGGCATGTTCAAATAAAAAACATACCTATTGTCCAATAATATGTTTATGTATTTTCAGAGGATTTACATGGACATCCTCCATAGTGGGAAATTGATTTTTATATGGAATTTATTCCTCATTCATGGCCTATATCAAAGGACCCTTATAGAATGGATATAATGGAATTAGTAGAACTAAAGAAAAAACTAGAGTAATTTAGTGATAAAGTATTTATTCACCCTAGTGATTCTCCATGTGTTACCACTATTCTTTTCATAAAAGAGAAAGATAGATATATGATTTTCTACATTTACTATAGGGAGATCAATGTTATCACAATAAAGAAAATATTTAGCTTACCTCACAATGATGATTTATTTGATCAACCTAATAGTGTCAAATATTTTTCCAAGATTGTAATTTGATCTAGATTTCATCAATTGTTTATTAGGAAAGAAGTTATTTAAAAGAAAACATTTCAAACTAGGTATGGGTGTTACCATTTTGAAGTAATGCATTTTAGAAAGAATAATGAACCCTCTATTTTCATGTTTTTAATGATTTAGGTTTTCAAGGAATATCTTGATGAATTTTTGGTGTAATTTATTAATGATTTCATGGTATACTCCATAATCTATGAAGATTATGAAACTCAATTTCTAACTGTTATGATGACCTATGGATGAAATGAATTATATGGTATGTTTAGCAATTGTGAATTTCATCTTCATTCAGTTTCTATTCATTGCCCTATTTTCTCCATTAGTGGAATATCTATTGATCCTATAATGATGAATGGTTTTCATGAATGGCCTACTACAATGAACATAACTGAGGTACGTAGTTTAATTGGGTTAGTCCTTTATTATTTGTGTTTTGTTCAGAACATCACTCTTGAAGCCAACTAAATGTCACAGCTTACTTTAAAGTGGTTATGTTCATATGGAAAAACTATATGAGGACTATTTCAAAGAGTTGGAGAGTATGTTACAGAATTATCTAATCCTAACTCTACCATAGGGGAATGATGGGTTTTTGATATATAGTGACACATCAAATAATGAAATTGGATGTGTCATTATGCAGAATTATAGATTTATTGCTTATGCATCTAGGTAGTTACAAATTCACAAACAAAAATGTCCTAATCATGATAATGAGTTATAAGTGATATCAATTTCTCTGAGGATATATAGAAATTATTTCAATGTAGAGAAATGTGGGATATATATATGCATCATAAGAGTAAAAAAATATATCTTCTCATGGAAAGAACACAACATGAGGAAAATGTGATGGTGCTAAAAACTCGAGGATTATGATTTTTCCAAACACTACCACCAAATAATGGTAAACAAGTTAGTTGATGCATTGAGCATGATAGATTAAGGATTTCTCAAAAAACATATGACTTCCAAGGTTCATGTTATACATGGATCTAGTGAGGATGAATATGGAAATTATCAAAGAAGGTGAAACATAAATACTTTTTCAAATTGTTTGCCAATAGTCATTAATTGAAATAATTAATGTTTTACAGTTTGATGATTAAAATTTTTAAAACATAATTAATGCATTGGAATTTGGTATGTTGGCTGACTTCATGTGTGAAGATGGAATTTTGAAATTTGGGAACATGTTATTTGTTCCTTTTCTAACTGGGCTGAAAAGGGAGTTACTGGATAATTCTCATTTCTCAAATTTCCATATACACCCTAGTAGCACTCAAATGTGTAGTTATATGAAATAACATTAATGGTTGGATAACATGGGGAGGTAAATTGGTTATTATGTATGAAGATGTTTAGTCTATCAACAAGTGAAGGCAGAACGATAACATCATAGGTGAGTAATGAAATCTCAACAAATTTGTACAAGGAAATTGGATGATATCTCTATGGTTTTTATCACTATATGACCTTAATTAAGGGAATAGAAGATGAAATATGGTTTATTATTTTTGGACTTCTGAAATCTACACATTTCATTGCTAATAGTGAGGATTTTCCCATAGACCACCTAGAATGACTCTATATCAATGAATTTATGAGCCCTCATGGAGCACCTCTCTCTAATTTTTCTGATCATGATCCACTATATACATCAATATTTAAAATACAACTTCCGAAATATTTGGATACTAAACTTTGACTGAGTACTACGTATCACCCAGAAACTAAAAATCAATTATAAATGATGATTCAAATAGTAGAGGATAATTTGAGATTATTTTCACTTGAGTTTCAAGTTATGTGGGATCTATATATATCATTAGAGGAGTTTTCATACAAAATATTTTCTTTTAATGAATTCAAATGGAGCCATATAAATAATTGTGTAGAAAGATATGTTGTACACTAACTTGTTGGGATGATGTTGGAGAAAGGAATCATATGGGCCTAGAGCATATAGAGGAAACAACAGAAAAGGTATATACTATTCAAGAACTTATCAAAGCATATCAACGTAGAAAAAAAGATATAATATTAATCAAATGAAGGATTTGAATTTTCATGTGGGACATCTTATTTTCTGAAAAGTACCTCCATGGAAGGGTGTTATAAGATTCTGGAAGAAATGGAAACCGCTCTATAGGTACATGGAGCCTTTTGTAATTCTACAGAGAATTAAATATTTTTAATAACATTTGGCTATGACACCAACCCTATCTATAGTACACAATGTATTCCATTTTACATTACTGAGATAGTACATGTAAGACCCAATTCATTACCTCACTTCAGAAGGTAGATAATTTGATCATGACCTCTCTAACTATGAAGAGACTATATCGATTCTTGGAAAAAAATAATAAGTGTTGATGAATCAGATGAATCGTTGAGTAAATATAAATTGGAAAATTAATAAAATCGAAGAGGAATCTTTGGATCCTAACAATCATATGATAGATAACTACACAAATATTTTTATGAGGCAACATTCTGTTAATTTTGAGGATGGATGTTTTCTAAAGAAGGGATAATGTAACACCCAAATATTTTGCAAATACATTTAATATTGAATTCATGAAATAACGAGTCTCTAAAAAACACATATTTTTTATAACATATAGTGTCAATTTTTTTTCACATCTATGATTTGATTCTTGGGAAACTACCATAGAATTACATTTAATAAGTTATTAAAATTCTGATAAGTCAAACTTAATTTTAGGGGAATGGTATCATAACATTATTAATAGTAAAATGAAATGGTAATATGACCCATAGGAATAGTAATTGCTATTGTTATTTTTCTGAATTATGGTTATAAGATAAGAAGAACTTGCATAATTTTTCAAGGTGATATATAAGGAATTATAGTTTTAATATTTTAATTTTTTTGAATAAATTATAATTCTTTTTAAAAAATAAATTAATAAAATTTAAAAATTGATTTACATAAAATTGATTTTTTTTTAATTTTATACATCAAAAAAATAGTTACGGTAAATTTTTGGTATTTTTCATGAATTACTCGAATGTTTTATGAATTGTAAAATACTGTAATTTTTCATATATATACATTATCTGTTAAATTAACTATTCATATCATCATGGATGATGTCATTGAACATAGTCATCACTCATTTTCACATATTCATTCTATCAGTCACCAGAATCAATACTATTGGTATTTATTGGGATAATAAAAAATAATGACAAAAATAATAGGAAAACCATCCTCCTCTACACTTTAAAAACCCATCACTCCCTCCTCTCTTCACTCATATAAATTCATGTTACATGTCTAAATTCTGATCAATTATCCTCCCAATCTCATCTGCCACGTCAATCATCCCCTGGTATCATAAAAATAAAAAAACATCTTGGATAAAGAGTCCCTCAAGGATGATTACTTCAAGAGGTAAATTCCTCTTTTTGTTCCATTTATTTCATGTTCCTTTATTTTTTTTTATATCCCACCACCATTCATCCAAATGTTGTTATGACTATTTTACCATACATGTAAGGGAATGTTGTTATCATAAATAACTAATTATTCTTCACCACTCATTTTCCCTTCATTTATACTCGAAATGAAAACACCATCTAAGATGATCTAATTTATCACATTTAAGGAAGACATGTTTTCAATTTTTATTACTGCCTTCAGTTCATGTCAAGAAACAATTTTTATAGTTTAACCAAACAATAATATATGTATTATAACTCATTAATGGTTCTAGAATTTTTTTTAAACATGGTATTAATTTATAAATCAAAATGAGTTAGTCTTCATAATAACCCATCGATTAACCCAAACTATTATCAATAATGTTTTATATAGTGATTCATATGCACTACTAATAAATAAATAAATTTTATAACTATATAATTTTATTTTTGTTTAATAATATCATAAATATTTTATTCTAGACACCAATTTTCATTCTACATGTTTATCTATTCATGAATACAAGTAAATCGATCATGGGAACTATTGATGAAAACACTCCCAAATAATGAAATTGAATTAGTTAACCCATCAAAAGGTCATGAATGAACCCAATAAGGTTTTAATAAATCAATTACATGTATATAAGGTTATGTAATCAATAATTTATGATGATAAATTTTTATTCTAATCATTAATATCATGTGATAATAACCTTGGTACTTACGGTAAGGGTCTTCCACCCGAACCACCATTTTCATTTGGGTTACATTTATTACCAACATACCTCAATTAAATACGTATTAATTATTTTTTAATTCTAATAAATTAAGAATAAATTTTCTATATATGTGTTCTAACTATAATTCACCTTTATTTATGTGAAATTATATGTTTTAAAATGATCTTTAACAAATATGTTCAAAATACAAGACCGACTCAAAGGAATTATTCAAATTCATAAATATTATAATGGGAACTATATAATCTATTTTTAGAAACCAATAATTTTATTAATTCACAAATTTTATTATTAAAATAATATATTACATTATTTATTGTTTTATACAAACACTGTTCCCAAATAACTCTTTTTTTAAAGTAGTAGAGTATTTCTATCAAGAATAACTCGATGGTTGTACAGGAGTATCTCCATTTGTTTCAAAAAATCTATTGATTAATATGTATTGTTAGGATTAATATTTATGATTTCATCTATAATATTTAATTGAATAGTTTATTAGGTATTTTCTATCTTCAAACCATTAACCCATTTAATCTAAAGGGTTAGTGTTTAATATTAATGTTCAAGGAATGTTATTTATGTTTTATATGATAGTTTCAATATATATGTACATGTAGTTTATGTTTTATAAATATTAATTTGAAGTATAAATTAAACTTATTATGTGATGGGTGGGGCCTACTATATCTCCTTGATGCATCAATATGTCTCATGAGAAATGTAGATATGGACTTGGTAGAGGCCTTGCCCATTTTTAGATATTGTTTTGGATGAGGCCTTAATCATTTTTAGATGTCTTCACTGAGGGCATGACAATATGATATAAAATGTCCAAAATATGAATTTTCCTCATTATGATGATATATATTCATATTGAATTTTTTATTTAACAAGTATAATAACCATGATTATGTTTTTTATGTAAATAATAACTCAACTGATATTCCTCCCATAATGTGTTCAATATTATTATTTTTAGAGGAATGTGTTTCCAATTATTCACCATGCATAATAAATATGATTATGATATCATTTTATTTATTTCATACCCTTAACGAGAATATATGCTCACCCCTTCTTATATTTTATTTTTTCCAATGCAGAAAGATGTATTTTATGATTGATTTGTGGGGACAATATTAGAGTGGTATATGTTCCCAATGGAAGATATTTGTTGTTATCATTTTAATTTGTAATGATGAAATTATCTTTGTTTCTGGCTTTCTAAATATAATAAATTATTCATTCTATAGGGATACAACTTTATTGCAATCATACCAATGTAATGTAATAAGGAACAAGATCTAGGAAACTATAGTATGGTCTTTACAAAAAGAAGATAAATCATGTTTTCATTTGTATAAAAAATAATAGATTTTAATTTTTAATGAATATGGTCATGGAGGAGAATTAGTTAATATATTTTCAGATAATTAATTATAAAAATTCATATTTTCTACAAAAATAAATAAATAAATGATGATGATTTTAATGTGGAAATATAATTTTACATATTAAAGAAGTTATATTCTAAATGAAATTGAGATAGAAAAATAAAAATAACATAGATGAATTAAGAAATGTAATAATGATTGTTATATAATGAAAAAAATTATGTTTAAAATATTCCATAAAAATTCATAATAATTGAATCAAATGATTTTGACGGATTGAAGACAAATTAATTCTTTTAAATAAATAGGTATTTATGAATAAATATGTTAAAGAGGTATTATTTAAATAATATAAATGAAAATTATAGAATAATATTGATCATGTATCATTGAATGGTGTTTTGAGATGAAAAATACCTTAACGATGATTCCAATAGGGTTAAACACACTCTAACCACTTTGACGGAATCACTCATTTTAAAAATTATACATTAGTAATATAATACAATAACCCCATTTTTTATCATAATACTATCAAATGTAAACTATGAATTAGTTTAAGGACAATTTTTAGGTATTAAATATGGAACCATATGATTTCTGGGTTTTTGAAATGGTGTAAGGGAGATCCTTATATTAGTAAATATGAAGGATATTTCATTGGAATATTATTCTTGTTGAAGCATAATAATGGAGTGACATGGTAGTTAGGTAAATTTCATATGGAAATATATTTCGGAAATACAAGTTTTAAACTTATCAAATATATTTTATATTGTGTAAATAACTTGTTCATTATCGAAAAATTCAATTCACATTTATTCACCACTTTTTATTCCTTTATACATATTTTTTCTTGCTTAATAGTTTATCATGGTAATTATTTATGTACTAAAAATATTAAGTGACCCTGTTTACATAATGAAAAATTTATGATTCCATATATGAAAACAATTTATCTTTATCTATTTAGTAATTATGTGAAATTTCAATTTTAAATGACAATCAAACTCAAATTTGAAAATATTATTTATTGAAAAATGAATTTACATACATAATGTGTTTGTTTTATTATTTATTGTAATTAGATAAACATTAGATGAGTTAAAAAATAATTTTTTTATACCTAAAAATATTAAATTTTTATAAAATAATCCTTAATCCATATATATATATATTAAAAAAATACATAACACATAATGTTTTAGAAAAATATATTATTTCAAAATAAACTGAATTAATTATTTTTCCTTATAATGAAATAATAATTATATGAATAATAATTTGTAGGATTATATAAATATACTATAAATTTATTAAAAATTCATATCCCCATATAATAAATTAAAATATTAAATTAAATCATATTACATATAATAAAATAAATTAATATTCAAAAATATTTATTTACATATTAATTATTAAATAATATTTTTTTATAAATAAATAATTATAAATTTGATTTTATTAATTTATTTTAATAATCAATCATTGAATTTTGTTATGAAATTTTATGGCTATCATTTTTAAAATTGAAAACGTTATGATAAATTATTTAATAAAATATTATCATCATAATATATGGTATTTCAATAATGAAATTATAATTTAATTAATTATACTAAACTAATCAGTTCTTTGTTTCCAATAAATTAATTGTGCTAAAATTTTATATTTTTTGAAACTATATAAATATTATATATATATATATATATTAATTATATACCTGTAATTCAACTTTTGTATCATTTTTATTTGTATTATACTTATTGAATATATACCAATTTATAGTGTCTAAATTACACCATCAAATTCAATAAATACATTAATTTGAAATTTTACCAATAAAACATCCCATTTTTTAATTTCATTTGTTATATCAAATAATTTCACTATACATGATGTGTTTTTATAATTTTCAGTTTCAAAATAATAATGGTGATTCTCATGAGAGAATAAAATCAATGGGATTTCTTATCTATAAATATATAATTATGAATACATATTTTTCTATTGAAATTTATTTTATTAAAAAAATCATTCATCAATAGAGTGTAATAAAACATGGTTTTCATTTTTCATTGTTTTAATGCTCCAATATTAATAAGTAAAACATTATTTGTTTTATTTTTTCCTGATATCTTCCAAGAAGTGTTCCAATGTTTTAATTGAATATAAAAAGATATGAGTGGAAGAAATATAGTTTAAGGAATAATAATATGTCCCAAAACCTGTGTTGTTATATCAGTTGAGGAAACCATAAGTTATTTTTACTATTATTAAATTAGTGAGAATGATATCGATAGTTGGGTCTATAGTATAAAATTCATGATTATATATATATATCAATAAATAATTGGAATCCTTCAACACAATGTTAATAATAAGTCTTTGGGATGATTTGTCATATACACACTATAGAAAGAAATGATTCTTCTCTAAAAATGACTTTTCAAAGGAAACCAGACATAAAATAGGGAGGTACCTTATAGTTAAATGGAATATATATTAAGCATAAATAATTTTATTTTTATAGTCAAGGTAACAAAACATGGATGTCACTACATATCTCATAAAAATAATAATAAATAAATAAATTCTTCTTAAAAGGTTTTTTTGTTTATCATGGACCATTATTATGGATGAGGATACATAATCATTGAAATTATATACGGACTATGATTTGATTTATGAAAATTAGGCTATATAAACAAACCACCTAAACCACATTATTCGTCTTGTGGGAGGGAAATTCATGTGATATAGTATAATATAACATCCTAGGGATGATATGTTCTATAGATTAAAATAATATAACATTGAATCTTATGTATATTGTTTGGTTTATTTGAAAAGTACTATTTTTATGTAATTTAATAGAGTAATGAATGGAATTTCATACAAATCTATCTTAATTTCAAACCTTAAATTGGTTGAAGGAGTGATACCCTCTATAACCGTTGTGATCCAAGAATATGATCAGCTGTACTATAACTTTTTTATGACTTATGATAATTCACATTAATTTTATATATTTGAATGTTTTCCCCAAGGATCGTTTACATCAACCAAAAAATACCAATTCATTGTAGATGAACCAGCACATGTGAACATTTTGTTCAAGTGAAAAAGTGAAATTTTTCTAATGGATTTCAATGTTATGTAGTGTATATTGTATTTTAATATAATTTCATTAAATATCATCATGAATTATCTAAAACTAATCATCTTTATAAAATGGATATCAAATATCAATGTGATTTGAATCGAAGCTAACATCCATGTGAAATACTAATTTTGTCTCATAATACAATGAGTATGGGATCTCCCTTGTGGATTTAAAGTTTAGCGTGTGATAATAAAATAATGCATGATTATTTTTTTTGACATGAGTTATTTTCCATATCAACATTATCATTTTAATAAAAAAGATATTGTTTTATAAAATTGATCTATACATAAATTCTCTTCTATAAGATAATAGTATTAGGGATTTGACTGAATATTAAACTCGGAATATTTTTTTTCTTATAGAAACAATATATGATAATATTGTCCATTAGAATCATATAAATAAATATAAATCATATGTTATTATTAAACTATGGAAATATAATACTAAAAATTATCCTAATTACTCTTAATGAAATAAATTCTACCCATTTTATAAGAGTTCTATTGAATAAATTATGAACATAATCATCCAAATTATGGCTAACGGTTATGGACCCGTCACATTTTACATTGATCCAATGAATTGATATAGGTATTTCATTATATTTAATTTCTAAAATGGTTAATGAATCAAATTCTATTGATTTCGACATGAATAAAATATTATGGATAATTTAATGCAATAATGAATTATGTATAGGAAAAAATATCTCATTAATTTTATTTAGGGGAAGATAATGCCCACTAACTCATGGTCAGAACTAGAATATCCCACAAATTCTAGTATATCAATGATAGTATATCCTTATTTTATTCAGTTGAGTTAAAATATTAATTTTAAAATTATATTCTAAAAATATCATCTCTCATAAAGGATAAAATATTAAAACCGATTCCAGGTTCTCTACTAATTGGTTGGAACCTGTGAGATATTCTAGTTTTGAAGATATGTTATTATTGGATACTTATAATAAACTATGGGGTGAGCGAGTTGGGTGAATTATTATCATTTTCTGACTTATCTTTATCCTCACATATCTTCATCATATAATTGTGGATTTATTGAGATACTACACTGTGATATGAAAATCGCCATCCCCTTCTGATCTAAATCATATTTTTTTATTTATATATTCCAAAAATATCATATTTAGCATTATTTGAGCATGGTAGTGTAAAAAAGATCATCACTGAAGGAAACTATGAATTCAATACCCTAATTTAATTATAGAGGTGAATCTATTATTATTTCAGTATTTTATTGTTATCAATAATTTTGTAAATCGAAAAATCAAAATCATCCATGTTATTTTGTTGGGAAGTCACTTCCTTCTAGGGATATTAGAATCCTAAATGAATTATCATATACTAACCCAGTATACAGCTAATCATGTTTCATTATTTTATCAACGACACATCTTAAAAGATGCTAATAATATATATTAGTAAGAAATTAGTGAATTGGAATGAATTTTAAAATATAAAAATCATTTTATGATGAAGGATCTAGAATTGAACTAGAGTTAGACCCAAATGCATTATATTGACAATCTATATTTCTAATTATATTATATATATTTTATGTATTCTAAAAAATAAAATAACCAAACAAATTCAGAAATATTCCATAAAAAAAATATCAACAAAAAAGAAAATAATTTTAAACTGAAGGACAAAATGTTTTTATTGATATTGAATAATAAAAACAATAAATTAAATATGAAAATTAATAAAGAAAATAACCTCATATTTACACTCATTAATAAAAATGTTTAGTTTACATGCTTCCACCATCAAACACATTCTAAAACTCAATGTTTAACCACTATACCCCTATAATGAACCTAAAAAATAGTACAAAGAAAAAATTATTTTTAGATAACCACCTTATATTTGAGGAGTACCCATTGAAAATTATTTAATTCACTATCTTGTTTAAGAATTTAACTATGAAAATAATAATTTTAATGGACATAAAATGAATCCAATGATATCTATATTTTAATTCAATATTTTTATAAGTATAGTAAAACATTTTTTTTGAAAAACAATGATCAATTTGTTTAATATTGTAGTGTCAGTTATATAATATAAAATTTTGAAAACCTATATTAAAAAAGTCAACATTTAATATTCTTTATTTTATACCCAGAGAATCCACAAAAATAATATTATTATACTTTTAAATAATATTAAATAAATTATTTTCAAACCTTCCATGAAAAAATATTTTAGGATACTTTTAAATTAATGATATGATAATGTAAATATGATTTGAAACAAACAAACATAACATTATCTTTGATAAGAAAAAACACATAATAAAATACATCAAAAATAAAAAACAATTGAATCCTCGAGTATATGATAATGAAAATAGTAATTAAAAATCAATAATATGATTTTGATGAACGAAATATGACATTAAGTAAAAAAATAACATCAAATTTATTAAGGAAGTCATGTTTTTTATATATTGAGAGAACCACTAAGGGAACCATTGTCAATGAACAATATATTTATCATAATATGTAAGTGACCATACAAAAATATACATCCATAATAGTTCATATTCCATCTCAATAAAAAAAATTTATTTGAACAATTATAAAATCATAGTTGTAAACACATTCATATAATTCTTACATTTAGTTAGTGTTTTTAGTATAGTTCATAGTCACGGTATCGAAATACATGACTAGTGGTATGAAATCATTCTCTTATTTACACATGTACCAAAGGATATCATAGTTGACCATTGGTTGTTAGTAATATCAATCATTAATTTATTCAGTACATATCTCATTAGAATAAATATAAAACTTCTCATTTGTAAATCCTAACAAACCCTAACCTAAAAACCAAATTGATAAACCACTATTAATTTAATAAAAATGATATAAGAAACTAACAATCACCGAACTATGAAAAATACATCAAAAGGTATAATATCTGCAACAATTTATCTTTTAAACAAATAAGTCAAGTGAATTTACTCATGATGAATATTATTTTATGAAATCCCATATTATAAAATATCCTAGCGGGCCATCAAAAACATCAATGTGAAACTAAATTATACAATTCCTTATTAAAAATAAAATAAAATATCATTAATTTAATAATTCTTAATAAAAAATCATTATAATTATAATTAACACTCAACTCATTTTCTAGTAGAAATATAAATAAATTTCATCCAATATTTGTAATAAATATTTAAAATTCATGACACCATTATAAAAAAATAAACATTATCCTCATTTCAATTAATTTGTTCTGAAATATATGTTTCCTACTATTAAAATTTTATACAATCAAACCATATTTCTTATAAATTTATATCATGAAAAAATATAATATAATTAATTTTATAAAATATGTAGTATTGATTTGAAAATAAAATATATGTAATGAGAAAAATTATTTTTTATTCAAAAGGTCACTAATTGACAGAAAGAACAATTAGCCAATGCAAAATGGACATAGAAGTTATAATTAATAGGATATGTAAACATAGATTAAAAAATGAGAAATATAAGATTAATAATTTTTAAACTTATTTATGGATTAAACTAATTTTTTTAATATTTAACTTGATTATTTCTGTAGAAATATGAAATGTGATTCATGAGATCAATCTTAAGAAACTAATTCTGTGATTCTTTAATTGGAAATTTAAATCTAAATTTGTCTGAATAAAATACCTTCAATACAATTATCACCACACCTACTCCCCATAGAGTACCCCTATATGGAAGTAAATGACAAAAGGAAGATAGTGACTACCTAATTTGTACCTGTAGTAGGCCTTGAGTTGGAGACATTCACTGAGGATATAATAAGAATACATATTGTGGGAGTTTTTATCTAAGAGAACATTAATAAGGGTGAGATCAGATAGATTCACCATTCAAATAATGATATCAAATATATAAAAAATAAAACATATGTGACTACACAAAATTTCAAATAGTAATAAAAATGATTGTAAAACTAGAAGAAGCAAAAGATAGAAGTGACCTTGGAGACAAAACTGGTCCACTATAACCATGAGCATGAAATCTCATGCCTAGTACATAGACTATTTTGGATGACCAATATAATATGTTTTATATGTAGTGTGATCCTAATCGTATACCTCATATGATTATCCTTGGATCGTCACATTAGAATGATAAAGAAATCATACTAAAGAATTGTTACCAATAGTAAAACTAACTCTCCCTTGAAAATGTAGACAATATTCCTAGCCTAAACATGGCTAACTCTAACAACGTATCACATACAACAGAGCATTTAATATTTTAATGAAATATCAATGTCAAATTTCTCCTTCATCCCCCCTACTTTTCCTCTCTACCACAAATGTCACACATCCTTTGTTATCCCTCTCAAAAGATGGCTATCACAAAAAAACCTAGTAAATGCATAAAAACCTCATTAATTAAATCATCACATTATCCCACAAAACCAATCCATATATATTTGTCTTTTATATGATTATAGCCACCATGACACATATATTGTGTATCATGTGTTGTGTCTTATAAATCATGCCATCTCAGCCCATACACTAATTAAGGTCCCTAAAGTCATAAAAACATATACACACCATACCAATAATAATCCTTCTAATACTAAATCTGTAGTTAAATTGGTCTAAAATACCCACAATATATTATAGACACATTCACACATATATGTTAAAACAATCCACCATGCATACCGACACAAGTAACTACCAAGAGAAGAGAGTTGGGGGAGAGGCGGTATTCAACCATCCTACTCCTCATTGGACCTTTTGAGAAAAAAATGTATCCAGATTCCACTGGGTTTAAATAGCCATTAAAAATAGGTGTGGGGTATCATATGACATCCTGAAATATAAAAGATATAATTTATCTCACAACCACACTATCGGAATAAAAAATTCTTAAGATCACCTGTATCAATCGACTCTTGAAAACGTTCTTTCCATAGCTAGGTTGAAACCTAAAAGAATTTAAAGAGAAAAATGAAATTCATTATTTATTTATTTATATCAATTTTTTTTATTATTTAACCATCAATACCTTTCCATTATTTATAGACATAATCCAAATCATGTCTATGGTTTCTCAATATTAACAATTGTATGCTTTTTAATTCCATAAACACCAACCTAATGGGTTAAGAATTATTTATTATTTATTAGTGTCATTTGGAAATCCATGTACACAGGGAAACCAATCCTATTCTAAAACCAATATTAAACATGAATACAAGCACATAAATCTACTCAATATAATGGTAAATTAAGGAAACTAAAACAAGAATTACATTAATTAACAAGTAAATGGATTTATATAAAGAAATAATAGTTATGTATGAAAATAATGTGTAAGATAGATTCAACATATTACCTAACCTTCGATTCAATCCTTGACACAATATTCATATCCTAAAGCATCTAGTCATAATAGGTGTATAGTATTGCCACATCGTTGGGCCTCCCCTCCAAAATTCATGTCATGGTGCATCTCTCTATCATAGGCATCAACTAATGCCATGTCATCTGGGCCTCCCTAACACATATCAAATTTGTCATCCTAAGATCATATAATATAAAAAAGTGAATCTACCATCTAGATCACATTACAAAATAAGACAAAAACAAACAAGAATATCAAATATGGAAGTCAATTCCCCAAAATAAGTCACACAACATTCTCACATAATCATGCTCCCAAAACACTACCAAAAGTCTCTCCACTATTTCAATAAGACAAAAAAATCAATGAATTGAAACATTTTTTATGAAAAAATGTATTTTTTACTTGTCTAGTTATTCTATTCATTATTTTTAGGTTTTATATAATGGATTACTTGGGCCACAATATATAAGAGGATACATAATTAATTAAACCATTAATTTTCATTTTATTCTTAGAATAAATTAAATAATAGAAAATAGAATTCTAACTCATTAACATGCCTTGATTATTATCATCAACACTATTTATAATTATTCACATTCTACATCAAATTAGTTCAACCTATGTAATAACATGATGAATTAATAATGGTTTCAATATCAAATTCATTATCATCAAATTATAAAAACTACCATATTTATTAAACACACCTAATTATTATGAAACCAATTAATTATCAATTAATTCTATATTGATTTTATTTACGTCATTATAATAATTTCAATAGTCTAATATGTAACAAATAAATACATTATAGAAATATGATAATATATTTAAGACTATCTATTAGAAATAGTGGAAAACCATTATCACGATATAATGAAACAACACCAACATGTGAACACTATCAATTTAATTATTAATACTATTAAATATTAATTAGTTTAATTCCATTTACGCAAAATATATAAATCCCTACCACCTTTATGATTATTGAAAAATAAAAAAGATTACCCACAAATCCCTTGCCTGGAATAAGATCCTCATGTGATTCGATGCACAAAAACAATGGCATGCATAAATGGGATCACCACTATGTAACATCATCCACAAGTAGAAGGGTTATATCCCTCAATGGGAACCATTATGGAATTTCCATTCTTGCGTGTAGGAAACATGGATGAAATTATGTTACTGAACTTAATTTTTATGTTAACAGATATAGAACCTTCATAATTTTTAGATTAGAAAATATTTAATTCCAACAACTAAATATAACATTTAAAAAAATATGCTGGGAGATGTATCAATGACTTGAATATCTCAAAAAATTTAATGATATAATCATATATGATGAATCGGTTTGGAATTCCCATGATTTTTTACATAGAAAGAACCACATTACTATTCTCATTAAATTAGAAGAAATATACACATAGGCAATTTCACATAGTTTAAGCCCAATATAGCGAAAAGCCCAACATAAATATATTTTTCAAGTAGATGAATTTCCCAAATAACCATTTTCTAAGTCTATTGAATTCCCTATGTAGCAGAATTCCCTATGTAGATGATTTCTTATTTATTAGATTGATGTATTTTCTCAGATAGTTGATTTCTCTTAAATCCGATTTATCTATGTAGCTGATTCATGTAATCCTTTCTCTACATATCCAATTTCTCCATGTTACTAAATAACATATATGATCAATTATAAATCTAGTTATCTCCATGTAGAAAATTTTGTTGTCCTAAAATGCATTTGTAACAACTCGTGTAATTATAAAATATTTTTTCATTCTTGAATTAAATAATAAAATTCATTATAAATGTATATGAAATAAGTGGTGTTCAAAGAAATTAATAAATTCATACATGGACAATAGTAACATCATAAAATATTTTATAAATACTATTTATGTATCTTATAAGTGTAATCGTGATATAAATATATCATAGAATTATTAAATTAATGTTTAGAAAATCTTTAATTAATTGATGTCATTTTTTTGACAAATAAATATTTATTTATCATTTATTCATTAAATTAATGATATAAAATAAAATTTAATTTACTATCCTAAAATAATATTAATGACCCGATCCAAGTTAACTAGATTTGGTGCATTATTTCATAACATTGGTGTGATCACAAAATATCAAGTCTTGAAAGAACCATTAGTTTAGTAACCTTTAAAGTACTAGATATATTCATAGGGATTTAATTACATAACAAAATGAAAAACTACAACAATATTTTTTCATTTAACACAATCATATCACCTCAGACTAGCCCTACATGTTAGTAATAAAATACTTCTTCACATCGTATATAAAATAATACATAGAAAGGGGTGATCTCAAATGATCAGTAAAGATAACAATAGATTGGAACCTTTCATAAATTAGCATAAACATTTAAGGCAATGTATAAGATTAAAAAACCCTATTAATCCTGAACATCATCATAATACAGCAAAGATAAAACCCTAAAATTACATTTACTTATTCACATGGAAATTCTACTAGTTGAATAATCACATATAATATCAATGGCCACTTTAATAACGATGAAATTCATAATTCCAGACATTCATAACCACATAGTCAAGGCCTTGTGCCATGAATACAAATAAGATTTTGTCAAAGCTGTGTGCCAAGAGACAAGTTTGTCTCATGAGACCTACTAATGCATCTCGGAGCAATAACGGGCTTCATCCGTCACTTATTATGTATAATGCATTCCTCTTATGAAAAGGTTTAAACATAACATAAACATTCTTATTTAAACTGGCATACGAAATGTCAATACATTATACATTAACCATGAATGGTACAAATGTAACACATCCATAGTCAGACATTTAAAAAAACCTTCAATATAATATGGAATTTTTTTATCATAACAAATCAGCTTCAAATAAGCTTAAAATCAATAAAATGATATTGACATAGATGAAATCAAAACATTTTTTAAAGAAATATATCTTAATATTTTGAAATCATTTTAAATTCGTGTAATTATAGAGTAAAACATTTATTTTTGGAAATGTTCTTATAAGATTATATGGGATTCTTTTATTATGTTATAACGGTGGAAAATAGCTTCACCTGTAGAATATGTTAAAAAAACATTCTCACCTTAAAGTTATAGAAAAGGTCAAAATGTAACTTTTTTGGAAAACGAGATAATGATTCCTTTATAAACATCATATAAAAGTCAAACAAGGGTATAAATTACTTTGTCCCATAGTCTAATGAATATTAAGAATGTTTGAAAATATATTTTTAAGTAACATGGATGTGGATGATAAGGAGTTCCCATTAGATAATTACGTATAAACGACCTCTGATAATGAAGAGATTGTAGAATTAACCCTTACCTTGAATTTTTCTATGGTCAAGGGTAGGTTAAACTCCTGTATAATTGGAAAATAATTTTTATTAAATTATACAAGAATCTTATACATTAATATTATATCATATATTATTTTTTAACATTGCTTTGTTAATAATATATTTGTATGATCATCATTTCAGGTAATATCAGATTTGTTTTCCCTTATATTAATTCTTATTTGAGTAATATTTTTTTGGATGGGATGTATCTTATTCATATCCAAAATTTAATCAAGTCTATAAACCATATTTTTAATCATCTAATGAAAATTATCCTTGACTGGATACGATGTGGAATTAATCTTGTCGTGTTCGTGGAGATGGTAATCTATACGTATGCACTAGCAACAATATCATTATTTTGATTATAAAATAATATATAAATGGATGCTATATCATATTTATATAATCATTATCATGTTATATTAATTATTTATATCAATTACACTTCATTATAATACCCATCCAAATAATAATTTATTGAATAAATATTTCACCACGATGTGGAGACGGTATGTCATACGTGCACATGTATGGTGACGTGTCATTCAAAGGATGGATAGAATAATGAATTTGGATGTACCATATTTATAATAAAGTCACATTATATAGATGATATTGTAGTTATTATTTTATAATGTAAAAAACAATGAAATAGTAAGTGGAACAAGAAAGGAACTTGAAATAGGTCTTTAGATATTTACCTCTTCTTCAGGTTATTCCTTTAGATTTGATAAAAAGAGCTTCTTAGGATGGCTTTCTGACTAAAGGAAGGACATGAGGTTCAAGTGGGACAGTTGAGAGGGTATCGAGGAAGGGTTTTTCAGAGCCAAATGGCCTTGAAGGTGGGAATTAGAGAGAAGAGGGCGTGCCCTTTTATAATAGGGGTGAGAGGCACCTTTGGAAGAGCTAAAAATATTATTTTATAATAAAATAATTTTCGGTTTATAATGGCTCAAAAATAGATTATTTATGAGATAAGTTGGTTATGGGTAGAAAACCACTCAACCAATATGTTTTATATAGGTTTGTGTCATTATATTAACCTTATCATTTAGATTTAACTCTTTGTTTAATAGTTTGACATATTCCATTTCTCAATGTATTTTTATATTATGTTTTTATCCCACATACTATATAATTCTAAGTGATCTATAAGTGGCTCATTAATGATACAACTATAATTATATATGTCTTTGTCCAAAACATTGATTTTTAGGAATAGAATATCAATTAATAATATGATATTTGTTTTAAAAACACTTTTCTGTCAATTTTGATACTGTTTGGTATTTAGTTTTTTCTAAATTCACCACAACATTATTACTTCAAAAATAATTCATATAACAATCCCTAATATGTAATATTAACCTAAAAAATTATTTTTATTCATAAAAAGAATAAAATTAAATATATTTGTATATTTATAATATCAATTATTTTAATATTTCATTAATTAAGTAATTATTGCATCATCATTGTGTCATAACTAAATTAAATTATTTAATGTCTAAAAAATAAAAATATAATATAATTATGTAAGAAATATTTTTAAATTTCTAATGAATACTTATTGTTGAATTTAACTTATTTATAACCCTATATTAAAAATGTTTTATTTATTAAACTTTGGTTTTAAATATTTTAACTCTTCCTTCAATAAAATTATTATATGTGTCCTAATCTAAACCATGTGGCCCAAAAAGGTTCATATTTTATTCCTATGTTTGGTTTTGGTCGAACTATACTTATTTTATAGAATAAAGACAGGTGTTAGTGTAATAATAATATCATTTTTACCCTTAAATACCCAATTTACTTTTAACCATTGTAAATAAAAGTAAAAAGTTACTATTCACCACAGATTATATTCATCTAATTGAACCAAATTTTTCTAACTGATATCAACTGTGTTTCATGGATTTTTGAAATTCCACTCACAAAAGTGGTAAAATTATGATTTCTGTGAATTTTGAAATTTTCCTAGGATGTGGGTAAAAGATGGTGAAAAGTTCAATAAAATTTTTTAATATCAAAAATTTTTATCAACTAACTCCAATGAATAAAATTGAACTTATATATGTATTATGTATTTATTTTGACAAAAAATAAATTTAAATAAAAATAATAATTATTTAAATAAAAATTTGGTTTAAAACTATAACTTAGTGTTTTTCACTATACATCATAAATTGAATGTTTTCAGAAAAATACCAAAAATCACCCTAAGATAATTTTGATATTAAAAATCTAAAAATGAAGTCAATTTTGGAAGATAAAATTTATAAAATTTCAAAAATTTGTTATTACTATTCATAATGGGTAGCTTGATTGGTTGTGGTGTGTTAGAACTCGAACTTGCGTACAACACACGATAATGTATTATTCAAATAGATGGGTACTGTTTAAGATTGGGGTATTACATTCTCCCCTCCTTTAAATAATTTCATCCTCAAAATTTAAAAAGTATTAATTCGTAAAAAGACTCGGGTGGTTCTTCGTCATATGTTCCTCAGGTTCTCGTGTTGCCTCTTCCATCTTATGGTTTCTCCATAAAACATTTTACCAGATGACTCATCCAGTTTCTCAGCACTTGTTCTCTTGTATCAAGAACCATGATAGAGTTTTCTCAATAAGACAGATCGGGTTTCAGTTCTAATTCATCACAGGTGAGTACATGCATTGGGTTAGGCATGTATTTTCACAACAGTGATACATGGAACACATTGTGGATATTGGATTGACTTGGCGGCATTGAAAATATGTAATCTAAATCCCTAATTCATTCTATAATTTCGAATGGTATGATGTACGTTGGACTCCATTTTCTCTTCTTACCACAACATATAACCCCTTCCATGGAGATACCTTCAAGAAAACCCGATCCCCTAGCTAAAATTCCAAATCCTTCATCCGATTAACGACATAGCTCTTATGCCTAAATTGATATGCATTGATGTGGTTTCGGATTACCTTCACCTTTTCCATTGTTTTCTCCACAAGTTCTAGGCCTACATGTTTTCATTCACCAACATCATCCAAAAAGTTTGGTGTGCGACATCTCTTTCTGTATAACACTTTATATGGTGCCACTGAATACTTTAATGGAAACTATTGTAAGAGGAGAATTGTACTAGAGAAAAATATTGATCCAACATACCTTGAATGTCATGTGAGCATGATCACAACATGTCTTCTAAGGTTTGAATAGTCCGTTATGATTGTCCATCAGTTTGGGGGTGGTAGGTTGTGCCCAAACGAACTTTAGTTTCCAGGGCTTTCTAAAGACTTTTCCCGAATCTTAACATAAAACATGGATCACGGACAGAAACAACTGATAATGGTACTCCATGATGTCTTACTACTTCATTAATATATATTCTTGTTAAACGTTCAAGTTGTAAATCTTCTTTTATAGCAAAAAAATGTGCTGACTTGGTAAGACAATCAACAAAGAACCATATTGCATCATACCTTCTATGAGTATTTGGTAGTCCCAGGACAAATTCCATTATAATATTATACCATTTCTACTCAGGTATGAGAAGAGGTAGCATGACTCCTCCTGGTTGTTGCCTTCTAGATTTCACTTGTAGACAAACCATACACCTTAACAAAAAATCTGCAATCTCCTTCTTCATGTTGTCCCACCGAAAATGTTCCTTCCAATATCTATACATTTTGGTACTCCCATGGTGTATAGAGAAATTTGAGCTATGAGAATAATCCAACAATTATATTTTTAGATCAGTTATATTCGGAACACAAAGACTCTTCACAAATTTCAAAATTCCATCTACATACAAAAAGTCACTCAATCTCACATCATTTACATCTTTAATATTATTTTGAAACTCATCATCACTGGTCTGAGAACTCTTTATCCTTTCTAGTAAAGATGATTTGGGGACCATTTGAAAATGTATTGATATTTCACTTTTCGTGGTTATTTCCATATCCATCATTATTAGATCCATGTATATAGGATTCTTTTCAACTCTCATCTTGTTCAAAACTCCATGATATTTTCTTCTCAAATAATCTAACACTTTATTTTCCTTCCCTTGGTGGTAGTGTATAGTGAAATCATAATCCTTGAGTAGTTTAACCCATCGCTTTTGCCTCATGATGAGTTCTTTTCGTGAGAAAATATACTTCAAACTCTTGTCATCGGTATATATCTCACATTTTCTACCATAGAGATAGTGTATCCAAATATTCAGAGTAAATATTATAGCTCCTAACTCAAGTCCATGTGTAGGATAATTTTTCTCATTTTTTTTCACGATGCATATGAAATAACCCTATCATTCTGCACAAGGACACAACCATGTCCTTTATTTTAAGCATCATTATAAATAAAAACACATCATTCCTCTATGGTAGAGTCAATATAAGAGCATTCACTAATATTCTCTTCAGTTCTTCAAAACATTATTCACACTCTTTTTTCCAAGAAAATTTAACCCCTTTTCTTGTGATCTTTGTAAATGTGTTAGCCAACTGGGAACAATTCTGGATGAAATGTCAATAATAACCTGCTAAACCAATAAAACTATATAACTCAATTATTCTCATCAATGATAGCCATTCATGGAATGACTTGGACTTTGAAGGATCAACAAGATATTCCCTCTTTAGAGATAATAAGTCCAATAAGAGAAATATATTGAATACATAATTCACACATTCTAAAATTCCCATATAATTCATGTATTCTATGAGTCATCAGGATAGTGCACATGTGATTTTCATCATCTTCATAGATTTTAGAGTATGGCAAGATGTCATCAATAAATACCATGAAAAAATCATTGAGATACTCCATGATAACTCTATTCATTAGATCCATGAAGACATAGGGTGAATTATTATATCCATAGGGCATTACTATAAACTCATAATGCCCATACCTAGTTCGACAAGTTGTATTTGGAATTTCATCCTTCTTCATGCACAAACAATTGTTTCCAGACCAATGGTCAATCTATGAAAATTATTGAGCTCAATTTAGTTGGGAAAATAAATCATCAATGCGAGGTAGGGGATACTTTTTCACTATTGTTATAGCATTGATATCCCTGTATTTGATGCACATCCTCATATATCCATCATTCTTATTAACAAAAATGATTGGGGGTCCCCATGGATAAACACTAAGGTGAATAAATCCCTTATTAATCAATTCCTCTAGTTGTTTCTTTAGTTCCACTAATTCCCCAGTGCCCATTCTATAAGGGGTATTCAATATGGGCCTTGATCATGGAATTAAAACAATATAAATCTCAATTACTCATTCTAGAGGATGTCCAGATAAATCTTCTAGAAACACATAAACATATTCTTTCACAATAGGTACATCCTCTATTTTATCATTCTTTTCCTCACCCACAGTTATTTTATCGACTTCCTCTCCAATAATTGAATTTATTTGAGCTAATTTGGGTGAATCTGGATAAGAATTACCTGGTGATGATTCTTCTCTATAGATAATGTGTTCATTACCATAGTCATCATAAATAGTATCCTACTTCTTCTTACACAATGTTTTTACATCTTTGTCCGAAAGCCAATCTATACCGATGATTATTTCAAATTCAATCATGGGTATGACGATGAGATTAGCAGATAAAGAACATTTATGTGCCCAAATGGGTACTAATTCACAGAACATTGTTGCAATGATACATCCCTTAGGATTTTGGAATGATAACTCCCATGTTAAATCATGTTTGAAATATCTTATTTTCTCAGTAAACTAGGAAGATATGAAACAATCTGATGATACGAAATCAAATAAATCATTTTCTATACTTGAGGAAACCATTAAATTACCTGCCACCATGACTTTCGGAGCTTCTACCTTAGCAGTAGTGATAGAATAAGCTTGGCCTTGATCCCTTGGCCTTTTTGTAGGTAAGTTTCCCTGATGCTTAGGAAATTAATTTGCATAATTCCCCCTCTCTTCATTTTTTACATTCAACATCGACATCCTCTTTTTTTCTCCTTGCAATCACGTGCATGGTGGCATCTTTCACCACACATGTAACAGAAACCCATTCCCTTCATCAAAGTTCCAGAGTGTTTCTTCCCATATTTACCACACGATAGATATTCAGCTTTTCTCTTCTTCCCCTTATTTCCATTTCCATATTGTTGAACAAATCTCTTCTTCTAATGATTTTCTTTAAAGTCATAAGACTTGGAGAATTCTTTTTCTATCATGATAGCACATGAGACAATATATTCATACAATGAGAAGGATTTTGAGACTAATGATTGATGGATAAATGTTTTTAACCCATCAAATAAACAATCAATCATAAATTTTGGTTACATATATAATCTGATTCATGCCTCACTAACCATGTAAAGTTTGATTCATACATCACGACATTATCATCATCCTTTTGCGTCAGGCACTGAAATTGCCTTTATATATCTACTCAGTGGTCACAAGGAACTTATTTTTCATAGAAAAGATCCTTAAACTCACTACACTCCATATTTTATACTTCATCATCTTCATTTGTGTTTTTAATCAATTAACACCATTGATCAGGATCTTCAGTAAGGTCGTAAACTACAACAACTTCTTCCCTTTCACTACTCCCTAACGAGTGGAATATTTTTTCTAAGGAATTTATCCATTTCATAGCTACTAATGGAATTGTACCCCCATTTAATGTTGGTGGTTGTTGAATCATGACGTCATCTAACATTGATCCTCCACACTGTGGATTAGGGTGATCCATTGGGGAAAGGTTATTATTCATAACCTGGGTGAGTTGTCTGAGTATAGTGATTAGCTGATCAGCACCAGTTGTATCTCCAGCTCCACTATAATTATCTTGACCAGGTGGGAAATCCCTACATATAGTGAGTGCATTTATATGGTTTCCATTATTTATATTATGCCCCATTTCTAAACAATGTCATAAACTAGATTAGTTTTTTAATAGAAATACAAAATTCCAAAATTGTAAAACACTTAACATATATTGAACATTTTATGGATATAATCCATAATCATAAAAAATGTTTTATTTGATGAATTATATACTCATAAACCATTCATAATGGTTTATTATGAAAATGATAATTATCCTATGCATATCCCCCGGGAGTGTCAAAAACAAGAGTGCACCAAGGCCCATTGTCGTGCACTAGTTCCCGTTTGAGTCTAGCTCAATGGGTTGTTTTTGGGTTTTAACCCTCGGTACATCTGTTCTAGAGCCCCATCTACCTGCTCATATCTAGACAGGGATGAATTTTTTGGAAAACTCACAAAACCTATACAGTACCAAAATTCTAAGAAGTTCTTTTATACTAACCCTCATAGTCTATCTTAGGGTAATGTGTGCTAACCAGAGTCTATCTCTGTCTAAATTCCAAGGTCTGTACTAAACATCCTCTAATACAAAAGGTAATGCTTCGACCCTAGTTACCTAGAGTCGGTGCATTATTACATAACATTGTCATGATCAAAAAAGATCAAGTTACAAAAGACCGATTAGTTTAGTAGCCTTTTATGAACTAGATACATTCATAAGGCTTACATGACATAATAAAATGAAAGAATACTACCAAATTGTTCCCATATACCACACTCATATATCCTCAGACTATCCCTGTATGTTAGTTATAAAATAATTTTTCGCATCCTAGAAAAAATAAAACATATAAAGGGGTGATCTACGTATCTTAGTAAGGATAACAATATAGTGGAAACATTCATAAATAAGTATAAACATTTAAGGGAATGTATAAGAATAAAACAAAATCCTTTCAATCCTAAACATCACCATAATATATAAAATATTAAATCCAATAATTCCACATACTTACTCATATGGATATTCTACTTTTTGAATAATCACATGCAATACTAGTAGCCACTTTCATAATGATGGAATACATAATGCCAGACATTCATAACCACATAGTCAAGGCCTTGTGCCAAGACTACTAAAAAGATTTTGTCAAGGCCTTGTTCCAAGACACTAGTTTGTCTCATGAGACCGACTGATGCATCTAGGGGCTATAACATGCTCCATCCTTCACTTATTAAGTTCAATGCATTCCTCATATTAAAATTTTTAAACATGACATAAGCATTCGTATAAAAACTAGCACATGAAATGTCAATACATTATCCATAAACCATGAATGGTTTGAAAATAATGCATTCATGGTAAAAAATATCACAAAACCATCAATACATTATGGATGTTTTGTATCATAATAAATCAACATCAAATAAGCATAAAATCCTTCACAAGTTGTTGACATAGATGAAATCAAATCATTTTTATAGTGAAATATCTCTTTCTATATTGTAATCATTTAAAAGTAATGTAATCATAGAAGAAAACATTTCTATTAGGAATATTCTTATAAGATTTTAAGGAAATATTTTATGATGTTATAATGGTGGAAAATTGATGCACCTGCTGTATAAGTTAAAAAACATTATTACCTTAAAGTTATCGAAAAGGTCAAAAAATACCTTGTTTGGAAAAAAACAGAAACATTCCATTATAATAATCTTATAAAAGTCAAAAAAGTGTATAAATTAATTTAACCCATAGTCTATAAAATAGTAAGAATTTTTTGAAATAAATTTTTAAGAAACATGGATGTGGATGATAAAGAGGTCCCAATAGATTATTTTGTATAAACAACCTTGAATAAAGAACAGATTGTAGAATTAATCCTTACCATGAACTTTTAAATTTTCCAGGGTAGGTTAAACTAATGTATAATGGAGAAATAATTATTATTAAATTATAAAAGAATCATATACATTAATATGATATCATATTTGATCTTCTAACATTTCTCTGATAATAATATCTTAGTATTATTATTATTTCGGGTTTTAACAAATTCATTTTCCCTTATATTATTTTTATTTGAGTCATATTTGTTATGTATTGGATGTATATTATTAATATCCAGAATGATATGAAGTCAATAAACATTATTATTAATCATCTAATGAAAATAAGTCTTGATTGGATACTATGGGGAATGAATCTCATCGCGTTTGTAGAGATGGCAATCCTTACGTATGTACAAGCACAATATCATTATTTTGATATTAAAATAATATATAATTGGATGGTATATCATATATAAAGAATCATACTCATGTTATATTTATGATTTACATCAATTAAACGTCATTATTATACCCATCCAAGTAATAATGTATTGAATAACAATTACACCATGACGTGGAGATGGTAAGCCTTATGTACGCACGTATGGTGACATGTCATTCAAAGGATGGATAGAATAATGAATTTTAATGTAACATATTTATAATAATATCATGGTATATAAGAGATACTGGAGATAATTTTTTATAATGGAAACAATAAAGAAAAAGTAAGTGGATAAAGAAAGGAACTTGAAAGATGTGATGAATTATTTACCACTTTTTCAGGTTCTTTCATTTGATTTGATCAAAAAATCTCCATAAGTTAGCATTTTGAGTAAAAGAAGGCCTTTAAGATGAAGGTAGGACATTATATATGGTATTTGGGTAGGTTTTGTCTGATCCAAATGGCTTTGATTGTGTGAATTAGAGAGAAGCGGGAGTGCCCATTTGTAAGAGTGGTGAAAGGCACCTTAGGAAAAGCATGAAATATTATTTTATAATAAAATCGATTTCATATTATAATGGATGAAAAATGTATTATTTAAAGGATAAAGTTTGGATGGGTCTATAACCACTCAACCAATGGGTTTTAGATAGGTTTGGGTCACTATATTAACCTTATCTTTTAGATTTAACTCTTAGTTAAATAGTTTGACATTTACCATGCCTCTTTGTATTTTTATATTATATGGTAAATAAACATACTATATACTTACTATCGAACCCCAAGTCATTCATTAATGATCCACCTATCACTATATAAGTTCTTTGGACAAATCCTTATATTTTTAGGAATATAACATCAATTAATAAAATAATAAATATTTTAAAAACTCTTTTATGTCAATTTTGACACTATTTGCTGTTTTGTTTTTGCTAAATTTATATCAGCGTTTTTACATCGAAATAAATTCTTATAAAAAACCCTAATATTTCATATTATCATTAAAAGTAAGTGTAATTCATAAAACATCTCACATTACAATTATTTGGATATTTATAATATAAATTATTCTAATATTTTATTAATTAGGTAAATATTGCATCATCATTGTGTCATAAATAAATTAAATTATATAATTTCTAAAAAATATAAATAAAATACCATTATGTATAAAATAGTTTTATATTTTTAATGAATATTTATTTTTGAATTTATCTTATATATAACCCTATATTAAATATTTTTTAGTTATTACACTTTGATTTTATGTTTTTTAACTCTTCTTTAAAAAAAATAATAAGTGTCCTAATCTAATCCAATTTGACCAAAGAGGTTCATATTTTATTCATTAGGTTGTTTTTGGTCTAACTATACTTATCCAATAGAATTAGGATGTAACACCCCGAGCTTCCAAGATACGCTTCTCATTCAATAATGCAATAGCTTGCATGGTACGCAACTTCGAGTTCTAAAACACCGCGACTAATCAAAGTAGCCGTTATGAATAGTAATAACCACTTTTTAAAATTATAGAAATTTTATATTTCAATATGGGCTTCATTTTTGGATTCGGAATATTGAAATTAGCCTATGTTGATTTTTTGGTATTTTTCTGAGAACTTCTAATTTTTTATGAATAGTGAAAAATACTTCAAAACAAATTTTTTAATCAAAATAGTTTATAGTGATAAATTACACTATTTAGTGGTTTTAAAGTATAACTAGAATATATTTTTACCATTTTATCCAATGGTGGTCATTAGAATTAATTTAACATTGAAAATGGACATAAACAATTGCCAATCTTTTGATATAAATTGTTTCATAAAAACACGCTATTTGTTGTGACAGCGGGAATTAATTATAAAATTAATTAATGCAACTTATATGTTTGGAATTTTGTAAAATAGACATCATTTTTGAATTCGGAATATCAATTATAGCTCAGGGTGAAATTTTGGCATTGTTCTGAAAAACATCAATTTTTGATGAATAGTGAAACCACTAAGTGGTAGTTAAATAACTGATTTTTTGATTAAATGAAATATTACCAATTCTGTGATTTTATTTTCAAAAATCCGACATACATGGTTGTCATTAAGAAGTAAAATGTGGTTCAATGAGATTAAAATAATTTTTTGGGGAATAGTAACTTTTAAGTTCTTAATCGCGATTAGAGGTACTTAGTGTAGTTTAAGGTAAAAATAATGTTTTAATAATATGAGATGAGCTTGAAACTTGTCCTACTCCTATTGGATGTGCCACGGCCGACCAAGACAGTCCATGGGTAAACTTGGGGACCCCATGGAGCCACATTAGTTGGAAAATGACATAAATACCTTTTATTTGATTATTAAAGAAAAAAAATGACACAAACAAGAAATGTTTTACTAAAACAATTTTAACATGGGGTTATAAAAGTCATATTTTCGACTATAAATAGTAATTGGAAAGATAAAAAGATTTCCTACATCATAGTATTTTTTTTATAATTTTTAGACATTAAATAAATTAAATTATTTCTGACATCATTATGATGCAGCAATGACCTCATTATTTAACGATTTTAATAAAATGAAAAGATAATGTAAAATCCAAGGCTTACACTTGTCCAAAGACTATTGTATGGGTAGATTTCGAACCCTTATCACCTTATCCACTAATTATATAAGTGCGGGACCTTTATAATCCGAAAAGAATTGTGTAATAATGTAACATTTCAATCATTCCAAAAGTGCCCCTCCTCTCCACTTATAAAAGGCCCCCACCTCTCCCACCTTATTCACACCTTCAAGCCATTTTTCTCGGCCAACCTCTGCCCAAATACTCTCCCAAATATCCCCTCTTACTCCTAAAAGCCTCACTTTGGGCATAATTCTTCCCAAGGAAGCCTTTGCCTCAAATCAAAAAGAGTTACCCGATTTTGAGGTAATGTCTTCTCTAATGTTGTTTTGTTTTATTTTTCTTCTCCAACCCCCTAAACTCTTTTTATTCATTGATTTTGTAACAAAAACAGAATCCTCAATATACTATTATGTTGTTATAAGAAGGATTCGAGCTACACTTACACACACCTACATCTAATGGTTAAAGAACATACAGTTTCTATGGATGTCGAATTTCTGCCTCACGAAATGATGATTGTTCAACACTCATATAACACCTTCAATGGTGGCCATTAAGATGTTACTATTTTTATATATGATATATAATATGTTTATGTTTTACTTATGCTTCTTTATTTCGAATTTATGGCATAATTTATGATATCCATTATGGGTAAAACGCGATAATTTCATTTTAGGAAGTGCGGACTACCGCCCCCTCAAAGTGATTTGAATCGTTAATGCCATATGTGGGATGTATAAAGGATGGAGTAAATGGTATTATATACTATATTATACTGGAATTATATTATACATTTATATCATTATGATTTTGTTCCATTAAATATTAAATTGAAATGAAAGTAGCGTTCATGCGTACGTACGGCTTACCGTCTCCATGAACTGTGCATTTCATTTCTTACCTCTAAATGTTACGTAATATTATAAATGGATGTATATACTGAATATATATGTTATACATGATAACTAAATCATGAATATAATTCTGGATATAATGGATATTTCACCACATGAAGAACTTTTAATTATAATAAGTTTATTGTTGACTCAAGTACCAAAGATCGACAAAACGACCATTATTAACTTAAATAATTACATAATGTTCATAACATTGTAATAAGTGATATAAAAAGGATAATGAAATTAAAAATGGTTCTTAATAAGGTATATATTAACTCTAGTTTATTATTCAGGAGGTTAAATAACGGTTGAGTCAGGTCAGACACGAGGTAAGGGAACTTCTTAACCCAACTTCCATTCTTTGGGTTAATCTCATAGTTTCAAATTATGTCATGATATTATTATGTCCTATCTTATATTTGTACTTTCTTTATGTGTACTTATAGTGAATACACATAATAGATCTATTATATTTTAAAAAAAATGATCTTTTTAAGGACTTCATCTCAATCTCCTTTCATTGAGGCATATTTGGTTTTATACATAATTTCTTTTATACGGTGTATAAACCCCTTTGACTTTTACGTTTATTCAAAAGGAATCTTTTTTATACGAAGCATTTACTAAATGAAAAAAGGTAATGCTTTTGTCGTACGTATGCGGCGACAACGAATTCTCCGCCGCCGTGACCACTATTTGAGTTTAAGCTTCCTCTACAAGACATACCTTTTTTTAAAAGAAAAATAAATACCATTTTTTACTTTTCTTTTATTTTGGTATTGAAAATGGTTTTTAAAGTATTTTTATTATATCAATGTGTTGTATTTATATCTTGTGATTGAAATGTGGAAATGTTATGTTTCCTTTATGCATACTTTATGTGATATGGTTATGTTATGGTTTATGATATGTTTAAACCTATTCATATGAGGAATGCATTGGACTTATTAAGTGACGGGTGGAGCCCGCTATAGCTCCTCGATGCATCGGTAGGTCTCATGAGACAACTAGACGTGGAATTGGCCGAGGCCCTTTCCCAATTTGATTTATGGTTTTGGCCGATGCCTTAATCATTTTAGAGGTCTTGGCTGAGGCCTTGACAAAATGTTTCAGAATGTCTGGTATTATGCATTCCATCATTATGAAAGTGGTTATTGATATTGCATGTGATTATTCGACCAGTAGAATATCCATGTGAATAAGTAAATGGCATTATCTCATTTTACTTTTTCCATATTATGTTTAAGTTCATGTTTAAAAGGATTTTGTTTTAGTTATACATAGCCTTAAATGTTAATGTTTATTTATGAAAGCTTCCGCATTATTGTTATCCTTACTGAGCATCTGAGCTCACCCCTTTCAATGTTTTAATATTTTCCAGGATGTGAAGAAGTATTTTATGAATGACCTGTAGGGATAGACAGAAGAGGATATGAGTGTGTACTATGGAGACTTTGTTATTTTAGTTTTTCACTTTATGATGTAATGTAACATTTACGAATGTATCTAGTGTTTACATGGCTACTAAACTAATCGGTCTTTCGAGACTTGATCTTTTGTGATCATGCCAATGTGACGAAGTAGTGCACCGACTCCGGGTAGCTGGGGTCGTGGCGTTACAGTTGGTATGAGAGGCAGTTTAGTACTAACCTTGGAAGCTAGATTTAGATAAACTCTGATTAGAGAACATAGCCCGAAGATAGACTTTGAGGATTAGTATAGAAGAACTTTCTTGAATTTTCGTATTGTAGAGATGTTGTGAGTTTTCCAAGAAATACATCCCTGTCTGGATACGAGCAGGTAGAGGCGGCTCTGGCACAAATGTACCTAGGGGTAAAACCCGAAAACACCGCTTTGAGCTAGACTCAAACGGGAACTGGTGCACGACAACAGGACTTTCTGTACTCTTGGTTATGACACTCCCGGGGGATATGCTTAGGATAATTACCATTTTCTTTACAAACCACTATGAATGGTTATGAGTATATACTTCCTCAAATAAAACCTTTTTATGATTATGGATTATATCCATAAATAGTTCAATTTATGTTAAGTATTTTACAAGTATGGAATTATGTATTTTGAATCATAAACTAATCTAGTTTATGCCGTTGTGTCAAAATGGCGCCTAGTGGAAGGAATGGAAACCGTATCAATGCATGCACTCCGTGTAGGGATTTCCCTCCTGCTCAAAATAATTATTGTGGATCTAGAGATACAACTGGTGCTGATCAACTTATTACCATACTGGGACAACTCACTCAGGTTATGAATAATAACCTTACTCGTATGGAGAATCCTGATCCACAACGTGGAGGATCAATGTTAGACCGCTTCATGAGGAAACAACCACCAACATTTAATGGGGGTACAAATCCGTTAGTAGCTGAGAAATAGAAAAACACCTTAGAGAAAATATTACATGCCATGGGGAGTAGCGAAAGGGAGAAGGTTGTCATGGCAGTTTACCGTCTCACTGGAGATGTCGATCAGTGGTGGTCGCTGATTCAAAACACAATGAAAGATGATGACGTATCGAATATGGAATGGAGGGAGTTCAAAGAGCTTTTCTTAGAAAAATACTTTCCTCGTGACCATAGAGCAGATATGGAAATGCAATTTCTGAGTCTGAGGAAGAAGGAGGATGAGAATGTCACAAAGTATGAGGCTAACATTACAAGGTTAGCGAGGCATGCTTCCGATCATATACGTAACCCAAGGAGTAAGATTGATCGTTTCTTTGATGGGTTAAAACCATTTCTCCGTCGAGCTTTGGTATCACAATACTTCTCATCATACGAAGATATTGTCTCATGTGCTATCAAGACAGAAAGGAATTCTCTAAGTCTTATGACAACAAAGTAAAGCAAGAGAAGAAAAGAACGGTGGAACAAGAGACAGATAATGGGAAAAAGGGAAAGAAGGATTTTCCATTATGTTATAATTGTGGGAAGAATCACCCTGGTACTTGCCTAAAAGGAATGGGAGTTTGTTATAAATGCGGAGAAAAGGGTCACCAGGATCGTGATTGCAAGGGAAAGAAAGGGTCTATCAAAGTTGAATGCTACAATTGTAGAGGAATGGGGCATTATGCAAATGAATGTCCTAAGCGTCAAGGAAACATACCTCAGAAAAGGCCAAGGGATCAAGGCCAATCTTATACTGTGACTACATTTGAAGCAGAATAATTAATGTATTGGTGCTTTTGGACTCAAGGATTATATTCTAGTTATATGAATAATGTGATATATATAAAGATTGTACTGCAGTACATTTTGATTTCAGTAAGGTTTTAATATGATTAAGGTAATCATATTTTTAGTATGTGACAATAAGAGAAACTTTTCTTTGTTTGGGGAATCTGATGTTACAATTGATTTTGGAGTTTAGAGACCTTTTAGAGAAAGTCTGGATGGAGGTATTTTGGATAACTATTACGGTTGGAGTGGATTAAGTTGATCTTTGGATAGTATTGTTTATGGTTAAAATATTTATGAAGATTATTTTTGGAATATTAAGATACTATAGTTTTAGGAAAAGGACAACCTGTAGGGTGGGGAATAACTCGTCGCGTCGGACAAAGCTGCGGGAATCGAACCCACAATCATAGTGTGACAAGCCTTTATTTCCTACCACTAGCCTACAGGAATTCCCTGGTTTTTACAAAATAATTTTACTAATCTAAATGGTATGTGTTAACATTTGGAACCTTATACAATTATGATAAGTATAATATTTTTGAGTTCTATTATCTTTATGAGTGAAAGATGAGTTGAAGGTTGAAACTCTAATTGTCGAGCATAAATATATATATACCTATCTATTATTCAATGAATAAATTAATTCTTAAACTTTAGTAAAGGGATATTAAAACAAAAAAATGTGTTATCCTAATACCTTATGTCTTGTTGAACTGATGATATTTTAAATCAACATAGATTGAAGGCTTTGAGGCCCTCAATTTGACAGTTGATTGTGATTGATGACCTCAATCACTCCCCACAAATATTTACGTTTTTCCTCCAATTATATGTCTCTAATTGCCACCAATGTTCTCCTTATCGACATCATAATTTGGTGGTGACTTTCTTATTTCCATTTCCTTCTTATTAAGGCTAAATTTTATTAATCTTATTTCCGATGTGGGTTTTCCACAATGGTATTTTCTCTTTTCAACCTTTTATTTTAATATAAAAAATTTCAAATTGAGAGGACACAATTTATTGAAGGAGGGGAGAATGTAACACCCCGAGCTTTCATGATACACTTCTCATTCAATAATGCAATAGCTTGCATGGTACGCAACTTCGAGTTCTAAAACACCGCGACTAATCAAAGTAGCTATTATGAATAGTAATAACCACTTTTTAAAATTATAGAAATTTTATATTTCAAGATGGACTTCATTTTTGGATTCGGAATATTGAAATTAGCCTATGTTGAATTTTTGGTATTTTTATGAGAACTTCTAATTTTTATGAATAGTGAAAAAATAATTAAAAACATCTTTTTTAATAAAAATAATTTATAGTGATAAATTACAATATTTAGTGGTTTTAATGTATAATTAGAATATATTTTTACCATTTTATCCAATGGTGGTCATTAGAATTAATTTAACATTCAAAATGGACCTAAACAATTGCCAATCTTTTAATATAAATTGTTTCTTAAAAACACGCTATTTGTTGTGACAGCGGGAATTAATTATAAAATTAATTAATGCAACTTATATGTTTGGAATTTTGTAAAATAGACATCATTTTTGAATTCGGAATATCAATTATAGCTTAGGGTGAAATTTTGGCATTGTTCTGAAAAACTTCAATTTTTGATGAATAGTGAAACCACTAAGTGGTAGTTAAATAACTGATTTTTTGAATAAATGAAATATTATCAATTCTGTGATTTGATTTTCAAAAATCCGACATACATGGTTGTCATTAAGAAGTAAAATGTGGTTCAATGAGATTAAAATAATTTTTTGGTGAATAGTAACTTTTAAGTTCTTAATCGCGATTAGAGGTAATTAGTGTAGTTTAAGGTAAAAATAATGTTTTAATAATATGAGATGAGCTTGACACTTGTCCTACTCCTATTGGATGTTCCATGGCCGACCAAGACAATCCATGGGTCAACTTGGGGACCCCATGGAGCCACTTTATTTGGAAAATGACATAAATACCTTTTATTTAATGATTAAAGTAAAAAAATGACACAAACATAAAATGTTTTACTAAAACAATTTTTACATGGGGTTATACAAGTCATATTTTTGACTATAAATATTCATTGTAAAGATAAAAAGATTTCCTACATCATATTATTTTTTTATAATTATTAGACATTAAATATATTAAATTATTTATGACATCATTATGATGCAGCGATGACCTCATTATTTAACGATTTTAATAAAATGAAAATATAATGTAAAATCCAAGGATTACACTTGTCAAAAGACTATTGGATGGGTATATTTCGAACCCTTATCACCTTAGCCACGAATTATATATGTTTGGGACCTTTATAATCCAAAAAGAATTGTGTAATAATGTAACATTTCAATCTTTCCAAAAGTGCCCCTCCTCTCCACTTATAAAAGGCCCCCACCTCTCCCACCATATTCACACCATCAAGCCATTTGGATCCGCCAACCTCTTCCCAAATAGTCTCCCAACTTCCCCCTCTTACTCCTAGAAGCCTCACTTTGGGCATAACTCTTCCCATGGAAGCCTTTGGCTCAAATCAAAAAGAGTTACCCGATTTTGAGGTAATGTATTCTCTAATGTTGTTTTGTTTTATTTTTCTTCTCCAACCCCCTAAACTCTTTTTATTCATTTCTTTTGTAAAAACACCATTATCCTCAATATACTAGGATTTTGTTATAAGAAGTATTCTAGCTACACTTACACACACCTACATCTAATGGTTAAAGAACATACAGTTTCTCTGGATGGCGAATTTCTGCCTCACGAAACGATGATTGTTCAACACTCATATAACACCTTCAAAGGTGGCCATTAAGATGTCACTATTTTTATATATGATATATAATATGTTTATGTTTTACTTATGCTTCTGTATTTCTCATTTATGTCATACTTTATGATTTCCATTATGGGTAAAACGCGATAATTTCATTTTAGGAAGTGCGGACTACCGCCCCCTCAAAGTGATTTGAATCGTTAATGCCATATGTGGGATGTATAAAGGATGGAGTAAATGGTATTATATACTATATTATACTGGAATTATATTATACATTTATATCATTATGATTTTGTTCCATTAAATATGAAATTGAAATGAAAGTAGCGTTCATGCGTACGTACGGCTTACCGTCTCCATGAACGGTGCATTTCATTTCTTACCTCTAAATGTTACGTAATATTATAAATGCATGTATATACTGAATATATATGTTATATATGATAACTACATCATGAATATAATTATGGATATAATGGATATTTCACCACATGAACAACGTGTAATTATAAGAAGTTTATTGTTGACTCAAGTACCAAAGATCGACAAAACGACCGTTATTAACTTAAATAATTAAATAATGTTCATAACATTGTAATAAGTGATATAAAAAGTATAATTAAATTAAAAATGATTCTTAATAAGGTATATATTAACTCTAGTTTATTATTCAGGAGGTTAAAGAATGGTTGAGTCAAGTCAGGCACGAGGTAAGGGAACTTCTTAACCCAACTTCCATTCATTGGGTTAATCTCATACTTTCAAATTATGTCATGATATTATTATTTCCTATCTTGTATTTGTACTTTATTTATGTGTACTTATAGTTAATACACATAATAGATCTATTATATTTTAAAAAAATGATCTTTTTAAGGACTTCGTCTCAATCTCCTTTCATTGAGGCATATTTGGTTTTATACATAATTTCTTTTATACGGTGTATAAACCCCTTTGACTTTTACGTTTATTCAAAAGGAATCTTTTTTATACGAAGCGTTTAATAAATGAAAAAAGGGAATTCTTTTGTCGTTCTTATGCGGCGACAATGACTTCTCTGCTGCCGTGACCACTATTTGAGTTTCAGCTTCCTCTACAAGCCATAACTTTTTTTAAAAGAAAAATAAATACCATGTTTTACTTTTCTTTTATTTTGGTATTGAAAATGGTTTTGAAAGTATTTTTATTATATCAATGTGTTGTATTTATATCTTGTGATTGAAATGTGGAAATGTTATGTTTCCTTTATGCATACTTTATGTGATATGGTTATGTTATGGTTTATGATATGATTAAACCTATTCATATGAGGAATGCATTGGACTTAATAAGTGACGGGTGGATCCCGCTATAGCTCCTCCATGCATCGGTAGGTCTCATGAGACAACTAGAAGTGGAATTGGCTTAGGCCCTTTCCCAATTTGATTTATGGTTTTGGCCGAGGCCTTAATCATTTTAGATGTCTTGGCCGAGGCCTTGACAAAATGTTTCATAATGTATGGCATTATGCATTCCATCATTATGAAAGTGGTTATTGATATTGCATGTGATTATTCGACCAGTAGAATATCCATGTGAATAAGTAAATGGCATTATCTCATTTTACTTTTGCCATATTATGTTTAAGTTCATGTTTAAAAGGCTTTTGTTTTAGTTATACATTGCCTTAAATGTTAATGTTTATTTATGAAAGCTTCGGCATTATTTTTATCCTTACTGAGCATCTGAGCTCACCCCTTTCAATGTTTTAATATTTTCCAGGATGTGAAGAAGTATTTTATGAATGACCGGCAGGGATAGACAGAAGAAGATATGAGTGTGGACTATGGAGACTTTGTTATTGTAGTTTTTCACTTTATGATGTAATGTAACGTTTACGAATGTATCTAGTGTTTCCAAGGCTACTAAACTAATCGGTCTTTCGAGACTTGATCTTTTGTGATCATGCCAATGTTACGAAGTAGTGCACTGACTCCGGGTAGCTGGGGTCGGGGCGTTACATAGGACATGTGTTACGATAATAATAATATCATTTAACCCATAAATACCCTATTTTCTTTTAAGCATGGTAAAAAAGTAAAAAGTTACTATTCACCAAAAATTATTTTCAACTTATTGAACCATATTTTCTTACTGATATATACCGTGTCTCTTAGATTTTTAAATTCCACTCACAGAAGTGGTAAAATTATGTTTTATGTGAATATGAATATTCACCTAGGAGGTGGGTAAAAGACGTTGAAAAGTTCAATAAAATTTTTATATATCTAAAATTATTATAAATTGACTCCAATTATTTAAATTGAACATATATATTATTATGTATATATTTTGACCTAATATAAATTTAAATAAAATAAATAATTATTCAAATAAAAATTTTGTTTTTAACTATAACTTAGTGTTTTTCACTATTCATAAAAAATTGAATGTTTTCGGAATAATACCAAAATTTTAACCTAAGTTAATTTCAATATTCTGAATCCCAAAATGAAGTCCATTTTAGAAGATAAAATTTTTAAATATTCAAAATATTTGTATTAATATTCATAACAGCAAGTTTGATTGGTTGTGGTGTGTTGGAACTGGATGTTGCATACAACACACGCTATTGCATTATTCAAAGAGAAGCGTACCATGGATGCTTGGGGTGTTATACTAGTTACATCATATTGTATTGTATTATTATTATAAGACAATTTTATAAGACGTTAATTAATTTTTCAAAGTGTTATAAAATCGGATATAATTTTAAAATTTGTTTTGTTAAATAAATTATGATTTTAATAACTAATTCAATATATAATATATAGATAATTATTTTCATAAAATGGAGTTAATTTTTAATTATAAAAACAAAAAAATGGTTAGAATAAGTTTTTCGTATTTTTCTAAGACAGTTAAAATTTTGGGGAATAGTAAAATACTATCATTTATTCACCAAGGTCACTTAACACTATTACCCTACCATCCCATGCAATCCACACTATGCCTAACTCTAGACTCCACCCTATCTCTCAACCTCTCCACTGATACAATTCTATCACGACCCACCTTCACCAAGATGAGGGAAATGATAACAGATTTCCAGAACCTTCCTTGTTCAAGTTGAAGGAGAGATAATGACCCCTGAGATCCGCCTTTAATATGTTCCAGAGTGGCAACTAGAACCAAGGGTATAATATCACACACTAAATGGAAGGCATTAGCCTTTTTCTTTTAATAGGATCGGGAGATAAGATAGTAATTCCCACAAAAACAAGACTGAAAGTAAAAATAAAGTAAAGACAAGAACCATTTCCAATGCTTGTTACACAAGTAAAAAACCACAGTGTATAAGGAGACTACAAGGAAAAGTACCAAAAGAAAGAACAATAGCAACTGCGATAATATTTCACAAGGTCTAAGCTAGTACGATCAAACACAATCCCTGATGTCCTCCTAGAATCCTAAAAGCAGTTTTATATATGTAGGGTGAGCATAAAGGTATACTCAATTGGGAAAAACCAAAGAATCTCTTGCACAAGTGGGGAGACATACTAAAGTCCCATGAGAAGAAAACAACAAACACTATCAAGGAGTTCAACCATCCCACTCACCGGCCACACTCACCAAATACCGCAAGCAAGTAATATATAAATAAAGCACATCGATGTTCGGGTACCTCGCGCCCCTTTCCCACAGGTTATTGAAGACATCCTATGTGTCGAACTAATCCTGCCATTCTTACAGCAGTCCCCATACCACACCCCACCCGCACACACCTGGGCCATACCCTCACGCAGTCCCACTACCAAACCCCACCAACAAACACCTGGGCCACAACTGTCTCACGTAACCATGCCTACAAACACCTAGGATAGAACAACCACTGCCACACCTGAAGACACCTGGTCCTCATCCCAAATACACATGGGAAAACACATGCCGGCACACACACAGGCCAGCCACCACACCACCCTTCTCGAAGATTCTTGGGCTAATAATAGACTGCAGTCCATCACAGCCTACCCAAATATAGTTGGGCTACCAGGTAAATGGAGTAGAAAGGAGATAATAACTAGCCACTAATAGAAGTGTTGGGAAAAACACCCTCCCCCAAGAAATGTGGGTGTTTGGAACCAAGTGCTCAACTTGGGTGGGGCACAATCAAGAAACACAAAATTACAACTATATGTATAGATAACAACCACTCAACCAAATCTAGGTTTTTCTTCAGCCATCCTAAAGAAAACAATCAGTACCCATGACCAACTCACAACTCACACCAATCCAAAACCTATTTGTCCCATTATTCTTCCCATGTTAAGTAATAATGTTTAAATATGTTTCTACACTAACATAGAAAACTATCAAGCATAAGCACAAGTCCAGGAAAAAGTACAGTCAAACATCAACTTAAACATTCACACCTAGTTCTCTTGTAAAGTCACAACAACAAAGGGATAAGTTGGATCACTCAATGTACTGGATCCAAAGGAAAACCCATGATACTACCCTATTTTCCCAAAATCTAGGAGACAATAGTTCCTCAAAAACAGAGTATTCCACCCAATTCATGATATAATCGAGGTAACCACCCGGACTTAAATTCACAACCACTTGAAGTATAACAACAAAGGATCCCATCCCCACCCACATATCCCATCAATTGGCCCATGAAAGGAAAAACAACCCATCCACCACCACCAACACAAAAAGGCCCATGCCAGTTTTTCAGATTTAATAGATTTAACACACTCCATGATTTCAACTTCACTATGCTTTAACCAGGGTTATCATAGAAAGGATTGATCCTGGTGCTTTCAATTTATTTAGCCGGATGTACGTAATTAACCAAATTCCATTACACAGAATGGGTTCACAACCATAATAAAATCCATTTAAAATTCACCAGAGGTAAGGGTTCGTTAGTGAATAGGGAAATACAACCAAAAACCATGATTTTCAGTTGAAGTAAGCCCGCACAATTCAAAAATCATTAATCATGGAAGATCATAATACAAAGTAGCATCATCGCTCACACCCCTCCCACTTTATTATTTATAGAATCTCTTCTTTATATTTATTTAGGTTTGGTTCATCCAATTCTACAGAATCAAAAGCATGCCCACCCCTCAAGATAAACAAAAGGGATAGACGAAGGAGGAATTCCCTACATGATTGATTGATGATCAGAGTTTATCGTCATGATCCAGGAACAGAAGGTGCGCGATTTTCAGGGGTGGGGCCTCAGGAACTCAAGGAAGAGTAGTCGAATTGATGGGAGGGTGATCGAGAAAATTAAACCTATGGAGAACCCTTTAGTTTATAAGGGTTGAGGACGGTTGAGATAAGAATGCAAAACTGCGTAAGGAGTGGGGTCATGGGTTGACAATGCAGCCCTACACGTCATTAAAGGGGTCCCCACCTTTGGGGGTGGTTTAAACTGACACACACACTAGAGTTCCTCATTAAGCATTTAATTATACACCATTTATGGGCATTGTGGGGCATTAGAAAAAGCATAAAGGGGTAAAAAAGGGTTTAAACCCCAATTTGCTAAAAATGGAGGCGCTATTGGAAAACCTGTGGGGGTATGCAAGATATACCGATAGCTCTCTACTACCGGTGGCTGACAATGACCGGTATCCGAGCTACTGGTGGACTGCACCCACCAGTAGACCGAGCTATTGGTAGGCTGAGCAATCGGTGGGCTACAGCCACCAGTAGACCGAGCTACCAGTAGTCTGAGCTACCATTTGAGGTCAAAACATCTCTGAGAAGCCTCAATAACATTCCCAGACTAACCAGAACACCCATCATTAGATTTTTACAAAGTAATGGACCCCCAAAACCCGATCCATTACAAGGTCCATCATCTTGATCATCTTGATTTTCCTCTACTCCCTATTTTCATATCTTAATATCCTCAAATTTAGTAGAAAAGAATCAGCTTCACTATTTCCCGAAAGGTAAATGGTTCAGATCATGATGAGAATGATTTTTTTTCTATTTCCAATTAGGGCTCATAGAATTTGTGTATCATTGGGAGTTAAGCAATCTTATATGGGATAAATTATCCAATATAAGACGTTAAATAATATTATCATGTGAAAAGTAATTACTATGTGAAATATAAGTAATCATTTATAATCTATATTTCATCTATATAAAAACCTCATTCTTAAATTCTCAATGTTATGAAAGGGACTTAAAAATATATTCCTTGAGTTCCAGAGAAAAGTGACCAGTGTACATGATTGATGATCTAATTAGGTTGACTAGGATATATTTAATGAAATCATAAGATACATATAAGTGATTTTTTGTTCTTCTAGATGGTTACTCATATTCTTTGGGACTATCAATCGAGGAATAATTTTCACTTAACTCATTTCCTTGTTTATAATTAATGGATGTCTTTGACCATTGATAGTCAAGATGGTTTTCCTTTCATATATACAAATGTTATCGATATATAAATCTATATTATAATTTGGTCAATAATTTGATAAAATAAGAGATAAAAATTAATGATTCAAGATCTTGCATATAATTACATTGAGATTATTTTAGTTAATTTCATTTAATACCATATTCAAATAGGATCTTATCTAGAATGCCACATTAACATTGGATTCAATCATAAAATATCCTTCCTTAAACTTTCTATCATCTTCCATGATTTTTGATGGGGAATTAATTTATTATATGGAACATAAATTGTTAAAAGTGTAATTAAAGTTGATGAAACATCCATATGAATATTTTGTCTCCACATTATGTTAATATTATTTTTTATAGTGTGACACCCATCCAGAAAATGATGGGGGACTAAAATCCATGTGGGTCTGAACCAACTTTTGTTACCTTGGGATATATTATTACAATGATTTCCATTATCAATTTTTTTTTTTTCAATTTTAATGGAATTCGATACTAAATATTTCGTTTTTGTATTACATGGGGAATTGGGCTTATAGTTGGTTAATTTTTTCAGACCCTGAATATGGAATATGTAATATTCACTAATGTTATCATAATCTAGTTATTAAAGTTTTCTTTTCTATGAATGGGACTCCCTCCCACAACCTATCTCCGATTTATAGGGAATTGTATAAATGATTCATTGACCCATAGGGTTTCAAAACATTAAATGATGAGATTATATTAATTTAATGAGGAATTCATTAATCTAAAAGTAATACTAGATGGTGTCCCATAGTATATGATGACATTATAAGTAATCATGTATATAATTAATACCAAAATCATTATAACATAGATTAGGGTATTTTATTTTTGATTATATTTTAACGTATTTATACAGTCTTACCTATGATGGGCATTTTGTGGGAATGATATCCTAGTATTACAAGACTACTATAACCAATTCATGAATTCTATTTTAGATTGATTGAAAATATTGTGTTCAAAAATATAAATTTAATTATATGAATATATTAAATAATTACATCATTATTATAAATTTAAAATAAAAAGGGAAAAGTCTGTTGGAATAAGTGATTCACATATACAAGTTTTTTTATAAATGTATTTTGGTGATATAGTATTGTGGTGTAACACCACAAACACGTTAAACCCTTTCCTCATTATTGAAGGGATGATCTATAATAATTCCTTCAATCAGCTATAACCACTCCAATATTAATTATAATGAAATTAAATAGTATCCTGACTTTATTATGATAATATTATAAGAATATTTTCATGATTTATTTTCCCTTGATATTATTAACATAAATCCAATGATCAATGAATGGGTTAATGATATGTATTCTCATGGTATAAAGAATTTGTTATTATTATCATCTCTATATATTAAATATGTTTTTTTACTAATTATACTATCTATACTATTAATACATCTTTATATACATTGTTTTTTTTTCAGGATATTAGAGAATGGGTAGTGACATCTTACTTTTTATGTTATACTCATTGAAATTATGAGACTAGTTTGGATGTGTATAAATTCTCTAGTTCATGTTATTAGCCAAGGTAAAAAAACATCAATAGGGGATTTGGATTAATATATAGATTTCAAGACAATTTTGTAATATTTTGGAATAATTGATAGGCCTTCATGGTAGGATTAATAAGTAATTACATGGAGGTTTTAATATTGTTTATCTACTTAATGCATTTTTTATCAGGATATTTTTCATTGTTTGGATGAATTATTTTGTGAAATTACTATTTTTAAATTTGAATCCCCATTTTTTCAATGGGTTATACTTTTGGAAAATGATTTATTATTTTTATATGCTTATAAATATATTTACCCAATTAATTTCAAAATAGATTGATGTTGTGTGGAATTTTTTCAGATTTGGTTTCATGGTCCAACTCAAATATCAAATGAATGGAATGATATTTGTTATTATCTATAAAAAAGATAAATACCTCCTATATAGTTTTTTTAATCCATCATATTTATATCAATGTATTTGAATTAGAAGTTTCATAAATATTTTTTTAGTGACTTGTACCAACATTTTTTGGGCTATCAAGACATTTTTGTTAAAAATTATTTTGGACCCCACATATAGAGTTATCAGTAAAGGGACATGAATTTTTCCAACAGATTGTATTTTATAAAATGTATATATTACCCATAAATATGCAAGGTCTATATAATTGTAGTGGATGATCATGTCACCAGTGGTAGTTAATATTCAGTCCGTCTATTTTTTTCTTAGATAATAATTCGTTTTCATTTAGTATAATGATTTATACTAGTCAGACATTTGTAGTAACGTGTTGGATATCACAATATATGTTGTTTTTTATTATATATATATTTATTAATATTAATTTTTAAATAAATTTAAATTCTATATTAAATGAAACATAAAATATTTCCTCATATATTGATTTCTAATGTGTGAGTTAATATAGGTTATATATTTATTCATTAGATTGATAGTTCTGTTATTTGATAACTTTATATATAAACATCTATTTTAATCCATAAAATTTTTTTAATTACTTTTATATATTTTCTTATAATAATAGGAAATAATATTAAAAGAAATTATAAATTGATTCTTAATGGAAAGTGATTTTAATATTAATGTGATAAAAAGAGGGATATGTTACACTATTCCTACATAATATAGTAAATTATTTTTTTTCTTTTTCTTTTTGTAAAGAATGAATATATTTTATTCTCTATATTATTTTATAGGTTGAGACCTATAAGACCCTCTTTAAAATAATAGGATGGACTGGATGGGATTGTGTCAGCTTTTTTAAACCCAATTCAGCAAGTATTATTCATGGGTCTTGTTCATTTATTTGATAAATATAGATATAATTAATAATGAATAAATAAAATTACAATAAATTTAATGATTCATATTTTAGTTCACTATAATCCATTTTGTATTTGAGATATTTCCCTATTATATTTAAATAAATTTATTATTTATCTATTCCACATCTTATAATTTGTTGAAACTCTTGAGAAAAACCAAGTCCATCTGTCCAACATCATACTAGGAGGGGATGTTTATTTATTGTATATTGTGACACTAAAAGTTTATTAAGAAGAATTAATCTAATAGGAATTTATTTATGTGATTTTGATTATATAATAATCCTATATAACCATTCAAATGTTCAGGTAATGTTTTTTGTGAGATTTTATCTAAGATCAATTTCATTTCCAGTGTTCCCCACCCCCATTATTAACAAAGTATTATTTGATCCATGTATGTGTGGGTATGAGGCGACCATGTGACACTCCATTGATATTGGATTAGAATAGTATCTAAAAACATGGGCTACCCACATCATCCTATCCTTATTCTCTGATATGATAAATAGTCACATTTATATCTGATATAGCTTCCTTGGGAGGTTTGAGTTTATATATATTAACTCATTTCTAATCAACATAGGATAATTCATCATGAAACTAGAAATGATAAAAGATGTGATTATTTAGAATTTATAATTCCAAGATAGAAACGAATTGTTTCAATGAAAATTAATTTAGGAAGGCCATACCAGTACAACTGTTTTAATCAAATATTATAAAATCCAATCAAGAAAAATCGGAACATCCATAGTATTATCTTAGGTTATAATTTAATATAAATTTTATTAATCTCTTAGTGTTGGATATTAAATATTTTAAATTCATAAATTGAATAGACTAGTTAATAATATTTAGAGCCTCTGTTAATTAATATATGGGAACATTTTTATTATATTCTATATGTCATGTTAAATATATATTTCGAGGAGTTAAAATATAAAACCACTCAAATAAAAACTAACTAAAAATTAAATATATTCATTAAAAATATAGATATCATGTTTAAATCATATATTATTGGAATAAAAGGAGTTTCAAATTTTTAATCATGATATTTATCCTAATCCATTGATTTTACTTAAATAATTTTTATACTATTCTCTAGAATTTAATGTGAAATTATCTTTTAATATATTACCAAGAAAATAATTAAAAATGATTATTGAATAACCTTTTTCTCTAAATTAGATATAATGAATAAAAATTTATTTGGGTGAGTTTTATAGGAAATTCATCACTTGAACAATTACATCATCATCTGGTTCCCTAGTTCTCTTCACCAAAATAATGATAAGAGTTTGTGCCTCTTTGTAATCTATTTGAAATTTAATCATTTTAGTATCCTAAATCTTTACCCCTTATAATGATTGAAAATCACGTTATCTTATTAAATTGAGAAAGGTGGTTATCTATGATCTATCTATACACATGATATCAAAAACATTGAATGAAGATTAGGGAAACAGAATAAAAGAATTTCAAATATGGTAAGGGTATTTTTTGGTTTTTTTCATTAATTTTGATTAACCAGTTCCCATATCAATTTTTTAGAAATAAATAATAAAATATTTCATTATTTTTTACAATATTTTTGTTATTTTCATGGATGGTATTTTAGTTAACTGAATATCTTGAGAACTTCTTATGTGGAAACACTATATAGTATTTGATACCCTGTAAAAATATAAACATTATTTCATGCTATAAAAATGTTCATTTATCATGAAATAAGTTATTTTTGTTTTGACTATGATATTTTATGTTATATTTTTTATAATACTGAGTATTTTTAGTCTATGTTTCCATTAAATGTCCCATATATTGTGTTTGTAATCTACATACATCTTGAGGACACATGATTTTGATAAAACATCATCCAAAGCAAAACCATTATTTCTACCCGTCATATTATGAATACTAAGAATGAGGTTAATTTTTTTATGTGTTGATTAGATTGATTATTCTTTCCATATAATAAATTAAAGGATATATAAAATTTCAGGGATGATACAACCTCATCCAAGTGTGGGGTTCATGTTAATATTATACACTTCTTAGGATTGTGTATTTTTTTCATGATTTGATAATAGTAGCAAATACTTTTTTCATTTAGTTCTTCATGAATATAAAAAATGTACCGAATATTGTAGATGGGTGTATTTTTTCAGTCACTAAAGATCATGAAGCACTATTCTTTGAGTAAGATCTTTGTTATTTTACATAATTATAAGAGCCACATGAACATATTCTACCAATGGTATTATTATCTAAGGTAGTGATGTTGGGTTGATGATCAATAACCTTAAAATAATGAAATTTTCTATACTCATGGATAAGGAAAATTTGATGATGATATTATTAGTTATATGAGTCACCCCAAACCTATATTGGTGTACTGAAAGGAGATATAGTTTATTTTCATTATAGTTCACATCTAATTTGATTTCATTAAGAATCATTGATAATCACATCTATTTCACATCAATATTGTATCATCCCTCATGGTTCATTTAAATAAATATCAATAATTAGATGAGGATTAAATCATTTTCCATGAAAGACTCAACTGTGGGGAGTTATATAAATGTTGGTATTAGGATCCTACTCCATTCTTGTATACACATGAGATTATTATAATTTTGAATACCATTAATGAGGTGGTTATAAAATGAATCATATCTTTTATATGGGTAAACCATCATGGAATTCAAAAATAAATCATGAAATCCACTTTTAAACATTGTATTTTCCATAAATAGGGATAACTTGAGATTTATATTACGATATATAATAGATTTTTATGTTAAAGATAAAAATTATAAAAATTATATTACATTATATTTTCCACCAAAATTTCTCCAATTATCAGAGGATTTGATACATTATGAGTAATATTAGACACTTTTGTTAGAATAGACCAAATCCAACAAATAATGGACTCATAAAATGATAATAAATTAAGAATCTATATAATAAAGAAAAAATAATGATTCATGGGGTTCAAATAACTATAATTATATATATGGATCCCTAATTGATTTTCAAATTCAATAAAGGTCTTCATTTAGATTTTTAGGTGAAACATATTACCATTTAACACTTATATAAAATGAGATATTTTACAAAGACTATTCTATCTTTGAGGATATGGATTGGGAATTCATACATTTTTTAAGGATACTCTAAATATTATCACTTTTTATTTGAATTCTATAACATCATTAGTTATAATTAATTTATCCAAATGTGTACATATAATATCTTATTAGTATAATCATGTCATTAATTTATATGGAAAATAGAAATATGAGACTTTTCTCATATTTGGACTAATATTATTTGAGAGGAAACATAATATGGGATGTTAATTAATAAGAAATATATAGCTGCTCCAAAATAATATAAGTATTATTTGAATCACCAAAACATTACTTTTTATTTTAGAAATTGTTACCTTTGGTTTCATCATGTCCTTCTGAGATTAAGACATCATGGGATTAAAAATTACAGAATCTAACTCATATGTATATCAGGTCATTCATGAAACAATATTGAGTAAGATTCATAGCTTATCAAATTTCTCTACCTCTAATATTCTTCTTATTTTATAACACAATTTATTTATTCTAAAAAAGTTGAATTGTATTCACACTTCACAAAATATTTTGTTATGAAGGCATTGATAAGAGGGATAATGTTTCATATATTTATTATCTGATATGTATTGTGGACCAATGTTTAGTGGTGTTAAATGGAGATTTTATTTCATTGTTTTATTTATGTGGCAATAATTAAATCCCCTAAAGGAAACATGTAATTAAAAATCTATGATAAAGAGTAAATATCTTTGCTAGTTTCCTCCAAATGAAATTTGGCGCTATATAATGATGATAATCATAATAATTGGGAGGTTTTCATGACCCATAAATCCATGGGAAGGTAAATCTCCTTAATTTCATAAAATTGTAACTCTATTTTTAGTAACGGTGGGTGAATTTGGTTTTTATAACATTTGTAGGTGTATATTTTTGTTTTAAGGGATTTTTTTTACATTAATATGTACTATTTATCCATTAAATTAGTAACATATTCAGAGTGGATTAATTGGGATACTAGAGGTTCTGTTATGGCCTCTAGGTAACAAATTGATTATTATAGGTACCTAGTAGCCTTCTAGGTATAATTTCCTTATATAAGAGAAATTATTTCATTTTATAATCTAAATTCAATACTTTTAACAACTATATTTTTTATTTTCCATCCTTTTGTATTGGACAATACAATATTAGTTCTCACGTCACCCATTATTCCATGCTATCTAATTTTTTCACCATTACATTATTACCCTACATTTAGCTATGAGAGATCCAATTTTTTTGAGATAAACAAATATATTACTTACATCTCATATAATTCCAATATTCATCATATTATTTTGGGTAAAAATTATCCCAAAAACATTTGGTCTTGTGAGATCATCTAGAACCATCAATCTACTACTTATATAGTTGATAATAATCATTAACATGTGAGACATTACATAATATATTTAATTATCATCCTATATTTGAGACATATTTTTTTTATTAAAAAATTTCTTTCTTATATTTTTATTTTATTTTTGTCTAATTTTTTTATTGGTGGCATTAACATATTTTCTAGGAATAAAAGAGAAAATCTATAAACTTATTAATTTTTAACCACATATAATTATAATATTCATAGATAGCTGGTTCAACAATGGTTTAGGCATGAGTAAAATTGTAATAAATGTTATTATTGATGATAGTAAATTATATAATTCTTACATTATTATTTATTAGAATATTATTTTTACTTTTGGTTATATTTTCCAAATTTAAATAATCATGAAAACTAAAATTTTTCTATTTATTTTTGAGATAATTATTTATCTTGATAAACAATGTAATCTATTAAAGGAATCGGACATCGATGAATCAATAATTTTTTTTCAACTAGCCTTTGTTACATATGAAAAATAATATTTTTTTAATATATGTAGTAAACTCAAGATGATTTCTTGTTTAGTATATTTATTTTTACCCTATTTTATTCATGTTGTCAAAATGGAATCTTAGTCTTACATAAATGTGGTTAACTATTATTAAATTTTATTTTTTCATGATAAAAAATGTTTTGTAGAAGAATCTAAATTTATTATCAATCATATGTGTAATTGGTATATAATAATTAGATTATAAGTAATAATAGGGTAATATGGATTATGAAAAATGGCCCTTAACTATACCTTGGATTGAAAAAAATGTTTTATTATATGGTACATGATTAGAATGACCTATATCCATTATTACAAATTCTTCAATCCAGTATTGTTAGGAGAAAATATTTCCATGAGAAATTATATATGAATATATGTTCCATAAGTAAAACCATCTTTACACTAGGACATCATTAATCCAATTTTTTGGGATGTTCCACAATATTTTCAATCCACTCACTTCTACAATAATCTGAGTAGTTTTATTAATCGAAGGAATGGTATAAAACCACTCAATACATGGAATTCTCTATTATTAATTAAACAATATTTTTACAAAACTATGTTTACTTTATGTAATAGCTTTCATGGGACTAATTATAATCAATATTTACCTTATGATATGTTAATTGATGTTGTGTATGTAACATCCTGCCACTCCTAAATTTATTGAGGGTAGGAAAAATTAAAACATGGAACTAGGCATTATTCCCATAATTCCAATGGTTAGAAATAAATTTTAAGTGATTTATAATAGTCTGGTGAAAATTTTCTGTTTGAAAATAAAACAACCACAACCAAAAAAATAAACCACAAATATTATATGATACATGAGAAAAATTGAGTACAAATAAATGTAAAAAAAATCAAACACAACCATATTTTATTACCAAGTGGAAACCATGAACAATATCGAAATAAATTTTTTTATAAAAAACTAGAAAATCTAAAATGCAACATGTAAACTAACACAAAAACGCCAGACATGATCTAAGCTATAACTCCACAGTCAATGCCTAAGTATCATGAGATATCTCTAATGAATAGTGATACATTACATTTACATGTGTCCTAAAAAGTTATATCTACTAATACAACGATGTTCCCAAGAATGGGTGAGTAATTAAACTCCATAGGTTTCCCCAAATTAGTTACCTACTCATGTAACATGGCTATAAAATGTTAGAAAATTTATATAAAATAATTTATATAAATCAAAATAAAACAATTCAAAAAATTTATCAAAGCTAATTAGTTTCACACCAAAATAGTTTTCAAGGAAATAAATCTAAAATATCATTAAAAAAATTTCAAATACCACTATTCATCCACAATCCATTCCAAATATCCACAATTCCATTGATGCATGAAACCATAGACCTCCCTATAATCATAATTGGTGAGTCACTCATTCAACAAGACGTTCCTTCTTGAACCATTTTAACGTGGAAATGATCATACACTTATACATCCCTCTTTTAATAAAGGAAACATCATACCGTTATTCATCCCTAATTCACAATAACACAACCAAAACATTATGGATAAATCACTTATAAATCAACCATTTAAAGAGAAATCAATAAAAAATTATTTTATTGACAACATCACCATGAAACCATCTCCACAAATCAAAGAAAATTCATATTTTAAATAATGAACATTTCACAACAACCATTCTTAAAAAATCCACGAATAATCACTATAGATGTCTCTAAAATAATTTTCAAATAAATTTCACGATAAAAATTAATCAATTCAAAAAAATTTGAAATATTACTTAATTTTCTCATATGAACAGTCAAGAGTGGAGACACCTACTTCAGAAAAATTGAAAAAATGATGAACGACAAGAATTCATTAAAAATAATCAGGTTGAGACTCTAAAAGCAGCCTTATATATTTCTCCCCTAAAATTAAAAAAACAAATATCATCATGATTTGAAAAAAATAACATATATCTATCACCAAATAATTAGATCTATGAATCCAATAGAGTCAAGAAGAATATATCTAAGGATCCCTCCCATAAAAGAATTCTTTCATTGCAATCCAATACACATCTCACTATGATATGCCAATGGATCACACCCATATTGAATATATGAGTCTACACAACCATTGGGAGGAGAAAAAAATACATTTGGGCCATAATAGTGAAAAAAATTAGTGTTTATGGGTCAATTATAAATGATAACCACAATTTTGAGAGCTAATTTTTAATCATCCATAGTTAGGGTGGACCGTTAGGAAAACCATGAGCTAAGCATATATATTCATCTATCTCCAAAATTATTATTTCTCCTAGGTGGCCATATGGTTTGACCAAACCATGATCCTAACTATACACATACCCAAATTTTACGACCTCAGGTTGCACGGTTCTCTATAGGAGTTTCAATGTTTTTACTAACCATGTTCAAACTACAAACCCAAAAGAAAATCCCCAAACTGATTTCAAAATTATTCAAAAAACCCACAATCATCTTGAGAACACATTATATTTAAAAACACATAAATACATGGTACATAAATAAAACATAGGGTGAAATATTATCCCTATCTTGTTCCTTACTTCCCTAAAAAGTAGAAATCCAACATTTTTATGAAATTTTTTAGGACACTATTCCAAAAATTCCTTCTATAATTCCCAATTTACATCTTAAATCTCACCTTGTTTCCAAAAAAACATCACTAGACCTGTTATTTTACAATTCAATACTTTTTCTTTCCTATCAAAAATATGCAATGGCGCATGCACCATTAATCCTTCCATCTCTAGGTCAACTTGATCACATAAAATAACATTTTCTGGGTCATGTTGATAATTTTTCTACTAAGATTCATGAAATAAATTATAAAGCATAATAAACCATGTTGTCATTGAATGCTTTTATTCCACCTCAATATAGGTTTCATGTATCTCAAAAAGGCATATGTATCGAGGTGATAACATTCCCTACTTTTCACACTGATGATGCCCATGCCTTCGGTTGATTTTCCAGAACAAATGGCCACTCGAGTCAATAAAAATGGATAATGATAATGATACACATAAAAAATTTCTACCAACAATGATTCTTATCCCTCCTTTTCTTATTCTAATGATTATTATATTTTTTATCTATGACAAGGCCCAACCCAACTAGTGATGTATAACTTCTTTCCATGCAAAAAAGTAAATATTGGTTATAAATACCATATAGTACATTAAAATGGGTGTTAATTACTGAGTCTTGATTATTAGTGTTATATGATAAACACACTAAAATAATGTAATCCCACTATGAGACAAAAAAATATATTACCAAATGTCGAAACATGTATTCCAATGATTGAATCATTCCTTCATATTTCCCATCAGCCTAAGGATGTTATGATTTTATCTTAGTTAACTAAGTCTTGAGGTATTTTTGTATTGATTTTCAAAAAATGATAGGCAATCCTTAGATATCGGTATGGTAGAATTTAAATATGTATGAGAAGACTCTAAATCTTCTTAGATATAGATTTTTGACAACTACATCACCATATTATATTAAAATATGGGGTTAAAATGGGGTGATTTTTTAATCCAAACCACTATCAACATATGAATTGTGTTTCTGAACCATTCTCAGGTGACCTATGAAAAAATCCTTGGATAAATACCCCTATTTCAAAATAGGAATATGGTAAAAATGTTGTTGATAAAATAAGATTTTTCTTATGAATTTTCCATTCCATCTTGTTTTGAAAATCACAAACACCTTATACTTAAGAAAATATATGTTTTACCTCAATAAGAAAATTTATCCTGACCTAGAGTTTCTTATGCATAGATATATTTTTCTTAATTGGAAAAACCGGATTGTTAACCAATATCCTGGAATCATATAATGATAAGTTTTGGAGTATTATGTTTTAAGGATCCGAATTATGGACTCCAAACACTTATGTAGTTCGACTCTGAACTCTTAAGCAGTTTGACTCTGAACTCTTAAGTAGTTTGACTCCGAACTTTTAAGTAGTTCGACTCTGAAAATTTAAGTAGTTTGACTCCAAACTCTTAAGTAGTTAGAATCCGAACTCTTATGTTCTTCGACTCTGAAATCTAAGTAGTTCGACTCTGTTCTCTTAAGTAGATCGACTCTGAACACATAAGTATTATGACTATGAACTCTTAAGTAGTTCGACTCAGAACTCTTAAGTAGTTCGACTCTGAACTTTTAAGTATTTCGACTCTGAACTAGTAAGAATCTCTACTCTGAACTACATACTGGTTCGAATCCGAACACATCATGTTCAGATTCCAATCTCCAGTAAAACCAAACACCGAATCAATATAAAATAGATTCCGAACATTTCCTATCATAGACTCTGAATTTTATTTTGATTAAACTCTGAAATTATAATTTTCTTACACTCCGAAATATTGATAAGATTTTTCTTACATGTGATTCATTTCAAAACAATGTCGTACATTCAGTTGTATATAGTTTGTTATAAAACAATGTCGTTTATTCTATTTATAATTAACCATTGGCTGAGTTACAAGTGTATAAGTCCCTGTGAATATCATGGTAAATATGACTGTTGGAGGAGGGAGCAGACCGTTCAAAATTTTTCCTATAAATAGGATCTCATTTGAAAGAGCTCATGACATTTGTGTGATAGATAAAAGAGGTTAATCGAACTAGAGACCACACGCTACTAAGGTGATTTCTAGAGAGAGATTATTTTCCATGCTTTGTGTATACTAAACTGCTCGTTCAGATTTCTTTGTACGACTTTGAATGTTGGTGATTAAATTCGAGGACTTCTGAGGATAGGAAGACAGAGGTGCCGGCTACCATGATGTTCGAGGACTTCTGGGGATATGAAGACAGAGGTGCCTACTACCTTGATGTTTGAGGTCTTACTTGTTGAGGAAGACAGAGGTTCCAACTACCTTGATGTTGAGGGCTTGCGGGATAGCAAGACAGAGATTCCGATCTTCGTATCGAGGGCTTACCCTAGTGTGGGTACGACAGACTTACATGAAAGTATAAATCAAGGGACCATTATCCAAGGTTGTTGGATACCCTTCTATTTGGGTTAAAAGACTTATATCTTGTTATTAGTAGTTTTACTAGTTGTTTTCCACTGCACTTTTGTATTGTAAGGAAAGTATAACCTCTTTATATTTCCATACACTTGTACTCTTATTAGTATAGGTTCTATACGATTTTAGGTAGAATCTCATATTGTAAACCTTAGTTCTAATTCTACAATTTGTGTTAGAGGTGTTGTGAATCTGCATAGTTTTTCCTTGTTAATCTTAGATCTTTCCTTGTATTAGGAAAACATAGCTATCTGTAACCAAATTTAATGGTTCCAAAGGATTTTTTAAAAGTGTACAATTCACCCCCGCTCTTGTATATTGAGAATCTACATCATTATTTAGATCCTACAATTGGTATCAGAGGAGGTATCTGAAATATTTATACTCACATATAATTTTTCCTTGCTCATTTTTCTTTGTCATTCCGAACATTGTCATTACGAACTTTGTCATTATGAACTTTCTCATTCTGAACATTGTCATTCCATACTCTGTGGTTATGAACTTTTTCTACTAACTAGTTTGGATGCCATGTTTTTTTTGAAATGGAAGGAGTCAATGTTTTTTCTATTGAAAATATAAATCCTACAAGACCACCAATATTTGATGGTAATTACTATTAGTACTAGATAGATCTAATGAAGACTATTGTTATCAATACTGGAGTGGAAAACTTTGTTATGCTTACTGGAGATTATAAAATTCCTGATAAGGAAGTTAGAACTTTCGCTAACTAGGAAAAGAAAGAGTATCAACTCATTTATAAGGTATGAAATACTCTACTATGTTCAATGAATAGAAATATATGTAGCCAAATTTCTTCTTGTGAAGCAACTAATTGTATCTAGAAGATGTTAGAGTTTACACACTTTGGTACATCTAAGGTGATTGAGACTAGGAGAGCTATGCTTAGAGCTGAATACCATGGATTCAATTTTCCATATGGTGAACCAATCTGTAAAGATCAACAAAGATTTATTACTATAGTCAACAGCTTACAGTATATGGGAAAAAATGTTTTAGATGATGGAGCCCTTGTTGATAAGATAATTGATATTATGCCCAATGAGTGGGAATCAAAGAGAAAAGCTATATATGAAAAAAGGAAAGTCACTCAAAATTTTCTTGATGAGCTGATTGGAACTCTTCTCCAACATGAACCAAGAATGTAGAGAGATGCTGACAACATCATGAAGAATAATGGGAACAGAACTATTGCTTTTACAACAACATAAAATCATATGAAAGATAAGACTCTAGAGAGAGTAACCAGATATAAGACTAAGAAGATGGTTATTCAATTAGATTCTACTGAAAGTGAAATCTCAAAAAATGAGTTATAAAATCTTGCTCGGAAGATGAACAAGATAGCTGGACAGAGAAATTTCCCATCCAAATATAAGGAAATGGAATGGAATGACAGGAAAGATGGAGACATCACTTGTTATGAATGCAAGAGAGCTGTACATATCAGACCAGATTTTCCATTGCTTAAAAATAAATAAATGAAATAATGGAATTCTGAGAGGAATAGAAAGATGTATTATAAAGAAAAATCTAAGAAACTCTTAAAAGGAAATGACACCTGGAGTGCCAGTGGTGGAAACTCTATAGATGAATCTTCTGATTATGAATCTTTAGGAAAGAAGAATTTGGTCTTATAGCCAAATTACCCATTACAAATCATTGTTTTATGGATAAGGTAAGAAATGTTGAATCATTGAACAATTCTTCTTTAAATTACAATGATAAAAATTATTATAACTCTTATGATGAAGAATCCTCTTCTGATGAAGAAAATACATTACCTGACTATGAAGAAGTTTCTAGGTTTGCTGAACATCTAGAGATTGAGAATTCTAAACTAAATAAAAAACATGATAAGGAAAACTCTAGGAATTCTATTCTTACAAAAGAAATATCTGATCTTCCTAAAGATCTTGATAGGAAAAATATTTATTTTGTAAATATTTCAAAAAATCTTGAGGAATTATGTTCTGAGAAGAACAAAATTTCTATAGAATTTGAAAAATTGATTTCTAAGAAATGTATCTTTGAGCCTAGATCTAGTTCTAAATCCAATAATTCTGAAGATAAAAACATGGTTATAAAACTCAAGTCCAAATTTTTTTCCATAAAGAAGTGTTTATCAAAAGTTACCCATGGAAAGGAAAACAATGATAAAATGTATTCTCAAATACGACCTTTAAGAAACATATCCAGATTTTGTTATACTCATGAAAAACCATTTTTTAGTAACAACTATTTTTTCCACAAAATGCCCCATTCTGTAAAAAGTGTTAATGTGGTGGTCACCGGGCAAATCATTGTTCTTTAAATAAAACCCAATCTCTAGGTTTTCATAAAGAATATTTCTCTAAAAAAATGTGGGTTCCTAAAATATTTTTGTTTGTAAATCTTAGATACAAAAAAGTTTGGATTCCAAAAGTCTAATTACTATCTTATTTTTAGGAAAATAGAGGTATTACCAACAATAATACGTGGTACATGGATAGTGGATGTTCTCTCCACATGACTGGTAACAAAATCTATTTTGTAACGATTATCAAAACGAAAGGAGGAAAGGTAACTTTCGAAGATAATGCATAGGGTAAAATTTTTAGTATTGGTAATATTGTTTTTCTAGGTAAAACATTTATTTCAAATGTTTTATTAGTTAAGGGTCTTAAGAACAACCTCATTAGCATAAGTCAGTTATTTGATGAAGGGTACCTTGTGAATTTTTGGAATGATAAATGCTTAGTACAAAATTCCAAGGAATAATTTATTCACTCTTCCAATAGGAAAGAGAATGTTTACACTTTGAACTTAGATGATCTCAAGAGCCAAGATTTACCTTACCTAAGTGCAATGGAAGATCATTCCTGGTTATGGCATAGAAGACTATGTCACTGTAACCTTAGGAACTTATGCAAAATCTCTAAGAAAAAAATAGTTAAGGATCTACTAGAGCTTAGATTTTATTTTTCTAAAGTTTGTGATCCTTGTCAATATGGAAAGAAACATAAATCTAGTTTTAAAAAAATCGGTGAAGTCTCAACAACTGATGCATTACAGTTAGTGCACATTGATCTTTTTGGTCCAACACAAACTAGAAGTATTGGAGGAAAATACTATGTGTTTGTTCTAGTTGATGATTACACAAGATTTACTTGGGTCTATTTTCTAGCAAAGAAGTCTGAAGCCTTTTCTTATTTCAAAAGTTTTAGAGAACATGTTAAAAATGAGAAAAATCTTCCATTGAAAACTATTTGTAGTTATCATGGAGGAGAATTTAAAAATTCTGATTTTGAAACTTTTTGTAGTAGAAAAGGTATTACTCCCAATTTTTCAGCACCTAGAACTCCTCAACGGAATGGTGTGGTTAAAAGAAGAAATAAAATTATTCAAGAGATAACGAGAACCATGTTGAGTGAATATTCTATAGCTAGACATTTCTGGGCCGAAGCTATAAGTATTTCTTGTTATACTATAAATCGAGTTTTGATTAGACCTTTTCTTAATAAAACTCTTTATGAGTTATGGAATGGTAGAAAACCAAGACTTTCCTACTTCATGGTTTTTGGATGCAAAGTATTCATTCTAAATACTAAATATAATATACATAAATTCACTCCAAAATCTGATGAAGAAATTTTCTTAGGCTACACCACAACTTCTAAGGCATATAGAGTTTTCAATAAAAATACTTGTACTGTTGAAGAAACAGTGAATGTAAAATTTGATAAGTCAGATCCTTTCGTTTTAAACCATCCCAATATACATCCTCAGATGTGTTTTCAAAAACTGACTGTCAACCGTTGATAGAAGATCCTTCTAATAAAGAAAATGTTCAAGAAGATACTTATGAAAAATTTACTCCGGATGACTTTCTACCCTATGTTAATGAACAGGCTTTATAAAACCCAAATCAGGTGTTTCTTAAGAATCATCCCAGTGATAGCATCCTTGGTGATGTAAACCAACTTTTAAGGACTAGAAGTTCCTTATGAAATGAAATAGAACATCTATCATTTATTTCCCAATTAGAACCACAAATCACTGATGAATCTTTAGGTGATGATTATTGGATCAAAGCTATAAAAGATGAACTAAATGAATTTGAAAGGAACAAGGTCTGGACATTGGTTGAATGACCTAAGGAACCTTCTGTTATTAGAGTAAAGTGGGACTTCAGAAACAAGTGTGATGAAAATGGAGTCATAATAAGAAATAAAGCTAGACTCGTTACTAAAGTCTATAATCAGCAAGAGGGAATATATTATGAAGAAACCTATGCTCCAGTATCTAGATTTGAATCTATCCGTATTCTACATGCCTTTGCAGCATTATTTAATTTTAATCTTTTTCAAATGGATGTGAAATGTGATTTTCTTAACGGTTATGTTCAAGAGGATATTTTTGTTGAACAACATCCTGGCTTTGAAGATACAAAACATCCTGATCATGTTTTTAGACTTACCAAAGCTTTGTATAGTCCTAAACAAGACCCACGAGCCTGGTATGATAGACTCACAGGATATTTGCTTCAAAATAACTACATTAAGGGGGGTGGAGATCAATAACTTTTTATAAATAAAGATAAGAAAAATGTATTGATTTTTCAAATTTATGTTGATGACATCATATTTGGTTCAACTCTGAAATCATTAACCTAATATTTTGTGAATATAATAAAATCTGAGTTTGAAATGAGTATGATGGGTGAGTTGATGTTTTTTCTTGGTTTTCAAATTTCCCAAAAACCATAAGGAACCTACATATATCAACATAAATATATTAAAGATCTTCTCAAAAATTATGGTTATGACAATACTAAAAGTATAATTACTCTTATTAGTACATCAAACTCTCTAGATCTTGATGAAGCCGAGAAACCAGTAGATCAAACATATTTTAGAGGTATGATAGGAAGTTTACTTTACATAACAGCTAGTCGACCAGACATAATGTTCTCAGTGTGATTATGTGAAAGATATCAATCCAATCATAAGGAATCTCTCTTAAAGGTAGTAAATAGAATTTTTTTCTACCTTAATGGAACCATGGATCTAGGATTATTTTATACTTCTGGAAATGATTTTGTTCTAAAAAGCTTTTCAGATGCTGAATTTAGAGGATGTAGAATGGATAGAAAGAGTACATCCGAAACTTGTAATTTCATAGGAGATTCATTAGTTTATTGGTTGTGCAGGAAGAAACATTCTATTGCACTTTCCACTGTTGAAGCTGAATATGTAGTAGCTGGAATTTGTTGTGCTCAAGTGTTGTGGATGCAACAAACACTCACAGACTATGGCCTGAGTTTAACCAAGACTCAAATTTTGTTTGATAACTCAAGTTCCATTGCCCTATGTAAGAACCCTACACATCACTCTAGTGCAAAACACGTAGATATTAGGCATCACTTTCTTAGGGATCACAAACTTAAAAGAGATATCATTTTTCAGTTTATCGGAACGCAAGATCAACTTGATGATATTTTCACAAAATCATTAACCACCGATAGATTTCAATATATTAAAAAAAAGTTTGAAATGATAACATTAAGGTAATAATTCTTCCTTAACGTCATATTGAACAATTCTACTAACAGTAATAAATTCGTTCCCATAGGGGGAGTACATATGAATGTTAGTATAACTTATTTTTTTGGAATCTGTTTTTCAAAATTAGTAAAACCTTTTTTTCATAGGTAGTTTTTCAAACCTTTATAAACTAATGTTTTAGGAATGGAAATTTCTGAAACTAAAATTTTTGGAATAGGAATTTCTGAAACTGAAATTTTCAGGATTTAAAATCTCGGAATAAGAACTTCAGGAATGGAGATTTTCAGACTACAGTGTTCGTAACGAGATTTTCGTACTAGAACTTCCAAAATGGAGATTTTTGGACTGGAGTTTTAGTAACGAGATTTTCGTACTGGAACTTCTAGAATGGAGATTTTCAGACTAGAGTTTTCATAACGAGATTTTCGTACTGAAACATTCGTAATGAAGCTATTTTTAAATTTCTTTTTCTACAAGAATAATTTTACCAATTACGAACAATGATTCAATCCAATCTGAAAGATATGATTTACTTACATATAGTTTCATAATCATGTTTTGATTGCTGGTATTTTCCTAAGTCATTTAAAGATCGGATTCTAGTTTTTTCATTAAATGTGAATGTTTTCATTAAAAACCACAAAATATCAGAGTCAATTATTTCTTGCGGGATTGTTCTCAACCGTCAGATCAGATCAAAGACTTTTCAACCATTAGATGGGTTTTGGAAGAACAACCATCACATCCATTGCTTATATAAAGGGGACCCTGAGAGTCATCCCACATCAGTTTTTCATGATTTTGTGTCTCGAAGCTCTGCTGCTCTTCTTATGGCCGGTTCCGAACAATGGAATGCCGATCTAAATCTTTCAGTTCCATTCACTCCGAATGTCTGTTGAAGAAAAATCTCAAGATATGTCAACTGTGAAAACAATTTATAAATGGTTAGTATTTAGGGAAAGGATAGTTCATCCAGATTTCAATAAGCTTGATTCCCTTATTTCCAAGAAAATAAAGCTGAATGGATGGGAAGATGTATGCGTAGAAAAGTCAGATAAAAAGGATCCAGTTTACACTGTTTTTCTGATCTAGTTCTACGAATATGTTTCCTTCATGATGGAAGATATAAGAGAGTGGTTTTCTGTCAAGACTTATGGGAAGACTTATAAGATTTCCTACACCAAGGCCACGAGTTTGGTTGGTTTGTCATATGAAGGAGAAACTGAATTCTGTTCTCACAAACTTCCCGATGTGTAGGGAAGTTTCAACAAGGAGAAACCACTGAAGTGTCTTGGTCTTAAGGATGATTCAACTATCAATATTTCTCGTCTCACTCCAAATAATAGAATTATTTATCTTTTGGTGCAAGGATTTCTAGTTCCAATAAGCAGTGATAAAGACAATCTGATGAAAAGTGATATATATGTCTTAGATTTTTTGGTAAATCTAAGAAAGATAAATCTGATAAGGCACATCTTGGTTATGATAAATAATATCATAGAAGGCAATTTATGATCTCAGTTTATCACGTTTTCTTCATTACTATCTAGGATGATAGTTTAGTGCTTAGAATCCTTCAAGGTTGCCTGCGAATCAATGATCTGGAATTGCAAGCTCATGCTAGTCAGTGATGATTCCCTCAAGAGGATGAAGATGGATTTTTCTAGTGAATCTGGATAATTTTACCCTCATTCTGTGGAATAGTTTGAAGCAGCTCAGAAGGAATCACAGAATCTGGAACCTTCCAAAAAGCAAAGGAGGAAGAGAAAAGATAAGGAAGTTGTTGTCGATGACAAAATTCCTCAGGCTAAGGGACCTCAATCTACGACTCCCAAGCCGATGAAGCAGAAAACATATAAGGATGAAGTGCAGAAAAGTGGAGGGAAGATAAAGAAAAGGGGAATGAAGGGGATCCATAGTTCGGATTGGACCCTGTAGAGCCTAAATCCTTAAGAGAAGAAGATGCAGACAAACTTGAGAAACAAGCGAATGAGAAGAAAATTAAAACGAAGATGTCGGAAGATGATGTGGTGCGATCTTTGCTGAAAGATATAGAGTTGGCATCCATAATGCTTCCCGTTCTGGAAGCTTTTGGTGCTGAACCTTCATTACCAGTAACTCCAACCAAGAATTATGTCACTCCATAAAAGGACAAGAGGAAATAAGTAGTCAAAGAGGCATAAAAAGAAGTTGTTGATGAAGTATAAGTTGAGGAAGAATTTAAAGAATATGTTGAGGAAGAAGTTGAGGAAGAAGTTGATGATGAAGAAGAAGAAGAAAGTAATGATTTTGATGAATTGATAAAGCATGTAGGATAATATATAGAGAAGCCTCATTCTGTAAAGTTAGATACTCCAGGAAAGGGAGAGGGGGAAACTAGCAAGAAACAACAATAAGAAGAAGAAGATAATGTTTTGTATGATAAAGAATAATCTTATTAATGGTATTTTCTTGAGGAATGACAAGAAAAAAAATACCAGATGAAGACCAGATATTTCAAGTATCTGAATCTGAGGAAGTATCCCTTAATAAGGAACCTATTATGAGAGCTGATAAGGGGAAGAAAGCTCTCTTGGAGACACTTATAAAAGATATCATCAGAAAGAAAGAGGTTGGTGGTACCTCTATAAAGATGATGGTGCAAGATGAAAAAGATCAGTCTCCAAGAAATGTTTCTGATTCAGAATCATCATCAAATGGGCATGATTTTGTGGTACAATCTCTGAGGAAGTTGGTGGACACCATTCTGATTTTTCCAACAATAGATTCTGAATTCCAGATGCTGCAACAAAGTATGAATCAAAAATTAGATTCTTTATCCATGGTCATGGACATCTTTGTAAAGTTTTAATCTGAACAGAACATTTTTCCTATCGATTATGATGTGCATAGGAAGTCCTATAGTAAGGTAACCAAGTGGTCTACGAGAATCTAAGAAGACTTGGCTATGATTGATAACTTTCAGAATGATGTGAAAGATGATTTTGACATAGAGGATAAAAAGATTATGAATCTTCAAGATGAATTTATTATTGTTCAAAGTTCTCGGAATCAAGAAGTGAAGTAACTAAATGAAAAGGAAAATTCTCTGGCCCAAAATCTTATAAATGATAAAAATCTTCGGATCGAGCTTGAGAAGAGAGTCATTCAGCAAGGTGATTTGGTAAATATGCAAGATGAAGTTTTGAGAGCTCAGGCATCAGCATTAAAAGTTCTAGGGGAAAGGATCTCAGCCTTGGAGAAGCAAGATGAGGAAGATAAAAGAGATCTAAACAAGCAAAAATTATTATTGAAAATGTTGATCCCAAAGGAAAAATAAGACAAATGACTCCACTCTGATCTTTTGTTGTATTTCTATTTCCTTGTCAAAAAGTTTCCAACTCTAATGAATGTTTGGTTGTTAGTATCTTGTGCTTTAATAAACTAATGATTCAGGTAATTTAATTCATTCCATTCTCATTAATTCTTTTTGAAAATCACAATGGTGGAGAAGGACACGAACTACTCAAAAGAGTGGGAAAGAAAATTTCTAAGAAAAACAACCATCCTGAAGTAACGGGGAGTTTCTATAATGGGTAGTTCTTCTTTTTGAACTTTTTCATTCCCACATTAATTAAAACACCACTCCGGAAATTCAGAATAAAACACTTAGAGTTTCAATGCCTAAGGAGGAGTTAGTTGTAATCACATTGATTCATGAACAAAGGGAGATATGTTTTAATTTCAAAGTCTAAGTAAAGTTTTTTTCAGAGCCCTTATATTCTTTTTTCCAAGGATGCTTGTGCTTTCCAAAAAAGGGGAGACTGTTGAGTCAATAAGATTTTCCTTATGATTTTTCCATTCCTTCTTGTTTTGAAAATCACAAACACCTTATACTTAAGAAAATAAATGTTTTACCTAAATAAAGAAATTTATCCTAACCTTGAGTTTCTTATGCATAGAAATATTTTTATTAATTGTAAAAACTGGATTGTTAACCAAAATCCCAGAATCTAATAATGATATGTTTTGGAGTATTCTGTTTTTAGGATCAGAATTCTGGACTTCGAACTCTTATGTAGTTCGACTCCGAACTCTTAAGTAGTTTGACTCTGAACTCTTAAGTAGTTCAACTCCGAACTTTTAAGTAGTTTGACTCCGAACTGTTAAGTAGTTAGACTCCGAACTCTTAAGGAGTTCAACTCCGAACTCTAAAGTAGTTCGACTGCGGACTCTTAATTAGTTCAACTCCGAACTCTTAAGTAGTTCGACTCGGAACTCATAAGTAGTTCCACTTTGAACTCTTAAGTAGTTCAACTTCGAACTCTTAAGTAGTTCGACTCCGAAATTTTAAGTAGTTCGACTCCGAAATATAATGAAGTTATACTCCGAACAACTTACTGGTTCGAATCTAAACTCAGGAAGTTCATATTCCAATCTCTGGTAAAACCAGACTCTGAATCCCTATAAAACATATTGCGAACATTTCATAACATAGACTCTAAATTTCATTTTGATTAGAATCTGAACATTTAATTTGCTTAAACTCTGAAATTTTTATAAGAGTTTTCTTACATATTCTTAATTTCAAAACGATGTCGTACATTCATTTTTACATGGTTTGTTATAAAACGATGTTGTCTATTCTGTTTCTAATTAACCATTGGATGAGTTACATGTGTACAGGTCCCTTCGAATTTCATGGAAAATATGACCGTTGGAGGAGGGAGCCGATCGTTGGAAATCTTCCTATAAATATGATCTCATTTGAAAGATCTCATAACATACATGGGATAGATGAAAAAGGATAATCGATCTAGAGACCACACGCTACTAAGGTGATTTCTAGAGAGAGAACATTTTCATGCCTTGTGCATACTGAACTGCTCGTTCAGATTGATTTCTGCGACTCTGAATGTTGGTGATTACATTCGAGGACTTCCGGGGATTGGAAGACAGAGGTGCTGACTACCTTGATGTTCGAGGACTTCCAGGTATATGAAGATAAAGGTCCTGACTACCTTGAAGTTTGAGGTCTTCCTTGCTGAGGAAGACAGAGGATCCAACTACCTTGAAGTTGAGGGCATGCAGGGATAGTAAGATAGAGATTATGATCTTCTAATCGAGGGCACAACCTAGTGTGGGTAAGACAGACTTGCTTGAAAGTATAAATCATGGAACCTTTATCCAAGGTTGTTGGATACCCTTATCTTTGGGTTAAAGGACTTATATCTTGTGACTAGTAGTTTTACTACTTGTTTTTCTACTACACTTTTGTATTGTAAGATATGTATAACCATCTTATATTTCCATACACTTGTTCTCTGATTAGTTTAGATTCTATAAACGTTAATGTAGAATCTCATATTGTAAACCTTAGTTCCAATTCTACAATTTGTGTTAGAGGTGTTGTGAATCTACTAAGTTTAACCTTATTAAACTTATATCATTCCTTTTCTAAGGAAAACATAGTTATCTGTAACCAACAATAAAGGTTCCAAAGGATTTTTTAAAAGTGTACAATAACCCCCCCCCTCTTGTATATTGAGAATCTACATCATTATTTCCATCCTACAAATGTAGCGTACACTCAGGTAATGGGTTCTCAACAAAAACCTACTAGAAATTTAAGTATCTAACAATAATTTTGACCGAAGTTATTTATTTGGAGACCCACAAAAAATGTAATTGAATTATCTATATATATTATATATTCCACGGTAAACAGACCATCTATAATATTTGTATGCGTGAAGCTTTTTTTCTTGTAATTTCATCTGTATGACCATTCAATTTAGATTCCAAAAAACTAAATTCCCATATAGATTTCATCCCTAAATGGTCTCCCCACAATTGTGTTATGACCTCATAGAAACACATTCAGAATCAAATGTCAATTGTATCATCACATTACATTTTTAGGTAATTTTGATGTTTCTAGGTAACTATATTTTGGATTAAAGACTTGTGATGTTTTTGGGTGAAAATTTAAGGAAATCTAAAGGACATTGAGTTGTGCACGGGCAATGCATGGTTTTTCTAACTGTGCAGCCAAACCGTGCGAGAAGTGAGGTTGAGGTAGTAGCTTCCACTTGGGAGGCACACAATTTGTCTAATCGTGCAGCCAAACCATGCGAGAAGGGTGGTCGAGGTAGTAACTAACATATGAATAGCGCACAGTTTGTCAAAACGTGTGAACTACCCCTGTGAGAACTTAAATTAGATCCTTAAATTGTGGATCTCACTTGGTTTTGCAACTAAGTTCCTCGTTTTTCATCTTAAGAAGCCCCAACTCGGGATTTGTCTTCTCCTAAGGTGATAGAAGGTTCTCCCAATGTTCCGGAGGCAATCTAAAGGCTCCTCTTGGTGAATCTAAGTTGGATTCTTGAGGTATGTGATCATTCCTCATCGTTCTTGATCATTATCTTAGATCTACTTAGATCTACTTCTCATCTTCTCACTGTTTCATAGATATACTCCTGTTATGGGTAGACCTATGTGTGTGGATGAAAAATGTGATGAGATTTGATCTTCGTATTGCTATGATAAAGGATCTAGGGTTGGTTCTTAAAGAAGCAACCCTATTTTCTTTAGAGTTCTCGGTCATTGTGGTTTTGGTAAAAACCCTCGAGGTAGGTGGTTCTGTCCTGAAATACCAAAATTATTATCATTGTATTTTCTTAATTTATTTCAATTTTTGATTTAAACTTAATTACTATACTTTTATTTCAATTTAATTGATAAAAACTCGATTCTATTGAATCGATATATTTGAAATGGTTTTGGCATGGAAATTTAAAAAACCCAATTCTAATGAATTGGGTGTGGCTATGGAAATTTGCTGATTTATATTGTTGAATATAAATTATGGATTTGATTGAAATGATTTCAATTAAATTGAAGAATTTAATTGTGAAAATAAATAGTGTTATAATGGAATTGGATTTGAATGAATTTCAAACAGGAGAAAATGGATTAAAATGATTTGATAGAAACCCAGTGGTTTTAACTTTTAAAAAAGGCATGTTATGAATAAAACCTGTTTTGGTTTTAAATGGAATGAAATTGTCACTTTTGAAATGGATGAATTGGAATGATCATATTTTAAGAATTATAAAAATAGTTCACCCATAATGTAAGAGCTCATGCAAGCCTTGGGTAGTTAGAGAGATATTTAGATACACTCTACAGTACAACAACATTCTAAAATATTCTTGTGGCAGGTTACATCCCTGATGAATTACCAGGAGTCTCCTTTCGCCAGTGTCATAGGGATGTGTGTAAACCTATTTTTCTGAGTTCACATAGAGAGTGTGGAATCATATAACTTGTTAATACTATCATACATTTTTAGCAGATGACCATTTTTCTCGCTTGTTTATTTATATTTGAGATTGAAATGAATGCCATTGATTTTGAACTTCTTACAAGACTACTGAATTTATATAAACTATTTTATATAATTTTTTGCTTAAGAAATTGTTTTATAAATATTCCATCATTGCAAATACTTGGCTTAAATTGATTTTCCCATCTTTTGAAAATGTATAGTTTGTTTTGTTAAAAATATGCTTTCAAATTTCCAAACCTATAAATTTGAAAATTGAATGAATTTGATAGGATAATCTATATTTGGAATCTGTTATGGAATCATTGGTGGTATCTTACTGGCCTTAGGATCATACCATACTTTTTTCCTTCAGGTGTTTGTAGACTTTCTTCTTTCAGGTTCGAGAAAAGGGATGAGACCCATTGGAGTTGGATCCAGTTGTTGATCTTTTGTCTCGGTGAGTTGTTTCCTTAGGGACAGTGGGACTATTTTTCATTTTTATTACTTGGGTTGTAGTACTTTGGGATTATGTGACTCTTTGCTTTCTGGTACATTACTCCAAGTGGAGTTTCTTTTTGTTTTTCAAATTGCCTGGATTCTTTTTCTTCTACATTCTTGTGGAAAAAATCATTACCACTTGTATGTTATATGATGCTAGTTGCTAGTCACCGAACTGTGGGGATCAGGAACACCCTTCGGGCTATGTCAGGGCTAGATCGGTTATCGGGATACTAGGGTACCCAGGTTTTTTCATGAAAAAATGGTATCAGAGAGAGGTTAAAGAATCTTTCCTTGATGATAGTATGCATTTTTATATTCTTGTCGGGACTTAGGAGGTAGTTGTGATTGAGTGTCTGGCCAGCTTTCACCACAATGAACCTTAAGTCACTAGGGTTGGTTAGGGAAAATGAATTTTTTATTAGTTATAGTATTTTCCCTATTTTTATTTGGATAGAGTGTAATCCAAATCTTCTTATCCCTTCTTTTAAGAATAGTTTTCCTTGTAACTTAGTTTTAGTGTTAATAAATTTCTTCCTTTGATGTGTAACATCATGACACCGAGAAGACGTGGAAATAAGATCCAAAAAGAGGCTTCTGTTGAATCATAGCATGCAAGTCCTATTGTGGATCTGAGTCTGGTTGATGTTATTGTTCGCATTATCCAAGCTCTAGGACAGGCACCACCTCCAGTACCTGTTCAGACTCTAGCTATATATCCTCATAGTGATGTTCTCTGATTTCATTCTCAAGAGTTTCTACACCAGAATCCACCTATTTTCAAAGGTTCCACTGACCCTCAACATGCTGAGGAATGATTGTGTAAAATTGACCATCAGTTTGGCTTCATTGAGACATATAATGTAATCAAGGTGAAGTGTGCCACCTTCGTACTAGAGGGACCAAGTAAGAGATGGTGGGACACAATGGTTATGGCTGGGAAACATTTTGGTTTTTAGTGGAAATATTTTAGGGTTATTTTCACTAACCAATTCTATCCAGAATCAATGGTGTTGTCCAGGGCGATGGAGTATTTCAAGCACGATGAGGCCAAAAAACCATGATTGAGTACTCAAATCACTTTTCTGAGCTAGAATAGTTTTCTCCAGAGATTGAATCTAATAAGAGGAATAAAGATTCACGATTTGAGTTGGGACATAGATCAAAATATCCATTCTCATGTTTTCCTACTAAAGATACCCACTTATGCTGATGTGCTGGATAGGGCCATGATTGTTGAGATGGACCTGGCTAGAAAGTCAAGGTTGAAGGAGGTTCTTTTCCCTCCTATGGGAATTGTTGGTTCCCTAGGAAAATGTAAGCGTGACTTTTCTCATGGTATTTCTTGACAGTAGAGTCATCCCAGACTTCCAATAGCACAAGGAGGAGTTTCTTTGTCTTTCAATAAGTGTTGGAAGACAGGACATTCTAAGAGGGTTTGCAGTGAGGCACCTAAGAAATGTAGATCCTGTGGATGTTTAGGGCACTCACAGAGACTTTTCCATCACTTATCTACTCCATGTGGTTGAACAGGATCATCAGCACCTCCAAAACTGTGGGGAAATCAAATACTTCACTTACAAAAGGGTTCCACCCACAGGCATCTAGAACGAAGCTTATTCACGTAGTGGAAGGGTCTCTAGAGGTACCGGATATAGGTCCTTCAACTTTGAGAGGTACCATTACTATAACTTCATCTTTAGTGATATCTCTTTTTGATACTGGTGCATATCACTCTATTTGTTGTGCCTCTAGTTTTTCAAGGATAATGGGTCCCAAGGTCAAGCAGCGCTGGACCCTCTTATCCATATTTGGGGAAATTTATATCAGTATCTTTTTTCATCTAGAGAGATATTCAATGTGTGGTGATCTTCCACCAGTCGTTGCTGAGTTTCCAGACGTGTTTCCTTCTGACTTCTCTGGTTTTCCACTAGTAGGAGAGGTTCATTTTTATATTAACATAATTCCTGGTACTCAACTAGTTTCTTTTAAATCATACCAAATGTCTCTAGTATAACTAAAAGAACTGAAGTCTTAGTTATAAGATCATCTTGGGAAAGGTTTTATATGCCCGAGTGTGTCACCTTTGGTAGCACCTATTCTCTTCAACAAGAAGGCTGATGGTTATCTATGCTTATGTGTTGATTATCGAAAGCTCAGTCGAGTTACGATAAAAAAAAAATATATGTTACCATGAATTAATGATTTGTTTTACCAATTATAGGGGGTGAGTGGTTGTCAAAATTGTATCTTCAATCAGGTTACCATCAATTGAGGATAAAATAATATAACATTCATAAGACCACTTTTTAGAGTAGGTAAGGCCATTATGAGTACCTTCTTAGGCCCTTCAACCTAAAAAATACCCCTACAGTTTTCATGGAATTAATGAAAAATGTTTTCCATGAGTATCTAGATACTTTTTTGGTAGTCTCTATGGAGTACATTCTTGACTACTCCACATCTATGGAGGATCATGTGCATCATCTAATAATAGTTCTGAGTCTTATAAGGAATCCCTGATTTTATGCCAAGCTTTTAAAGTGCGATTTCTGGATTTGGGAAGTGAAATTATTGGGACATGTGGTGTCCGAACAGGGAATATCAGTTGATCCAGAGAAGGTGAGGGATATTATGTCTTGGGAACAAGCACGAAATGTTTTATAGATTTGGATAATCTTGGGCTTAGCATGATATTATCGCCACTTTGTTAAAAACTTGTCAAAGTTAGCTTCTCTAATGACTGCTCTGACTCGAAAGGGAGTGAATTTTTCCTTAAATGATAAATTTCAGATTTCTATTGTTGAGCTAAATCGTCTTTTGACTACTGCACCATTGTTGACTCTTCTTGAGTCTGGGATAGGTTATGTGGTCTTCTATGATGCATCGGGTGTAGGTTTGGGATGCGTTCTCATGCAAGGTAATCATGTTGTTGCTTATGGGTCTCTTCAGATTAAGACTCATGAGAATTAATATCCTACCCATGACCTTGAACATGCAACTATAATGGGAAAACATAAGTTTAGAAGACATTACCTTTATAGGGAATGGTTCACTATGTATTTAGACCACAAGAGCATGATTTATATCTTCACTCAAAAAGATTTGAATCTCCTCCAAAGGCGTTGGGTTTAGTACATGAAATCATCGACTTTTAAATTTCCTATACCCCAGGGAAAGGGAATGTAGTTGCAAATGCATTAATTAGGAAACTTCCATCACAGGCTATGAAATAATCTTCAGAAGAGTAGAGATTAATGGATTTTTTTAACTCAGTTTTATATTGTAGTTCAGTGGAAGGGGAATGAATTTTATTTTACCAGTGTTGAGTTGACTTCTTCTCTCCTCGAGTTAATTCATTAGGAACAAAAACTAGATAATTAATTCCATAGATTTAGGGAATCTCTTTATGGTGGTGAGACCGACACTCAGTGGTCGTTCTACATAGAGGGTGTTCAATGTCATCGAAACCGTTAAGTTGTGATGTTAGCGGCATGGAAGGATGTGATTGGGGGTTTCAATATATCTCAGTGGGTTTTGAACCCAGGAACCACGAAAATGTTCTATGACATACATCGGATGTTCTGCTGGCCAGGTTTGAGACGATACTTTGCTGAGTTTTTATCTCATTACTATACATGCTAGCAGGTGAAAGCCAAGTACCATAAACCATCGAGTTTTCTTAAACCACTTCCAGTCCCTACATGGAAGTGGGATGAAATCACTATGGAAATTGTGGTTGGGTTACCTCAAACCCAGAGGAAGAAGAACGCGATATGTTTTATGATCAACAGACTGACAATGTAGGCTCACTTTATACCTATTTGAGATACAAACAAATTTGAGGAGTTGTTAAAAATCTATGTGAATGATGTTGTTCATTTTCATGGAGTTCTGTCTGCTATATTCTCTGATAGGGATCTGCGGTTCACTTCTCTCTTTTGGAGAGGCCTTTAGGAGGAACTAGGATCTCAAGTCCATTTTAGCATGGCCTACCATCCATAGTTAGATGGTCAGACATAGAGATTTATTCAAATCATTGAATATATTCACCTCACTTGTGTTCAAAACTTTGGTGGGTTTGGGGATGATCATCTAGGGCTATTTGAGTTTTCTTATAGTAACAGTTACTATTCTGCGATCAAAATGGATCCTTTTAAAGCACAGTATGGTCATCCTTGTAAATCTCTATTATGTTGGTTGGAGATTGGTGAATGTTCCTTGGTAGGACAGAGTTTGGTCCAAGAGACGCCAACTAAGATCCAGTTGATTCCTCAAAGAATGTTGACAGCATAGATTCAGTACATGTTTTATGGTGATATTCACTGTAAACCGTTAGAGTTCTTAGTTGGTGACCAGGGGATTTTGAAAGTTTCACCCCGATTAAGCCATCGACGTCATTGGAGGCAAGGGAATCTTGCTCCACATTTTGTGGGACATTTCGTGGTTGTTGGCCTTGGTGGGAAAGTTGCTTAACATCTAGATTTACCACCACATCCAACATTGATACATAACATGTTCTGTGTATCACAACCGTGAAAGTGTCTCTCTGATCCATCTCATGTTGTGAGCTGGAGTGACCTTGAGATTAAACCAGAATTATCTGTGACCGAGCGACCAGGTAGGGTTTTTGATTTTGAGACCAAGGTGATTTGTGGGAGAAAGATACCTCTGGTCCATTTTCTATGGTATCATGGTTCTGATTCTCGTGAGATATGGGAATGGGAGGCACTAATGAGAGAGTAGTGGCCTCATCATTTTTAAGTTGAGGTTTCATCATAGGATTTATGTGGACAGAAAGATCTTATGGAGGGGAGGTTGTAACATCACATTATGTTTTCAGGTTATTTTGATGATTCTAAGTATCTATATTATGGAGTAAAGACTTGGGGTGTGTTTGGGTGAACTTTTAGTGAAATATAAATGACATTGAGTTGTGCACGAGTGGCACACAGTTTGTCTAACAGTACAGCCAAACCGTGCAAGAAGGGAGGTTAAGGCAGTAGCTTCTGCACCAGAGGTGCATGGTTTTTCTAACCGTGCGTCCAAACCATGAATGAATGGTGGCCTAGTTAGTAGCTAACGCATTACTAGCACACCCGTTGTCAAACCTTGTGAACTAACTGTGTGGGCACATAAATGAGATCCATAAATTGTGTATCTGACTCGGTGTTTCTTTTATGTGCCCAGTTTTTCCTCTTATGCAGCCCTAACTTAGGATTTTTCTTCTCCAATGGTTAAAGAAGGTTCCCCCATCGTTCTGAAGGCGATCCAAATGTTCTTCTTGGTGAATCAAATCCGGGTTCTTGAGGTATGTTATCATTCTTTATTTTTCTTGATTGGTATCGTAGATCAACTTAGATATACTTGTCCTCTTCTCTCGATTTCTTATATCTATGCCTATTATGGGTAGATATATGTGTGTGGATGTGAAATGTGATGAGATTCAGTCTAGATCTTTCTAGGAGAAGAGATCTATGGTGGTTTCTGGAAGAGGCAACTTGGTTTTCTTGATTGTTCTCGACCATTGTAGTTTTGGTCAAAACCATTGAGGTAGTTGGTTATGTCCTAACTTACCAAATTGATTATCATTGTATTTGACTAATTTATTTCAATTTCTGACTAAGAAACAATTGCTCAAATATTCATTCAATTGAATTGAAAAAATTGGATTCCATTAAATCGAGATATTTTAAATGGTTTTGGAATGGATATTAAGAAAACCCCAATTCTATTGAATTGGGTGTGTTTATGGTAATTTTTTAATTATAATTGTTGAATTTAAATAATGGATTTTATTGAAATCATTCCAATTAAATTGTTGATTTTTAATTGTGAAAATAAATTCTGTGATGATGGAATTTCTTTTGAATGGATTTCAAATAGTTGAAAATGGCTTAAAATGATTTGATAGAAACCCATTGGTTTTATCTTGTGAAAATGCATGTTATGAACAAAACATGTTTTAGTTTTAAATGGAATGGAATTGGAACTTTTTAAATCGAAGAATGGGATTGATTATATTTTAAGAAATCTTAAAATAGTTCACTCATCATGTAAGAGAACATGCAATCCTTGGGTAGTTAGTGAGTTATTTGGATACAAACTACGCTTCAAAAATGTTCTAAGAAATACTTGGTGTGAGTCACATCCCTGACGGGTTCGTGATGAGTCTCCATTGGCCAATTTCATTGGGACATGTGTACACACATTTTTCTGTGTTCATATAGAGAGTGCAGAATCATATAACTGGTTAATACCATCGTACCTTTTTGTCAGATGACAATGTTGCTCTCTTTTTTATTTATATTTGACCTATAAATATATGGAAATTATTTTGAACTGCTTACATGCCTGTGGAATTTATATATACTATTTTATATAAATGTTTTGTTTAAACCATTGTTTTATAAATATTCCATCATTGTGAAGCCTTTGTTTAAATTTATTTTTCTATCATTTGAAAATGTATAGCATGTTTTGTTGAAAATTTTCTTTTGAATTTACAAAACTGTTTCTTTGAAAATTGAAATCTTTTCCTTGGATAATCTATATTTGGCATCTTTTATATAAACTTTGGTCATATCCTACAGGGCTTAGGCTCACACCCTACATTATCCTTCGGGTGTTTGTAGAATTTTTCTTCTAGAATCGATCAAAGAGAAGGTACCTCTTAGAGGTGGATCCAACTATTGATGTTTTTTCTTGGTGAGTTATGTACTTAGATACTTTGGGAATATTTTCCCTTTTTACAACATGGGTTGTAGTAATTTTGTCCTTCATCTGTCTTTGTTTTTTGGTACATTACTCCCAGTTGAGTTTCTTTTTGTTATGAGTATCATCTTGTTTCTTTTCCTTCCACATTCTTATGGAAAAAATTGTTGCCACTCATATGTTGTATGATGCCAGGTACTAGTTTCCATCCTATAGGGATCAGGAACGCCCTTTGGTCTATGTTAGGGCCGACTCGATTATTGGTTTACCATGGTACCCAAGCTAGTTTGTGACATATATGCCTCTATAAATGATAAAACAAAATCTAGAACATATGAAACAGTACAGAAAACCACAACATTAACTTGGTCTTCCAATTCTATGTTCATTTTGAAAATCAATGACATTAACTACCACTGATCTGGATCATGCATTACAAACTTATCTTATGAACATATATTTAATGCATCTGTCACTGAATTTCCTTTACCTCATGTTAAAATCAAATCATGGTTAAAATTTTAGAGATAATTCATCCTTATTATTTATCTCAAATTCAAATATATTTGTTTGAATATTTTTTTCAAACTATTATGATACTTTAAAAACATAAATTTTTCATCAAAAATGTAATAATTCCTTGTATTCAAATCATAAACTGTGACAACATCAGTCAGAATAATCATCATCCATTAATAATAATTCATTTTATAATTCATTTTTTTATACTAATATTTTTGATCCATAACCAATAACATGATCTCCCAACATGATAATAGATCACAACAAGATCATACAACATCACAATACACTACCATTTTCCTGATTCCAAAAAATACACAGTGGTGATGATTTAAGGAATAACTTATGCTCCAAAAAAATACTTTGGACATTCATCATTCAATTTAAATGTAACACTATTCTTTGTAAAATCTACTATTAGTGATGCTAGAATTGATAAATCATGAAAGAAACATTTTTAATAACCACATAGATCAAAGAAACAATATATCTCGAAGACAGTATTTAGAGGTATCCATGAGTGAAAAACCACTATATTTTATGGATCCATTTAGACACCAATTTTATAGTTATAGTGCGTAAGATAATGTACCTCTTTTATCAAAAAAATATAAAATTGATAATTTAGCATACAAACGATAAACCACATGATATCCAATATTTTTTCCAAGTATTTCTGATGCTTGACACATATTCTTGAATATGATAATATGTCATTTCAAAACAACACCATATAAAAATCCAATTACCATTGAAATATATGATTCATAAATTCCAAAAATATATGTGGTTCATTAATACAACCAAAATTAAATACTATGTACTCATAATCGATAAATATAATCATAAATGAGGTATTTAGAATATCCTATTTTGGAACACACAATTGGTGATATCATGATTACATGTCAATTTTAAAGTAATAAATGGATCCCCATAAATAATCTAATATATCCTCACTTCATAGAAGTGGATAATGATTCTTTACCATCACTGGGTATGGCATGTTATAAGACACACACAATCTAAGAGTTCTATATAATTTTTTAACATAAAAGGACTGGTACTACCCATAAAGATATGATGGGTTGAATTAAATATTTTCTTTGTAACTCTCCCAACTAATGGTTCAATTCCATTAATTAAATTGATTCTATTTTTCAAGGCTGATGGGATAAAGGACTATTCCTATAAATGAGTTCAATTATATACTCTACTACTATTGTTTGTGGAAAGGCTAAGAATGTTTTAAGAAAAACATCCGGATAATGGTAAAATAAAATAACTCAAAAATTCTAATATTAATCAATTCCATTAACAACAAACACAAATCTACCAACGTGTAAGATATGGTCCCAAAATATGGTGCCAGAAATACAATTAATCCTTACTCTTCATTTTTTGATCATTTAAAGTGATGCTTTTTTCCATCATCAATTGTAAAAAAACTATCACATAAAACAATTGATGTGAGCCTTGAAAAATATCAACTGATACATATATAGGATTATTTCATACAAATCCACGGAAATAATATATAAAACCATATCAAATAAGATCCATAAACTATTATAGAAAATGGTTTACAAATAAAGGCATGGCATTATCTTTGAAAAATAAGAGTTTGATGTTTAAAAATAGAAATCATCCTCTCAATATGGAATCCAAGAAAATCAAGAACATAGGAAGAAATTACCAAGTGGGATGCATCTGTATCAATGAAATATTTTATAAGGTTAGAAAACGAAATAATCACATTTCTCACTATTGATGACCTATATTGATCATCCACAATATTTTTCTCAGCTCCAAATAACTACTTACTCACTGTACTTTACTCTTTATTATCATGTTAAGATTGAGATATCTTATGATTCATAGTATTCCTATAGTCACATTTCTTAGGTATATTATTTTTATGAGTTGTGTCTTACATCTCATGTCACTTCAAAGAAGATGGAACATTTGGAACGTGAGATGTGTCCCAAATAACTGAACTTGGAGAATAGTGATAGAATCATTAAATAAGCACCATTCAAATTCAATTATGGAATTCTCTTAGTGGTGTCAGTTAATCTCGGTTTATGTGTTGAATAAACTACATTCATATCATCCACGATTACCCATTGGTTTTGGTGAAATATCCAAAATCCTTGCATATGATTCTTCTTCATTCCACAACCTTTGAAATTTTATTCTCTCTTCTGATTTCTCCCAGCATTATAGTCCCAAGAGTCCCTGTATGTATCAAAATGATTCCCCATCATGTAGCTCAAAATATGTACCCACATTCTACCATATCTCTATGAACCATCTTCATATAATCCATTATAAATAATAATCCAAATCATTGAGTAAATCGTGTCCCTTATCCCAAATTAGAAATAGCATGCCTTTAATGACACAATAACATAAACTTTTGGTCAAAAGAGGAAAAAATTTATAAATTTTATTGTTTAATATATTAATATGATATTATCATACATTAGGATAATAATGTCATTGATTTGTAAAATCATGTTCATATGGTGATATAAATCTTTTATTGCACAATTATAAAACTACAACCCATGAAATTTCTTTATATAATTTCATTTGTTGAAATGCTAAATCCAACAATTGGAATTCAAAATCATATAGAATATATGTTTCTAACATGACTTTCGGATAGACTAGTGTGTGAATGTAATTTATGATTTTATTCTTCTTTTTCAGACACACCTCTTCCTTATTTGGTTCCAAATAACCATGAAAAAATGGGTGTATAAGGCTTATGGAACCAAACAAAATGATCCACATCCATTGGTTCATCCTTTCAATTACCTCTATCCAAGACCTAAATATTATATACAATACTCAGATTAAATTATTGGTTGAGCTATGTCTCACTTCATGCCAAATTCATAGCAGCGTCTTCAGATAGATTTTTATTTACTAGGTTACATTATTTATATCAAACTACTACATATATCTCACTCTCTATAAAATAGTAGAATTAATAATTTAAAATTTATCATATCATAAATATCACAATAATTCATTCCAAAAATTCAACACATAATATTTCCACACTTTTTTGAAAATTCCACCATTCTATTGAATATAAATCCATTCTGAAAAAACCACTATCATAGAATTTTTAAAATATAACATTGAATTTTTTCAAATAAAATTCTAAAGTAAAAATTTTCACACCAAATGGTAAATCAATAGTCAAAATTAAATATTAACTCTTAGTAGGATGTCAATTCTATCAATGCATTGGAAGCTCTTCTCATCAGCTAGACCTGTGAAAATGAGATTAAAATTTTTATAAGTGTATCTAAAAAACATATGATATACACTCCCTGATTACATTATGTTCAGTATAAATATGATTATTATTAAATTTTTTTGCTCTAAAATTAAAGTCCCAATAATTATAATTAATTCTATCATCCCAAATCCAAGACTAACTACAATAAATTTTCAACTCCCAGACCATCACAAATGATACTCAATGATTGGTGAAACTAATAAAACATGTAACATTCCACCCAAGATCATTGGTTTTAGGAGAGGTTGTATTGCTACATGGATTTAAGTGACTTAACCAAGATGCCAAAGGTTGGAAATGAAGGCTAACATATTCCTAATATTTGGTGGGATATTCCCCATTTGAGTATAAAATTACTACTACAAGAAACTATAATCCAATAAAAATTAATGGTGCATTATAAAAATGTATTAAAATGAAAATTATAAAAATCCAAATGAAACAATACTTGAGTAAAAATCGAAAACCAATACAACTATCAAAATACAAAAGAAAGAAAAATCCTACAAAGCTCAAAGACTTAAAGGACACCAACACACCTACTCATTATATGATCCATTCTCCTGGTCCATAATCAATTAAAACATATCATGAATCCCCACAAAATATAAGTGATACCCTGACATTACATGTGTCTTAAAATATGATACCTAAAAATTCACCAAAGTTCCCATGAAAGTGGTGATCAATGAATATCAATAGTTTTCCCCAAATGACATTCCTAATCATGCCAAAAAATAGAGGGTGTTTTAAAATTATAATATAAAAATGTATACACAACACATTAAAACATATTAATAGCTTTCATCAAAGACAATTATTTTCTCACTGAAATTGTTTTCATGAAAAAAACAATAAAAACTCTCTAATTCAATTTCTCAAATTCAAATTTTGGAATAATTGATTACAAATATCCACAAATAACACCATACATTAAACCATGTAAACTTATATGCTCGTGAGTGGTGACTCATAATTTCATCCTGTTTTTTCATAGTGAATCTTGTTGAACAAGAAAAGTTCACACCCTTATCCATATGACTTATGATGGAAGGAATATCGTACCCTTATCCTTCTATATTTCACATGAACAAACAGAAACCATTATTCCAAAATGTATTCCAATAAAACAATTTCAATCAATTAGAAAAAAGTATTTATTTTATTGAAAACATCACCATCAATCCATTCCCATTATCAAATTAAAATCACATATTAAAATAATCATTTTATTATCAATAAAAAACTGTTTTTACAAAAAACAATTATCAAAATCTATAATCAATAATTATAGATGGTTTCTACAATGCTTTGAACGTCAATTTCATAAATAAGGAAAAGAAATTAATAAAATATGAAATTAAGTCTTCATGTTCTAATATGAGTAGTCAAGAGTGAATCCTCCATATAAGGACTCATCCTTATAACATTACCTACTCTTAAATTTTAGATAAGAATATACATTATTACACATTGAGGAGCTTTTCATGTTTAGAGTTTTAGAGATTTAGGATACCATAAATACATAACATACCAAATTCATACAAGAGGATGCTACTAAAAACAGAATCCATTTATTTCAAAATATAAAACATTAAAGCATAAAACCATATTTCATTGAGAACCCTCTATTTCATTCATCATGGATCCCTTAATTATCTTACCCATCATTATATCCTTTGAAAAACATTAAAAAGACATGGGATTAGTATAAACCTCCTTAAGGGATATACAAAAACTAATAATTAGTCAAGTTATTATGTGAAACCCATTAAAACCCATAATAATAAAGACTCATATGAATAAAAACATAATGAAGTTTCATTGGTACATATTTACCATATCACTCTTTCATTAACCGTTCAACATGGAATAACCTTTTGGCCAACACTCATCTCTAGAGTACCCAATGCATTCAAGATCTATAATGGGGCTCATTGGTCATATCTTGAGCTATAATGGGCTCAACCCAATATATCTTGATCTATAATGGGATCAACCAAACATAAATTGATCTATAATGGGATCAACAGAAATAAATAATATCCAAGGAAAATATCATGATAATAAAGTGTCTCAAAATATGGAGACACCTCTTATTCGTTATTTGTCAAAAAAAAATTAATATTTATTAAAGTGAGTTTTGATATGATTTTTAAAAGGAAAGTCCCTTAAAATATAAATGGAGTCAGAATTAATAGAATGGATATGTGTATAAACTATAAAAACACATAGTGGAACATAATATAAATAATAATTCATTACAACAATAATCTTAATACCACATAATGAATAAAGAAGGTTAACCCAAAGAATGAAAATTGAGTTATGAATCCCATTACCTTGGGATTGTCTAACTTAAAACTCGGTTAAACCACCTATATGATGGTTAAAAATTGTAATTAACATATTAATGAAAGATATTATTGTTTATAACACCTTATATGATCATTTTAAAACATCATTTGACATATTTATTTGTAACATTATGTTATTTACATTGCTTTTGGTGTGTTCTTTATATGGTTCCCATAATCAGTTCATGATGGATATTCTTGTAGATTGGAAATGGTAATCTATAATTTGAATGAAATTGTAGTTACATATTTACAGAACCATAAATTATAATTTTTATAATTTTTATTTCTGAAATGATGATGATTCATATGTTAAAACAGTAATGAGGTTCATTTTGATCATTTTTGTTGTTCTTTGTTAATAGTGACTTCCATTGGTTTTATAAAATAAAACCATGTGTACAAAATAATTTCTGAAACATGGATGAGACATAATACATATATTATAACCTATTTATGACATAAGAATGGTTTCATGACCATACATGAGGTAATTAAATAAAACTTAAATCACATCATCCATGATGTTGGTAATTAGACACATCCCGTGCAATGTTCTTATTCCTTGAATAAGTGGGAGATGAGAAGAGTAATGATGATGAATTTTCCATGAACATGGGAACATACATAATATACATTATTTCTAGATCAATCATGTACATAGATAATAGGAGACAAGGAATGCATAATAAAAGAAAGGAACTAAAAATAAAATAATAGTTGATAAATCCCTTACAAAGATTTTTCACCCAATCGTCTATGCAACATGGGTTTAGAAAACAATAAAAACAGAGGGGAAAATGGTAACCCATCTAGAAATGAATCAGAATAAATTATAGAGATATAATGAAATTAAAATAAGAACATGGTATGGAAACATGAATGTTATACATATAAGGACCTGACCTTAAATATTACAAAATATTTAATTAAATGAATAATTCACAATGAGGAACTTTTATTGTTTAGAGTATTATAGACTTAGAACATAACTATAACATCTCAAAAGATTACAAAGTCGACACATCTACTCAGTTTTCATTTTTTCATAAAATAAAAAATCTTTAAAAAGGATTCATGTATAGTTCCATGTTTAAGACAGCATGACTTTTCCTTGATCCCATCCTTAAACCTATTCCACATTATGTCATGTGAAAAACATTTCAAAAACATGGGATGAGCATAAAAAGCTCAGTAAGTGATATAAAAAGTAGGAAAACAGTTAGTTATTTTTAAAAAAAGATAAACATGAATACTTTAACATAAATAATACTTTTCACCTTTATGAAGTAGTAAATACAATTCACTGAATAAAAGACCACTAAATAACCTTTTGTAACCAAATGATTTCCAAAAATCACATATAAATAACACATAACATATAAAGGTAACTAGGGACATAAACAAACATAAATGGAATAACCATAGGGTTTACATCAATAGATATCAGTAAATGGAATAACCATATGGTCGACTTCCATACCCAATGCAATGGTGGTTATAGCATAACCACCCATCCTGGTTTATCACTGCACCACCCATCATTTGGTTTATCATGTAACCACACGTCAAATGTCCAAGTACCATAAAAAATCATAACCAATATGATATTTCAAATATAAACATTTCACTCTTAACATTTTATTTTGAATAACATGAACCATAACACACACAAAATAGAATAATGGATTTCTTTTTCTCATTTTATAAATCATTAAGTCTTATAGAGGAATCCAAATAATGATTACGGTAGTAGAGAGGTCATTGTCACTACAACTGTTGAAAATTTAAATTTTCATTTAGTAAAATGATTCGTAGAAATAGTATTCTTTTCGAATGAATGTAAAATTCAAAGGGGTTTATACACCGTATAAAAGAAAGTGTGTATAAATGAAAAATATGCTACAATGATGAGATATTGAGATGAAGTCCCTTCTCTCGTGTTAGTCATGACTCGATCATTCGTTAATATCATGAAGAATAAACTAAAGATATTTTATAATTTCTTAAGAACTTTTTCATGGTTATTATTCATTTCATATCACTTGTTACCATGTTATAATCATTATGTAATCATCCATGTTAATAATCTTCGTTTATTCGATATTTGGTACTTGAGTCACAAATGAACACCATATAGTTACATGTTGTTCACATGGTCAAAATTTAAATATATCCAGAATGATATTCATGATTTATATATCATATATATCATATACATCCAGTATATACATGTATTTATAATAGGACATAAAATTTGGAGGTAAGAAATAAAATGCACTGTTGATGGAGACGGTAAGTAGTACGTACGCATGAACGATACCTCCATTACTATTTATTATTTTAATGGAATGAAAACATACTGATACATAGGTATATTATAATTCCAGTATAAAATAATATATAATATTATTAACTCAATCTTCTATATGTCCCACAAAAGTCATTAATGAGTCATATCACTTTGAGGCACTGGTAGTCCGCACTTCCTCAAATGAAATTATCATGTTTACACATAATTGAAACCATAGAGGTATGATATAAAAGAAAAATACAGAAGCATAATGAAAACATAAACATAATATATATCATATATAAATATATTTCCATTTTATTGGCCACCATGATAGACGGTAGGAGATAATCGAACAATTATCATTTCGTAAGGCATTAGTTTTCCATCCACTGAAATAGTATGTTCATAACCCATTAGTTGGAGGTGTGTGTAAGTGTAGTTGGAATAATTATCATAACAACATCCTGGTATATTGAGGAATATGGTTTTGTTATAAAATAAATTAATAAATAGAGTTTAGTGGTTGGAGAAGTTAAATAAAATAAAACAAGTTTAGAGAAATAATTACCTTAAATTTGGGTAACTCCCTTTGGTTTTAACCAAAATGATTTTTTGAAGATACTTATGAATAAGGGAAGGCTTCAATGTGGAAATGAGGGATGTAGGGAGCTTAATTGGTAAGAGTTTGGACAATCCAAATGGCTTCATAGGTGTGAGGAATTGGTTAGAAATGGACTCTTTTTATTAGGGGGAGGAGGGGCTCTTTAGGAAAGTGTTAAAATATTGTTTTATTATATAATGATTTTCGGTTTCTATTGGTCCAAAAATCCTTAAAGTATAATATAAGATGACTCTCAGTCTAAATAATATCATTTAATTGTATTTAAATAGGTTTTGGATAATATTTTAATCATTATAATCTTATTTATTTAAATCATTTATTAATGAGGTAAATACTGAATCATTATTGTGCCATAAATAATTTAATATATTAAATTTATAAAAAATATAAAACAACTATTATGATGTATTAAATCATTTTATCTTTCTAAATAATATTTATAGTTTAAAATATGTCTTATATCACCCTATTTAAGAATTGATTTACTAAAAGATTTTAGATTGTGTCATTTTTGTCATTACTTAAATTTAGTTAATCTGAAGTGTCATTATCATTCATAAGTGGCTCCATGTGGTCCCAAAATTGACCCAAGGATGAACATGGTTGGCCAATAATCATCCAACAAGGTTAGTACAAATGTTGAGGTAAATTTAAATTATTATAATATTCTTTTTACCTTGAATTACCATATTTACCTTTAACCGCAGTAAAAAAAGTCAAAAGTTACTATTCAACAAAAAATTATTGTCAACTTATTTAACCAAAATTTACATACTAATAACAACCATGTATGTCAGATTTTTTAAATTCAATTAACATATGTGGTAAAATTTCATTTAAATGAGAAAGTTAGTCTTCTAACTACTAAACAGTGGATTCACTATTCCTCGATAATTGATGTTTTTCATAAAAATACTAAACTTTCAGCCTAATCTATATATGATATTACAAATTCACAAATTATGTTTATGTAACTAAATTATAAAAATACAATTTTCATTAATTAATATAAAATTAATTACCGTTGTTAAAACAAATTGTGTGTTTTTAAGAAACAATAACTATCAAAAGATTGACATTTGTTTATGTCCAAATTCAAAGTGAAATTAATTAAAATGACCTAAATTGGATTATATGGTAAAAATGTAATCTAATTACACATTAAGACAAATTAAAAATGTAAACTAACTATATAAAAAATTATATTAAAACACATTTTTGAATTAAAATACAATATTTTTCACTATTAATTAAAAAATGATCTTTATTGGAAAAATTCCAAAAATTTACACACAGAAAATTTTGATGTCCCCATTCTAAAGAAGGAATCTATTTTGTCAAATAGAATGTATTAAAATGACCAAAACTATATTTAAAAAGGTTTCTCCATTAAAAGGTGGTAAATCGACCTTTTAATGTAAATTATGCTTCAGATTTGATTCATTCACATTTTAAACAACTAAATTTTATTGGATAAAATTAAATACATTTAAAAATCGTGTATAATCATATAGATGTTAGTTTTTTCATTCCCTCCAATAAAATTGATATGAGTTAACTACAATTTAAAATTTCAATATTATAATATTATTTTTCAAAGTATGATTTCAAAGAAACCTATTGTTGTGTATCAGGTACAAAATCAAACAAAGAAAACCTTTTAATGTAAAATTAATACTTAATTCAAAAATATTAATAAATATTAAAATATCTTATTCTTCATTTACCTAGGATGTTACATCCTTCCACCTTATGTAAATTTCATCCTCACAATTTTTAATCCCTTATCAAAATAAGTTGGTGTTTTTATACCTTATAGAATTTTCAGATTCCCACATTACCTCTTCAATCATATGGTTTTTTCACAAATCTTTTTCCTAGGGAATTACTTAATTCCACAGAACTTGCTCTCTACATTCAAGATTCTGTACTGGTTATTCATCATAAAAACGATTCTCTTCCAACTGAACTATATTTGAACTCAAAACATGAGATGGATCTGGATATACTTTCTAAACATCAAAATATGAAAAACATTCTGTACCTGGGATAATCATGGAGGTAAATCCACTCTGTATGAAACTGATCTAACATTCTCGATGATTTAATAATGTAAAATGATCCTCAGACTCAACTTTCTCTTCTTACCCAAACTCATCACACTTTTCGATGGAGAAAAATTAAGAAAGACGTGATCACCTACCTCAAAAGAAATATCCTTCCTCCAATTCTATGCATAACGTTTATGCCTACTATGAGAAGTTCTCATGTTCTTCTGAATCAATTTAAATTTTTATACAATCTCTTCTAACAATTCTGATCCAATCAGTTTCCTTTCACCTATTTCATCCCACAAAAATAGAGTTCGACAATGATTTCCATATATTGCCTCAAATGGATCCATCTGTATACTAGAATGAAAACTGTTATTATAAAAAAAATCAACCCAAATAATATGTTGGTCTCAACTTCCCTTGTAATCCAATGAACAATCACATTACATATCCTATAAGATCTGAATAGTTCATTCTGACTTCCAATCTGATTGCAGATGAAATGTTATACTAAAGATTAATTTAGTACCCAACGACTTATGAAGGTCTTTCCAAAAGTTAGATGTAAAAATGGGATCATAACCAAATACAATAGAGAGGGGAACACCATGCAACCTGAGAATCCCTTTAACATTGAACCAAGGTAGTTGTTCTAGAGACAAAGTATCTCGAATTGGAAAAAATTGTGTAGATTTAGTCATTCGATCAACTATAAACTATGTTGCATTATTACCTCAATATGTCTTCTGTAATCCCACAAAAAAGTCCATGGATATATTTTCCCATCTATACTCTGGCCCTAGTAAAGACTGATGGATCCCTTTCAAAAAGTGCCACTTTTCTTTAACCTACTGAAAAGTCAAACACATCACAGTAAAATCAACAATATCACTTTTCATTTCATCCCATTAGTAAGACATCCAATGATCTTCTTAGATCAAGGTACTATAATGATGAACTGAAAATGGAGAACTATGAGCTTCACATAAAAACTAATTCTTCAACTATGAATCACAATTCACACATAATATTTTCCCAAACCTCAAAAGAAAACCATTATCAACATTAATATCGGGCAACATACCGTTGTGAACCAACTCTAACTTTTTCTACAACTCACTGTCTTCCTTCTTATACATTCTGTATTCTATCTGATAGAGATTATCTCACTGACACCTAATACAAAACAGAAGCATTTTATGCACCAACAACATCTATACCAGAGTTTATCAAATCAAAAACCAAAAGATCTCATTCCAAATGTATCATGGTAAATGAAGTGTTACTTTTTCTACTAATAGAATCATCCACATTATTTTCATTTCCTAGATGGTATTGGATCATGCAATCATAATCCTTGATTAATTCTAGCCACCTCCTCTATCTCATGTTGAATTATTTCTGAGTGAATATATACGGTAAAATTTTGTGTTTAATATATATCTTATATTTTACTCCATATAAATTTTGCCACTAATTTTTTAAATAAATAACAACATCATCTAATTCCAAATCATGTGTAGGGTAATTTAACTCGTGAGGTTTCAACTGATGTGAATCATAAGCAATTACCTGATCATTCTACATAAGGACACATTCAAGTCCATTCAATGAAGCAAAATTTTAAATAAAAAACTCACCATTTCTGGATAGAAGTGCCAAAACTTTAGCATTCACCAATCATATTTTAAATTATTGAAAACAATCATCACATTATTTTGTATAGATGAACTTAAAACATTTTCGAGTTAACTTAGTAATTGGACAAGATAACCACACAATTTTATCAACAAAGCACTAGTAATAACCTTCAAAACCAAGAAAACATTGAATCTCGGTAATATTTGTGGGTCTTGGTGATTCTTCAACAACCTTTTTTTGTAGGATCAACATTTATTCCATTTTTTGAGACAATGTGACAATGTATAAAAATTTGTTGTAACCAAAAGTCACACTTTCTGAATTTACCAAATAGTTTCTTTTATTTTAAGGGTCACAAGAAAACCCTTAAATGAATTCCATGATCCTATTTACATTTATAATTAACAACAATATCATCAATAAACACAACCACATTTATCACCTGATTCAACCAAGCCATCACAACAACCAACTATTCAGTTCTTATTCTGACCATCTCAGGTTGCTGATTTGGATGTTCATTTCCCTTTGTATGTCGTCCTAGAAATTTTTCACTGTTTCTTATAAGAAAACCCATTCTTAACACAAAAAATATCTTACATGAAGAAAAATTGTAATCTGTAAATTCTATATCATTTCAATATTACCATAAATTAATTTATGGAAGTTTATTTAATAATACCCTGACTCATACAGTTGTCTAAACTGACCTCTGATACCAACTATATGGACCATTCCTCAAACATTATATAATATTGAATTAACTAAAAAATTAAAATTGAGGATCTTTTCAGTATTGGAGTTTTAGAGAATCAAAAAATAACTATTACATCTCAAAATCTTACAATGTAGACACTTCTAAACAGTTTACATTTTTTTCATAAATTAAAAACTCTTGAAAAAATAGAATCATGACTAGTTCCATGTTTAAGATTGCGTGACTTTTCCATGATCCCATCCTTAACCCTATTATACATTATGTCTTGTAAAAAGCATTTCAAAAACATGTTATGTTCATAAAAATCTTAATAAAGGACACACGAAGAAGGAAAACTATTAGTTTTTTAAAACAACAAGTAAACCACAAATACTTTAACATAAGTAATACTTTTCACCATTATGAAGTAATAAATACTCTTCACAGAATAAAATTTCACTACTTACCCTTTTGTAACCAAAATATTACCATAAAAACCATATAAAGAACACATAACATATAAAGGTAACATGGGACAAAAACATACTTAAATGGAATTACCATACAGTCGACTTACACACATATCACTAAATGGAATAGCCATACAACGGACTTCCATACCCAATACATTGGAGGTTATAATGTAACCACCCATATTTGTTTATCTTGGCACCACCCTTCATTTTTTATCATGTAACCACCCCTCAAATGTACAGTACCATAAAAAAATCATAACACATAAAATATTGAAAATATAAACATTTCACTATAACATTTCATTTGAAATCACATGAAATCATTTCAATATATTCAAATAATAAATCCTTTTCAAAAATAATTTTCAATTCCAAAAAACCCAAAATAGAATAAGGTATTTCTTTTTTTCATTTTAGAAAACATTTATGCTTTTAAAGGAATTCCAATAATGATTACAACATCGGAGAGGTCATTGTCGCGACATACGTTAAAGACCTTTCGATTATCGTTTAGTAAAATGATTCTCAGAAAAACAATTCTGTTTGAATTAATTTAAAATTCAAAATAGTTTATACACCATATAAATGAATGTGTGTATAAATTAAAATATTCCTCAATGGAAAGAGAATGAGAAGAATTCCCTTACCTCATGTGTGAATTGAGTCAATCATTCTTTAATCTCCTCAATAATAACATAAAGTTAATTTTTACATTATTAGGAAACCTTTTAAATATTATTTTTCTTTTTATATAACAAATTACCAGTTTATAAACATTATTTAATCATTCAAGTTAATAATGTTCATTTTGTTGATATTTGGTACTAGATTCACAAATGAAAACCATATAGTTAAAAATTGTTTACATAGTCAAAAGTTCTATATATCTAGAATGATATTCATGATTTAGATATCATATATATAATATATATCCAGTATATATATGTATTTATAATAGTACATAACATTTAGTGGTAAGAAATGAAATGCACCGTTCATGGAGACGGTAAGAAGTACATACGCATGAACACTACATCCATTTCTATTTATTATTTTAATGGAATTAAAACATAATGAAACATATATATATTATAATTCTAGTATAATATCATATATTATTTAATTAACTCCATCCTTTATACTTCCCACATAAGGCATTAATGAGTCATATCACTTTGAGGGTGCGGTTGTCCGTACTTCTTCAAATGAAATTATCATGTTTGCACATAATGGAAACCATAAAGGCATGATATAAAAGAGAAATACATAAATATAAAGAAAAAATAAACAAAATATATATCATATATAAATATAGTTCCATATTAATGTCCACAATGATAAGTGGTAGGAGATAATCGAATGATCATCATTTCGTGAGGCGTTAGTTTTCTATCCACATAAATAGTATATTCTTCGCCCATTAAGTGGATGTGTGTGTAAGTGTAGTTTGAATCATTATTATAAAAATATCTTAGTATATTAAGGATACTATTTTTGTTATAAAATAAATTAATAAAAAGATTTTAGGGGTTGGAGAATTAAAATAAAATAAAAGAAGTTAAGAGAAAATGTTACCTTTAATTTCGGTAACTCCCTTCGGTTTGAACCAAAATGGTTTTTTGAAGTTCCTTCTGCCAAAGGTAAGGCTTATAGAAGGAAGAAAGGTATGTATGAAGAATAATTGTGCATAAATAGGACATGACATAATGCTTGAGAGTTGTGATGAATTTGTTAGAAATTGTTTCGTTTTATAAGTGGGATGAGGGGCTCTTTAGGAAAATGTGAAAATATTATTTTATTATATAATGCTATTCTGTTTCTAAAGATCCAAATATCATTAATTTTTAAGATAAGATGATTCGTTGTTTAAAAAATATCATCCAATAGTAATTGGATAGGTTTTAGATAATATTGTAATCATTATAATCTTATTTATTAAAATCATTTAATAATGAGGTAAATACTGTATCATTATTGTGTCATAATGAATTTAATATATTCCATGTCCAAAAATTATTAGAAAATTTCTATGATGTAGGAAATAATTTTATCTATATAAAGAATAATTATTGTATAAAATATTCCTTATATAACCCCATGTAAAAATTGATTTACTAATGGATTTTTGTTTGTGTCATTTTTTGTATTACTTTAAATTAATTAATCTAAAGTGTCATTATCATTCACATGTGGATACATTGGGACCATAAATCGATCCAAGGATACCCATTGTCATAAATTACTCATCCAATAAGATTAATATAAGTGTTTAGGTAATTTTTAGTTATTATAATATTTTGTTTACCTTGAATTACCCTATTTACCATTAAAATCGGTAAATAAAAGTCAAAAGTTACTATTCACCGAAAATTATTTTCATCTTACTGAACCAAATTTTACTTACTAATACCAGCCATATATGTCGTATTTTTGAAATACAATTCATGGAAGTGGTGAAATTTCTTTTAAATGGATAAGTCAGTTTTTTTAACTACTACTAAGTGGTTTCACTATTCATGAAAAATTGAAGTTTTTTTTTGGAAAAATGTCAAATATTATGTCTAAGCTATACTTTATATTCTGAATTCAGAAATTATGTCTATTTAACCATGTTTTAAACATAGAAGTTTCATTTATTAATTTAAAATTTATTCCCAGTGTTGAAACAAATAGCTTGTATTTAAGAAACAATAACTATCAAAACATTGACACATGTTTATGTCAAATAGAAAGTGAAATTAATACAAATGACCAAAATTGGATTAAATGGTAAAAATATATTCTAATTACACTTTAAAAACAATTAAAAATATAATCTATTAATTTAAATAAATTATATTAAAACACAATTATAAATTAAAAAACAATATTTTTCAATATTCATTAAAAAATTAACTTTATTAGAAAAATTCGAAAAATTTACTCAAAGTAAATTTTGATGAACCCATTATAAAGAAAGATTTTATTTGATAATGTAAAATGTATTAAAGTGAAAAAAAGTAGATTTAATGAGGGTTCTCCAATAAATGGTTTTAAATCAATCGTTTAATGTAATTTATCCTTAAAATCAGATTATTTCACATTTTAAGAATCTAACTTTTATTGGATAAAAGTAAATAAATTTTAAAAACATGAATAATCATATTAGAGATAGTTTTTTCATTCCCTCCAATACTATGGCTATGAGTAAAATTCTATTTAAAATAATAATATTATATTATTAGTGTGCAACGTAAGATTTCAAAAAAACTCGTTGTTGCGTATCATATATGCTATCGAACATTACAACCATTTTAAAGTAAAATTAATATTTATTTCAAAAATATGAAAAAATATGAAAAAATATTATTATTCATTTACCTGGGTTGTCACAATACTACATAAAAGAGAACTTGAATGGAATAAAAAAAAGAAGTTGATAATTATATAACCTTATAGAGTAACTCATAGAACATGAAGAATGGGGCCTTGGGGGCATAAGGACACATTGGAAGACTACTAGTAAGGTATGGAGGCTAGATATTTGTTGAAGTGGAATTTGGATGAATGGAATTAAGGAATAATTTGGTATTTATAACAAAAATGACGGAATATTTTATTAATTTCAACGGACACCTCACTAGTGGTATTTGCAAAAACCATGGAAATTCCAATTGAATTTACCCATGGTATTGGAAACATGGAATAAATAATTTCTTATTTTACTGTAGAAAATCCAACCAATATTATTAAATAATTATTAAAAAAAATGATGTCATTAAACACACCAAAACACAGACTGTATTTTTTATTATTCAATAAAAATTCAACTCTTTCAGATAAATCATAAAAATACACACTAAACATTTTTTGACATTTAGAATTCAAAAATGAAGTCATTTTTTAAAATAATTTTATAAATATTATTAATTTAATTTTTAAATAAAATCATAATTTATTAAAAATTATCAATTTTAAAACTATATCATCTTTTACGTCAGATTAAAAAATTAATTAAGAAGTAATTATCTTAATTTATTAAGAAAATAAAATAATAATAAAAATTACTATTTATTAGGGTCATATTACACTTCATATTACTATTCATAAGGTTATGTTAATATTCACCAATAAATAATTTGGTTCCATTAGACTTCAAATAACATACTGAACAGAATTGCAGATGATAGTTTTTGGAGATTCAAAACATTAATGCAACAGAATTATGTTAAAAGTATATTTAGAAATATCTACTTAAAAATATTCATTAATTCATTTTTTTAATACCTTTGGGTGTTACACTACAACCTCAGAAACTCTGGTGATAAGTTAATAATGCCACAAATTCCGCAAAAAACAGGGTTGAGACTCCAAATATATGCCTTAAATCTTGGTACATACATCAACACAAAACAAATATCAGTATAATTGTTATAAAATAACATATATCTATCCCTAATAGATTATTCTTCTAAATAAAATAGAGGGAAGAAGTATATATATAATGAAAACCACCATGAATAGAGTCTCAAAGAAATTCGGCCTTCAGCGCACCATGATTTTTCAACAGATAACTCTCAGATCAAAGGGAAGTATATACAAATACTTTGGTAGATTAAAAACCTAATTTTCAGTCATATTTAGGAAAACAATGTTTTTAATGAAAAATTATAAATGAGATCCAAAATTTTAGTATCGAATATTTTACTATACCCGGTTAGGGGGAATGGTTTGGAAAATAGTGTGCTAACCATGAATATGCCTCTCCCTCAAAAATAACATTTTCTAATAGGTGGCTACATGGTATTATCAAACTATGGACCTAAACATGTCCCTACCTTGATACCACTACAACAAAATGCACAATTCATTATAGGAGTTTCATGGTCTATACAAATCGTGCTCAAACCATGAACCTGTAGAAAAGCATAAATACATTAAAAATGTCTTATAGTTCTTCCCAAACATCCCCCACTAGTGCAGAAAACGTTTTTTACGTCACCATTTTTTACGTCGGTTATATAAAACCGACGTCATAATATGTAAAACGAGGTTTTTTACGTCGGTTATTTCTTAACCGACGTAAAAACCTGTGTTCGGTACACCTTTAACGTCGGTTATTTTTATAACCGACGTTATTAATCGCGCGGCTTCGTTTTTTAGGTCGGTTATTTTTATAACCGACGTAAAAAACGCAGTTTTCGAAGGCCTTTTTACGTCGGTTATTGAATAACCAACGTAACAAATGCGGTTTTTGAAGGCTTTTTTACGTCGGTTATTTTATAACCGACGTAAAAAAAGAATCCGCAGATGTTTTTGACGTCGGTTATGGAATAACCGACGTAAAAAAACGCGGATTTTGAGCCCTTTAAAAAGTCGGTTATAAAATAACCGACGTAAAAAATGAATCGGAGGAAGGTTTTTACGTCGGTTATTTCAATAACCGACGTTATAAATGTTTTTAAAACAATTATCACGTCGGTTATTGAATAACCGACGTGATAACTCATTTAAAAATTTACCCAGACCTGTGGATTGTCATTCGCGAGTTTACCTTCGACAGTCGCGACTCGTCTCTCTCGCGCGTAAACCCGAATCGGCTCGTCCATTTCGTTGGTTTAGATTCGTTTTGCGATCATCGTTTCTCATATTTAATCTCCTCGGATCAATCATCTAAACTCGCAGCACTCAGGTAATCCTCCCACTCGTTCGTTTTTTTTCGCGGATAGTATATATATATGTGTTGTGATTTTTTTGTTGAAACTAGCTAAGATTCTTCGATTGCGAACCCTTTTAACTCGTTTTGGCACCATAATCTTATTTATCATCCCTAGATCTATTTTTTCGACTTGCAATATTGAGTAATTTTATGATTTCACTAATTTTTCATTGTTTTCTATAAATCCCCGAGAGGGTTGGGGCGTGTCCATTTGGATGGGTTGCCCTTTTACAGTTGTTACTACTTTATTCACACACAACCATGGCATAGGTGCATGGATTTGGGGTCGGGGGGTGTCCAGGGGGGTTTACAAGGGGGTGGGTGGGTGTGGGGGGTTGACCAAGGGTGTGGGTTGGTGTTGGGGGGTGTCCAGGGGGGTGTCCAAGGGGGTAGGGGGTGGGGTGGTGTTTAGGAGGGGTGGGGGGTTGTCCAGAGGGTTGGGGGGTGTCCAAGCAGGTCGGGGGTGGGGTGTTGTGTCCAGGAGGGGTGGGGGTGCTTTCTAGAGGGGTCGGGGGCTGTCCAGAGGGGTCGGGGGGTGTCCAGGGTGGTGTCCAAGGGGATGGGTGGGTGTGGGGGGCTGTCCAAGGGGGTGGCGGCCTGTCCAGAGGGGTCGGTGGGGTGTCCAGGGGGGTGTCCAAGGGGGTGGATGGGTGTGGGGGGTTGTCCAAGTGGGTGGCGGCCTCTCCAGAGGGTATTTGGGGTTTTCCGGGTGGGTGGGGGGCTGTCCAGAGGGTTGGGGGATGTCCAGGGGGTGTCCAAGGGGGTAGGGGGTGGGGGTGGTGTCCAGGAGGGGCGGGTGGCTGTCCAGAGGGGTCGGGGGGTGTCCAGGGGGGTTTACAAGGGGGTGGGAGGGTGTGGGGGGCTGTCCAAGGGTGTGGGTGGGTGTTGGGGGGTGTCCAGGGGGGTGTCCAAGGGGGTAGGGGGTGGGTGGTGGTGTTTAGGAGGGGTGGGGGGTGTCCAGAGGGTTGGGGGTGTCCAGGGGGGTGTCCAAGCAGGTCGGGGGTGGGGGGTTGTGTCCAGGAGGGGTGGGGGTGCTTTCTAGAGGGGTCGGGGGCTGTCCAGAGGGGTCGGGGGGTGTCCAGGGTGGTGTCCAAGGGGATGGGTGGGTGTGGGGGGCTGTCCAAGGGGGTGGAGGCCTGTCCAGAGGGGTCGGTGGGGTGTCCAGGGGGGTGTCCAAGGGGGTGGATGGGTGTGGGGGGCTGTCCAAGTGGGTGGCGGCCTCTCCAGAGGGTATTTGGGGTTGTCCGGGTGGGTGGGGGGCTGTCCAAAGGGTTGTGGGATGTCCTGGGGGGTGTCCAAGGGGGTAGGGGGTGGGGGGTGGTGTCCAGGAGGGGCGGGGGGCTGTCCAGAGGGGTCGGGGGGTGTCCAGGGGGTTTACAAGGGGGTGGGTGGGTGTGGGGGGCTGTCCAAGGGTGTGGGTGGGTGTTGGGGGGTGTCCAGGGGGGTGTCCAAGGGGGTAGGGGTGGGTGGTGGTGTTTAGGAGGGGTGGGGGGCTGTCCAGAGGGTTGGGGGGTGTCCAGGGGGGTGTCCAAACAGGTCGGGGGTGGGGGGTTGTGTCCAGGAGGGGTGGGGGTGCTTTCTAGAGGGGTCGGGGGCTGTCCAGAGGGGTCGGGGGGTGTCCAGGGTGGTTTCCAAGGGGATGGGTGGGTGTGGGGGGCTGTCCAAGGGGGTGGCGGCATGTCCAGAGGGGTCGGTGGGGTGTCCAGGGGGGTGTCCAAGGGGGTGGATGGGTGTGGGGGGCTGTCCAAGGGGGTGGATGGGTGTGGGGGGATGTCCAAATGGGTGGCGGACTCTCCAGAGGGTATTTGGGGTTGTCCGTGTGGGGGGGGGGGGCTGCCTAGAGGGTTGGGGGATGTCCAGGGGGTGTCCAAGGGGGTAGGGGGTGGGGGGTGGTGTCCAGGAGGGGTTGGGGGCTTTCCAGAGGGGTCGGGGGCTGTCCAGAGGTTTGGGGGGAGTCCAGGGGGGTGTCCAAGCAGGTCGGGGGTGGGGGTTGTGTCCAGGAGGGGTGGGGGTGCTTTCTAGAGGGGTCGGGGGCAGTCCAGAGGGGTCGGGGGGTGTCCAGGGTGGTGTCCAAGGGGATGGGTGGGTGTGGGGGGCTGTCCAAGGGGGTGGCGGCCTGTCCAGAGGGGTCAGTGGGGTGTCCAGGGGGGTGTCCAAGGGGGTGGATGGGTGTGGGGGGCTGTCCAAGGGGGTGGATGGGTGTGGGGGGCTGTCCAAGTGGGTGGCGGCCTCTCCAGAGGGTATTTGGGGTTGTCCGGGTGGGTGGGGGGCTGCCTAGAGGGTTGGGGGATGTCCAGGGGGTGTCCAAGGGGGTAGGGGGTGGGGGGTGTTGTCCAGGAGGGGTGGGGGCTATCCAGAGGGGTCGGGGGCTGTCCAGAGGGTTGGGGGGTGTCCAGGGGGGTGTCCAAGCAGGTCGGGGGTGGGGGGTTGTGTCCAGGAGGGGTGGGGGTGCTTTCTAGAGCGGTCGGGGGCTGTCCAGAGGGGTTGGGGGGTGTCCAGGGTGGTGTCCAAGGGGATGGGTGGGTGTGGGGGGCTGTCCAAGGGGGTGGCGGCCTGTCCAGAGGGGTCGGTGGGGTGTCCAGGGGGGTGTCCAAGGGGGTGTATGGGTGTGGGGGGCTGTCCAAGGGGGTGGATGGGTTTGGGGGGCTGTCCAAGTGGGTGGTGGCCTCTCCAGAGGGTATTTGGGGTTGTCCGGGTGGGTGGGGGGGCTGCCCAGAAGGTTGGGGGATGTCCAGGGGGGTGTCCAAGGGGGTAGGGGGTGGGGGGTGGTGTCCAGGAGGGGTGGGGGGCTGTCCAGAGGGGTCGGGGGGTGTCCAGGGGGGTTTACAAGGGGGTGGGTGGGTGTGGGGCGTTGTCCAAGGGTGTGGGTGGGCGTTGGGGGTGTCCAGGGGGGTTTCCAAGGGGGTAGGGGGTGGGGGTGGTGTTTAGGAGGGGTGGGGGGGCTGTCCAGAGGGTTGGGGGGTGTCCAAGCAGGTCGGGGGTGGGGGGTTGTGTCCAGGAGGGGTGGGGGTTGTCCAGAGGGGTCGGGGGTGTCCAGGGGGGTTTACACATCGATTTGTTTTATATTTCAAAATTGTTTACATTCAAATTATGATTTTTTTTCATATAAAGATATATTTGTCTTATCTAAAAAATATATATATTTTTGCTATTTGTTATAGGTAATAATGAGTCGAAGTTGGATTACGGCACATCGAATGAGCAATGAATATGAGGAAGGTGTTGATGCCTTTTTGGAATTTGCTAAACGAAATGTTCCAAGTAGTGACATTTTTTTCTGTCCATGCCTGAAATGTCTGAATCTGAAGAAGTTGAAAAGTAGAGAGATAGAAGATCATCTGATTTGTCATGGTTTCAATCCGAGTTACAACCCTTGGATTTGGCATGGCGAAACTGGACAGAATGTCACTGATGATAATGAATCGCAAGATGGTAAATCCGATGGAATTGAAGAAATGATTCGCGATATTGTAGCAGAAAAAATTGAGATAGAACCGACAGTTGCACGTCTATATGGTGTTGCCGAAAAACCATTATATCCTGGTTGTACAGATTTTACGGTTTTGTCGGCGGTGTTAAGATTGATTAACCTGAAGGCAAAACATGGATGGAGTGACAGAAGTTTTACAGAGCTACTACAATTGATGAAAGACATTCTTCCAAAAGATAACGATCTTCCAGATTCACATTATAAGGCCAAAAAAATATTATGCCCGATGGGATTGGGATACAGGAAAATACATGCCTGTCTGAATGACTGCATTATATATAGGAAGGAATATGAATTTCTTAAAGAGTGTCCTAAATGTGGGACATCACGGTATAAGGTGAAAGAAAAATCACAAGCTGATGTAGAGATTACAAAGCTCCCTTCAATGGTATTTTGGTATCTTTCTATAATTCCTAGTTTCAAACGTTTATTTGCTAATTCACATGATGCAAAAAGGTTAAGATGGCATGCTGATGAGCGGGTATGTGATGGAAAAATACGTCATCCAGCTGATTGTCCACAATGGAAGAAAATTGATGCCCAGTACCCTACATTTGGAAATGAAATTAGAAATCTGAGACTAGGCTTGTGCATAGATGGAATGAATCCATACCGAACCCTCAGTAGCACACATAGTTCATGGCCTGTTTTATTGGTAATTTTCAACCTCTCTCCTGATGTTTGTATGAAGCGCAAATATGTGATGTTGAGTATCATGATCTCTGGTCCAAAGCAACCCGGCAATGATATTGATGTATACTTGTCACCGCTGATTGATGATTTGAAACTGTTATGGGCTGATGGTATCAGGGTGTATGATTCTTATAAAATGGAATATTTTCAACTGCATGCAATGCTTCTATTCACTATAAATGACTTCCCAGCATATGGAAATTTTTCTGGATACAGTGTTAAAGGGCATAAAGCATGTCCAATTTGCGAACAACATACGTCATATTGTCAATTGCATCATGGGAGGAAAACAGTGTACATGGGTCATCGAAAGTTTTTGCCTATGGATCACCCTTATAGAAGACTAAAAAAGGCATTCAATGGCTCACAAGAATTTGATACTGCTCCTCAACCTTTATCCCCAGAATTGTATTTTGAGAGGGTGAAAAAACTTGATGTGACATTGGGAAAGACACAGAAATCTGGTAATGATAGACATATTTGGAAGAAAAGGTCAATATTTTTTGAGCTACAATATTGGAGGTATCATGAAGTCAAACATAATATTGATGTCATGCACGTGGAGAAGAATATCTATGATTCTTTGATCGGAACATTGCTAGATATTAAAGGAAAGAAAAAAGATGGGTTGAATGCAAGGTTAGACCTACTGTCAATGGGAATACGTTTGGAGTTAGCTCCCACTCTTAAAGGAAGACGAACATTTCTTCCCCCGGCTTGTCATACATTATCGAAGAGGGAGAAAAGTAGCTTTTGTCAGTGTCTTCATGATATCAAAGTGCCTCAAGGTTATTCTTCAAATGTAAAAAATTTTGTCTCATTGAAAGACTTGAAGTTGATAGGTATGAAATCACATGATTGTCATGTCATGATGCAACAAATTCTACCAGTTGCACTGCGTGGAATATTGCCCATCCGTGTCAGAAAGACTATAATGAGGTTGTGTTATTTTTTCAATTCAATTTGCAACAAGGCGATTGATGTGAATGCTTTAATCATTTTTGGAAAAGGATGCAATTTTTATAATTTGTCATTTGGAAATGTATTTTCCTCCATCTTTTTTTGATATGATGGTGCATTTAATGATTCATCTGGTTCGAGAAATAAGGCTTTGTGGACCTGTATATCTTCGTTGGATGTATCCTTATGAAAGGTATATGAAAATATTAAAGGGATATGTTAAAAATTCATATCGACCTGAAGCCTCCATTATTGAAAAGTATATTTCTGAGGAGGTAGCAGAGTTTTGTACGAGCTACTTGGCTACGGCGCAACACATAGGTTTGCCTCCATCTCTCCATGAATGGGTTAATAATGAGGGAAAGGTGATTCGTGGCTTGAAAGTCAAATCACTGTCAGCTGAACATATGAAGAAGTTAGAATCATACATCTTGAATAACATAGCTGATGTTCAACCGTATATCACATTGCATATTAATGAGTTGAAACAATGTCATCCAAAGAAGAAAGAAATGTGGATTTTGAATGAGCACAACAAAACTTTTTTGCCATGGTTTAAAAAGACCTTGCTTGGTAGATCAGATGTATCAGAGACATTAAAATGGATAGTGGGTGGTCCATCATTAAATGTGATAACATGGTCCACTTATGACATTAATGGCTATACATTTCATACGAAAGCTCAGGACAACAGAAGTGCAGTTCAGAATAGTGGTGTATTGGTGTTTGCAGAAGCAATGCATTTTTCGAGTGCTATGGACAGAAACCCAATTTCGGCATCAAGTGCATATTATGGAATGATTGAAGACATATGGGAGGCTGATTACTTTAAAATTAATATTCCCGTTTTTAACTGTAAATGGTTTATCGGTAACAACAGTGTCAGACACGATGAATTTGGAATGACACTTGTTAATCTGAATAGATTGGAAGACACAACTGATTCTTTTATAATGGCAACACATGCCAAACAAATTTTCTATGTAGTAGATCAATCAGATATGCAGTGGGCTGTTGTTTTACAAGGGAAAAACCAATATGTTGGTGAGGATGAATTTGATGAAGATGCTGATTTATGTGAGATCCCTACTTCCATGGAAAGATTAACAGAACATAATGATGAGTATGTTGAAGACATGGTTTGTGCCATAAGGAACGATCACGACGAAGGAATTTGGGAAAACAATCCAACTGTACATTCCTAAAATTACAGGTAACACAAGTTTATTTCTTGTTTACATTTAGTTTTTTCATATAATGTTAGATACTGTAAATTTTTTACTTATTAAAACATGTATCAAACCAAAACGATAAAACAATAAAAACCGTAAAGAGGAGAAGTCCTGGGCGCACCGGCGGGCCGGTGGTGGATCACCGGTTGGCCGGTGGACCAGACAGAGAGCCTTCCTCTCTGTCTGGATCACCAGCGGCCGGCCGGTGTTGAGCCAGCGGCCGGCCGGTGGTTCAGACAGAGAGGAAGGCTCTCTGTCTCATCCACCGGCCAACCGCTGGATCACCACCGGCCGGCCGGTGGACCAGACAGAGAGCCTTCCTCTCTGTCTGGATCACCAGCGGCCGGCCGGTGCTGAAAGCGGCCGGCCGGTGGCACCAGGCAGTGGGCAAGTCTACTGCCTGGGTCCTCCGGCTGGCCGGTGTGCTCACACCGGCTGACCGGTGGACTCAGTGAGTCCACTTTTCAGCTTTCTTGGGCCAACTCCTTGGCAACCTTTTGCCTGTGTTTACCATGTTTATCATTGTTTAACATGCTTACCATATTACCAATGTTTACTATTATGTAATTTAGTACACTTTTCTATTTGTGAACTAATGTTTGTTTTTTTGATTTGAAGGAAAATGACAGATCAATCAGTTGATCAGCCACATGATTCTGGAGATGAGCATATTGGTCATACATCTGGGGAGGAACATTCACATGCCCCTATTACAAAAAAGAGTTCAAAGGTTGGTAAGCGTGGGTGCACACGTTTACCAAAATTATCACTTGCCCGTACGAAGGAGGAGAGGATAGTCGTGGAGTTTGATGATGATGATCTTCCTAGAGGTCCAAATGCTAAAGATTTTAAGGGTTTTGTAGCAACTCAGGCTAAGAGCAAAGTAAGCATTCTCTATGATGATTGGAGAAGTGTGGATAAGGCGATAATTTCTCAGCTGTGGGAGACCATTTTGGTAAGATCTTTTGCTATTGTTTGACTGTTCTTTAAATGTTTCTAGTATATATAATATTTTTAACCTCTTTTTTATCAGATGACATTTGATATTCCTGACATTGGTGGAGTCAGGAAGAAATGCTTATCGTTGGCTGCTAGGAGATGGAGGGATTTCAAATCAACCCTCTCATCTGATTTCATTAATGGTCATAGGAGTCGTGAGAATCCATGTCGTATATATCCTTTTATAGATGAAGACACATGGAGACAATTTTTTGAAAGTAGAAGAAAAGAATCATTTTTGGTAAGGGAAATGTAAACTTTTATAATCTTTCTTATATAAATGATCTTATTATTGTTTTGTTAATGATTACTTATTCTTAATTTACAGCAAACAAGGAAATCTCATCAAGAGATCCAATCTAAAAATGTATACCCTCATAGTTTATCTCGGGGAGGGTATGCATTATTGGAAGAACAAATGATGGCAGAAAAATTTCAACAACTAAGAGCTGAGTCTTCAAGCTCTGGAGAGGTGGCCCCTCCATCTCCTCCATCTAGACATGAGAAATGGAAAAGAGCTCGGAAGGGAAAAAAAGGACAATATCTTTTGGAAGAATCGAGACTCGTAGTTGAGAGGATTGTAAGATATCTATTTTATTTATTTAAGTTTACTATTTTCGTCATATATTTCCAATCATTATAGAAATGTTCAATTAATTATTACAGGACTCTCTTGAGGAGCAGAGTTCACAGGGGACATTTACACCATCTGGGAGGGAAGATATTTTATCTGTGGCATTGGGAAAGCCCGAACATCCTGGCCGTGTAAGAGGATATCCGGCAGGTGTATCGGTAAGAAAAGTGTTGCCACGTTCCTCAACTTCTAACGTTGAGGGAGTTTATAAAAAAAATAGAATCTGTGGAGGCTGAAGTCCATAATATTAATGCGACAATGGAGGACAAGATTAGAACCTCGGTGCAGTTAATGTTTGAAGACTTGCAAAGACAATTTCAGGGTGCAGCTCCCACTCCACCTCTCCCAGTAGCTCCCACTCCCCCACCTCAGCCTGCGGACCCCATTTTTGATCCTCCTCCTCCGCCGCAGCTACCTACTTATTGTGAGTTGTATGTTGATGATCTTCAACATCATATAGTTGCATATGGGATGGTATATTGTATAGGAGATACAGTTCATCATCAACAGTTAGAGGTAGAGAATCAGAGGGTCCCTGTAGAGGATATTATAGATAGATCAGCTCGGATACCATTACCTACAGATGAGGTGACAACAGTTGGACATAGTATCGGCCATTTTTTACTTTGGCCATCCATACTTCTTCGACTCATTACCATAGAGGTATGGATGTTATATCTTTTATTTTATATTTTTATTAATGTTTTATCATTTGAAAACTAATATATTTTTCAATTTATTTTTACAGGAATACTTCAAAGGTAAAGAAATACTGTATACACAACAACAAAGACAGATAGCCATGACATCAGATGCAGATACTAGAAGTCTTGACAAATTGTTAAGATATTCAAATTTGTTGGCGTATCATTATGACTTTACAATGTAAGATCATGTCTGTGGACGTGAACTATGTGTGGGGATTATGAAAACTGATATCATGGAGTTTTTCACTGGAGATAATTTGGGCATCAACGTGGTGCAAATTTTTATCATGTAAGTCTTAACACCTTTTCCTTGCGTTATATTTATTAAAAATGTATACTTATGTCTTCTTTTTATTAGGTATCTATATAAAATTTGTGAGAGGAATGAGCTGACAGATGTATATGGATTCGTGGACCCACAATTGATTTCCCCTGAAGCATGTGCATTGGATGAGGAACAAAGAATGCTTTATATTGCTGATAGATTTGAAAAGAATGTAATCACACAGTGTTGGATGATGCCTTTTTGTGAGAGGTATGAAACACATCCCTCTCAAAGAGTTAATTATCTTTTAACATAAAAAACCACTAACGTTAAATTTCCTTTTATCAGGGATCATTGGATGTTAGGGGTTTTTTGCCCTAGGGAGAAAACACTTTATTGGATATGCTCTCTCCATGATGATGTGCGAGAAAGTTTTAAGAATATATTGGAAACGTAAGTTTCAATTTCACAATAGTTTTATATATTATAATGAATTTTAAATTTACCCCATTCGTATTATTTTCTAACAGGGCATGGGTCCACTTTCGAAAAAGCGCAAAGAAAAGGAATTTCAAGATCAAATATGTACATGCGAAGGTAAATATCCATTTATAATTTGTACATTTTGATTTATTACATAAAAATAATATATTGAATTTACACTCATTCAAACAGAAATGTCATGAGCAACAAGGCATCATCGAATGCGGATATTACATGTTAAGATTTATGTATGAAATAATAACAACTGGGACAGTTCTGAGTTTTGACCTGGTAAGATTTCCTCTTTCTCATAATATTTCAATTTGATTTATTCATTATACACGTTGACTACTATCCTTTTCCTTTGTATCTTTATGATGACCCTCAACCCTTTACTGCTGAAGATATCAAACACTTACAAGTGGAGTGGTCAAATTATTTTACAGGTTTGATTGACTTTTAGTTGTTTGTAATGTAAAATGTAATTTTGAATATTGTCAATGTAATTGTGTATTTCGTAGTCGTTTAGGTTGGATTTAGTTTTTTTTTGAAGTTGATAGTGTAAGTTTTGAATGTTATATAAGTGAATGTTTAATTTTTCTCTACTTCTTGTTTTGGTCTACTGTTGATGGTTTTTCTGGTCTGGATTTTGGTATGGGGGGAGAGGTTCCAAGGGGGTGGGTGGGTGTTTGAGGGGTGTCCAAGGGATATGGGAGGGGTGTCCAAGGTGTGTTTGGGGCTGTCCTAGGGGTCGGGGGGGGGGGTGTAAATGAGGGTGGGGGTGTCCAAGGGGTGGGGGTGTCCAAGGGATATGGGAGGGGTGTCCAAGGTGTGTTTGGGGCTGTCCAAGGAGTCGGTTGGGTGTAAATGAGGGTGGGGGGGGGGGCTGTCCAAGGGGTGGGGGGGTGTCCAAGTGGTGGGGGGTGTCCAAGGGATATAGGAGGGGTGTCCAAGGGGTGTTTGGGGCTGTCCAAGGGGATGGGGGGGGGTTTCCAAGGGGTCGGGGGGTTTCCAAGGGGTCGGGGGGGTGTCCAGGGGGTGGGGGGCTGTCCAAGGGGTGGGGGGTGTCCAAGGGGTGGGGGGTGTCCAAGGGATATGGGAGGGGTGTCCAAGGGGTGTTTGGGGTTGTCCTAGTGTTCGGGGGGTGTAAATGAGGGTGGGGGGGCTGTCGAAGGGGTGGGGGTGTCCAAGGGGTGGGGGGGTGTCCAAGGTATATGGGAGTGGTGTCCAAGGTGTCTGGGAGTTCTATCCAAGGGGCTGGTTGGGTGTAAATGAGGGTGGGGGGGGGGGGCTGTCCAAGGGGTGGGGGGTGTCCAAGGGGTGGGGGGTGTCGAAGGGATATGGGAGTGGTGTCCAAGGTGTCTGGGAGTTCTGTCCAAGGGGCCGGTTGGGTGTAAATGAGGGTGGGGGCTGTCCAAGGGGTGGGTGTGTCCAAGGGGTGGGGGGGTGTCCAAGGGATATGGGAGGGGTGTCCAAGGGGTGTTTGGGGCTGTCCAAGGGCTCGGGGGGGTGTCCAGGGGTCGGGGGGGGGGGTGTCCAAGGGGTCTGGGAGGGCTGTCAAGGTGTGGGGGGGGGGGTGTCCAATGGGTGTTTGAGGTTTTACTAGGGGTCTTGGGGGTGTAAATGAGGGTGGGGGGCTGTCCAAGGGGTGGGGGTGTCCAAGGGGTGGAGGGTGTCCAAGGGATATGGGAGGGTTTTCCAATGGGTGTTTGAGGCTGTACTAGGGGTCGTGGGGGTGTAAATGAGGGTGGGGGGGCTGTCCAAGGGGTGGGGGGTGTCCAAGGGTTGTGGTGGGGATCCAATGTGGTGGGGGAGGGCTGGCCAGGTTGTTAGGTGGGTATAGATGAGGGTGGGGTTCAGTTGGGGCTTGGGGGAGGGCTGGCATGGTTATTTTTGTTTGGTTTCTGGTTTCTTTTTGGTGAGAGCAGTGCAATTATTTTAAAAAAAAATTTCTTTCACGTCGGTTATTTTATAACCGACGTGGTAAATTAATCGGTAGGCGTTTATCACGTCGGGTTTTTCTAGAACCGACGTGATAAACCGTTCCCGGGGCTTTTATCACGTCGGTTCTTAATATAACCGACGTGCTAAAAGGACTGGGAATCGATTTACCACGTCGGTTATTGGATAACCGACGTGATAAACGATATCCCAGGCGTTTTATCACGTCGGTTTAGGGAATAACCGACGTGATAAAGCCCCCCCGCGCATATTTATCACGTCGGTTATTATATGAACCGACGTGATAACCACCATGATGTTAGGGATATTACGTCGGGTTTTAAATAACCGACGTAAAAAACGTTATTTATAACGTCTTCCGTATTAACGTCGCCTAAAAACCGACGTAAATAATAAAAAATAACCGACGTAAAAAATGTTTTCTGCACTAGTGCCCTAACCACATTAAATTATTAAAAAACTCAATTTAATGGGAACATAGTTTATATTTTGGGTGATATGGTGTGTCAAACTCATATTGGGTATTTTTACTAACTCTATTCATTTTAATTATAAGGATAAATATATATTCATTAGGTCATGGTCTGAGAAAAGATATTACACCTAAATAAAGGATCTTTTTCTATATAGAGTATTGATATTCATGTGGTACATATTTATATAATATGGTGAAATTAGAATCAGGATCATAATGGGTATATTAGGAGGATTAAAAAGGGTAATAATTATTAGATCATATCCTTTATGGTGTTTTAGGCTATGTTCTATTAGTTCATTATATAGTCTCCATGTTTTTATCTTGTTTAACATTTTTATAACACCTATATATAATTTCAGACTTTTTTCATTTATGAATATGTATTGATATATCAATTCCACCAAATTATTTATATACAACTGAATTAGAAGATAATTTGTTTATGTAGTATCACATTTCAAATTCATAACAAACATTATATCAACCAAAACATATTTTGAATGATTAAATGAGGGAAAACCATAAACCAAATTGTTACATAAAACCCTTCATACGACAACATCTAGTGATTTGGAGTTGGGATAAAGTTATTATAGTAACATGGCCTGATATAATTTTGGTTCTCTAGATATTTTCATTATTATAATTGTATTCAATTCTACATAAAGATGATGTTTAGTGGATGTGAGTTTTGACATGGTATACAAATTATTTAAGTTTGTTTACTTGTTATTTACTTCTCTTAATCCACTAATTTCATTTTTAACTACTAGTTTCATATTTTTGTGTTTTTTATAATGAAAATTATTCCCACATGGGTGGATTTAAAATAATGAATTACGTATGTATGAAATTTTTACATTTTTTTATTGTATATTTTTTCAATATGTCATCACTCATTATATCATTGGACTTTTATAAATATATTTTTCTACTCCATCTATAGTTTATTTGTTTTGGTATCTTTTATTTTTTATTTTTGTTCATTTTAGTTATTTCTCCTGAATACAGTATGGTGGTCATTATGGTGAAATATAATAGACTGTGTTTGTTGAAGGTGGTCAATTATATGGTATATAAAAAATTAATTTGTGTTAAATTATAATCATTAGAAAAATTTTGATTTAAAAAAATTGTAAATATATTGTTTTAGATATATATCATATGCATTAAATTGTGACATGACACTATAATGAATTTCCCCACATTGAAATATTACATAAGATATTTCTAATGATTGAAATTTTATTACATATTTATATGTAATCATAGATATTTATTTTTTACCAATTTTTATTGAATATTACCAGTGTTATTAAAGATATTTTTTTACATGTCAAAAATGAAATTAATAATGTTTTAATTATAAGATTTAGAGGTAATAGAAAATTATATAATTTAAATAATGTTTCTAAAATGTATGGTATGTGTGATAAAATATATATTACAAGTAAAAAATTAATAATGTTAAAAAACCAAGGAATTTGAATACAATACCTTTTAAAACACATATGTGCCTACTAGGGATTTTTTCAATCATAAAATGTGTTCCTATAAAATTCAATTGCTGGAAGTGACATAAAAACACATGATCATTAATATAATATTTTTAAGTAGGTTTTCATAATATATATTTTATTTATAGAAAAATAAAAATAGTTATTGTTTTGAAAACCATATCTTAGAAAACACCATTATTTATAAATATTTCCAAAAGTGAATATGAATATTGTGGAATTTTGTTTTGAATGGGGTGACAATGAACTTGATTTTGTGTGGTGCACATAGAATGATGTTTCAAAACAAGGAATGTGTTGATGTAGTTAAGGGAAATATAAATTATAGAATTGATCAATGGAGAGGTTTGCATATGTATGTTTAAAAGATAAGGACAACATATTATAGATTGTGAGGTTATCTATCAATGATAGAGAGTATTTAAAAACCGAAAAATATTTTTTAATCATGGAAAAACCCATTTTAATGTATATAATGTTACTATAAGAAATTTATAAATGGTAGAAATTTTATTTTTTTTATACTAAATAAAAAATTCGTTATAGTGATGGAATATATGATGATTACATGATATAATAATCATATTATATTCATTAATATATAAATGACTACATGTAATACATAATAATTATGTTAGATAATTTTTATATATAATATCATATAAGTTAATTATCTACAATGACTATCATATAATATCATATATTTTTTACAATTCAACAATAAAATATAGTTATAATATTCAATGATTTAATTTAATAATATATAAATGATATATAATTAAAAATCTTTATGAACCATTATAATTATAGCCATATCATTTGTACTAGGGTATTATAAGATCATATACTCCCAATGAGTGGGGTAATAATTTTTAATTTAAATTCTGGCATTTTTCATCAAAACTATGTTTCACATTGACTTATTACCATGTAATAAGAACATATTTTTAATATAATATTATTATCTTACACATGTAAATATATATAAAATAGAACCTAGAAAGCACAAAGATACAATGAATTTTCATTATACTCATCAATGTTTTTATATCGAAGTATTTTACAAAAGATTGTGTATCGATTTGTTAAAAATCACTATCTTACTGTTGTTAATTAAATTTTAATTTTATTTCCACGTAGTGATAAAGATTATTGAATGTCTCATGGACACAAAATCCCTCACTACTACTAATTGTATTTTAATATTTCTATATACCTACACACAACATCAAGGATGGTCTTTATCAGTATATAATCATTAGTTTCATCCATAGAACTGCTTATGTAGATATAGACATATAATTTAAATATAAGATTTAAAAATATAAAAAAAAATTATGTTCTTTTCTTCAAAATCAACATTCAAGTAAAATTTATGAATGAGTTATTTTCAAGCCACAAAAAAAGTTATTTTACATTATCTAGGTTAACATCAACAAAATTGAAGACATTAATTCAAATTTTTTAAATATATTCCTAATAGAAGTTTCATCTTTCCATAATAAGAAACTATAAGTATAAATCATTAACCCATTGATAACCAATCAATTGATTTTAGTACTCATTAATAATTACACATAGAAGTTCCCTCTATGGACTGTATTTTATCTAGACACATCAATAATAAAGAATGACTAATGAATTTTTTATTCAATATGTAACACCCCAATATTCCACGGTACGTTTCTCTTTGAATAATATTGTAGCGTGTGTTGTATGCAACTTTGAGTTCTAACACACACCTCAACTAATAAAACTAGACATTATGAATAGTAATACCCACTTTTTGAAATTTTATAAATTTTATCTTCAAAATGGACTTCATTTTTGGATTCATATTATCGAAATTATCTTAGGAAAAATTTTTGGTACTTTTTTTATAACATTAATATTTTGATGAATTGTGAAAATTAATAAATATTAACTAAAAACAACCTTTTTAATAAAAATAATTAATAGTGATAAATTATGAATTTGAGTGGTTTTAAAGTATATTTAGAATTTATTTTTACCATTTAATAAAATTTTGATCATTGGACGCAGTTTCACAATTAAACTGAACATAAACAAGTGTCAATCCTTTGATAGTTATTATTTCTTAAAAACACATTTTTTGTTTTGACAGTGGGAATTAATTTTAAATTAATTTCTTCCTATTTTATTATTTGAATTTAGAAAAATAGATTCCATATTTTTAACCTGGACGTCCAAATTGTCTAAATAGGTAAATTTTATTTTTAAACATTTCGAATAACTACTTCGGTAAATATTTTATTTACCATTGTTAAATGGTTAATCTGGTAAATAAGGTTTAAAAAATAATAAATTACCCTAAAACGTGTCCTAACCTAATTTTTTGATACATGTCTGATCATGGGAAACATAGGGTAGATTTTTGGACCCCATGGATCCACTTGTAAGTGATAATGACAATTTATATTAATTAAGTTAATGTAAATACAAAAATGACATAAGTATATATATTTTAGAAAAAAAATTTACATAGGGTTATATATGTTATATTTTTGACTATAAATATTAATTATAAATATAATAATATTTCCTACATAATTGTATTTTATTTATAATTTTTAAACCTTGAATAATTAAATTTATTTATGACACAATAATGATGCAGTATTTTCCTTATTAATGATAGAATCAAATAATTAGTATTATAAATGTTAAAATAAATATCATTTAATGTTTTGATGAAATAGAATAATTTTATTATCTATTATTACATTATAGTATTTCTTAAATGAATATGGTTAGAATTATTACATTTGTTAGGACTTTAACAAAAATCAATTATTAAATATTTTCAAAATTGATAAAAATGAGTTTTTAAAACAGATATTCTATTATTAATTGATATTCAAATCTTAAAAATATAATGTTAGGAAAAATGACTTATATCATGATATTTGTATCATTAATGGACCACTTGGGGTCTCTTGGATGTATATAGTATTTTTATTAACTATATAATATAAAAAACAAAGTCATATGGTAAATGTAAAACTAATTAACTAAGAGTTAAAACTAAAAGATAAGGTTAATATAATGACCCAAAACTATCTAAATTATATTGGTAGAAAGTATATTTACCCCTCCCAACATTAGAAATTTAATAATACACTTTTGTGCCATTAGGAACTGAATATTAATTTATTATAAAAAAATACTTCAAGTTTTTCTTAAAGAACCCCTCCTCCCCCTTATAAAAGGACAACACTTATAACCAATTCTTCACACCATAAAAGTCTTTTAGATCGGAAAAAACCCTACCAATTATTCTCTAAAAATTCCTCAATTCAACCTAGAGGTCTTATTTTTATCTTAAAGACAAACTAAGAAGCCCTTTTGATCAAATCTAAAAGAAGATCTCGATGACGATGTAATGTTTTCACCACACTCTTTCAAGTTCCTTTCTTCTTCAACTTCTTCTTTCTCTGTTATTTCCATTATAAAATAATAACAAAACTATCTTCCATATACTGTTATGTTATTATAAATATGGTACAACCATATTTAGTATTCTATTAATCCTTTGAATAACAAGTCACTATACGTGCGTACGTACGGCCTACCGTCTCCACGTCGTGGTGTAATTGTTATTCAGTACATTATTATTTAGATAGGTATAATAATGATGTGTAATTCATGTAAATAATAAATATAAAATTTTAATGATTTTATATATATGATATATCTTCCAATTATATATTATTTTAATATCAAAAGAATGACATTATCACTCGGGCGTACGTACGGACTATTGTCTTCACGAACACGATGAGATTCATTATCCATCATATCCATTCAAGTATAATTATAATTTGATGATTAAAAATAATGTTTAAGGACTTGATATCATTATATATATGAATAAGATACAACCTACCCATAAAAACACAACTTATGTAACAAAACTTATAAAATAAAATGAGTAAGTTAACACCCGAAATGACGAAAATACTAAGATATTATTAACAAAGCAATGTTAAAAGATCATATATGATATCATATTAATGTATATGATCCTTTTATAATTAAATAACAATAATTTAACCATTATACATTAGGATAACCTACCCTCAACTATGGAAAATGTACAAAGTAATGGGTTTCTTATCTCACTTTTAATTCTATGATATTTCCATTGTTCAGCACTTATTTTTTGCATGTGGTGTGTGTACTACCAATGATTGTATTCATTGTGTAATATACATTAATTTATGGATATTTAAATCATTATTTTATGATCATTATTTCATGTGTGTATGTTTGGTATGTTACCAAATCGATAAGGGAATTTGAAATTTCAATTTCCACTCATTCGGATTTATGCATACTTCATTAATTATTTTACCCAAAGATTATGTGTGGAATCACTATTCATTTCATATGTCATAATTTCCACTCCCCTTTCTATGGATATACTTTTGATACACATAATCAATCCATTGATAAATTCTCAAGTCATAGATATGAACTTGATAAGAGAAATTATAACTCAATCTCTATTTATTGAGTTAAACATCTAATTCATTGGTGTTGTTTTTACAAGATTATGTGTGAATGTTTTTGATTTTTTAACACTGAATATCCAATAATATTGACTGTATTTAAATTTTTCACACATAATTATGTCATTGATTAAGCCTTACCCTATGGATACAACCATTATGAGAGATTTCATCTTAATTTTCATTCCCTTGAGACTCCTTTGTTGTTATATACCAAATCGCTTTTATATGTTGTGTATAATGTACTTTGACATAGTATATCATGAATCCCTTTATTCTCATGATATTACAAAGTTTTGATTACATCACTTATTTTTATTCATATGTCTCTTTTTTGGTTAGGAACACTAACTAAAATATCATTTTAAAATGTTATAAAGATTCATTATTCTAAATCTTTCTCGTTAATGTCAATGTTTTGAAAATAGTTTTATGGATTTTTTTATATGGAAATTAAATTTTTCAAATCAATATTACTTTTAAAATTTTCAATTTGGTAAACGATACTATGATTCAAAAATATATTTTAAATGGCTTCTTGACAAATAGTGTGACTTTTAAATGTTTTCAAGAAAAAGGGGGATATTACCCTCAAAAGTTTGATGATTAATTTAATATATGTCAATGTAATTAATTATTCTCAATTGATGATAATATGATACAATAAAATATTCCATATTGTATCGAATGAGTTATGTTTGACTGTGGATGTGATATTTTTATTGCAATCATGTATTGCGGTTAAAAGTATTGAAATTTAGTATGCTAGTTTTAATACAAATGTTTATGTTATGTTTCAAACATTTAATATGAGGAATGAATTGGACAAAGTAAGTGACGGGTGGATCCCACTATAGATCCTCAATGCATCTGTAGGACTCATGAGATAAACTAGTGTCTTGGCACAAGTCCTTGAAAAAATATTATTTGTAGTCTTGGCATGAGGCCTAGACTATGTGGTTATGATAGTATGGCATTATGAATTCCATCATTATGAAAGTAGTTATTGATATTGCATGTGATTATTTGACTAGTAGGATATCCAAGTGAATAAGTAAATGGAATTATTTTATTTTATTTATACCATATTATGTTGAAGTTCAGGTTTAAAAGGCTTTTTTTTAGTTATACATTGCCATAAATGTTTATGATTATTTATGAATGTTTTGACTATATTGTTATCCTTACTGGGCATCTGAGCTCACCCCTTTCTATGTTTTAATTTTCCCTGGATGTGAAAAGTATTTTATGAATGACCAATATGGATATTATGAGGGGATATGAGTGTGGACTATGGTTACTATGTTGTTGTAGTTTTCATTTTATGATGTAATGTAAACTTTATGATTGTATCAAGTGATTACAAGTCTAATAAACTAATCAGTAATTCAAGACTTGAACATTTCTGATCATGTCAATGTTATGTAATAATGCATAGTCTCTGGGTAATTGGGGTTATGGCATTATAGAATATATATAAATTCTTCTTTAGTAACTTTTTTAGGAAATCATTTTATAATTTATTTAATGATTTAAAAAGAAATGTATTTGAATTTAGTTTTAAATTGGGTGATATATTCAATATAAAAATATAACATAGAAATAATTGGTTTGAATCTCTTATTTTATAAATATCTATAATCATTTAATACCTCATAATCCTCATTCAATTTTTTATTTCAATATACAATAAATTTATGAAAAATTTATATTTTACGAATTCGTACAATTTTAATTGATATTAATTACCATTATTTTAAACAAACTTACTTATATGTTTCTAGGATATTTTTATGGAAACAATAAAATAACTTTAGTGTGATTTAGTTAAATTAGATTATTATTAAATAAATTAAAATTTCAATCTCTAAAACAAAATCAGATATATAAAAAGCAATTTTCATGCGGACTAATATTCCAGCTTGAAATTAAATTTATAGAAAATGTTGAAATTTATAATCTTAGTTAAGTTTAAATGGTTATGTTACTTCATCAATGATGTGACCATAAGAAATTATGGGTCTCACATTCATAACAAAACATTTTCCTAATCAGTATTATGATGTATATTGATTTATATTAATTCTATTACAACATGAAGGATCCATTTAATTATTTTAATTGTAAAAATCCATTTAACAATTTTACAAATAATAAAATTCATGTTTCACTGCTACAAAAAAACCTCAAACTCCTTCAAAATACATCAACACTTTTTAAAAATATACCTATATTAAATAAATATTAGATAAAATACAACAATTATTTTATTTCACTATAAAAGTAATATAATGCATCCATACTTATTCAAAAAATTCAATATAATAATTATATAATCCATCTATTTAACAATATCAATCTATACAATCCATTATAATAGTATAAATATAGAAAATACAACCAAAATTATATCATTTACACAATTAATAATATATTAAACACATAATTAATAATAACAGTAATCATGATGTTTGAACTATAGATTTATAGCATATACAAAACAATTATGATAACAACATTTGGTCGATGATAAGTATGACCAATAACAATTGGATTCACTATTCCCCCTTTTTTATTTTCTTCAATAAATTTATTAACATCTTAATATATAAATTGTGTCATTATTTAGAAGTATTCTAATTTTAAGATATAAAGATATTAAATATTTCCATAAAAGATTAGTATCTTTCATTTATTGATGGTATACTTATATGGTCCATCCATTAATTCCCCTTTAATAATATATACTATTTTTAGCACATTTGCACCATGAATATTTATATGAGAATCCATGTATGGGGAAATATAAATCCTTACATATAATTATTATAAAATATTATTACTTATTTTATTATACCGGGATGCTCTAGTGTAGAAAAATCCCATAGATAATAATTGATAATCATACTATAAAACAATAATCATTTTTTATTTTATGATTTACATTTGAAACATGACTGATAATCTAAAAATAATTGTTTAAATTCTTATCTTTTCAAAACAATAAACCTTATCCATCATGGTCATTCTAAATAATGAAAAGTAAATTGTTTTTAATTTCAAAATTCATTATTTATTCCACATAAAAAATGACTTCTACCAATATAATATTATTAAATTTTAACAAACACATATCCACTACACATAATTGACATTCATATATATCTCAACAGTTTTAATGTTAAATTCAACATACATTTTTTTCAAAACATTTTCACTTCCAAGAATCATTAACATGATTTATCTTCAATTTTATACTTATGTATAAAATTATTATCACATAAAAATTTATTATGTCAAAGTATGATAATTATTTTTAATACTCTAATATACCATAATATATGTAGACATTTTTCGATCCCTGTTGTATATTATTCTTTAAATATATTATTCAACAATGAAGTCTTCTATATCAAAAAATAATACATATTATATATTTTTTCCCCAAATAGAAAATTACAAATAATTGTATTCTTGAATGTGAAATTACATAATTTTCAATTTCAATATTACTCTTGATTTCTTTTCCTACGAAACTAATTACTGGAATATCATAAAAATATCTCTTATTAGAGTCCTAAAAATCATGTTATAGTTTTAAATTTAACATTACATATGTAAACCATTATATATATATAATGTATTCACTATGTTTTTCACCAATAAATAGTTATCCTGAATGAGTTCTATTCTTATGAATATATCTATTCACACGGTTCAAACAAATATCAAAGAAATAAAGGAAATATGACATAGATTTTATCTACCCATTAATATATGAAAAAATTAAACAAAATGTATGATAACAGAATATAAATAGTGTGATGGATTCCTCTCAATCCAAATAAAGTAAAGGAATATGGTTATAATTCAAGAACCCAACCACTTATTCCATATAAGTAAATTTATTTACTTTCATTATTGAATGTGGGAATGAATTCAATAATACTATTTCAAAAAACAATTTCTCTATTTTTTTATTCCTCTATTGACCTACATTAAATTAAAATAATAAATTTATATTAATTTTATCTTATATATATAAGGATATTTTTTTAGAAATATATATCATACATTAGCCATACATGTAACTCTATGATTCTCCATCATCATATATATATTAAATCACCCATATTCTGTATTTTCTCGATGGAATGTGTCTGTGTTGTCAATGATCTAAAATTGTTTGTTGATTATCAATGATGGATTTTATATAGAAAAAACCATTGGTATTTGAAATAAATAATATTACATCATTAAACAAAATTTTCAATATCAATAATTATGTATTTTAGTTAAGTAATTTTATTTTATAAAAATGATATTCATTATATGTAAAGGTGATTCATATTACTTAAACTAACTCTTACCAATACTACAATTTCTTACTATAGAGATAGAATTTTATAAAAAAAACTTTCCCTTTATCAGACACATATTTATTGGATAATTTGTTTGAGCGTTACCCAGAAATTACCACTATAATATGCTATGGGGTTTAATCTATCACCGAGGATATATAATTAGACATAAGTTGTCATATAACCATTTAAAAATATAAATCTATATCAATATTGACTATAATTTATTAATTTAATAAATAATAATGAATATAGTAGAATAATGTGTGTCATATTATAAAAATACAATCTAAAATTGCTGAAAACCCACTTGTATATTATCCCTTAAATAAAAAAATCTTCTATAACAAAACATATACATCCAATAATTACCCTATACATAAAGAGATGTTCACCTGACATCAACATAAATTATCTACATATACATAATTAAAAAAATAATATAATATAGGTTTTGAAAAGAATATAAATACATTCAAAATGTTTTACTAGGACCAAGAGTAATGTATGAATCCTATGGTAGGGGTGAATCAGGGTTTTACTGACAAAAATAATTTTAAATAAAATTATTTAACCATTTTATACAATCATTTAGAATTTTAAGGAACACAGCAAATCTCACATCACATATCGATATTATAAGAAACCAAAAAATTCTAAAGAAATCTCAGGCTAATTTATATTAACTCATTTACCTTGAAATTATTACTATTCATTTGAGATTTATTTTGTGTATTGTTTTAGTGAACTTTGTAAAAAAAGGAGGAAATATGGTAGACTGTGTAACATTGTGCTTGAAACCATGTGCAGAAATTAATTATGTTCGTAATTTAATTTGAAAATTTTCTAAGATGCCTAGTTAACCCCAAATCTACCCTAATTTGTTCATAGGTCCTCTTTGACGTTTTGGGAGCTCTATAGAAAACTTTTACCCTCTACTGACTTCTATTCATTGCAAATAAAATACCGAATTGAAGAAATATTTCTCCTGGTATGTGGATTGTTCTCACATTCTTCCCTAGCTCTTCCTTTTCACATTCCACTTTTATTCATTGATATAATCTGTGGTATTGGATTTATCAATAACTATTTGGTTAAATATAGACCTATTTTTCATGATGAATATATAATCATTCAAGATCTTGGTTTTCTATAATATTAATTTATGGTTTTGATGTTTGGATTTTGATCAATGTTGTTGTGCTAGACGATTTTCATGGATTTGGGTTGAGTGATCATTCATCAAAAAATTGATGTATGTTTTTATTACAATGTAAATATATATCTATATTATACTCAAATCTATTGGTAAAATATGTATGTTAATATGTTGTTGGATTTAGATTTATGACATTGTTTTTTATATATTAATTAATTTTAATATTGGATCTATGAACTCAATCATGATCTCGTTCTATGTCAGTTTTCTGCTAGAATTTTGGTCCATTTTCCTAGATTTCATTGTCACTGTTCTTGCGGAAAGTCATCTAATAATATATTTTCACAGTCTTTAGTGGGATTAGGTGTATATAATTATAGAAATTCTAGGTTTCTTTTGTATTTTTAATTTATAAATTGGGTTAATTAATGTAGCCAATTGATTAATTGGATTATTGTTGAAATTGATGATTAAATGTGCATTTATCCATGAGAATATGGGGTTTCTTATTTTCACAATAAATTTGGGAATTAATTATGGTAGTTAGGGGTGATCAGGTATATCGTTAATTTATGAATTAATTTTGAAGTTTAAGAGTTTGTGATTTTGATAGTGGCTAATTGATTAATGGGAAAATTTATTGAAAGGTATGACTAATTGGTAAGTTGATTATGAGACTAAGGGGATTCTAATTATGATAATAATTTAGAGATTAATTATGAGATTTAGGGGTTATACAATTAGATAATTTATTGATGAATTAATTGTGAGATTTCAGAATTTGTGATTTAGATAATACACAATTTATTATTTGGAAACATAGTTTAAATTTATGAATAATTAGGGATTCGATAATGGGATGAAGAGGATTCCAATTTTAATTATTCTTTTGGTAATTGATTATGAGATTTAGGGGTTGTACAATTAGATAATTAATTTATTAATTTCATTTGATTTTATGAATTTTTTATAAAGATATTGTCAAATTTAGTAATTTGATAAATAAATGAAATGTATGATTAAATGGGGAGTTGATTATGAAACTAAGGGGACTACAATTTAGAAAATTAACTGGGGATGTATTTTTGATAATAAAGGTATGTGAAATTAGATAATTAATTGAATGGTTAATTATTAGACTTAGCGATTCACAATTGACATAATTAATAGAGGTATTAATTATGAGATATCAAGGAATATGAGTTCAGATAATTAATTATAGATTAATAATGAGATATTAATATATATGAGTGATATAATTATTTAATAAATTGATTATGATATATCAAGATATAAGAGTTTATATACTTAATGGATGATTAATATTGACATATAAAGATATATTAATTTAGATAATTAATTATTGAATTAATTATGTGATATTTAGATTGTTTATTTGATTAATAAATTATTGAATAGTTTATTGGATAATAAGTTATGGATATTGACTAATTAATTATGAAATTATTCATGGATCATGGAATTATTAATTAATTTTTGAATTAATTATGGGTAATTATTTGATAAACTAATTGTGGAATTAGTAATGAGATTGAGATGAGTAATTATTTGTAAAAATAATTAATGACATTGATGAGATTATTTAATTGATGAATTATTTAAGGGAAGTAATTAGATTAAATAATTATTCATTTATGTAATGATATTGATGATATTATTTAATTGATTAATTAATTACAGTAACTGATGTTATTATTTAATAGTAAAAATATAGAATTGGATTAATGAGACTGATTATTTAATAGTGGAATAAATTAATATGATTAAAAAGAATAATTAATAGTGTAATTAAATTAAGGGATTAGTGTGAATAATAAATTTTTGAATTATTTATGGTATTTGGTGTGATTTGTTAATGGGGGAATTAACTAGAATTATTGAGTTGATTACATAATTGATGAATTTTCTTGATTTATTGTTGTGACTAGTTAATTATAGAATTAAATAGAGTTATTGATGATTCTATTGAATTTTTAAATTAACTACAATTATTGATGAAATTAGTTAGTTTTTAAATTTACTATAGTTATGGACATGATTTGTTATTTGCTAAATTAACTAGAAGAATTGATGTGATTAGTTAATTGTTTAATTAAATATAAATTTTTTTTGTTCAGTTAAATGTTTAATTGGACAAATTAGGTTAATGTCATTAATAAAATTTTGAATTAACTAATTTATTTTTTATGATTAATGAACATTCCATTTAATTAATAATATTGATGACATTAAATTATTTATGAATTAAATAGAGTTACTGATTTGACATCTTAATTAATGAATTGGCTTGATTTATTGTCTTTTTTAGATAATTGTTGAATAAATAGAGTAGATGACCTGATTAGTTAATTTTTGAGTTAACTATTGAAATTGAAATGATTAATTATTAGTTGAATTAGTTACTATTATGATGTTTTTATTTAATTTTTGATGTATATATGGGAATTTTTGTGTTTAACTAATTATTGAATTAGTAATCTCATTGGTGTCGATAAGTAATTGTTGGAGTAATTATGTGTTGTTGAATGGGAAAACCATAATTCAATTATTTGATTTAATAAATGGTAATGTGGTCATTCATTTGTGTTAAATTATTAATGGTACCTTTCTCATTCAATGGTGAGAATTAATGTATTATAACATGGTCATTAATTTGTGAAATAAAATTTATAAAATTTATATTTATATATGAGGTATCACTTAGGGTTAGCTAAAATTCAGAAATTGGCCGATGTAAGTATTGTGGTTTAGGTGTCTGCAGGAACCTGATCTTCATGGGATTAATTATAGATTATTTAAAAATGTGATAAAAATTTTATTTATGCATTATAAATAATTTTATTATAATTAAATACACAATTTAACACTATAATTTTTTTAGACCCCATTGGTGTTGGCCTACTAGGTTGTACTCACACCCTAATCTGGCAGTCGAATTCATACTCGAATAGTGTATATTATTATGAGATTTGTCAGGGGGAATGTCCTGTTGATAGATAGATGTGTTGGGGTGGAGCATGTTTGGGGAAACCAAACGTGGTCTGGGACACGCATGGGTGTCATTGGTGTATATACTATTGAGTGGCACATTGACACTTGGCATAAACATTTCATGACATATTTATTTTTCAGTATAAACTTTGTACTTCGAGATATAGTTGTCAAGTGATATTTGTATTTTTTATGGTTATATGTTTATTTTGATTGTTTATTTATTTTTGTTTTTTATATTTCTATTATAAATAAAAAAATAGGGTATTGTATCCCATTGATTGACTTACCTAACTATCACTGTTATTCAGAGCCATTATTGTAGGAGATTGACATTTGGTCACGTAGTGAATCGACTCGGGGCATCGGTTTGTGGAACCTTAGTTGGGATATTACTAAGTGTTATTAGAGCTCAAGTTTTATTTTCATCTTCTCTTCTATTACTATTATGGAATGGTATAAATGAAACTAGGAATAGTTAGAGCATGGTTATGAGATTTTGAATTATTGTAGGTACCCCATGAATGGGGGATAACCCAAATTCCAATGGTGGGATCTTTTTTATTGTGGGTTTATATTATAGATAAATGTTATTTCACCTTGGGTGATTCATGTGGTTGAGTGATTGGATTATCACCTTTGATATTTGTTGATATTGAATTGTGGAAAAAATGACATGATATGTTAGTCACCGTTCATTATTATTGGAACTTGTTGTTATATTGTGATCATGCATGATTTTAGGAATGATAGGAAAACAAGTTTTTTCATACTTTTTTGAAATTAGAATATTTTCCAAGCATGTGAAATTTATTTTTAAAATGGTTTATAATGTGAAATTAAATGTGGTAAAAATATTTACTAATGAAAATAAATGGGTTTATAATGAGAAACATCGATAATGATATGTGTATTATAAATAAATAATCAAATAAATTAATATAGACGATGTTATAAATTAAGCAATTAAATTAATTAATGAGAACGTGTTTACCATTGTTAACCAGGACATAGGTGTAGGATGCTTAAGGGTAGAGATAGTACCTTGGCTTTGAACATGATGTGGGAAAAATGGGGAATAACATGAAATCATTTTTCTAAATCTGTATCTTTTACTGTGTTAATGTTTCTAATTGGGAATTATTTGATGTTTTATTCAACCTTTAATGTGGGAAGTATTTGTAGTGATAAAACCTTTGTTTGAGAACATGGTATTTGGTTGTGTTAGGGACTATCCAGTTTTAGATCATTTTAGTGAAATGTTGGTAGGAAGAAAAGCCTGATACTTTTAGCAGGTTACGCTGTTTCTATAGTGGTAGGTAACATCGGTGATGGTTGATTTTTGGGGGTGTTCATCCATGATTTCTTAGTGTAATTTTAATTAGTGACGATCAGTCCCTCTACCTAAACATCATATATGGAATGAAAATAATATTTATTCTTTATTCATAACAACATAAACGTGTTTTGTTAGGCTATAAGACCCCATATAAGTTTTTACTATGAAGTGGTATGTGATAAGCTCGATGGTGGATGGTACCCCAGTGACAGTTTACTGGTGTTGTTCTCAAGATTGACTGATGGTTGATGAATACCATGGAGTTTGTGTTTTTTCATAGTGGTGTTAATGAATCTTATACTGTGAGAGGTGAAATTTCAGTAGAGGGTGCATCGAGTGAGACCATGGGATTCATAAGGTGTCATTGGAATTCCAATAAGGAACATAAAATGTAAATTTTCATATTCCTTAGATACAGGACACATGACCCTCCGATGTGGTGAATTTACATCCTTTAAAAGTAGATTTTTGATGATATTTGGGAGTTCTTCTGTAGAATGTTTTATTTTGGATAATGGTGATAGTTTTTGGGAAACTAATTAAGTATGATGTGGAATTTGATTATGATACAGATGCATAATTTAAAGAACATCTAATAACTGTGTTATATCATAGTGAAATGGGGTTGTGTTGAATGATTGTGATGGTAGGTCATGTATTTTGGAAACAAGGATTTATATAGGAAGAAACATGGGAGAGAGAAACAGATTTGAGGGCTAAGTGGCCTGATCCTTTGACTTAGAATATTTGAGAGGCTTGGGTGTGTAGATTGAGGATGAGATTTTAAAATGTGGGTATATTGTAAGAACCTTGACTTCTTTTGAGACATATCAGTCTCATTAATTGATACTATTTTTTCTTGAATTGAGTAATTTTCATTTTTTGTTTATTTTGGGGAGTGTCTGGCTATATTTTGAAAAAAATGGGAGGAGATACAGCAGACCATCCACCCTTATGTAGGAACCCATGTACAGGAATTAATTAAGCAGAAAAATTAATTCTAAAATCTATGGACCCCTGTAATTGACCGAAAATAGACCCATAATTTCCCCTAGGTCCAATTTGACGTTTTGTAAGTTCTCCAGATTAATTAAACCCTTCCTAACCTCTATTATTTGTTAATCTAAGCTCAGATCAAAGGACGCTTCTATCCCGCTATGTTGATTCTTATCTCGTTCGTCCCTTGTTCTCCCTCCACAGATTAGACATTATTTCATCAATGAGATATTCTAAATTAGATTTATTTATTTATATTTAAAGGTATATATATCTATGATTATAGATCAAGATATAATAATTCATGATGTTGATTCTCCTTAAACATGATTTAGGTTTTTGATATTTGGATCATGAACTACATTGTTGTTCCAGTAAATTTTTTAGGATTTCAAATGGGTGATCATTTGTTAACAAATTGAGGTAATTGGTTCTTCCCATGTAGAACTATCTCTAATTTAAAATCTTCTCTGTTGATGAAATTCTAATTTTTTCCATTTTTTGATCTATATATAGATATTGGTTTGTTAGATCTTTATTAAGTTAAATTATTAATATAGGAATTGAATCAAGATATCCTTCTTCGTAATTGTTCCTCTAAAATAAGGGGTTTTCCATTAGAGAACATTATTCATCACCATTCTTGATTAAGGTAGTCTAATAGTCATGTTCTATAGTAATTATTTTTCATGTTTATTCATTTTTAGAATTTCTAGTGTTCTTTAGTATTTTGATTTTTTAAATTGGGATACTTAATGTTTGAAATAGATAAATTGTTTTAATATAAAAATTATTGATCATTTAGATATTTAATAATCAGTGTAAGGGGGTGCCCATTTTGATAATTAATTTGGGAAATAATTATGAGATTTAGGGTTTGTTGAATTAAATAATTATCTTATGAATTAATTGTGAGATTTAGGAATGTTTAATTTATATAATGACCAATCGATTAATTGGATAAATTGTTGAATTTAAGGACTAACTAGGGAATTGATTATGAGACTAAGTGGATGCTCATTTAGATATTTAATTTTTTATTTAATTTTTAAATTTATAGTCCTCTAAATTAGATAATTTATTGATGAATTAATTGTGATATTTGGGGATTTGTGATTTTGATAATAGGGAAATGATTAATTGGTTAAAATAATGAAATTTATGACTCATTTGAGAGTTGATTATGAGACTAAGGGTCTACTCATTTTGATTATTTTTTTGAGTGTAAATTATTATATTTAGGGGATGTCAACATAGGTAATTAAGTGATGAATTAATAGTGAAATTTTGGAATTTGTGATTTAGGTAATGGCCAATTGATAAATTTGATAAATTGTTGAATTTCTTTTAATAAATGGGGAGTTGATTATGAGACTAAGGGGGATCACATTTAGATAATAAATTGTGGTATTATTTATGAGATTTAGTGGATTTCCTATTAGATAATTAGATTGGGGTTTAGTTACGAGATTTTTACATTTTTGACTGAGATAATTCTTTTATGAATTACATATTAGATATCAAGATATCTGAGTTGGGATAATTAATTGTAGTTTATTTATGATATGTCATGTCATGACCCGTCCTCGGGGCCCGTTCCGTGACTACCCCATGCCCGCCATCCATAGGCCAGAGGCTGGTGACAAGAACCAATGGTGTAAATCCTGATAAAAAGGGAAGGCATTGTCTTTATGATACTAAACAAGCCCAACAAAGAAGGAAAGCTGAAGTAACAACAAAGTAACACTTAATACAAAGTATGTGTTGAAAGGTAAATGGGCCAGAATACAAACCCAACTGAAAAGTACAGTACAATTTAGATTCTTGTACAACAAGGGTAATGTAATGCAGCATCCACTGAGTTGTCCTCTAAGAATCCCACCTGAAGGGTGTGTATAGATAGTCTCCCCAGCACCATGGGTCCGTCCGTCTACTCCGTGTACGTATCACCAAGTGGTCCACCTCCGGGTACTGTCCAGCTCTATAAGCCTCTACCATGATAAGTGTTGTCCATTTTCTGCATCCAACAAAATGTAGTGAGGGCATTTCCCGTGCAGGGGTGAGTATAATGATACTCAGTAGGGACCTCGAGACCCCTGAGGGTCTCCCAGAATCCAGGAAGGAAAACACACAAAGAGAATATACAATGAAAAAGTATTAACCAACTCTATTTAGATATATGTCCATACATATACCTAAGTCATCAATCCTAATTCAGCACCAACTCTCGAGCCCAAGAACAACCCAGTCCACATAGGAAACAAGTCAATCACACTGTTGGTAATGATTGAATGTCATGACTCAGCTCACATAGGTAAACATATTTTGTAAAGTGATAAAAATTATCAGATGTAGTCACTTTTTCTTTTAAGATGTCGGACTCACATAGGATACTTGTCCAGCTAAGGTGTCAGACCCATGTAGGATACTAGACCATCTACTCTGTCGGACCCAGGGAGGATACTAGCACAGAAGTTGAACTGTGAGACCCATGTAGGATACAAGTACAGTTGTCGTCGATGTTGAACCCAAAGAGGATTCCAGTATAGTTGTCGTCAGTATTCGTTTAAGCTATCAGAACCATTTAGGATACTAGTCCAGCTAAGCTGTCGGACCCATCTATGATACTAGACCAGCTACTCTGTCGGACCCACGTAGGATACTAGTACAGAAGTCGAAATTTCCGACCCACGTAGGATACTAGTACAGTTGTCGTCACTACCGACCCCATGGAAGATTCCAGTATAGTTGTCTCCACTCTTGAAACCAGGGAGGATTCCAGTACAGTTGTCATCACTGCCGAAACCACGGAGGATTCCAGTACAGTTGTCGTCGTAGTCATAGCCTACTCCATTGTTTCCCCACACAACACTATCGATTCTGGGAGGGTCCGCTCCTCGAGCCAAAGGGGAGATACATCATCTATAATGAAGTCTAGAGTTGATGTATCACGAAGTTCCATCTCATCAAAAGAAACCCAACGCGACAGACGGCGCGTCAATGAGACGCTCGGTCTGAGAGTTGTTGAATTTTCCATTCCAGGGGCCCGGTTAGTTTTTAAGCTGAAACTAATGCGAACATAATCCAATCACATTCGAATCCCACATGGAGTATACCAAAATATCCATATCATTAAAAGAAAACCAATGAAGTTGACAGTACATCAATCAGACATCCGGTCCTTAAGTTATAAGCGTTTCCGCTCCAAGGGCATGGTTGGCTTCGGGTTCAAACCATCCCGGCCATACCTAAACATCGAAAAAAACCTTGAGTGTAAAATACCAAAATGACCATCTCGATTCTAGGAGTCCAATGAAACTAACGGCGCATCGATCAGAGGTTCGTAGCTCATGTTTAGGGAAAATAATAATAAACAGTCCGAAGAGGGGGGTCTGGGCCCGGTCTGACCCAGCCCAACCCGCCTTGGGTCGGCCCGAACCGGGGCGACCCGACATGGTTCCAGGACCAGCCCGGCTAGCGCTGCGCGTCCCGCTACTGGCCACGGCTAAACCTGGCCGGCTGAGGGTGGGGGGGACTGGTCAGTAGGTGCAGCATTAAGCCGTGCCTGTTGAATTCTGAAATAGCTCTGTCGTTCCGAATCCACTTGTCGTCGCGGCTCACCCATGATGGCCTGTTCCGACGGCACACCAAGGCCTCTTGTTGACCATCAGACATGCTCCGGTGTTCCGTTTCACCCACCGTCTATGGCTAGGATCATCTCGGGACACGAACTCCACTGCAAAATCCCCAAATTTCCATTGCGGTCCCCGTTTCGTCATCCCCTATCAACCCCCGCACAGACGAACAACCAAAGGAGTGTTCAGGATTGTTCTTCGGCCCGATCCCTTCGTGTTAGAAGTTTTCAAATCAATATTATTTTAATAAAACTAAAACCAAACCCGATCATAACCCCGCATCAGATTGGAATCCCAATCTACGTGAATGAGTGATCCACCGATCAACTGGGCAGAGGTTGGTCGACGCACATCATTCATTACTCAAAAAGGAAATGAGAAATTCAATACAATTCCACTACCTTGATAATTGATGTCACATGTCTTCAAGCCACAGAAGATGAGCTTAGTGGTAGATGGCGTCGCGGAGGACGTACGTCGATTCTATGGAAGTCATTGTGTGTCTTAGGAGGAAGCGGTGTCTCCTCACATGATGTGGAGAAGAGGAAGGAAGGCATGTCATCATTCTTTGTAGAATAGGCGTTCTTCATCGAAGAGGGAATCACTCTTCGTGGATGGATGAAGCTATCCTCTAATTCCATAGGTCGCACCAAAATACTGTCCTAGAAAAAATTAAAATGATGATTTCCCCTATTTAATCAACTTTCCAGGCCATTTCAAAAAGATTCATATCCACCCAAAAATAATAATTAATCTATGGTTTACAGAATAATTAATTAACTGAGTTTTCATAATAATGACCATATGAAAGGTGGATAGTTTAGCAATTAAAGGGGGGTGGGTTGTTAAAGAATTAAATAAGGGGGAATTAAGGGTGTTGAAGGGTTTATTGGGGAGAAAAAAGGTTGAGGATTGTGTGGGACCCACCTCACAAATTTCCACACATGGGAGGTTATTTGGGTGTGGTCCCCACCAATAACTTCCCCATGGGAGGAAATAACCATCTCTCAAAAAAAATTATGTAGCACACAATTTTATTTAATTTATGATTAAAGTCCTAAAAACTAACTTTCAACCCACATTAAACGCAACTCTGGTAAAGGTTCCCTTAAGCGAATATCGGCGCTGTGAGATTATTTGTTTCCTCATATTTCAATTCCGAGCACCGGTTCAAAATACAGAAAAACCCACACGTATGTTTAATGACCGTACCCGAACTAAACTTTAGAAATTGATTCTGGGCACATGGGGCCTCGGAATCAAGTGTCGTCAAAAACCAAAAACTCGTAAAATTTCCAATTATTTAAGAAAAAAATTCCCTTGAAATTTCTGGGTCTTTTCATTACTCCCACCTTAGGGATTCACATCCCTGTAAAGCTATAACACACACTTGGAAAAAAATGGGGGTACTGAGCTCACATCTGAGCCTCCCGCTCCCAAGAGATCTGCTGGAGGTTCGCGTTCTACCATAGAATGTGCACCAGAGGAATCGACTGTCCATGTAGGACCTGATCCAGTCAATCCTCGATCTCCACCGGGACCTCTATGAATGTCACCCTGTCATCGATGTCTAGCTCCCTGTGGTCGATGATGTGGGTCGGGTCATTGACATATCACCTCAACTGAGATACATGTAAGATGCTATGGACCAGATGAAACTGAGTTGGAAGGGCCAGGATTTAAACCACCCCCCCTAATCTTTTGATGACCTAGAAAGCTCTGATGCAACGTGGAGATAACTTGCCGCCCTGGCCAAATACCTGTAGACCCTGTGATGTAAGACCCATAAAAAGACATAGTCACCATCCTCGAAATCCAATGGTCTCCACCTCCTATAAGCATATTACCTCTCTCTACTCTGTGTAGTCTTCATCCACTCCTAGATGATCTGCACCTTCTCCGTTGTAGACTGAAACATTTCTGGTCTTATGAGTGCTGACTCCCAAGGTCATTCCCGCATATTGGTGGTCTAAAAGGTCGGTTGTACAATGCCTTGTATGGGGCCATCCCGATGGTGGAGTGGTAGCTATTGTTGTATGAAAACTCTATAAAGGGTAGGTGATTCTCCCAGCTACGACCATAGTCAAGGACACATGAAAAAAACATTTCCTCGAGTGTATGTATGGTTCTCTTAGTCTGACCATCCATCTATGGATGGAAGGCGGTGCTCAAACATAGCTGTGTCCCAAAAGGCACCTATAACCCCTTCAATACCTGGGAATTGAATCGAGCATCTCGATCAGAAATGATAGATGATGGGACACGGTGAAACCGTACAATCTCCAGAATGTAGAGGCGTCCCAAGCTCTCTATTGAGCTCCACTCTCTGGTCGGTTAGAAGTGGGCCGACATGGTTAGTCGGTTTACGATCACCCAGATAGAGTCATGTACTCTAGATATATGTGGAAGCCCCATCATAGAATCCATGGATATCCTTTCCCACTTCAACTCTGGGACCTCAAAGGGCTCTACCAAGCATGCTGGTACTTAGTGCTCTGCCATCACTTGCTGACAAGTGAGGCATCATGAAACGAACTTTGCTACAACGTTCCCCTCCCAAGGAGTATATAAAATCTCAACATTATAGTCTTGGAGGAACTCATGTCAATGACACTGTCTTAGGTGATGTTCTTGCTATGAGAAGACACACCTAAGACGTTTGAGATTAGATTAAACAATAAATCATTCACTCAACAAACTATTTGTGTGACTAGCCATTTTTAAATTACTCGACTACCCTTTTTCCGTTACATCCTACAAGAGCTACTATGGTTTAACATTTGTCGAAAAGAGAAATCTGGTCTCATCCCCTGGATGAACCTCTTTATTTTCCTAATACAGTCAATCCTAGCATGAACGGTACTATTTCATTCCATGGAAAATGTCGTAAGGCCTCAACACTACTACCAAGAGATCCAACTGTTACTCTTGCCACCGAAGGTCGAGTCACACTATTGGTAGCAATGTGTGGTCACAGGGTCTCCTCCCATAGGAATCATGAATATGAGGGTCAAGTAAACATTTCTCACCAGAACCTATCAGTATCAACCGTACAAACAAGTAGGATACAAAACATAACATGGACAAGTGTCTTTTATTACAGTAGCTCAAAGTACAAGGATACCAAGCAACCATACATAACAACATCAAAAAATCTAGAATCATCAGGAACAAAAGTCTCCATGCCTCAAGCTATTCCCACTCTTGTACGCCTAATTCCGGAGCACAATGGTCATAGGCCTCAACTACCTAAATTTGATCTCTCCCCTATCCATCTATTCCATGCGGTCATAGTGGACCACCTGGTGGTGGTGGTGGAAGGGCCTCGAATCATCATCCACCACCAACTGCATGGCCAGCTTCTCTTCCTCGTCCTCTTGCTCCAGGAGGGCCACAACAGACGAACCTCTACCTCTGCCTTGGTGGTCAATCTACTACATGCTGCTCATATGTAGTGCGGGTTAGGCAGTCTCAAGACATGTGACCCTGCCCGCCGCATGCATGGCACTCCCTACTCCTCATATAGTTGGCTCTGTTTCATGTTCCCCACACAACCGAACATGTATCCTAAGATCTCCCACCTGATGGCCTAGTCCACTTGGACCTCTGCTTCAACAATCCAATACCGGTTTTAGATAACACCTCTACATGTCACCCTACGGTGGGTCTCTCCGCTGGTGATTGCTCAGTGAAAAAACTCTCCACTAGAAGGGATCTCTCTAGCACTGCCGCCTATGTCGGGATGTTAAGGGAGATCATCGAAGCCCTAATATCATGCCTGAGTTCCTACTCGATGGTTCGGGCCCTGATAAATGGGTCACATACCATATTCATGGAGTAGCATAAGAGGTCAGTGAACCTCGCTGAGTACTGAGCCATTGTCATGCTGCCCTACTGCATATGAAGTAACTCTTGAATCCACACCGCACGAAGGGTGACTGGTACAAACTCTTCCCAGAAAATTCCCTCGAAGTTTATCCAGAGTAGTGGTGCCTCGTCATGCACCTGGAGCATCAGGCTCCACCATCTTCCTACTTCTTCATGAAGGATACTCGCGTCAAGGATCACCATGAGGTCGGCTGCTATCCTTACTAATACAAAAACTCTAACAACAGCCTTCATCCAATCCTCAGCTGCCTGGGGGTCCAACTCTCCCAAGAACATGGGTGGCCTCTATCGCTGGAACTCATGAAATGCACTCAGATGTCGTTAATCTCCGTTACTGGGGCTGGTGGTATCGGTGGCCTAGTGGGAAATGGTACTGCTGGTGCCTCTGATATGATGGGTCCCTACTCTGAGGCCTCATCACTCAGTGATCTACCATCACTACTGGAAAGGGGGTATATCCCCACACATCTATCCCCATAGTTTAATAAACCGTGGGGATAGTCCTTCTTTGTTTATCAATGCCCACAGTTTTTTAGAACTGTGGGTATTCAATCCACAATTTTATCGGGCCTCCTCCTCACTCCGTCTCGCGCTCCTCACTCTCGGGCTCCCCCGCTCTCATGCTCCCCCGCTCTCATCCCCGCTCGGAGCCTAGGTTCCAGATCTCCGCCTCCGGCCCTCTCCCCCCCTCCCCGACCACTGCCTCTCAGGTATCCGACCTCCACCTCCCAGCCCTCTACTCCCCACTCCAACCTTCCGCCTCCTGGAAATCCGACCACCTGTACCCGGCCATCTCATCCCCACTCCGGACTCCACATCCTCTCCCGACCTCGACCTCCCGGCCGACATTTCCACCTCAACGTCTCGGCCTCTGCCTCCCTTCCTCCAGCTCCAACGACGTGCCCCTTCCCCCTGTAGGATCCCTCTCCTCCAGTAACGTCCCGGCAGATTCATTTCATTTAGGTTTGTAATTTTCTCTCCTTGATTTTTTATTCTTTTTAAACTAATCACCGATTCTTATATCAACTCACCGGCAGATTCATTGCATTTATGTTTCATCGATTTTTGGGTTGAGGTTCGAGTGTGGTTTTATAATGGTTGAGGCTTAAATCGATAAGCTCATTAAAACCAACTGTGTTAGGGAAGTCCAATACCTCACATGTCTGGACAACATTCTCCTAGTCATGAATACGAATATAAAAATTAGGATCTATATTTACTTCTGAGATCTCAATCACCATTTCCCAAAATATGATTTCCACATCCTAGCAACATAGTTGCTGATTGATGTGAATGTCGATTTCCAGGCTCCGTCCATCATGGATGGTTATTTTGGATATAATAAATTTGTATTTCTTGGTGATACATGGATGGAATTGACCTAGAGTGAAGTCATAGAGTCTAGGATCCTAAAAAATGTATCTTCTTAAAAGGATCAGAAGAAGATGGTTCTCCATGAAAACACTAAAAAGCTAAAGCAACATCATACTTTTCATGTTTTTTTCTGATAGAAAGATGCAAAATATTAAACCGAGTCAATTTTATGTCTATCACCATGATAATATTCAATAGGATCATAACCAATAGGTATCCTTATAATTTGAAATAGAGCTTCAACACACATGTTTATTCTAGGAATAATATCCGACTTTTATAATTCCAAAAGAATGATAGAGTCTTACTTGTGAACCTGGGGAATTAAAGAAAAACCACTCTTGATAATCCCCTTAAAATATTTAATATGAGTTGATGTGAAACTCAATGGAGTAATGACTTCTTGAGGTTGGAGTAAAGAAGAAATGTCTATAGCAGTGAGAGCTGATAAAATGTGCACTGAAAAATTTGGATTTCCATAGCCACCTTAGCTCTTACTGTCAGAGGGCACATCCTCATGATCCACTAGTGGTAGTGATAGTACATGATGTATATGGGAATGCTTAGCAGACCCCATAACCACATTATCACTGCTTTATCTAACAATAGGCGATCCATGAAGAATTGGATCTACTGTTTGAGCTTCATCCTCAGCCTCAAACCTTCCGTGAACATTAGAAACTATATAAAAATATTCAACTGAACTTTACTTGGGAAAATAAATATATGTCACAATAACTAGCTCCTCAACCTGATGAAATTATTCATTAGACTAATCAAATTGGCTATGAGCAGCCTCTTCTTGACATTGAATAAGCTCAACCATGCTATGATTTACTTCTGGAACCAAAGTTTCAGTTCTGAATGGTACTGACTCCTCCACTCTCCTAGAAGGTACCATCTTGATAGGTGATTCATTCGTAGATAGTGAGGTCTGAGATGGATCCCTTTGATCCATACCTTCCTAGCATATTTCCTTTAAGGATCTTGAATTATAATCCCAAAAATAACCAATGGTATTCAATAAGATAACATGTAAAGTGTCATTCTTGTGAAACTTCACTACACCCCCTTCATCGGGATCCAATTCTTTTGTCTTCAAAACGAAGGAAATCAACCTTCCTTAAGGGTATTAATTAAGCTTACCCTTTCCATTGTAACAATGATGCAAAAAATGCATCACGTGCCTTGGAAGATTCAATTTCAGGTTATTTATTGGAATATACAACAAATATATATCCTGGAAAAGAGCTTTATCCATCTCACTAGCTTTCTAAACTATTCCAGTATGAACAAACTTACACAATACCTTCTATTCTACTTGATAATATTTCACGAGCTTCTTTTCAAAATTATAGGTTCCAAATAAAAACTTAAACACTTCTGATGGCCCAAATGAGCCTATTTCAACAAACATATGACTGAAACTAAACTCTCCCTCACGGGGAAAATGGAACATCTCATCCTTTTTTATAGAAGAAATCATTAATGAATTTCCATTGACATTTGAAGAAATTACATCTTTATTTTTATTAAAATGAAACCCCACATATGAAGTGATTATTTGTGGGTTCTGTCAAATTAAGTGACTAAATTATTTATATTCTATTTTTTTTTAGAACTGAATTATGTGTTTTTTCTTCACACATTCATTATACTTCATTCTCATTTCTTTTTGTACACTCTGCATGTATTAATGTCATATGAGGTAATTATAAATGTCATGCTAACTAGGTGCCTTTACTCATGGAACTACACGTTGTCTAATATCATGACACATCATATAGGCAGATATGTTTTGTTGGTATGTCATACACAACAAAAAACTATATAGATTTTTTTCCACACACTATGTGAGTGAGAATACACACCCTATAGTGTATAAGGGTTCATATCATGTTGCCTCCAATACAATATATGTTTATTATATTTCTGATGGAAATTAAGATCTAACAAGAAGGGTTCCTATTGTGTTCCCTGTCATTTCATGCAATGCATGAATTACTTTTAAATTAATTAATATTTTTTAATTTATTAAAAATTATAGAAAATTTGAATCCCTAGGACTGTTTGGATGGGAAGTTCATATAAATGAATTAATGCATTAATTGCATAATTATTTTATTACTTTTTGACTTTTATCTTAATAAACAACAAATAGAAAGGAATTATAGCTTACTTATAATATGATATTGTAACCAGTTGGGGACATCATTTAAAAGGGGTCATTATTTAAGAAAATAAATACTTATAAAATGAATATAAAAATATGAAATATTATACTTAGACTGTTTCTCTCATGATAAAAAATTTTAGGAGAGGTGGAAGAGGAAATTAAATATGTTTTGCTAGCTACTAATATGCTTTGATTAATTTAATAATGAAATTGATTGTAATGAATTTTTTAAATATGATTTACATTGTTGACTGAAAGATATTTTTTTCTTGATATAGAATGGATAGAAGCTGGATGTATCGTGCCGATCGGATTTCAGCCGAGTTTCAAAATAATTTGGAGAATTTTTTAGATTTTTCATTTAACAATTCGTCAGATGGAGGTTGTATACAGTGTCCCTGTTATAATTGTGTTGGAAGACCATGGTAAAGACGAGAAGAAGGTAGTTACCATTTAACGAAATTTTGGATTTCAAGAAAACTATAATGATTGGTTTCACCATGGAGAGATTAACCAATCTTAGACTATTCATAAACGAAATGAAAGAAGTGACATGGAGAATTTGATATTTGATCGGTTTCCAAATGTGCATCATTCCGAGAGAGATAGTATGCCGGTGCAAGAAGACAATGATATTAGTAGACATGAGGAAAATACTGAAGGCGATGATGTTTAGAGAGTGAAAAATTTATTGGATGATGCCAGAACTCCAGTATATCAAGAATGTACTAAAATGACTATCATGGAATTTTTAATGCGGTTATATCATGGGAAAACCATGTATGGGATTTCTAATACCACCATTGATTATATTTTTACATTTTTTAAGGACTTGCTTCCTGATGGTGCAGATATTCCCTCAAATCATTACATGGCATGGAAGTTAATTAAGCAGCTTGGATTTGCTACTAATAAAGTACATGCTTGTCCGAAAGATTACAGTTTATTTTTGGAGGAAACAGCTGACTGTAATGACTGTAAAGTATGTGGTACATCTCGATGGAAGAAAAATGCCGATGGAACACCATCTCGTGTGCCACAGAAATTCATGTGGCACCTTCCATTTATTTCCAGACTTCAAAATCTATTCATGTCTCCAGAAATCTCAGCCAATATTCGATGGCACGATGTTGAGAGAATTAAAGGTAATGATGAGCTGGTCCATCCTGCAGATGGATTAGCATGGCGGACATTTGATTCACAACATCCTGATTTTGCAGCTGAGGTGCGTAATGTCAGATAGGGCCTATCATGTGATGGTTTTAATCCGTTTGGCCAGATGCTTACTGCCCATAGCATGTGGCCGGTTTTTATTCATGTTTATAATCTTCCTCCGTGGATCTGTATGAAAAAACCATTCAATTTCTTGAGTATACTGATTTCTGGACCTTCAGATCCTGGTAATGATATAGATGTCTACTTGCAGCCTTTAATAAGAGAATTGAAACAACTTTGGGAATTAGGCGTGCAAACATTTGATTCTTCTTCAAAGAATACGTTTCAGATGCGTGCTACCCTTCTATGGACCATAAATGATTTCCCTTCCTATGCAATGATGTCTGGGTGGAGCACTAAGGGAAAATTATCATGTCCTGTTTGTATGAAGAATACACGATCGAAAAGGCTTAAATATCGTCGTAGTTTCAGTTTCATGGGGCATCGTCGATTCTTGCCAATGGATCATCAATACAGGAAGAATCGTCGGAGGTTTGATAATAATGTTGACACTGAAGAACCACCTCAACGTATGTCTGGAAGTGATGTGCTTAATGAATTGAAAGCTTTCATCTTTTCATTAGGGAAAGGTCAGTTGAAATCTCAAAAGAGGAAGACTGCTGATACTCAAGTCACTTACAATTGGAAAAAGAGAAGTATTTTTTTTTGTGTTGCCATATTGGTCTACTAATTTGTTACGTCATTGTTTAGACGTAATTCATATTGAGAAAAATATATGTGAAATTTTGCTTGAAATTCTTTTAAATATTAAGGGGAAGACCAAAGATGACTTCCGATCTCGTCGGGATTTATTGGACTTGGGTATTCGACCAGAACTACACCCTATTTGTATCGGTGAAAACAAATGGAATGTTCCCTGTGCTTCTTATGTGATGACACCGACAGAGAAAGATCAATTTCTGGCAATATTGGAGAATATCAAGGTTCCAGATGTTTATTCCAGCGACATATCTAGACGAGTCTACAGAAGACATTTGAAATTGAAATCCCAAAAAACTCATGATTATCACATCCTTCTTCATGAATTGATTCCAATAGCAATTCGGCATTTGTTACCCAAAAATGTAAGAGTGACGGTGATTCGCTTGTGTCATTTTTTTAGAGACCTTTGTGCTAAAAGGTTATCCAAAGCATTATTGATAAAAATGCAGCAAGAGGCACCATTAATTCTGTGTGAGTTGGAAAAAAAATTTCCTCCATCCTTTTTCACTTGCATGCTACATTTAACAGTTCATCTTCCAACTGAGTCACTTCTTGGGGGACCAGTCTCTTTTCGGTGGATGTATCCCACTGAAAGAAATATGTGCACAATGAAATCATATGTCCGAAATAAGAATTATCTGGAAGGTTCCATTGTGAGGAGTTATCTGGCCCAAGAATGTTTGGATTTTTGTTCAATGTATTTGTCCGATGTGACCACAAGACATAATAGACCAATGAGAAATGAAGATGAGAAGTATGAGGAAATTCAACCCTCGTTTCCATCTATTCCTCAAACAGGTGGAATTTTCGGGTCATATACATTGGTTACATTGAGCTTTGAAGAGCGGAATATGGAACATCGTACAGTCTTGTTTAATTGTGGTTTGTTCGATGCCTATATCAAGTAAGTAATTTGAATATCTATATGTCATCTCATACGATATCATATCACATATACCTTATACTATTATTATCATTTTGTGTAGGGAACAAAAACAATTTATAGGTAGAGTTCATCGATATTTTCCATTGAGAAGGAGAGAGGCTATACATAGCCAAGAGTTCCCAGCTTGGTTGAAATCAAAGGTATGACCATTACATTAAATACCTTAAAATATAGATATATGATTAATTATATTAGTCATATGTGTTCCAGGTATTCAGTTTACCTGCTGAGTTCATTTCTCAAGAATTAAGAGCGTTGTCTTTTGGTCCCAATTCTTTGGTTCGTGACTGAAAATCTTTAATAATCAATGGATATAAATTTTTCACAACCGATAGAGCAATGAAAATTAGAACACAACATGATGGCGTTATGTTAACCGCTGGAACGGATTGTTATGCCAGTGCATCAGATAGTCGACCTCGATATGAAGATGTGTATTATTATGGACTGGTTGAGAAAATATTGTTATTGAATTACTACTCTCAAGGTCGAGTCACAATGATGAAATGTAAATGGTTTGATTCAATGACGCGACATGGTACATTTATTGATGATTGTGGATTTAGAGTTATTGACATGAGTCGATTCTTGCATACCGATGAACCATACATTTTGGCATCAATGGAAAAACAAGTGTTTTATGTGAAAGATCATTTGAAACCTGATTATGGTGTCATTAATGAAGTAATCCCAAGACATATTTTTCATGATGCTGGAGATGAAATTGTCACTATTGATGCCCCCATCGGTGTTAGCCAAAATACTGTATTTGATGATGCAAATTGTCCCATTGTGAGAGATTATGTTGAACCTGAGGTGGTGGAGGGTAGTATATAAAAGCAACTATATATATTCATAGTTCATTCAGTTTAACTTGACGTGAGTTTCTCAGGTTGGTACTAATGAAAAATGTTATGACATTATTTGTCTTCTTTGACTTCTAAGTTGTATGTATGATTTGTAAAAATTGTTTCTAAAAAATATTTATTTCATTCTTATGCAGATTATGAAGAAAAATACAAAAGCTCGCAAGAAGAGATTATTTGATGTTGATCCTGTTAGATGCGACCCTTAGTTGTCTTTAGTGAGTATAATAATTCTAATATTTATCTTCTGCATTACATATAATGTAATCTTCATATTTTTGATCAATTTTTTTAGGGACATATAACTCTAGAGTGCCCTCTTCCCACTATGGGACCGAGCAGGGTTTCTCCTAGGCCTAGGCGGAGCTCCCGTCTTACCACTCCCCCCACTGACCCATCATTGGAAATCCCATCTACCACACATGTACGCCCTCCGCTTGAGACCCTTGGGATGTTCCCATACATTCCGCCATCATCATCCCATTTACCCTCTTTTCCCATTCCATGTCCATGCCGACTCGACCGATGTTCTCACCTGCACAATTTCCATATCCATTCATGTATCCCCAGACTTACTACGCATATTCTGACATGTCTGCACCACCTCCTTTTCCTACCATCCTTCCTACACATATTGAGTCTGTTCCTTCAGTTTCCACACCTATTCATGAAGATCAGCCGGAGCATGCTGTGGAATAGATACTTCCTTCGGAGGATGCTGATCCAGCACAGTCTACAGATGCCTCACAGACTATTCAGGAGCCTTCATTAGGTGTTTTTATAAATCTTTCAAAATATAGCATTTCACTTCTGTCCTATTGTATTGTCACTTAACTCTTCTCTTTTCACCTCTTATCTTATTTAGTGGGATCTTCTAGTAGGCGACGTGGACGCACTCGAATGTGGGATTCCTGGAATCGTGAAACTCAGATTATGGTGGATTATAATCCTCAAAATCAAATGGTAGGTAAAAATGCTAAGGAGTGTAGAAGTTTCATGGCTACTTTAGCCAAATATCATGATATTGTTCCAGTGGAACCGGTCTCATGGAGACATATCAGTGCTGACATCAAGGATAGGGCATGGGCGCAGATATGGGTATGGAAATTTTATAAATTTATATTTATATTAGTAATGTATTTATATGACTTAACGTGTTCGTTGCAGAGTCGATTTAACTTTCCTAATGGTGAAGCTGCCAAAGCTGCTAGGTTGAGTGATCTTGGAGAGTATTGGCAGTCATACAAACATGAGTTATATATTGGTTGGAGGAGTAGAGTGGGTACTTAGTTAGAGGGTGTACCCACAAACCCTGACTATCCAAAAAGTCAATATCAAAAAATGACCGCACATTGGAAGACTAAACGGTTTAAGGTACTACCAATCTTTAATTATTTTTATATAAAAATTTAATTCTTATTACTTGTATTGTTTTTGTGTTTCTTAGGTAGTGTCAGAGAGAAACAAAAAAAACAAAGATGAATTGACATATTTACACACATTAGGGCGCACTACAATGCACGAGCATGAGAAACAACGGGTACGTTCATCTTAATTAAAACAATGTCCTTATTTATAACATGTCATCATAATTTATTCATGCATTCCCTTGGTTAGTCTATGTATCCCGGAAATCAAATATTATACTAGGAGAAGACTTGTCTATTTTTTCTAAACAAGTAGTATATTTCCTTGAAACCCATTTCAGAACACCATTTCAGAAAACCACTAATTGGTTATGACTTCCATTTACCTCAATGTTTGTAGGTCTTTGTTGCAACTCACTTCAATCCAATTTTTTTCATTTCACATATATGGTTGTAATCCAAATTTATCCATTTCTCATATGTAGCATGCTGTATTGGGCATTGAAGGTCGTGTACCTTGTGCAAAATTATTCTGCTCCAGTAGAAAAAAAAAGATGGAACTGTAGTTAATTCACAAACACAAGATAAAATTGTAAGTTTTTTATTTATATTTCAAACATTTATACGAAATTCATAATTTAATATGTTTATAATTTTAACAGTCTGCCTTGGAGGCCATGGATGAAAAGGAAGCTGACAAATTAGGGCCAAATGATCATTTGAGTCAGGTGTTAGGTGCGGAGCATCCAGGAAGAGTCCGTTGTAGACCAGGCAAAAACATTGTCCCCTCTAGGTATTGGTCATCATTGAAATCCTCTAAGGCCTCTGAGTTGGAAAGCTCTGCTGAATTAGCTGCAACAAAGAAAATGGTATTAGAGGAGAGTGAAAAAAGTAAGCTAATGAATGAACATTTCATGAAAGCAATGTCAGTTTTGAGTCAGTTACTACCATCAGAGGCTGCTGCCACTTTTCATTCATGCATGGCATCAATGCGATCTTTAAATTATGCCTCGGTTGATTCCCATGAGGGTCCTAGTGGCGGTCAGGATGGTGGTGATGGAGTTGGTGAGGATGTTGGAGCTGGTGAGGATGTTGCTGATGCTATTGTTGGTGATGATATTGATGCTGATGATGCTGATGGTGAGGTTGGTGATGATGTTGATGATGATGATAATGCTGGACATGGGGATGATGATGATGGCGATGGGGGGGGGGGGGTATTAATCCCCTCCATTTTTACTTAGTAGAGAGACTTGTGTTGGAGTTTATTTTTTTTTTTGTATTGGTGGACTGTTGTATGTGAATTTCTGTTTAGACTGTTTGAAAATTGCTGTTATTTGGGTTGTCTGGGAAGGGGGGGAGGGTTGGGCAGTGGGGAGGGAGGGGGGCAGGGCTGGGCATGGGGGGAGGGGGAGGGGGGCTGGGCAGGGAAAGGGCTGGCCAGGGGGGAGGGGGAGGGGGCCTGGGCAGGGGGAGGGCTGGGCATGGGGGGGGGGGGGTTACTGGGCAGTGGGGAGGGAGGGGGATGGGTTGGGCATTGGGGGAGGGGGAGGGGGGCTAGGCAGGGAAAGGGCTGGACAGGGGGGGGAGGGGGGAGGGGGGCTGGGCTGGGGGAGGGCTGGGCTGGGGGGATTGCTGGGCAGTGGGGAGGGAGGTGAAAATTTTTAACTTGACATGATATTTGGACATGACATGAGTTAAACGGGTTTGGTTTAGACATAAAGTGGTTCAGGTTGTGAAATACTAGAAAGATTAAACTGAAAATTGTCCAATCTACCCTACTTCATTTTCTATACATTTCATATTTATATACATTCCATTTTGGTTAAAATACACTACTAGAATGTATAAAAATTTTATCAAGAAAAGAAAGAATGTGTAGACTCCCAATACTTGAATGATGTCAATGACACCAATGACAATAAGACCACTACACTTTCAAACCAATACTTGAATGCTCATGAATTTGTCTCATGTATAGAAACCAGCAAAGGAATTGCTTGCAAGACTCAGGAGGCTTCTAATCCTGTCATCCCTGCTGATACCAACAAAAACATTTATTCTACAAGGGATGTCATCCTAAGAAGCAAGAGTAATCTGGCTGAAAGGGCTCATGTTAAACCTGACAATGGCCTGGTAAGTTCTCTGAAACCCCAGCATGTGAATTACTCACTTATTTTAGCTGGATCAACATCTCTCATTTTCTGTTCTCCTGAAGATAACATTGTGGTTCCATCTCATGCTAGTAGTTCCAAGATTGCTCAAACAGATACCCCTAATCACCCTCTCCCTGCACTGCTTAGAACTAATTGCACAGTCACTGAGAGGTCTTTTCTAACTGATGCTGATAAATATGTTTCTTCTGAAATGGGAAAAACTAGAATGGTCCCTTTATATAATACTTCTTTTGTCCATACTGTTTCTACTGCTATTATTTTGCATTCTGCTACAGAAAATTCTGCTACTCCTGCTGCTGGACATCCTGTTCTCAACAATCATGTTATATCCTAACTGAACTCATATTTACTGTGGAGATAAGGTGACTATTGTGATGTGAATTATGGGTTTCAAAGCATTGAAGGTTCACAAAATAGAAATATATTCACCAAAATCTTGTCTAGTGTCAGGTTGAAAGGATTGATGTGTAGTCAATGATAACATTACTAATATATGAAACACCAAAAAAAAGTTTATAAATATAAATATATTCTTAGTGGTTTAGAATACAGGTGAACTCTCTTGAAGAAAATTTCTCAAACAAAGACTCTGGAATTCAATCGAAGTAAATAGTTGAGGAAAAAAGTGTTATGAGAAATCAATAAAGAAAATTTTATACAGATGATCATTATGAAGGTGGGATATTGGTGTTACCATTATAACCAATTGGAGTTTCATATAATCTACTACTAGTTATATATTATTATTATGAAAAATCACATTTATGGAAAAGTGGTAAACCATTTGATATTACAAACAGACCTCACCAAAACAAACATGAAATAGTCGAATCACTGAACTGTAATTTAATCCTATTAGAGGATTTAACTCTTATGAGACTCCATTTTAGAGGTGAAACCTTCCCACACCGATCTTCATTAAGATAGATTTCAATGTTCTATGGTACGTTGTCCAAAGTCTGGATGAGATCTTCCAAAAAAATAATATTCCCATTGAAACCATTTTCTAGTATGACAAGATGATTGTGGATCCAGACACCTTTCTCCTTGGAGTGGCTAGCCTGAATATGCCTCCCCAGTAACTGGTCATATTCCTCTTATTTAGTAATTACCTGAAGGATCTTGTAACAAAAAGCTTCCTTACAGTTGATGATGTTTCCAACTAGTCATATTCTATCAATTCCTTAACACACTAAGGGATATCAAATTCAGTGACCTCCTTGACAGCATGCACCCGGTCAGATATAGATTAATCCTATGCTAAAGAGTCAAGCCCCTTAGGCGAGTTTACCTCTTCTGGATTGGAAACCTTTAGAGGTATATTTCCTTTGCTTTAGGATTGAGTAACAGGAGGGATAGGTAATAAATAGTAATATTTCTTTCTACATAGCCTTTGAGAGTGCTAGATAAACCCTTCTGGATCGATAAGAGTGTTTCCCCCTTCCTTTAAGTTGTTATAATTTATTCCACATCCATGTCCACTTCCTTAGACTCAATGAGCGCATCTGAATTAGAATAACTTTCTTTATTGGGATCCCCTTAGGTGAGTTTACCTCTGTGTGTTTTGAGGGTTAGCTTTGGACTCTTAGTGTATTGGATTTGTAGCTCTAGTCCACTTCTAGAAGCATACAGTGACATTAGAATGTTGTCTATAAATTGTTCTCTATCTTCTAGGATCTTCACATTTTGTTTTGTTATATGCTAAATAGATGTAGAAATGTTGATTCACAACAGGTTCATAGCAAACAACAATGATGTTCTTGTTGTTTGTTCTTATCTGATGCTCGTGTATACTTTTGTACAGGTTTGTATGTGTGTTATTCTTATTCTTGGTTCCACGCCTTCTCTACAATTCTGTCTGGTTCTCCTTATTTTATGTTCAGCGGCCCAAAACTGTGCATGTGGATATCCTCATGAATCATATAGTTCAATGACATGTCATTAAATATGTTTTTCCAAAAAGAATTATTATAATCATTAGAATTAATAACTATAATATGACCCATATACAAACAATCTAAAATTATACATAAAAGAGGTAAAGTATGGAGCTGTGTCACAGTAGCAGTGTCACTGAGCAATGTCACTAAAGAGAGGTGACTCAGGAGTGGTGATTTTTCATATCTCTGAGTGGTGTAAAAAACCATTTTCATAGGAGTAGTGACTCATACTTTGAGAAATTCTAGTACTAGTGTCTTGAAGTCGTAGAAGCATGTTATATACTTTTTGAAAATTCTAGAGCGGTAGCTGTTTCACATCCTTTGTGAATTTTCTGGAGCGGTGTTTGTTTGGACCGATAGAAATGTCTGTTTGGATCAGTAGCAGTGTCTGGCCCTTTTCCATTTTTTTGGACCGGTATCTATTTCTGGTCCATTGATTTTTTTATGGACTGATAGCTATTTCTGTCCCTTTTCCATTTTTTCTCCAAAAATATCTCTTGGGATTTAGTGAAATCCTTATGTTGTTTGACTTGATCATTGAAGGCTTGAGTAACTGGGGTTAATATCATATTTTCCACAAGAAATTTCAAGTTATTATTCATTTCATGCTTGGAATTGTTCCTGGAGAAATAATAGTCAACGTTTTGGGGTAATTTCCAGTTGGTAAGTGGAATCCTCATTTGAAAACTGATTGATTATATTATAAACATGGTCACTATTCTTCGTGATTTTATCCAAAGTATCATGGTCTGTTTCACTAGGAAATGCATACAATTCCTTTTCTAATCATATTTTTGAATGGCTCAATATTAGTGGAGGTTGATGTATCCGCAGCCGAAGTATAAGAACCTTTAATTATTTGTCCAATTTCAGTCTTCAACAGAGACAAATTATAGTTGTCAAGATATGTAACAAGGTTTTTAAGATCCTCCATAATGTTCTCCATTGTTGTTTTATACTATATAGTCAAACCATTAATCCCAAGAGTCAATTTATTTACATCATTTTCATTCTTGGTGTGGCTTTCAACAATGGTCTCCAAGGTTGAAATGAGATTAGGCTAAATCTCATTTATCACCATCTTGGAAACAAAGGTAGAATCTGACATACTGATACCAACATAATAATAGGTAGAGGGAGAAGGCACCAACTTCCTAAGCAGTTCCAATTCATACTTTATATTGTTCAATTAATCATTTAACTAAAGGTTTCCTTTTCTAGAATTCTAAACTCATTCCTGATTTTAGTTTGTACTAACTCCTTAATGGTAGATTAGATATCATGTTGTGACTCTCCAAATAAGACTTAGTGACATAGTCACTACAAAAAATGGGTACTGATGGAGTAGGAATAGGTCTGGGTTCCTCAGCAGGTGAAATATCAAAATTGGTGGTAGGTCTTAGGTGAAACAACTTTTACAGATCCATTGTATTGATTGAGATCCCATGAGTAAATTCAACTACTTCACACTATCCTATAAATTTGTACAAAGTATCCATCAATGTTGGGTTAGAAGGATGTGGTACTTTAATCATTTTTAAAATGGGAGTTTTCTCCCCATCAATCAGATCTTCTCCTGCCACATCTCCACTATCAACATCCGACTCCTGATTAACTATCATAGTAGAATTTTTAAAGGATGTCTGATCTAGAATTTTTGGGTTCTGGATTTCTGTTTTTTTGGATTTTGGTTTGCATTTTGTCTTTTGCATTCTGTTTTGCAAGATTAAGGTGAGATTCCTTTGTCTTCTTCTTTTTTGGGAATTTTGGCTTTTGCGTTATGGTTTGAAGGATCAAGGTGAGATTCCATTTTGGCTTTTGCATTCTGTTTCGTTTTTGGGAATTTTGTCTGCTTCTGTTTTTGGGTTCTGGATTTCTGTTTTTTTGCATTTTGGATTTTGCGTTCTGGTTTGCAGGATCAAGGTGAGATTCCTTTGTCTGCTTAATTTTTGGGAATTTTGTCTTTTGCATTCTGGTTTGAAGGATCAAGGTGAGATTCCATTTTATCTTTTGCATTCTGCTTCGTTTTTGGGCATTTTGTCTGCTTCTGTTTTTTGGGTTCTGGATTCTGGATTCTGGATTTCTGTTCTGTTTTTTGGGTTCTGGATTCTGGATATTTGTTCTGTTTTTTGGGTTCTTGGTGAACTGTGTGACCTCTTTTCCTTCTCCAGGTAAACTATATATACCCACGGTTATATAAACAGTGGGTATATATGCTGTTGTGAAACAATCTATACCCACGGTTTTTAACCGTGGGTATATATGTTGTGCTTTTAAAATGTATACCCACGGTTCTGTAAACCATGGGTATAGATTTATACCCACGGTTTATCAGAACCGTGGGTATGATGAAATATTAGTGGGCTATACCCACGGTTTTCATAAAACCGTGGGTATAGACCTATTGCGACGGCACTGCCGCGCACGGTTTTTAAAACCGTGGGTATATCCTATACCCACGGTTTTAAGGGCTATACCCACGGTTTTGAATCGTGGGTATATGTGATATTTCCAGTAGTGCATCTCATACATATCATAGAACACTACCTGGCTACATTCATGAGCCCATCCTGAAAAAAATAGGTGTGCCACGGTCAAAATAGTATACCTAGTGAGCTGACATAAAGTAATCACAATGAAAAAATTTGAAACACACATGCAATCAGTGTTTTCATTCATTGAGTCTGAAATCAGGGGTTAGGGTCCTGGTGTATGGATACATCGGCCGCCGCACCAACACCGGACTCCCTGCACAGAAAACCACAATCAATACTCCTAACACTCTTTCTTCATAGAAGGGAATGATCAGAGACATGAGTTCTTCGATAGAACTGACTCCTCTTATACAAATTTGTCACAACCCGTCCTCGGGGCCCTTGCCGTGACGACCCCATGCCCGCCTTCTATAGGCCAGGGGCATGTGAGTAGCACCAAAGGCGTAAATCCTGATAAAAAGGGAAGGAATTGCCTTTATGATTGTAAAAAACACAACAGAGTACACAAGATGAACTAAGTACAAAGTAACACTGAATACAAAGTAGGTGCTGAAAGGTAAATGGGCCAAAATACAAACCCAACTGAAATGTATAGTGGAACTGAATGTCTAGTACAATAGAAGTAATGTAAAGCAGCATCCAACGAGTCATCCTCCCGGAATCCCACCTGATGTGTTGCTACATATAGTCCCCACAGCACCACAGGCCCGTCCGTCTGTTCTGTGTACATCTCACCAAGTGGTCTACCTCCAGGTACCGTCCGGCACTACAAGCCTATACCACGATCAGTGTTTTCTGTCATCTGCATCCAACACAATGTAGTACGGGATTTGCTCATGCAGAGGTGAGTATAACAATACTCAGTAGGGAACCTGAGACCCCTGAAGGTCTCCCAGAATCCATGACAGATAAACCAAAAAGAAATGATACAATCACAAAGTATCAACCAACTCTACATAGTTATATGACCATACATATACATAAGTCATCAATCCCAGTTTGGATCCAACTCTCGAGCCCATGCACAACCCATTACACACAGGAAAGAAGTCAATCACACTATTGGTAATGATTGAAAGTCAAGACTCATCTCTCACAGGTAAACATCTTTCGTAAAGGGATAAAAATGATCATATGTAGTCACTGTTTCATCTAATCTGTTGGACTCATGTAGGATACTAGTCCAGCTGAGCTGTCGGACCCACGTAGGATACTATACCAGCTACTCTATCGTCCCTACGTAGGATACTAGTACATAAGTCAAACTATCGGACCCACGTAGGATACAAGTACAATTGTCATCCCTGTCGAACCCACCAAGGATTCCAGTACAGGTATCATCACTATTCATTTAAGCTGTAGGACCCACATAGGATACTAGTCCAGCTAAGCTGTCGGACCCATATAGGATACTAGACCAGCTACTCTGTCGGACACACGTAGGATACTAGTACAGAAGTTGAACTTTCAGACCCATGTAAGATAAAAGAAAAGTTGTCATCACTGCCAAACCCACAGAGGATTCCAATGCAGTTGTCATCACTACTGAAGCCATGAAGGATTCAAGTATAGTTTTCATCACTTCTAAACCCACAGAGGATTCCAGTTCAGTTGCCGCCGCAATCGCAGTCAACTCTAGGGTTTCCACACACAACAAACTCGATTTCGGGAGGGTCCGCTCCTCAAGACAAGGGGGAGATACATCAAATATCACAAATTCTAGAGTTGATGTATCCCGATGTTCTGTCTCATCATAAGAAACCCAACGTGATAGACAACGCGTCAATAAAATGCCCGAGATGAGAGTTATTGGCTATTCTATTCCAGGGGCCCGGTTGGTTTTTATGCCAAAACCATACCGACAATACTCCAATCTCATCCAAATCCCATGTGTAATATTCCAAAAGATTCATCTCATTAAAAGGAAACCAACTTTTTTGAAGTACGTCAATCAGACGTCTGGTCCTTATGTAATAAGCATTTCCACTCCAAGGGCCCGGTTGGTTTCTGTTCCAAACAAACCCGGCCATACCCAAACTTCTCCAAACCCTTGTGTGTAATGTACCTAAACGACTATCTCTATCCAAGGATTCCTATTCAATGGACGGTGCATCGATCGGAGGTTTGTAGCTCATGTTATGGGAAAATAACTGAAAATGGTCCGAAGAGGGGGGGGGGGCTCAGTAAGATTGCACGACATTAAGCCATGCCTTTGGAATTCGAGAACGGCTCTGATGTTCCAGCTCCACCAGCCATGACGTCGGCCAATTCCAGCGGCACGATGCCGCCTTCCACGGACCACTAGACATTCTCTAGTTGTCCGTTTTCCCATCATCTATGACTAAGATCATCTCAGGACGCAAACTCCACTGTGAAATCGCCCAATCTCCATTGCGGCCCCATTTCGTCATCGTCCATCAACACGCGCATGGATTCACAACCAAAGGTGGGGTCGGGCTTGTTCATTGGCCTGAGACCTTCGCGTTAGATGTTTTCAAATAAAGATTAAAGTATTTAAAATAAAACCGAACCCGAACATAACCCCACATCAGATATGAATACCAACTTGCATGAACGAGGGATCCGCAGATCAACCAGGCAGAGGATGTTCCACGCTCATCGTTCATTCCTCAAAAAGAAAATAAGATATTCAATATCATTCCCCTACCTTGATAATTGACTTCGCACGACGTTGAGCCACGAAAGTCAAGTGTCGCAGTAGAAGGTGTCGTGGATGACGGATGTTGATTCTGTGGACGTCGAGGTGCATCCGAGGATAAAGTGGCATCTCCTCACTTGTTGTGGAGAAGAGGAAGGAAGGAACGTCATCGTTCTTCATGGAATCGGCCTTATTCATCGAAGTGTGTTTCCTTCATCATGGAAGGATGAATCTCTCTTCGAATTCCAAAGGTTCCACCACAATAGTTATCAAGAAAATATTAAAATGAGTTATTTCCCTATTTAATCAACTTTCTATACCATTTCAAAAATATTCTAATCCACCAAAAATAATTAATTAATTTGGGGTGTAAAAAATAATTAATTCATTGAGTTTTCATAATAATGACGATGTAGAAGGTGGAGAGTTTAGAAATTAGGGGCGGGGGGGGGGGGGGGGGTTGTCAAATAATTAAATAATTGGGAATTAAGGGTTTTTAAGAGTGTTATGGGGAGATGAATGGTTGGGGCTCGTGTTAGCCCCACCTAACAAATATCCACACATGGAAAGTTATTTGGGTGAGGGCCCCTCCAATAACATCCCCCTAGGAGGAAATAACAAACTGTCAAAATAAAATTGGGTACCACACTATTTTATTTAAATTTAAATTAAACCCCAGAAGAATTAACCTTAAACCTACATGAAACGCAACTGTAGTAAAGGTTCTCTTAAGTGAATATTGGCACTGCGAGTTCATCGGTGTCCTCATATTTTAATTCCGATCACCGATTCAATAGATATAAAAACCCACACGTATTTTTACTAAACCTACCTGAACAAATCTTTAGTAATTGATTCCGAGTACACTCGGCCTCGGAATAAAATTCCTTCAAAAAACCACATACTCGTAAAATTCCAATGTATTTATGAAAATAAAATTTCCTTGAAATTTCCAAGTCTTTACAGTACTCCCACCTATGATATTTACATCCCCGTAATGAAAAAACAAAAACTAGGAAACAAATGGGGGTACTAAGCTCCATTTGAGCCTCCCACTACCATGTTCTCTCCTGGAGGTTCCCATGCTACCAGTGGATGCGCACCAGAGGTATCGACCATCCTCATTGGACCCGCTACTGTCGATACTCGATCACCACTGGGACCTCCGTGAATGTCACCCGATCATCGTTGTCTATCATCCCATGGTCGATGATGTGGGTCGAGACATAAACATTTCTCCTCAGCTAAGATACGTGGAAGACTCCATGAACCCGATGTGACATACGTTGAAGGGACATGAGGTAAGCCACCTCCCCTACTATGCTGAGGACCTGGAATGTTCCAATGAAATGCAAGGATAACGTTCCACCCTGACAAAATCTCCGTAGACCCCATCGAGGTGAGACCCGTATGAAGATGTGGTCGCCTTCCTCGGACTCTAGTGGTCTCTGCCTCCTATCAGCATAGGACTTCTGTCTGCTATGTGCAGTCTTCATCCACTCTTGGATGTTATTCACCTTCTCCGTCATAGCCCGAACCATTTCTAGTCTTTCGAGTGTTGACTCCCCAGGGCCAGTCCAGCACAGAGGTGATCTGTAATGTCAGTCGTACAATACCTCTTATGGTTCCATCCCGATGGTGGAGTGGTAGCTATTGTTGTACGCAAACTCCACCAAGGGTATGTGATCCTACCAGCTACGACCAAAGTCAAGGACACATGCACAGATCATGTACTCGAGTGTATGTATGGTCCTCTCAGTCTGACTGTCCGTCTGAGGATGGAAGGCGGTGCTCATACATAGCTGCATTCCAAAATCCTTATGTAACCCCTTCCATATCTTGGAAGTGAAACAAACGTCTCGATCAGAAATGATAAATGATGGCACACCATGAAGCCGTATGATCTTATGAATGCAGATGTGTCCAAAGCTCTCTACTGAGCCCTGATCTCTGATCAGTAGGAATTGGCCCGAATTGGTGAGTCGGTCTATGATCACACCGATAGAGTCATGTCCTACAAATGTACGTGGAAGACCCGTCATGAAATACCTGAATATCCCATCCCACTTCCTAGCTAGGATCTCTAATGGTTGTACAAAGCCTTCTGGTACCTGGTGCTCTGCCTTCACATACTGACAAGTGAGGCATTGAGAAACAAACTCTGCTATATTGTTCCCCTCCCGAGGATTATAGACTATCTCAACATTATAGTCCGAGAGGAACTCAAGTCAATGACACCATCTCATGTCCAGATCCTTCTATGAGAAGACACACCTACAAATTTTGAGAGTAGAGTAAACTGTAAACCATTCACTCAAAGAACTATGAGTGTGACTATCCATTTGTAATGAACTTGAATACACCCTTTTCTGATTACATCCTACAAGAGCTGCTAAGATATCTCCTTTTCCGAAAAAAGATATCTCGTCTCCTCCCTAGATGAACCACATTATTTTCCTAATACAGTCAATCCTGGCCTGAACAGTACTATTTCATGCCGTGGACGATGTCGTAAGGCCTAAACGCTACTACCAATAGATACAACTATTACTCTTTTCTCCAAGGGTCGAGTCACACTGTCGGCATAAGTGTGGGGTCACGGGGTCTCCTCTAGTAGGAATCTCGAATGTGAGGGTCATGTTAATGGTTTTAACCAGAACGTCTTAGTATCAACCATACGAAAAATTAGGAAAGCAAACATCACATGGACAAGTGTCTTTCATTATAGCAGCTCAAAGTACAAGGATACCAAGCAACCACAAACAACAACATCAAAAAATCTAGAAGAATCATGAATAGAAGTCTCTATACCTAGAGTTATTCCCACTCCAATACACCTTCTCCTAGATACTATGGTTATAGGCCTCTTCTGCATGAAGTTGAGATCTAACTTGTCCATTTGTTCCATGCGGTCTGGGTGGACCTCCAGGTGGTGGTGGTGGTGGGGCCTCAAAACGTTGTCCGCCACCAACTGGTCGGCCAACTCCTCTATCTCATCTTCCTGCTCCCAGAGAACCACCATGGTAAAACTTCTACCACTGCCTGGGTGGTTCCTCTACTGTCTTCTGCTCATCTGCAGGGTGGGTCGGGCAGTCTCGAGCCATGTGACCCTGCTCGCCGCATGCATAACACTACCTTCTCACCGAATAGCTGGATTTGTTTCATGTGGCCCACATAACCGAACCTCAATCCTATGATTTTTCACCTGATGGCCTGGTCCTCTTGGAAATCTGTGTCAAATGTCTACTATCGGCTGCAGAAAACACTGCAACGTGTCGCCCTGCGGTGGGTCTCAACACTGGTGACTATTCAGTGAGAAAACTCTCCACTAGAAGGGGCCCCTCCAATATCCCCGCAAGAGTCAGGATGTTTAGGGAGATCATTGAAGCCTTGATCTCTTTCCAGAGTCCGTACTCAAAGGTCTGGGCCCTGAAGAATGGGTCTCGTACCATATCTGTGGAGTAGCGTGAGAGGTTAGTGAACCTCACTGAGTACTGAGAAAATGTCATGCTGCCCTACTGTAGATGAAGTAACTTCTGAATCCGCACTGCATTAAGGGTGACTGATACATACTATTCCTAGAACATGATCATGAAGTCTATCCAGAGTATTGATGCCTCTTCATGAAACTGGAGCATCAGGCTCCACCATCTGCCTGCTGCTGCATGCAGGAGACTCGCGTCAAGGATCACAATGAGGTCGGCCGGTGTCCCTACTAATATGAGAACATTAATGATAGCCTCCATCCAATCATCTGATGCACGGGGGACCGTCTCTCCCCAAAACATGGGTGGCCTCTATCACTATAACTCGTGCAATTCACTCATACAGCATGCACTATTTGCTGCTGGGGCTATTGGTATCGGTGTCCCAGCGGGTAGTGGAACCGCTGGTGCCTCTTCTGTGATGGGGCACTACACCGATGCCTCGTCGCTCGGTGAGCTACCATATCGTACATAACTCGGAACACCAGCTTGCTGCCTTCGTGGGGCCATCTTGAAAAGAAACTGGTGTGCCGCAATCAAAATAGTCTACCTGGTGAGCTGACAAAAATTAATCACAAAGTAAACCTTTGAAACACCATGCAATAAGGGTTTTTGTGCACTGAGTCGGAAATCAGGGGTCATGGTCCTAGTGTATGGATACATCGGCCGCCACACCAACACTAGAATCCCTAGACTAAAAACCACACTCAATACTCTTATCACTATTACTTCACAGAAAGGAATGATTATAGTCCTGATTTCTGCGTAGAACTGATTCCTCTAAAACCAATTTGTCATGACACATCCTTAGGGCCCATGCCGTGACTACCCCAAGCCCGCCTTCCATAGGCCAGGGGCTGTCGACTAGCACCAAAGGCGTAAATCCAGATAAAATTGGAAGGAATTTACTTTATAATAGTAAATAAACACAACAGAGTACGCAAGATGTTGTAAGAACAAAGTAACATTGAATACAAATTAAGTGTTGAAAGGTAAATGGGCCAGAATACAAACCCTATTGAAAAGTTCAGTACAACTGAAAGTATAGTACAACAGAAGTAAAGTAAAGTAGCATCCATTGAGTCATCCTCCGAGAATCCCACCTGAAGTGTGGGTACCGATAATCTCCCCAGCACCACGGGTCCGTCTGTCTGCTACGTGTACGTATCACAAAGTGGTCCATCTCTGGGTATCGTCCATCTCTACAATCCTCTACCACGATCAGCGCTGTCTTTTGTCTTCATCCAACACAACGTAGTGCGGGCATTACCCATGAAGAGGTGAGTGTAATGATACTCAGTAGGGACTCCGAGACCCCCAAAGGACTCCCAGAATCCACGAAGGATAAACCCAAAAGAAAAGATACAATCACAAATTATCAACCAAATCTACATAGGTATATGCCCATACATATACCGAAGTCATAAATACAGGTTCAACTCCAACTATCGAGCCCAAGAATAACCCAGTCTACACAAGAAAGAAGTCAATCAGACCATTGGTAATGATTGAAAGTCAAGATACCGCTCACACAGGTAAACATCATTTGTAAATGGATTAAAATGATCAGATGTAGTCACTGTTTCATCTAAGATGTCAGACCCACATAGGATAATAGTACAGAAGTCGAACTGTCAGACCCACATAGGATACAAGTATCATTGTTTTCACTGCCGAACCCACGGAGGATTCTAGAACAATTGTCATCACTGTTAATTTAAGCTGTTTGACCCACATTAGATACTAGTCCAGCTAAGCTGTCAGACCCACGTAGGATACTAGACCAACTACTCTGTTAAACCCATGTAGGATAATAGTACAGAAGAAAAACTGTCGGGACCAAGTAGGATTCAAGTATAATTGTCGTCACTTCCAAACCCATGAAGGATTCCAGTACAGTTGGTGTCACTGCCAAACCCACGAAGGATTCCAGTACAGTTTTCGTCACTGCCAAACCCACGAAGTATTCCCGTATCGTTGTCGTCGCAGTCGCAGCCAACTCTAGTGTTTCCACACAAAACACACTCGATTCCAAGAGGGTCCTCTCCTCAAGCCAAGTGTGAGATACATCAACTATCATGAAGTCCAGAGTTAATGTATCCCAATGTTTTGCCTCATCAAAACAAACCCAACGCGACAGATGGTGCGTCATTCAGATACTCAGTCTGAGAGTTATCGGGTTTTCCGTTCTTGGGCTAGGTTGGTTTTTAAGCTAAAACCAACCCGAACATACTAAAATATCATATGAATCCCATGTGGATTATTAAAAATGATACTTCTAATTAAAATGAAACCAAATTTGTTGACGGTATGTCAATCGGACGTCCTGTCCTTAAGTTATAAGTGTTTCCGCTCTGAGGGCCTGGTTGGTATCAGGTTCGCACCAACCCAGCCATACCGAAACATTTCCAAAAGCCATGAGATTAATTTGTGGAAGAATTAACTAGAGTTATATATTTTATTATTTAATTATTTAATTGACTAGAGTGATTGATGGGATTAGTTAGTTTCTTAAATAACATGGTTTTTTTATGAGATTAGTTAATTGTTGAAGTAACCACTTTTATTTATGTTATTAGTTAATCGATTAATAAAATATGATTAGTGATTTGATTAGTAAATTTTTTAATTAACTATAGTAATTTATATGATTGGTTAGTTTATTAATTATCTATAATATTTTTTGTTTTTAGTTAATTGTTGAATTGACTAATTATATTGAAGTTATTAATTAATCGTTTAAATAATTAATTTATTTTTTATGACTAATTATGTTTCAATTTACATAATATTATTAATGAGATTAGTTAATTTTTGAATTAAATAGAATCATTGATGTGATTAGTTAATTGATGAATTAATTTGATTTATTAATGTGATTAGTAAACTATTCAATTAAATAAAGTACTTTCTATGATTAGTAATTTATAGATTTAACTTTATAAATTTACATGATTAATTAATTATTATTTTAATTGATGTTATGATGAGATTAGGTAATTTTTGAGTTAAATAATATATTTTTCATGTTTAACAAATTGTTGAATTTTTAATGTAATTGTGGTGGAGAATTAATTCTTGGATTAATTTTGTGTTTTTGAATGGTAACGTGGTCCTTAAATTGTGTGATGTAATGATGGTGATATGGTCATTCATTTTTTTAAAATAATGAATGGTAACATGGTCATTCAACTATGTGGTTTAATGAATGAAAACATGGTCATTTGTATTTTTAAATAAGAATGATAACAAGAAAATTTAGACACATGGTATCCCATGGGGATAGATCAAATTACGACCTTGGCCAAATTAGGTAATTATGTTTTTATGTTCCTAGAAAAAGAATATTTGATAATTTTATAAACTATTTATTCATGTATTATGCATATTATAATTACAATTAAATTAACTATTATTGAGTATAATATTTTTAGACCCCATTGGTGATAACCAAATGAGTTTCACTCACACGGTACTCAGGTTTCCTTATTAATACATAGACAGATTTTAATATTGCAGGACAAGTCATGGGAAATATCTTAGAGTTAGATTCATAAGTTTGGGTGGAGAATAGATGAGGGGCCAAATGAAGTTTAAGACCTACTTTTTTATTATCATTGTATAGACTATTGAGTATCACAATAACACTTGGCACATACATTGCATGACATTATTTATTATTCTTTTTAAACACTGCACTTCATGCTTGGGTTATCAGGATTTATTATTATTTTTTATTAGTGCATGTTTCTCCTATTATTTCTATATTTCAGCTTCTGTATTACTCTGATAAAATAAAAAAAAGGGTACAGTCTCTCGATGATCGACATAACTGACCCTAACAATTGGTCATCATCCTCTTGCATATTGGGAGACATTCTTTAGGTCATATAGTTAACCAGCTCAGGGCATCGGTGTGTGCAACCCATGTTTGAAAGTTACACATATATTACACTAGATCAAATATACTAATTAATAATTAAAAAAATAAAAAGACACATATGATTTATATGGTTAACACAAACTTGGATACATCAAAGGATAATAATTTGATAATTCATTTATGTTACAAATTCATCTATGCTTCATAAATTTTATGCATAAAATATATGGTCACAAAAAATCCATTCCAAGGATCACATCATCTATTAATATTTTCGGGTTAGTATCATCTAATGTATAACTTTTTATTCATACACTTTTTCAGTACATTTATAGAGAGTATGTCAATTTATAAACAAGTGATTGTATTCATGTTCCTCAAATAAATCCAGAAAACAATTCATCTTCACATCATAGTATGCTTTTCTAATATAACCCCTTACGTTTCACACTTACTCTTTAAATTGAATTTTGATATGATATTAATCACGTAGGATTAACCTATTTAGTTCACAACTAATTATAGTGGATCCAAACTCATCATAGATTATGATAATTAGACTTTTCAATTATATTTTTTTTATACACTATATTAAATGATTCAATCAATCCTGTGAAGTGGATTAGATCTACCCTCTTACTTCATTCATTATATAATGTACTAGATGTGATCAATTGAACTTCAATATCACTCTAATATCATCACCCTCTCCTAAAACCTCACTTTTCAATGACATTTTAATTTTTTCCTTAATATAAAACATTTATTGACACAAAATTAATTTATTATGTTTCATAATATGAAATCACATCATAGTTTAAGACTACACTAAGTATCCCTTCCAGGTATTATTTACATAACAATACATATATTTTAGAAATAAAATTTTTATAAATTCCATTATTTCATTATAAATAATAAGATCATATTGTAACATAAATAATTATATATTAACAAATTACAATGAATATAGGTCATATTGTGATATTTACAGTTATAGTTTAACCCACAATAAAATTCTAACTCCCTAAAATCATGGTCAAATCTCATTGTAAATCCCAATAAAATAATTGTACAATTTATTATCAAAGAAAATTAAATTTCCTTCCCATTATACTGATTTCCACATCATTATATAGTGACCAATTATTATTGATCCACAACATATTTTAATTTACGCATTAAGGTTCTTTTTCTTCATGATTAAAATAAAATGTTTTAGCTCAACCTTTCATTGATATTCTTCAAGTGTTATATACCTCCATTACTATTCTAATTTTATTACATATTTGAATTAACCGTCACATTCCAATCCATAATTATTTTTCACGAAGTATAAATTACGGTGAAAAATTTATACTTATATTGAAATCTAAATAAATGTTTTATGAGTATTAGTCCATTTATGGAAACAAATCTTGGATTCTAAAAATAACTTATTCCTCTATAGAGATAGTTATAACAATATGATATACATTAAAACACTTATATGATAATTTCATTGCTATATATAGGGAGTATTGTCTAACCAATGTCACATTACAAAATATTCACCCTTTTTAGGTGAAATAATATACTATATAAATATTTATTTTATCTTAAAAAACACTTGTGGTAGGGAAACTACCTTTGAGGAATGGTGTTGTATTTCTCATCAATATCCAATTGAACAATACAAAATAACTCCATAAAATTTCTTTATATACCAAAAAACAATATTACATAATACTAAATTTCTGTATTACCAATTAAATATTTTTTATCTCCATGAAATATCCATCAATACCACATATAACATTTTCATTTCAGGTTAGGTATCCTTCACCTCATTATTTCTCCATATTAAATGTATTCGAATTTCTATAATCCTTTACCACCATGAATGGTCTTCACAACATCATCAATTTTCTTATAAAAACAAATTTTATTACAAGAACCACAATATCATAATCATATATATTTTATTTCAATAAAGCACACATAATAAAAAAGGGCAGCACAAAATACCCCATAAAAGGAGGCCTGAAAAGGCCAGAAGTGGTGGAGCCCAAGGGAATACCATGTAACGAAGATAAACACCTCATGTTTCATAGTGGTGGTTCTATAAAAGAAAATGGAATATGAACATGGAACATCAAGAGATGTGAGGTTGTCTGTGTCGTTGTTTCTCTCACCCCATGGGTGGACCATGCTGATGTTGTTGCTGATCATGACCCTTCGATTCTTGGAGATGTAGTGAATATACCATTGAATATAACTAGATCTTTACATTGTGTTGTGGATTATTTGGTAGTTAGTTTTATACTTTTATAATATGATCCCATTTTGAAAACATAAAGTGATGACAAAAAACACCACCTTGGCCCCCCGCCAAGATGGAAGAGTCATTCCCCATAAGGGCATAAAAATTCATCACGACTGAAACTGAGGGATTTTGGACCACCCATCCCCCTCTAATAACCCATGTATTACATGGACTGTTTGAATTAATTTTAAGCCCTCTGCTGGGTAGATAGTAATAGACCCAGTTCCCTCTACTATTACTACTACATGGGGAAATGTAATCATTGTGCACATGAAGCTATTGGAGAGTGGGTGCCTCCTTCCATTTATTAAGGGATCATACCAAGTCAATGAAGATAATCTTAGTAAAAAGGATGATTCCATGTCTAGAGGCTAGAGTCCCTTCATGTATAACATTATTCCTCTCTTTCCAAATCAACTGAAAACCAGCATGAAGAACCATGGTGCGTGCCATCAGCTCAGGCCCCCTCTCCTACGCACCAAGGAACCATCAATCTTTAAATGGAATTTCAACCTTACAGTTACCACGAATTTATATAAACTCTCCAAAATATTACCACAATGACCTCTCTCATTATCTTTCAATGAAGATATGGTTCACACTCTCCTCTCATTGATTCGAGCAGCAGTGGAACCTTTAATCCAATGAGATGTCACAACCCTTCATGCTCTCATCGAGGGGAATAGCCTTGGTTCATAGCCCCTAGGTAAGAAAATTTTTTATAGGGGTACCTTTTGACCAATGGATCTCATTCCACATATCGATCTTTTAATGTGTGGTCAATATTCACCAGAAGTCTCTTGATGAGAATTTCCCTGATGGAGAGAGGGGAAAGGCGCATATTTCTGAATTGGTGATGAGATAAATATGATTAAAGGAATCTTATTGTTCCTCTTCCATGATATCTTCATTTACGGTTTTATGGGATCTGACATCCATGAAGGTGATAAAAGTTTTTAGGAACCTAGGAAAGCCAGGGACGTTCCCAGCTTTGTGGTGATGCCAGAAAGAAATTTTCCCCCACCCTTCAATCCATCTGGAGTTGGGTTTCAGGGTAGATATAAGAGTGCTGATGAATGCCCAAAACAGAGAATCCTGGAGATCATTAATATGCTCAGATACATAAAAAGAGTTATGTATTGTGATACCCCAATGAGTGGGCTATTCTAGTACTTTCCATTCATTCTTTTCATCCATACAGAGGACGGTGTATTCATGTCGGCACACATTGATGCCACCTTCCAGAGCTATTCATCCCACCATATCCCAGGAATCCCAGTGGAATATACCCTCTGAGCATGAATCCCAAATAAATCCTACAAGAAGCATATCTATTTTTTAAATGATACTCTTCAGCGATTTGATGGAATAATGTGAGTAGACAGGGGTTGTAAGAAGAACTTTATTAACTAGAGTTATCCTTCCCCCAGAAAAAAGGTATATTTTCTTCTAGTTGAGAATTTGTTCTGTGATCCTGTTTATGTGGGCATTAAAGTCACATAAGAAAAACCTCCCAATGGGGATTGGTGACCCCAAAAACATTATGGGGAAAGTCCCTCTATGAAAATCCAAGCTATGTTGAATAGTGTTGATCTGAGTGCTACTGAATCAGTTGGATATAAAAATTTTACTTTGGGATTTTTTGAAAATCAATCCTCTCCCCAAGATTTACATCTAAAAACCCTATTATTTCCTCAGATGGACCACATACTAACAGTTGTGAAGATGAACGTGTCATCCACAAACATCAACAGAGATATCATCGGACCTCTCAAACTTCTAAAATAGTCCATTACCATTATGTTGTTGATAACCCTATACAGAATCTAATTAGGGACATCCTCAGAAAGAATGAAGTTTCTCAAGGATAAGGGATCCCCATTCCTCATACCAAAGGTAACTTGGGAAACCCCATAATTTTTTCCTAGAAATGTGACAACCATCCTGGAGTAGCTGAAGAACCTAATGAATATTTCAAGGTTCCACAATAACCCCAATATAACCCTTCTTATTCATTATGCGTGATGAGGTTGATGGATAGATTGGATCAACATAACTTAAAATTGATGTCTCTCTTCATTCCATGTGAATGTGAAATGGCCCCTAGAATAGACTTTCCATTAACAACGTCATGTTGTACAAAGGAAACTCACTTGTGAGTATGGGTTGAGACTCTCTCATTAATCAGGTTGGCTAAAATCATATTTAAAAAATTACACAAACTCGCCTTATGGTAATGAGATATAGAGGAAGGGATCTTGGAATTAGGGATGAATATGATGGTCATGGAACACACAACCCTAGGAATATGCCCCCCCTGAAGAAGTCGTGAATATCAGAGATATCATCCATTATCACGACATCCCATGAGGATCTGTAGAACAATCCAAAAACCTCATCCTGTCCTATAGTGCTTTCAGGGTTGAGGCATAGGATAAATCCCTTGATTTCAACATCATCAGGAATAAAACTCATAAATAAGTTGTCCTATATAGAATGGGAGTTACTAATCATGTCAAAAAACCCTATGTCCTCCCTTGGATAACTGTTGGGAGGATAGGGATTAGGACCGGTAAGAAGGACCTTCATGGATGTTGGGGGCATAACAACCACAATATCACTATCATTGATATACCTTCCATAATATAGCATGATAATATGAATCTACCAACATTTTCTTTAATTGGTGAAAGAATGGACGAATATGGTGTTCTTATATACATCCCTAAGACAATTGATCCTCTAATCCTCCCTGAAAAAGTGTTTCTAGCTAAGGACCATTTCATCAAGAACACTCTTATTGTAGGTGAGAACATCAAATACGCTATCATTCCAGACATCCTCTAGGTTTTTCTCCAGGGGATCCACCTCCTTCATGGTGCCCACAATATCACTATCTGTTAGATATTGAAATTTTTCCCACAAATAGAGTCGTACCGTGATCCCACATATCTTATTGTGGATAACCATCATTGATTGTCCCTTAGTGGGATCACCCAAGGTGTCCTTAACCAACTCATGGAATTATGGAAGACTTCCCGAGTGATGATAATACTGAAATATTATACGATGGTCCTACCCCAGGGATAGCGAAATGAGGTTGGGGATTGGTTAGATAACTCCCAATCTGGGTGAAATACCGTAGAATGATAGAAAACTGAGATTTCATGATTGTTGGTCAGGAAGAGATCCATAAGGATCCACATGTGATTCATCCATATTTGGTTGTTGAACCTTGTGAAAAGGACTTCTAATAAACTAATATCTGAGAGCCCTTTCCCAGACATAAACTGGGAGAATTCCATGATCTTTTTCCTATTAAATGGGTCTCTAGCTTTACTCTCCTCCGCAAAAGTGGCCACATTGAAGTACCCCTAAAAAAAATAAAAGGGTGGTTTTCCAGAGAAAAATAATTGAGGTTTCTTCATAAGTATTTCCATTGAATAGCGTTGCAGCTTCCGTAGATGTATGATATGAAGAGATAAATACCACTATACCCATCCCTCATGGAGCTGAACTCATCACTAGCTAAAACCCTATCCACAGGGAGGCTTCTATGCCAAAAAATCTATATATGTCTACTCGTGGAATCATCATTCATCCACCCATGCAGGTCGATTATTCTGGAGAGAACATTTTTTTAGGAGGAGACTTCATATGCTCGTGAACATATATGATGAAGAACTTATGAGTTATTATTTCACTGGAAATTAAATTCACCATAGCCCGAGCTATAATATTGTAATAATTCTAGATAATAATGGAAATCATTTATCGAAAAATATTCTATATCTTTCCACATAATTCATGGCTTTGTCAAAATGAAATAAAGAGGAAAATTTTAGGTTACTTGAATGATATAGTGTATATACTCTGCTAACCTTGGGATGCAGGGATAAAATGGATGGTGCTTCCACCCATGGGACATCAAGAGTAGGGGACCTTTCGTGGGAAGGATACCTGAGTATCCTCCCTTTAAACCTAGGACTATGGTAAGAGGAGTCCTTATTCAAAAGTAGCGAGGAATATTGAACAGATGATACCAAACACACATAGAGGTATCAACCTGAGGAAAGACCGAATCTAAATCATTACACCCCCTGGATGAGTCTTCTTGTAAAAAAGGGACCAAGGCCTTCAAGGTAGTAGCCTCTGAAGGACAAGCATAATACAAGGAAGAAAGGATAGGAAACACCAGAAGGTAAGAATATTCGGACATCCTGTTTGGTAGCCACCCCCATAATAGAACCCCTGGATATCTAGGAAACAAGCTGACTGGGGGGGAGACACCATCAATGGATGAGGACACTGATCTAGGAATGATAGTGTTATGTTCCAAAAAGTGAAGAAGGTATCTAGATTATGATGGGATCAAATCTACCACATAACTAGGTATGGAGGCATGAAAAGCCGCCACTAGCTATTTAATAGAGGAGGGAACCACAATGGAGTCCTCTTAGAGAGGAACACAAGGGTTCATAGGAGGATGTTGGGACAAGCTCATAGAAGGTCATCGAGAGACCATATGACGATGCTGCCTACAAACCTATAGTGAATTCCCCTAGAGCAAGAAGATGGAATAATACATAGGGAAGACCATGTAAGAGATGACCTAATCCCATAAAAATCTATCCTATACCTTAAAAGAGTGCCGATTCGGAATAGGTTGGGAGAGATCCAACTCTATACATATATGATCTGACAATGCATCTTCATAGCACATCATCCTTAAATAAACATAATGGAATAACCCATGGAACCACAAATTGCTTTTATAATCCCCCAATTCTAAAAGGGAAGAGGCAGCCCGAGAGGGGGGGGGGGTTGATCAAGACTTCAGAACTCAGGATATCATTTCCCATGTGTACTTCCAAAGAACATTGAGATAAGCTAAACTACTATTGGTAAAAAGAACAAGGATCCTTACACTAACTGAACATTAAATCTTCTTCAAAGGATTGAGAAATGCTAAACAAATTCCACTGCATCTGCGAGATCCATTCCAGAAACTAGAGACCCCAAGAGGCAAAAAATTGATGAAAGATAGAGTAAAGGGTTTCATATAACCAAATAATGCCACAAGGGTCCATTTTAGGTAATCCTACAATACTGAGAAAGCAAACATATGAAAGATGATGGAGACACAGGAACTGGTCATCGATGAAAAATATTAAATATGAAAGATTCATGGGATTATGGTTAATTAATTTTCATCCCCTTTAGAATGAAAATAAAAAATGTACCTTATCAAATAGGTCTTTAATCTCAGCATAAGAAAATAAAATTTTTAAAAAAGGTACACATAGACTATAAACCCAATTTCTTATGAAAATACGACAAAATTTCAATCTATTTCAAACAATGATAAATCAATTGGAATATTTCATATTAGAAAATTTTTATTAATATGTTTTAAAAATATAAGTAAATTTTTATAGTTTTTTAGTTATAAAAAATATACTTAGAAAAGAGTCCACATAAATCCCTCAAATCTGAATGAGTTTATACATTGTGAAAAAGAATATTTTATATTATTAACATCAATAATAACTATTATTAAAATATTGGTTATACTGAATAAAAAATTTGTATTTATATTTATATAATAATTTTATTCTAATCTAAATAACACATACATATGATTTTTAGTAAATAAAAAAAAATTCATACATTATATTTCTATTAATATTTTTTTTGGAATAAACTCTTATTCCAACATATAATCCCCAGTAACTCATTATTAAATTTTTTTCCGACTCACTTTATGGAATTTATTTATTTTTCATTGTCTCCAAATCCCCCTGGTGTCCATCCACATATAAATAAAATTATAGAGATTATTTCTTCATTAGAATATATTTTTTCTTTAATTAAATATACCAAATTTATAAATGATATGTCATGTTAGATCATAAATATTTATTAGTCTCTCCACCATAATATACACTAAATAACTATCAAGAAGCATTTATTCATCATCAGGGTTAGATACCAATATATATAGAAAAATTAAACATATTAGTTTCATTACCATGATATATAAAAATATTAAAATATATATTAATTTTTGACAACACATAAATTTTGTTGAAAATAATAATAATTCAATATTGAGCTCTAATAAATTTTTAGAATCATGATTAAGTGAAAATATTATTATATTGTTTAGTAATAACATCCAAATTCATTCTCCCTTTCAATGTAGTAACCCGATGGATCTTATCTCTCACATTCCATGGTTACCATCCATATTTTGTGAGTAATAATATTTTTATTTATTTCATCAATTTATGTTTCATATTATCATTATTCTTCATGATTTCAATACCATATTAGGTTTATTCCCCTAATTTTCCTCTAATGAATTTTAGTGTTTTGAATGTGAACTTTGTGACAATAATTCCACTTCTCTATGCCAATATGCATTATGTGTAGATAATAATTATTGGTACATGGAGATTATTAATTTATATTTATATCATATTTAAAATGGAATTTTATTCCTTATTCCTTATAAATATTTTCATTCCTTTTTTACATAAATTACTATTCTGAATATTCATGAATTGGTTTATATTCAACCATTCATTGCATTAAATCAACTCTTCTTCTATCATGGTTATTCTATTTGTCAACTTATTCTGACCTTATTTTTTTAGGCCTACTACTCTATATGGGAAAGAGTTATCATCAGTTTTCATCAAATTTTATCATGTTTTAAAATATTTCCATATGTCAACACAAATCATTAATAAAATATATACCTTCCATGACACAACATAGATTTAGATGTCCCAAGATAGATATTGTAGTATAAAATATCCATTTGTTGGTATGCACCATGGATACAAGAAATAAATACATGGTGTTTCCAATTATTCCACAATAACATCACATTTTAGGTACTTTACAATGATATCCATAATTTCTATAATTTTAAATATATGTATATACCCTTTTGGAAAAATGATTTTTTTCCTTTCATGCACCAATAATTTTGGTTTCTTTATGGTGAGTTTAATCATTCTATTTATTGTTTTTATCCTTTTTTCATGTTTATTAATTTTCTTATTATAATCCTATGACTATATAAAATAATATATATATATTTGATAGAGTTTCATTTAATGAATTTATACTTTTATCACTATTGGATATTTTTGTGTGTGACAACAGACAATTTCAACTCATTCTTTATAACCATTTGATTTTCTAAATCTTTTGAATTGTGTTGGAATATATCTCCTTTAAACATCCTTTTCCCCCACATTATAGTATGGTATTCATTCATGGACACATATCATTGAATTAATATTCTATTTAGAATCACTAAATCATCTATGAATGCATAGTTAAAATGATGTATAATCTAAACCTGATCAACCTATTGTTCCACATATTTGATCTTATCCTAATAACAACATGCGAATTATATTGGTTCATGTATAAATGTTATTGTATCTTCTTCCACATAATATCTAATTCATTCATTCCCTATAAATTAATATAAATTTCTAGATTGATATGTATAATATATAAAAAATTTAATAATAGTTTAATCATTGTGTTCAAACATATGCACATCCATTGGTGAATTATTCATTATGAGAGTCCTCCTGATTCTCCTCATATCATTTCCCATTATCCTTCTATGTTCATCATTATCCACATATAGATATATTATAACACTATTGGAAATCTCACCTTTCCCAATGCTTCTAAACCAATGGTTTGTAAAAACAGTTAGTATAGGTCCATTGATTTTTTACCAACTGTTTTATGGAACCGTTGGTATAGATTTTGATATTACTTATACCAACAATTTTCAAAACTATTGGTATAGATCTATACCAACAGTTTTCCCAAAATCATTGGTATAGGCCTATCCCAATGGATTAATTTCCCATGGTTCTCCAAACCATTGGTATAGGCTATACCAATGGTTTGGAGGCCTATACCAACAGTTCCAAACCCTTTTTATAGGTTATTTTTCTAGTAGTGTAATCCGCTAAGCATCAATTGATTTTAACTAAACAGTTTTGAAACAAATTAATGACTCAAATATTGTTGTAAATTGATACATATTCCATTACACAACAATGGTAATTCAACTGTATAATATATTATCAATATTAAAATCACTAATTCGTTCATTATTCATAGTTATTTAGTATATAATAATATATACAGAAATATATGATAACAAAATTAATCTATAAAAAAAAATATTTTACATCAATCATTCAAGGGTTCATTTAATCCTTGAGGTCTTATCACTAAATAAATATGTTTAATTAAATTATAAAATAAGATATAAAAATTGAAGACTGATTTAATATATCATGTTCTAAAATATAGGGGAATTTAATTAATCTCAAAATTTACCATTGGCGTCCTTTTTAAATTTGAAACACACATATTGATTTGATAGAAAACATGTTCCCAATATATTTTCATAGCACACCCATATTGGGTTATCTCAAAGGAACAAATAGTGATGATATATTTATGTGAAAAAATATGTAAATAAATATTTTTTTGGTTAATTTATTTTTCATAAAAAAATCACCCAATTCCATGTTTCAACTCATTTCAAAAAGATTAATAAAATATAGATACCTTACATGGATAAATTAATTTTATTATCCTATTGAATATGATTAATGGAAGACTTATTTAACATATAGTCATGTGATTCACTTCGTTTTCAATATTCTTGGTAGATCATCAAGTTTGAGCACATACTCTAATATGTTCAAAGTTTATATTCTATTCATCTTCAATGATATATTAAAACTACTCCAAAATAATTATGTTAGATTGATTCCATGAAAGAAAGATTATAATAGTATGAAAATAACCCATATATAGGCAATTATATCCTATAATTATCATTAATAATCTTTATCATTTTTCATTCAATCGAGTAAATGATGTAATTGAGAATTTTCTTCTTGAATTCTTCTTTGTTTAATAGAATATATATATTTAATTGACCTTTTTTCAATGCATTATTTTCTTCTCCCTCAACTAAACATATATAACACCCCAGAATGATAAAGGGTTAAATGACTAAATGATATGACTCATGTCAATAAGGTGCACCATCCTTATTTGGAGCCTACCTGATTAGAACTCCACAGTTATGCGTGCTTGGCCTGGAGTAGTGATGAGGATGGGTGACCTCCTGGGAGGTTTTCCAGGGTGTGTGTGAGTGAGGACAATGCACACTAGAAAGAACATGTGATGCCCGATGGGTACAATCATTAGTCATATGACCCGTTCGAGCACATGGGTGTACCTTGGGGTGGGACCCACGTGTCTGCGTGGGCATTTGGTAGTGCCTGGTAGGCCAGGACCTTATGAATATGTTAAGGTGGGGTGGTTGTTCTGTCATTGGGACATGACCTGAAAGCCATGTTAATGCGGGGTGGTTATACTGTCATTGGGACCCAGTTGTCACCTTTGGTATCTGAGGAGAAACCCAGCCTTAAGTGCGGTGCACTGCCTGGTTTGAGATGTAGGTCCCACAACTAGGACGTTGTGCTCTAAAGGGGGGTGGGTGATTATAACACCGTAGAATGATAAAGGGTTAAATGATTAAATGATATGGCTCATGTCAACAAGGTGAACCTTACTTTTCAGGAGCCTACATGATTAGAACTCCACATTTAAGCGTACTCTGCCTGTATTAGTGATCAGGATTGGTGACCTCCTAGGAAGTTTCCCAGGGTGTGTGTGAGTGAGGAGAAAGCACACTGGAAAGGACATGTGTTGGCCTGCGGGTACAATCATTAGTCAAATTACCCATTCCGGCACATGGGTGGACCCTGTGGTGGGCCCCATGTGTCTGCGGGGTCAAGTAGTAGTACCTAGTAGGCCAGGACCCGATGACCATGTTATGGCGGGGTGGCTGTGCTATCACTGGGACAGGACCTAGCAGCCATGTTTAGGCGGGGTGGTTGTGCTATCACTGGGACCCAGTTGTCACAAACTGGACATGTTAATTTCATTCCTTTTTTAATCATCAATCCATTGCTACCATTTATAATTAAATAATATTGTATTATTTCTACCAGTAACTACTATCATGGTCTATATCTTTCAGAAATCAATATTCTATTTTTTATATTGATAGTAATATAGATATTATATTAACTCAATGTAGAAAAAATATTTTATATCTCTAAAATTTAGGATATCCTGAAATAACTATAATTATAATTGTTTAATGAATTTAAAAATAAATAAATTAAGAAATTATAATCCGTATTTTGGAATTATCCTTCATCATAACCAATATCAATAAAATTTGGGAAAAACATTAACTTAAATCATATGAATAAAATAATTTTATCAACTTAAATATCTTAAAATCATGTCTCCATTATAGGTTTCTCCACATAATTGCAAGAAAATATATTATTACATATTTATTTGAAAATTAAATATCATTCTATAAATGTAACTATACATTAAATAGAAAAAAATGGTGTTCCAAGATAATTCTATACTCTAATAATTTTCTCTCATATGAATGTAACTGTGTTTAAATTGAGTTGTTCCCCCATCAATATTTACATTAGTGATAGGATCCCATTTAAAATATGGTATTTACAACAATTAAATGGTTTTCATCATGGTGCAATCCACATAATTTCCTCATGGATTTTGGATTTTTAGAAAACCATATATAAGATTATAAAATCATACCATTCCACTAGGGATGACATTATAGGATGATTATAAACATTATAGAATCAAAATAATATTTTTACATTTATATACAATTATTTGTCTCATACAAAAGAAATTTTCTCACAAATTAAAATAATTAATTAAAAAACTACCATATATATCATGATTAATTTATTTATTATTTACAACTATTACGCCATATATTGTATAATAATATTATAGCAATCCCATACATCATTAAACACCAACGATCATTTGAAAAATAAACCAATATATTCACTTTCTTCTTCAATAACCTGGTAAAATTGAATAGAAGAGGTTTTTTCATCCATTCAAATTTATATATTCTCTTACAAATGTCCATACATTTCGCATACTGTAACCCCGATACAACGATTCTCTATAATATCCATGAATGATCATATCTAAACTAATCACACCTCTGAGTATACAAAAATATTTCGACCATTTGTGAGGATCATACAGAACTGGTGGGATGACTATACCATTTTGGTTTATGTAACCAAAAAAGTAAAATAATATAAATATGATGAAAATATTATTTAGAAAAATGTAGTTTAAGATACACACCATAGATAAGTTCCATCCAGATTTAAATAAAAATAAAATAATCTATCAAAATGAAATAAATTACATATAATTTAACATATATAACCAAATAATATCTTCCAAGGGGAGAATATATAATTATTCTTGATTATGAAATTAATTTTTAAAGTGATATCAACAAGTCTAGTCTTGATTCTTAGTTTTTCATATCTCAAAATAATGATTTCAGATCCTTTTAAATCCATCTAAAACAATATATTCTTCCAAGAAGGGTATGAGTACAACTATATATTCCTTGACCAAGAGTTTACATATCATTTAATATAAATATATTTTCATTTTTTATATAATGTGATGGTAATTAAATAAATAAATAAATTATCTATCACCATATGTAGTACCCCCAAAAACAATAAGTCACTATAAATTCTTTAGTTATTTGAATAATGTAATGATATATAATTTTTTTTGATTAAATACAAGGATGATGAATGATATAACAACCACATAATATTATTTTTAAGATTTATATATCCCTATCAAATTTCATTGTGTGAATGATATATCCCAGTCAAAATCTATCATAGGTACTAATTTTTAAATAATATAATATCAGTGGAGAATGATTAAAATCTCAAATAATAATCAGTCAGCAAAATCAAGTGGTTAATATGAAACCATTATACATGACTATGGAGATTTATACCATTATTTACAACCATGTTTGGGTCGGGCACCACTAAGACACCTCAATTTAGTAAGTTAGATACCACAATGTTCAGTCTTGAGGTGGATGACATACCACTCTCACAAAACTCCATGTGGAAACTTCTCTAACAAGAAAATATTAGTATGAGGAAGAATCCCAACAACAAAAATCCTCGATATCATTTATATACCTTTACTAACAAATCTAATTTTTTCTATACACTAATGACTTTAAATCGATAGTGTATGATATAACATAAAATACATCATTTAGTAAATGAAATAATATAAGGATATATTATATTATTACATTATTCTACTTTAATAAAATACAATAAGTGTAATTTATAATACCAATAGTCCATATCAAATTAACTTTGGTCTCTCAAATGAAAATATATTTCAGATTAAGTATAGATAAACATTATTATTCAAATGGAATGGATACCACAATATTCCAAAAAACCATTATAATATAAATATGATCATTTAGGAAATATATAAAATTATTAATTATTTGGAATACTTCAGATGTGCTCTAAAAACATCAAAATGGATGAATTTACCATTTGTAGTCCATATTAACTCTAAAAATGTTTATATACTGATGATTCCAAAAAATGTGTACACGTAGAAATTACACTATACTCACAATCTTATTTTTTAATAATGAACATCAATATTGGGATGAAAGACATAGTTCTTTTAAATTCCCATGAAAATTTTTATTGTTGATCAATGGTGTTAAAAAAACTCTCAAGGTCCACGAGTAGGTTTTAGGATCTATAAATACCATAGGGAGGGAATAAAGTCAATATAATGTTTTTTGATTATATAATCATCAAGTTTTTATTTTCAGCATTTCTTCTGACACATAAAATTGTAAATCACTTAAAAATCAATGAGTGTTATCTTTAAATTCGAACTATATTTTATGAATCATTATATTCATTGATTAGTAGGTAATGGTGGCACAAAATATGGTTCCAAATATTATTCTTATATTTAAACATTTTGTGATGTTAATGGTAGTTGGATGTAGTGTGGTTTTAGGGGACTATGTATTGAAAGGGGTAGGGGAGGTTCCCATTGAATAATTGAGAGGAATAATTGATAGTGTTTTATGGGTCATATATACTATAGTACATCCTTAATGTCCATGACACAACGACGTTTCCTATGGAGTGGTCACCCACTCTTTCAAAATGGTGGTGCTTACTCCATCTTCTTAAGGAGGATGCTAAAAGGTTTATTAGATGGGTTTTCCACACCTATATTGATATCTCGGTCCTTTTGTTATAGTCTTGGGACCACACTATAATAGTTTCTTGTGTTTAGAAATATATACTTTTTTTATATCCAACATTCTTCTCTTTAATCTCTAACGTCACCATAATGGCATTGGAGTATAGTATTTGGTGATTTTTTGATATACCCATACATTCAATCCCATATCTAGTGCTGAAAATTCATTATTTACAAAGATTCATTAATACCAACTATTGATGTGTGAACATAATTATCCACTAATTACCTGGCATAACACAAAGAATAAATTAAAATACATTCCCATTAACTTATATGTTAACATAGTTACCATAAAAATGAATCATAAAATAATGAAGTTTTTTTATTTCTCAATATGTGGACATTTTTATCCACAAAATTGAAAAATATATATTACAAAATATTGCTTAACCATCTACCAAATATTCTCTACAAAATAAATTCTATTAGACATATCTTTTTTAAAACATTTCTTCACACCATGAGGAAATTAAAATATTATAAGTTGTTTTATCAAACACTAATCATATGTAATAACAAGAAATAATTTTTATGGATCATATGTTTGTATAATATAATCATAAATAATATGGAATTAAAAGATAATAAAAATAACACCATAATAAAAATAAAATAGTTAGTAAATTATTCATGGTTGATATATCAGTAATAAAATTCATTGATAACAATGGGTAGTTCCATATAGATGAAATGAATAATTCCTAAAATATATTTCCTTAATATATGTTGATATATCAAGATCATATACATAGAATCTTACCATTATGTCCCAATATATAAGAAATATTTTTTGGGTGTAGGAATTCACCAAAAAACGCAAGCTAGTTTTTCTCATGATATATATCAATGACTTGGGGGGGGGGTTATTGTCGGCCCCAACCATAATTAAATATATCAAATTATTTTGTTATATGAAGGAATAATGAAATATTAAATCCATATCCGATATTACGTAAAATCAATAAACATAAATAATGATATAACCTGTATATATATCTTAAATATTTCCCCAATAAACGCATAGAAAAAAATTATGTGAAATTATAAGTCCAAAAATCACCTTATGGAGTAATTTTCTAATGTTAACTCAATAATTTCCCCATGAAATCGATGTACATATATCTCTATGAATTCACTCAAAAAAATGTCATGGAAAATATAATATTCAATAAGGAAATACATTGAATAAAAAATTATTCTTACACGGGAGGATAAATTGTATAGATAATGAATTGACTGATTTAAATATATTTAATCACCTAGATTAATAAATTATGAATGTATTTAGGAAATAATTCAAGGAAAAATTATACAACAGAAAAGAAAATAGGTGGTTAACTCAAATAATATCATATTGAAATAAAATTGATAATCCAACTCTCTCACGATAAAGGTTATGTCAGAATCAAAAGAACATAAGTGGGACTCAATGTATTTAAAATATAATAAAATTAAATATAATTATTATTTCTAATGGAAATAGGTTTTGGAATACACCATGTAATTGAAAATATTGTTCAAAATGTGAAACTTGTCTCATGGAATACAAAATGGAAAAAAATAAACCCTACTACTTTAGAAACCATTGAATCAAAACCACATGAAAGTAGAAAATTGAAATCAAACATTAAATACCAATAATAATTAAGGTATTGGGAGGGGAAATTTTATTAGGGATGTTTATGTACAATTACGAAATAAAAAATGGTGTATAGTAAGAAATATATATCAAAGAGTAAAAATTGTAGACAGAAAAACACTACGAAATTAAAAAACTATCAAATCAGAAACCATAGACGGATATGAATTTGATTAAAATATATAATAATATTAATAATAATTATATACTTAAATAAATATATATTATTATATGGTTTATAGATACACTATTCAAAAAAATCAATATGTATAATAAAAATTTGTCATTTGGGGTGAAAATTTAATACATGAAACACTTAGAACATTTGAATATATAAACTGTAAAACCCTTGAAGGATATGATATAAAATGAAACATTAAATACTATTAATAATAGTAGGATAATGTTAAAATATAAGAAAATTGTTATCTGAAAAACATGTATAAAGATATAAGCATTCATAATTAGAAATTTGTGTAAATGACTGAAAATTTTAGATAATAAATACATATGAAATTATAAACACTCAAATGGTAAACCCATGAATGTTATTATATTACAAAATACATAATCATCATGAATAAATATATTATAATTATATAAAAGTGGGATATTGATACGCAATTCCAAAGAAAACACAATGTATAATAATAAATATGTCTTAATGAGTAAAATGTTGCAACAAGAAACCATAAAAATTTAAAAATATTTAATTGAGGACCATTTAAATAATATGATATTAAATAAAACATTAAATACCAAGAGTAATTAGTGAATCGTGATAAAATATATTAATGATTTTTTATGTAATTAATCAACCCTAGTGGCCTATATTTGATGCGTAATTATAATACGTTGGCATGATTGCATGAAATTTGTATCCTGAAGGAACAAATATTTTATTAGATCTAGAAATCCATAATCATACACAGTTCAAAATTTCATCATGAAGTGAAAAACCCCATAAATGATTGACTAGTTTCATCCACTACTCTAATATTATCCCTACATGTCTATCATAATATTACTCTTCATGCCCTAAGACAAATGAAAGATTAAAGGGGATATCATAGATGCTTAGTGAGGGTAAACATTATATTGGGAGATAAAAGAAACATTAGACATGGTTAATAATTGAAAACAAATTCCTTTAATAATAAACATGAATGTAATATAGTATGAATATTAGATGATTAAATATTACCATAATTTCTACTGGTCAAATAATCACAAAAGATAACAATTTCTTTGTTCATAATGAAGAAAATGCATATATCGGACATTGTGAAACTTATTTTTAAATCCCCAGCCAGCACATCTAAAAATGAATAAGGCCTTGACCGAAACAATATCAAAAAATGGTTAAAGCCTCAACCAAGTCTATATCATTTTTTCTCATGATTCCTAACGATGCATTGAGTTGTTATAGGAGTCCCTCCATCAAAAAATATGTCCAATGAATTCATCATATGAGAGAGGATAAAACTAAACAACATATATTTTCATACTGAATCTAACATATGAAATGAAACTAACTTTCCCCAGTCATTAAATATGAACACTAACCATTTAGAGTAATATGGTGAATTGTTTTAATAAATCACATCCATATTAAAAAAACATAAACCACTAAATGAAATAGGTTAGAAAATTTATAAAATATCAGTCCCAGTTATACATAATATTGAATAAGAGTGTTGAAACAAATGATAATACTCTTATAAAATAACATAGTAATTCTTTAGATAAATACTATTTTACATTTAAATGAAGATTTATTTTTTAAAAATATTTGTTTTAAACTTTATGTAAGACAATATAGTGTTTTTATAATAAAATAAGTGTTTTTACAAAATAATTTTACATTTTAATAGATTTTATTGTGGCCTTGAAAATAAGTAAGAATTTACCAAATTCAATTGAAACATTTAGTTTTAATATAAATGTATGAGTTTTTTATGTTTATCCCTACTAATATTAGGAATGAATTGGACTTATTATGTGACAGGTAGGGACAATTATATCCCCATAATGCATTGGTATGTCTCCTCAGACAATTTGATATAGACTTGGCTGAGGCATTTCCCATTTTGAGATATGGATTTGGTCGAGGCCTTACATTTTTAAAAGGCAAGGATGAGGCCTTGAAAAATAAGTTTCATAATATCCATAATATACATTTCACACATTATGAAGCTATAAATTCATTATTCATGTGGTTATTGGACTAATAGAGTACCTATGAATATGTTCTATTTTGGAAATATTTACTCCATTCAAATTCCTACCATATTATGTTCAGGTTTATTTTTAAAGACATGTGTTTTGAATTATTCACTATGTATAATGATTATGTTATCCTCCACTTTATTGTTTACCATTACTTAGCATATGATCTCACCCCTTCTTATGTTTAATTTTTCCTAGGGCTTGAAGCGATATGTTATGATTGACTTATAGGGATAATCATAGAGTGGTGGATGATCCTAGTGGAACATTTATGTTGTTTTTGTCTTCTATTTATAATGTTAAACGTGTATATTTATATCTCTCCCCAAATATAATATACTATTAGTTCCTTTAAGATAAAATATTTTTTTAATCATTTTAATTTAAATTTATAAGGAATCGACATTGGGCGACTCCGGTTGGGTCATTATAGTATGTATCAAAGGATGTTTAGTTGAAAACATTGAAAGTAGATTTACAATACATTGATTGGGAAAAAACACCTAAAATAGTATTTGAGGATAAACATACCATAAAATCATGTTACTTTGTTATGTAATTGATTATATGGACATTTATAGAAAAAACATCATTGTCTGGATAATTAAAGTGGATGTGGTTCTGGCATAGATGTACCTAGGAGTGAAAACTCTGACAAGGAGTTTTAGGCTTTACATGGGGTATCCTGATAAATGGAAATGACCCTTACTAGACTCATAGTTTTAAACTACCATGGTTAATTATTTGGATTATTCATATTTTATTTATAGGTCATTATGAAGGATTTAAATGTAAAATATTCCTCAAAGAAACCATGTTTATGATTTTCAGATTATCCATCCATTGGATTTCAATTTATGTTAAGTATTTTTATATTTTTATATTGTAAATTATGATTAATAACCTAATCTAGTGTGTGATATTATTTATAAATGGTTCCTTGTGGAAGGAATGGAAACCGCATGAATGTAAGTATCCCATGTAGGGATTTCCCTCCTATGAAAAATAATGATGTTGGTTATGGAGGTGTAACTACTATGAATCAACTTATAACTATAATGTCATAGTTTAATAAGATTACGGACAATATCCTTACCTGTATATAGCATCCAGATACACAATGTAAAGGAGATATGTTATATATCTTTATGCGATAACAACCTCCAATATTAAATTGGACTACTAACTGACTTGTAGTAGAGCAGCAGATATGTTCCATAGGGATGATATTTCTTGATATAGGATGCAATGAAAGTGAGTTATTTTTTGTGGAATATTATTGTTTATCATGAGATCAGGTTAGTGGGGGACATTATTCCAAAACACAAAGGATTATGAAGAAATAAAATAGATATAAGGGGGGATTTTAAGGAAATGTTCCTAGAAAAATATTTACCCACTAACAATGAAGAGATATGGAACGACAATTATTGAATTTGGGATAGAAAGAGGATTAAAATATTTCCATGTATGAATCCAACATTACCAGGCTATAAAGGCATGCTTCAGACTACATACATAATCCAATGAGCATGATTGATCGATTCATTGATTGTTTAAAAACATTCCTTCGATGGATTATAGTCTTTATAAGTTTGTCATCATAAGAAGATATAGTTACAAGTGATATCGAGAAAAAGAATGATTTTTTTAATTAATATGGCTTTAAAGGAATTAATGAGAAGAATAGGGCTTATAAAAACTCTAGAATATGAAATAAAGAAATGGGTAAGAATGGTAGATACAAATTTCCACCCTGTGATAGTTGTGGAAGGAATGACCCTGGTGCCTACCTAAAAGGAAAATAAGTATGCTAAAAATATGGATAAAAAGGCCATAATGTTGGTGATTTCAAGGGGGAACAAGTTAATAATATTCAACAATATAATTTTAGGGAGATGTGATACTATTATAATAATTATACAATGTGTCAAGGAATCTTGCCACAAAAAAGGCCAATGGAGCCAGGGAAAGCTTATGTGATCACAACTACTGATATTGATGTTCAAAATGATGTGTTGGCAGGTAATATGTTCATTTATGAATACATAACCAATGCTTTATATGATTATGGATCATCTCATTCATTGATAACATTTTTTTTATGAGAAAATGAGATATTTATAATTTGATATAATAAGGTTTTTTTTAGTGAAAACACTTAATAGAAGTGTCTTTGCAATAAAGTTATGTCATGTGGTCCACATTAGGGAGTATAAATATGAATTATCTACTAATTTTATTGTCATACCCATGATTGAAATTTATATTATACTTTATATGTTTGTATTTTAAACCATTAGGTGAAAATGTATGTCAAGAAAATGGAGGATTCAATATTAATGGTTGATTTGGAATACCTTATGTTCGAGGAAGAAACATCACCATCTAATTCTCATCCATATCCACTCTCAGTAGATCTACTGAATTCAAATATTGGAGAGGAAAGGAATGAAATAACTATGGATGATGTATGGAATGTTCAAATAGAGGATATACCTATTGTACAAGAATATGTTGATGTGGTTCTAGAGGATTTACCTAGACATCCTCTAGAGTGGGAAATTGAGCTTTACATTTACTTTATTACCGAATCCAGACCCATATCAAAGAAAACTTATATTATTTACAGGATAGAATTAGTATAAATGATAAAATAACTAGAGGAATTAAGTTATTATGGATTTATTCTCTATTGTTTTTTTCCATAGGGAGACCATGTTCTTTTCATTTAGAATAATGATAGTTCGTTGAGGTAGTGCATTGACTATTGGGAGATCAATACTAGAATAAAAAATAACAAGTATCCCCATCCTCACACTGATTATTTATTTTATCAATATCATTGAGGTTAATATTTTTAGAAATTTGATCGTTGATCTCGATATCATCAATTCTGTGTGAGGAAGGAAGACATTCTAATGACAACATTGCAAACAAGATATAAGAATTATGAGTTTATAGTGATTGATTTTGTACTGTCTAACACGTCCTTATTTTCCATGGAGATATTGAATATATTTTTCAAGGAATATCTTAATGTCTTTATTGAATTATTTATTGATGATTTCTTGGTATAATCCCAAAGAAATGATGATCATGAAAATCACTTGTGAAGTATTATAAAGAATCTTAGATTAAGTGAATGTTAATGGATGTTTTGCATTTGTGAATTTTGGATTCAATTAGTGTCCTTTCGTGTCTATATTTTTTCTAAGGGTGGAATATCTGTTTATCCTATACAGGCAAAGGTTGTGAATGATTGGCCAACTCCAATGAAAAAAATTGAGGTACATAGTTTTATTATTTTTGTATGTTATTATTAGTATTTTGTTTCGAAATTAGCTTGTTTTGTATACATGATGACCAAGTGAAAGTCCTCCACCATAGATACCAAGAGTCTATGTATTGTTTTAATACATTGGAATGATTACAAGTAATCGGGTCCCAAAGGACTGATCAGTTTAGTAGTCTTGTGAAATATATTACATATATTAATGTTACATTTCTATTTCTCAAATAAAACACAACATAAATAATCCTTTAAGAAAGAAATTTTTCAGATAGCTTAACCCTACATATCAATCACAATACACTTCCTTGCATCCTATGAAAAATAAAACATTAGAAAGGGATCAACTCAGATGCTCGGTAAGGATAAAAATATTGCAAAAACTATCATAAATAGGATTAAACATTTAAAGAAATGTATAAGACGAAAATAAATTCATTTAAAATAGACACTATAGCATAATATGGAAATGATAAATAAAATAATTCCATTTACATATTCTTATGGATATTCTATTAGTCGAATGATCATACGTATAATCAATAGCTAATTTCATAATGATGTAACGCATAATTTCAGACATCATAACCACATACTCAAGGCCTCATTCCAAGACTGGAACTACAACTTTTGTTAAGGACTTCATCGAAGATACTCAGTTTTCTCATGATACCTACAAATGCATTAAGGAGTTATATCAGGATCCATCCATTACATAATAAGTCCAATGAATTCAACATTTGAAAATGTTTAAACATAACATAAACATTTGTATTAGAACTAGCATAAAAAATTTCAATACATTAACCATAAACCATGAATGGTATAAAAACATCACGTCCACAGTAAAACATATGATAACTCATTCAATACAATATGGAAGATAGTATTATATTAAATCATCCACAATGAATAATAATATCCAATAAAATATGTTGACATAGTTGAAAATGATCTGTAAAACTCTTGGAGAGAAATACCCCTTTTCATGAAATCATTTAAAAGTAACACATTTATAAAGGAAGTCATTTAAAATAGATTTGTGAACCAAACTGTCTCATACCACTTTGAAACTTTTTAATGGTATTAATATTTTAAAAGAATCATATCCATGTAAACAAATCCATAAAATCAATTTTAAAAAATAGATTAATTTAAATTATATATATATAAAATCATTAAAACATTTAAATTACTTATATTTATAAATCATCACATCCAAAAAAATCATAAAATATTCATTTTAAAAACATTTTTATGATACATGGACATGAATGATGAAATTTTTTCAATAAATACTTACACATAAACAATCATGTATAATAATGAAACTGAGGAATTAACCCTGACCTTGTACTTTCCATTGGTCAAGGGTACCTTAACCTCCTGAAAAATGACCACAGTATGTGATTAAATTATAATAGAACCATATTCATATTTATGACATCTTAATTGATTCATTAATTTTTTTATACTAACCATTTAATAATAATTTTAATGATCAAATAAAATTTTGTGTAATAATCATTTTCTTTATCATATGTGTTTTAACGTATTATTCTTGATTATATATCTTATATCATGATTTAATTGCTCCAAAATACAAAAAATTAATTATGAATAATATATATTCAGAATATAAATTTGTACAATAGATCAACATATTAAATGGAAAACACCATTTATGGAGATGGTAGATCGTGCGTACGCATATACACCATTTCAATTTTCATATCATATTGAACAAATGTATGTGAATGAGATATATGAAAATTAAAACAAACACAAAGATATAAATATATATGTATATAGATATATATATATACATCTAGTATGATTATTATATCATATAATACATACCTATTAATAATATATATATTTATAATAATCGTTGAATGGTGAAATGGAAATGAATCTCGTCGTGTCGTGGAGAAGGTAAGCCGTACGTACGGTCAAGCGATGATATCATTAAATTGATGGTGAACTTTCATGTAATTGGATGGTTTATTATATATACAGAATCATTAACATGTTATAATTATTAATTAAATCAAATATACTCAATATTATACCCATCCAAATAATGATGTGTTGAATAACAAACTACACCCTAACATGGAGACGGTAAGCCGTACGTACACACGTATGGTGGAATTTTCATTCATAGGATGCATAGAATAATGAATAGTGTTATACCACATTATAATAAAATCAATTTATGTAGAAGTTACGAGATTTATTATTATGGTTTGGAAACAACAATGAATGTGGAAGTAAAAGAAGAAAATAACATTGAATGAGGTGATGAAATAATTACATGTTCTTTGGGTTCTTCCTTTCAATTTGAATGAAAGGGATCTGTAGGTTGAATTTATAATCATTTTAAGGCATATAGGTTTATTTTAGGTTAGATGATAATATATTTTTTTAGTTTTTGTTCAAGAAATATGGATTTGGAGGTCAAATTTTAAGAGAAGGGATATACCCATTTATAAGAGACGTGAGTGGATCTTCATGAACATCTTGAAATATTACTTTATTATAAAATAATTTTCGATTTATAAAAGCTAAAAATAGATTTATTTAAATGTTAAGGTGTAAATGAGTCTAAATTCTCTCAAAAAATATGTTTTAGTCATGATTAGGTCACCATATTAACCATATTTTTTAGATTTAACCCTTAGTTAAATATTTTAACTTTTATCAGGTCTCCTTGTATTATTATAATAAATGGTTAATAAACATAGTATAAAATACTAAGGGAACATAAAGTTGTACATTAATGACATATGTATATAATTAAATAAGTCCTTTGGATGAACAATTTATTATTAGTAATATATTATCATTTAAAATGTATTTTTTGTTTTAATGAGACATTTATATCAATTTTAACATGATTTAGTATTTAGTTTTTATGAAAGATATAACACATTCATTACATCAAAAAAAAATACATTAAATCAACCCAAACATGTCATATTAACCAATAAAATTCATTTACTTCGTTAAAATATTCAATTTATATTCAGTATGATATTTAAAATATCAATTATTTTAATCATTCTTTAATGAGTTAATTACTTCATCATCATTGTGATATACATAAGGTTAATTATTTAATGTATAAAAAATTTAAATAAAATTCCATGATGTACGAAATCATTTTATATTTCTAATTAATATTTATAGTTTAATTTTTCTTTTGTGTAACCCCATATTAAAAATAGTTTAGTTATTAAATTTTGAATATAACACACTTAACACTTGGTTAAATAAAATATAATAAATGTCTTAATCTTACCGAAATTAATGAAAAGGGTCTTATTTTTTGTCCCAAGGTTGATTTTTGTCGAAATAATCATATCCAATAGATTTAGGACATGTGTTGTGGTAATTTTAAAATTACATTTACCTTTAATTATGTTATCAACTTTTAATTATGGTAAATAAAATTCAAAAGTTACTATTCACTAAAAATTATTTTCATTCTATTAAACCAAATTTTATATACTGATGTCAATAGTGTCACTCATATTTTTTAAATTCAATTCACATAAGTAGTAAAATAACTTTTTTTTAAAAATTTTCAAATGTACCTAGAATGTGGTTAAATGTGCCTACAAGGTGGTTAAAAAGACATTAAAAAGATCAATAAATTTTTTATATATAATCTTATTATAAAATGACACAAATGATTTAAATTTTACTTATATAAATAATATTTATCTATTTTATGATAAATTTTTAATTAAAAATAATAATTTATATGATAAATATGGTTTTTATGTACTATGCAGTATTTTTCACTATTCATCAAAAATTAAATGTTTTCAAAAATATACAAAAAATTAACCCTATGTTAATTTTGATATTATAAATTTAAAATTTCTGTATATTTTACTAAATTAGAAACATAGAAGTTGCATTAAATAATTTAAAATTAATTACCCTTGTCAAAATCAAATAGTCGGTTTTTGAGAAGTACAAAATATCAAATGATTTATATGTGTTTAAGTCCAATTTAAAGGTAAAATTAATTCCCATGGCCAAAATTATATTAAATTAAAAAAATATTATAATTATACTTTAAAAACCTTAAAATTTATAATTTAACAATATAAATGATTTTGATTAATAAGGTTGTTTTCAATTAATATTTAGAAATTTTTACTATTCATCAAAATATGAATGTTATCAGAAGAACACGAAACATTCATCCAAACTAAATTTTTTATGTCCCTCTTCAAAATAAAAATTTTATTTTGTCAATTTTATTATATAATAGTGTTATATATTGGATTTCAAAAGGCCTCTCTGTTAACAGGATGTAAATTTTTTTTTTGAACACCTATTTTATCTGAAAATTTGTATTTTTTCATATACTATGTCTAAAAAACATAATAAGGATATTAACATTATATATAGTATTTAAAATTAAAAATGCAATTCATACTATTCATAACCACTTTTTAAATGGCTTGTCTGCTAATTAGTGGAGCGCTCGAACGTGGTATTATGTGAAGAACAAGCTATTGAATTAATTTAAAGAGATAACATATTATGAAATCATAGGGTGTTACATTATCCATTACTTCAATAAATTGAAACCTCAAAATATTAAATTTTACATTAAAAATAAACGGTTGATGAAATAAAATATAATTGTGGAAAACCCACATCAGAAATAGGGTTACTAAAATTTAGTGTCAATAAGTGGGAAAGGGAAATGAATAATTCACCACTTAATTAGGATTTATAATAAAAGATCATTTGTAGAAATTAGAGACACATGAATTGAAGGAAAATGTAAATATTTATAGGGAGAGATTGAGGTTATCAATCATAGACAAGGGAATAATAAATGTAAAATTAAGGGCCTCAAGACCATCAATCAATGACGATTTAAAGTATTATTGGATCAACAAAACATTGGATATTAGGATAACACATTTTTTATACTATTTTATTTGAATAGGATGGATTAATTTACTATCTAGATAAGAACACATGAAATATTACTTGATTTCATTTCCTGTCTTAATCATAATCTCAAAATTTGGTTGTACTCCGATCAATTTTCACTTCATCACTTAACCTAGGAAATGAAAGTTCAAACATGATTTTTTATGCATAATTCACATTTTACAAATCGTAAGGTCCAAAAGTTTTCCTTTTATCCTCTATATGATTACTTAAATCCAAAAGGTTAGTTTATAGTATTCAATAAATTATACTTTAACCTCATTCAAAATAGCATGTGCTTGACATTCTACTTTCCATCCTTTATACTTATCCAAAAATAATTTTGTCCAAACTCACAGTATTAAAATTTATAATAGAGGTGAACATAATGAAGATATATTTTTCCACATAATAACATGTGAATACCTTCATTATATATTTCCTTAAAACATGGTAAAACCATGAATTACCATAAAACCATGTTGAATATGTTCACGATCCATTATTACTTATAATATACGGAATATACTCTTTGATTCCAATATTTTGTAAACTCCTTTAATTATGTATTAAAAAACATATAATTAGTTTTATGGGAGTTAATAATATCCAATATACATTATCCAACTTAATTATATCTTATTCTAAAATAATTTTCTTAGTTTCAGAAACATATTAAGGGATATATTTCCCCAAACCACATATTTTCCAAAACATTTACTTGAAATTATGTCACATTACATGTTACCATAAAATCGAAAATCCTTAATTAAATAGAACTAAAATACAATAATTATATACTCTATAATTCATATAACTTTACATCATTAATACAATACACAAATAACACATTTCTTTAATAACAACATAATAACACTAATCATTCCTCTTAATCTATGGTAGTATCATAACATGGTTATTATCAAATAGAATAATTTAGGGTATAGTCTGATGATTTGGACATTAATTAACATAGTTTCTCAACTCCTTTAAAATGAATCATTTTATTTTTGAAACATTTTTTACCCTTATAATCACGTACATGGTGTCCTTTTTTCAACACTTATAAAAAACTGTCATTCCCTTCAAGCAATTACCTATGTTATTCTTTCCAAAGTTATCACATATGGAAAATAATTCTTTCCCTTCTTACATTAATCAATAATTTTTATTTTCATCCTCTTATTTTCTTTCTTCCAATCAACTCCATAGGAATCAATGAATTAATTAATTATCTTATTAACACATTATATTACATCTTCATATGATGAATATATGTGGGATACTATTTCCCATCTAAATTTTGGCTTATGAAAATTATAGATAACACCCTTATTAATATTTTGATCATGTGTATTTATAGAGTTATGATTCCTTCTTCGGGGTTCAATATCAAAATTGAAACATATAATATTTTAGATCTTATCATTATTTATAATCTGGAAACTAGAAAATTTCTCAATATTAATGGAATATTTTCACACATCTAGTATCATAATCAAAACAATTGTTTCTCTGTGGAAATATTTACTTATAAGTCCTATATAATAGTTTGTAATGAAAATTTGAATTATCCTAAGCATATACCCAGGGAGTGCTATAAACATGAGTGCAGCAAGGCCTGTTGTCATGCATCGGTTCCCATTTCAGTCAAGATCAAAGTTGTGTGTTCAGTTTTTAACACTAGATACATCTGATTTAGAGCTACCTCTAACTTTATTTATCTCGATCGGGAGGTATAGCTTGGAATAGTATCAAAATATTTACATTACAAAAATATAGGCAGTTATTATATACCAATCCTCAATATGTGTCTTATGGAAATGTTTCAAAATCACTGTTTATCTAAATATATTATCAAGGTTTATGTTAACCTTCCTATGATACCAACTGTAATTCCCTGACACCGTTACCCAAAGTCTAGGAATTATTTAAATACATAGGCATTATTAGAAGTTATCAGGTATCCAAGGACCGATCCATATGGCACTCTTGGAAAATAGATTACATATATGAATGTTACATTAAAAAATCTTAAATAAAACAAAATATTAACAATCATTTGAGAATGCAATTATTCCCATAGAATAACCATGCATAAAAATCATAATGAACATCTTTTCATCCTAGGAAACATAAAACATAAGAAAGGGGTGATCTCAGATTCTCAGTAAGGATAACAATATAGAAAAAATCATAAAAAATCATAAACATTTAAGGTAATTTAGGTGAATAAAATAAATTCCTTTTAAACATAAACATCAGCATTATATGGTAAAGATAAATCAAATAATTAAATTTACTTATTCACATAGATATTATACTAGTTGAATAATAACATTTAAATCAATAGTTTATTTCATAATGATGGAATGCATAATGTCGAACATCATAACCACAAAGTCTGTAACGTCCCGAAATTTTGAATAAATATTGTTTCCTAATTTCATGTGTTATTTTATTTTTTATATACTCAAAAAAAATGTTTTATTTGATAACATGAGTATATTTAAAATGAGACAGTTGGGTTTAGACGGTTATATGACCATTGGTCTATATGACCACTGGAAACTAAACGTTTTGATTATTTCCTCTATGTACAAGTAATCTTGGTTAATTATTATAGAAAGAAGATTCGATGGCCTCACCCAGTAGTCTTGGACCGATCGAAGCCCATCTAACAGAACTTGAGAAGGAGGTAGCACCACCGGGATTTTCTATGGACCAAACCCAAGACGAACTTCATCGTGTGAAGCTAGAACGGAATCAACTTTGTGAGAAGTTCAAAATAATAGAAATTACTACTCGTGCGATGTTAGCCGAGCTTCCCTCAGATTCTCTCACCTAAGAACACCTTACACTTAGGTCATATGCTGGTGTGATAAGGGGCAATGTAAGGAGATCGTAACTGCCCTGTGTAATCCTTTGTTTTAAATTAAAATTGGGATTTCTTCTTATGATGAAGTTTATGAATTTTAAAATGACCGGATAAATATAGTATGCATATTTTTGATGAATTTTAGAAACAGGATATTTTAAAAAAATGGTTGTGTAAACCTTAAATAATTAAAAATGTGTAATGATTTTTGAAAAATGGTCTTCTAGAATTATGTTCAGTACGAAATTTAGAGTCTAATAAGATCAACTTAATTTTTGATGAATAGTAAATTATGAATAGTTATTTTATGATTAGGATTAGTAATATGTCCAAATGAATTAGTAATCCTACTTAAAGAAAGTATTAATATAATCTAGGAACCTTGATTAAGTAATGTGATTCAATAAAATGGTTAAATAACGGTTTCATAAATTATTATTCAAGTATTAGTTTTTTCGAGTGAATAGTGTTTTTTAATTAAAAATTTAATTAAAAATATTTAGAAAATTATTTTTATAAAACAGATTTCATTTTTGAACTCAGAGCATCGATATTATGCTATGGTAATTTTTGGGGTTTTTTCTGAAAAAATGAATTTTCAGTGAATAGTGTTTATATTTATAAATTAAATTAAAAATATTTATAAAAATATTTTTATAAAATGGAGTTCATATTTGTAATCAGATCATTGATTTTTGGTTACAGTTAAATTTTTGGATTATTCTGAGAAAGTTGAATTTTCGATGAATAGTGAAAATACAGTTTTTAAGTTACGGGTGGTTAATGACATCATTAAATGATGTATTAAGTTTGTAATCAATATGTTCGAATTATGAATAGTATGATAAGGTATGAGGTGTCCCAAGTGGCCAATACCATGGGAAAATACCATGGGCAAGCCCATGGTTTTGCCAAAACCACTAATGAGGTGTCTCTTTGCCATTAATACCTTGTCCCCTCACTTTCCCTATAAATACCAAGCCATCCTCTCATCCATTCGACTCCCCACTCTCACCCAATGAAGTTCTGGTCTCACTGCCTCCCAAGGAGTCCTCCCATGGTGCCCCCAAGCCCTCAAGGTCCCAACCATTGAGTTTTAAGAGTTATGTTTTAAGGTAAGGGATCCAATCTCTCTCTTTCCTTTCAAGAAATCTCTTTTATGTAATTTCTTTTAGGATCCATGTTGTTATGTTAAAGGGTGTTCTTTTATAAACCTATTACTTCCCTTTTCATTTTCACATAATGAGAGATCCCCTCTTACTCTCATTATTTCGTTTTATGATGTTTTAAGTGGCGTCGTTAGGCTGCTGAATTTTTTGTAACGGGTTCTTTCTCCCTTCTCATTTTTCAAAATCTATTATCATGTAAAGTATTTCAAGTTCCTTTTTATTATGTTGGGTTATGATCTATAAATTTATCATAATGATATTTTATGATCAAATGATGATAGACCCCATTTGATCTCTTCAATTCATCTTTTTTGAAGTTTTAAGTGGCGCCGTTAGGCTGCCTAATTTTTAAGTGGTTCTTCACCCTTCTCGTTTTGATGTTATAATTTCATGTTAGTTCTTTCAAGTTCCTTTTTGTTATGATGGGTAATGATATCTATATCTATAAAACTGGAATCTTATGTTCATATGAAGATAGACGCTATTTGATCTCATCAATTAATTTTTTGTTGAAGTTTAAGTGACGTCGTTAGGCTGCCGAATTTTTATGGGATTCTTTCACCCTTCTCCTTTTCAAAGATCAAATTCCATGTCATGTCTTGAATGTTCCTTTTTATTATATTGGGGTATGATATCTATATCTATCATACTGATATTTTATGTTCATATGATGAGAGAACCTATTTGACATCATCAATTCATTTTTGGTTTAAGTTTATGTAACGATGTTAGGCTGCCGAAATTTCATAAGAGAAATCTTATTTTTGTCTTCCTTTCATGTTCTTCATTTCATATGGTATGTTTTCAAATTTCACTACCATGTTCTTAAATCCCTTATATTTTGTCTCTCTACTATTTTATGGGTCATTTATCATTGTTTGACCCATGTCCCCTCTCTTTTCAATGTTTTCTAAAACCTTGTAACTTAGCCATTGTGCTGCAGAATTTTCGTCTCAAAATGCCTCTCTCTTTTTCTCAAAATTACATCATGTTATTAAGTGAATACTCAAAGCTCTTATTTCTACAGGTTTATTCACATATATACAAGAATTTTCTATTTTAAATTCTGGAATTTACATACATGATACCCGCTTTCCATTTCTGTGGGTTTAAAGTAACGTAAAGATCATGTCTTTAAAGCAGTTTTTAAAATTTTATTATTATGAAATGAAACCCATTTATTTTATGCTATATGTGTTATTTATGAAATATTTGATGATGATATATGTGGATCACATGATTATAAATGAAAATTTAAGGGTGCGCCTAGATAGCGCTCCAATGCATTGGGTAAAGACTTAATCTCTAGAGATGACCATTTTTAACGACGCCTTGGTGAAAAACCTTGGTAATTTTTAACGACACCTTGGGGATGGAACTTGGTGAAACGAAACGATTGTCAATATTAAATGTTGTAGCCACATCTTCATGTTATGAAAATGTTATTTTTATTATGATGTGCCTCATGATTTCATTCTCTTGCCTTAAAGTTCTTTTCATGACCTTATTGAAGTATCTCAAGTTCACATGTAAAATGTTTCTCTTGATTCCCTTAATGGGCTTTTGCTCAACCTTTATTTTGATGTATGCTCCAAGGTTATGTGATGCAGTAATGAACCTAGGATGAACATGAGGAGAATACTTTCAAGTGTTTTAGAAGAATTTTTTATGTTTTCATGTTTAAAGTTCTTGGTTTCCAAGACACTAAACCTTAAAGATCCTCAGTTTTGTAAAATGTAATGAATGTTTATGTGATAAAGAGGCGGGATGCTATAGTTGGTATCAAAGGATGTTTTAGTTATTTGTGGAAATTAGGATATGAAAAATCTAGGAAGAACCCTATAGAATAGTTTAAATATAGGAAATCTTCCTGGTATTTTGGAGAGTATTGAGTAAGAGGTTTCCAAGCAAATACATCCCTATCTGGATACGAGAAGGTAGAGGTGGCTCTGGAAGAGATGTACATAGGGGTAAAACCTGAAAACACCACTTTGAGCTAGACATGAAAAGGAACTGGTTGACGACAACGAGCCTTGCTGCACTCTTGGTTATGACTTTCGTGGGATATGCTTTGGTAAATTCATAATCTTAGTATGAACCATTACTAAAGAAACAAGGATAAAACAAAATAAAGATTCACATAAGAATATATGATCATGGATAACCTAGATTGGAACCTAGGGGATCACAAGTTAGGATATACTTTTATTCTACATGTTTATCCTTTTATTCTTAAAGTTTCCTTTTCATGATTATTAGCTAAGTATTTAAGCCCCTAATTATAGTTTCTTTTCTTAGTTAATGGCGGGAAATGGAAGAACATGTCCCAAAAACCAATGTCATATGAAATGCGAGAATTGTCGTATTAATATGATAGAGTTGATTAGGGGGTCAAAAAATGATTATTATTTTGGAAGATGTTAACTATTTTGGGGACCCTATATGATCGAGGTAAATAGATTACTACGGTATTTTCACTGAGGAGTAAGGTTGACTTATATTTTGAAGAATCAATGAATTATGGTGGACTTATAGTAATTTATGTTTCTTACGAGAATGATTAACCTATCTTGTGTAAAATATGTTTAGATTAGATAATTTTTTTATAATATGTTAGGAGTGGTTGATGTTGTTTGGAGATGAACAATGAAGTTTATTTTGGAAGACTATGTTATAAAATCCTTCTTGTATTTGGGTTTCAATCTTAGTTTGGTTTGTTTTGAGGAATTTTGAGGACTGTTATTTATGGAATGGTCTATGATAAACTTTGGGTATTACCATGGAACATTGAAGATTTAAAATTTGTTTCCATTCCTATGGGATTCTTCCTTTTTGAAGAGTTGTTTAACCTTACCCTTTCTATTTTTGGGATAATGATTAAACATAGAAGAAATGGATACTTAATCTTTTGTGGATTATGTGATTCTCAAAGAAGATGATTCTTGTGTTTTTATGAGACCAATTAGTTTTGAATGCCCATCATTTGGGAGAATGTATTAGTTTTGGTAGAAACTTATTAAAGGGTGAAACTCTACATGAAGGTAGATATATTTCCTTATGTTTTTTTCTATGTTGTAAATGAATTCCTCAAAATTATGAAAAGTAACGTAAAAAAAACGTTGTTGGTTTAAGTTTCCTACTAGGTAATCAAAGATCGTTTACACACATCAGAAGTTTTGGATTTTCTTATGGTTAACTTTCTTCTAATAATATTTTCTATCACCCTCCTTTAGAACGTGACCCTTTGTTTTCTCCTCCATGTCCATGTTTTTCTACCTGGAATCCTAGTATGAGTAAACTCGGGTAGCCTTTGTACTTACTTTTCTTTCTTTTAAAGTGATCGTGTTACTGACTCTTTTTCTGATGTGGGACTTTCAATGAAATTTCAAAACCCAATTTTAAAAATTGTGAGGACGCAATTTCTTAAGGGGGGAAGATTGTAACAACCCGAAATTTTGAATAAATCTTGTGTCCTAATTTCATGTGTTATTTTATTTTTTACATACTCAACAAAAATGTTTTATTTGATAACATGAGTATAATTAAAATGAGACAGTTGGGTTTAGACGGTTATATGACCATTGGTCAATATGAACGCTGGAAACTAAACGTTTTGATTATTGCCTCTAAATACAAGTAATCTTGGTTAATTATTATAGAAAGAAGATTCGATGGCCTCACCCAGTAGTCTTGGACAGATCGAAGCCCATCTAACAGAACATGGGAAGGAGGTAGCACCACCGGGATTTACTCTGGACCAAACCCAAGCCGAACTTCATCGTGTGAAGCTAGAACATAATCGCCTTTGTGAGAAGTTCAAACTAATAGAAATTACTACTCGCGCGATGTTAGCCGAGCCTCCCTCAGATTCTCTCACCTTACCACACCTTACACTTGGGTCATATGCTGGTGTGATAAGGGGCTATGTAAGGAGACCGTAACTGCCTTGTGTAATCCTTTGTTTTAAATAATAATTGGGATTTCTTTTTATGATGATGTTTATGAATTTTCAAATGACCGGATAAATATAGTATGCATATTTTTGATGAATTTTAGAAAAAGGATATTTTAAAAAAATGGTTGTGTAAACATTAAATAATTAAAAATGTGTAATGATTTTCGAAAAATGGTCTTCTACAATTATGTTCAGTACGAAATTTAGAGTCTAATAAGATCATCTTAATTTTTGATGAATAGTAAATTATGAATAGTGATTTTATGATTAGGATTAGTAATGTGTATAAATGGATTAATAATTTCACTTAAAGAAAGTATTAATATAATCTAGGCTCTTTGATTAAGTAATGTGATTCAATAAAATGGTTAAATAACGGTTTCATAAATTATTATTCAAGTATTAGTTTTTTCGGGTGAATAGTGTTTTTTAATTAAATATTTAATTAAAAATATTTAGAAAATTATTTTTATAAAACGGATTTCAGTTTTGAACTCAGAGCACCGATATTATGCTATGGTAATTTTTGGGTATTTTTTGTGAAAAAATTAATTTTCGGTGAATAGTGTTTTTATTTAAAAATTAAATTAAAAATATTTAGAAAATTATTTTCATAAAATGGAGTTCATATTTGTAATCAGAGCGTTGATATTTGGTTAAGGTGAAAATTTGGGATTATTCTGAGAAATTTGAATTTTTGATTAATAGTGAAAATACAGTTTTTAAGTTATGGGTGTTTAATGACATCATTAAATGATGTATTAAGATTGTAATCAATATGTTAGAATTATGAATAGTATGATAAGGTATGAGGTGTCCCAAGTGGCCAATACCATGGTAAAATACCATGGGAAAGCCCATGGTTTTTCCAAAACCACTAATGAGGTGTCCCTTTGCCGTTAATGCCTTGTCCCCTCACTTTCCCTATAAATACCAAGCCATCCTCTAATCCATTCGACTCACCACTCTCCCACAACGATGTTCTGGTCTAATTACCTCCCAAGGAGTCCTCCCATGGTTCCCCAAATCCCTCAAGGTCCCAACCTTTGAGTTTTAAGAGTTATGTTTTAAGGTAGGGGATCTGATCTCTCTCTTTCTTTTCAAGAAATCTCATTTATGTAATTTCTTTTATGCTCCATGTTCTTATGTTAAAGGGTGTTATTTTATTATCCTCTTACTGCCCTTTTCATGTTAACATAATGAGAGATCCCCTCTTACTCTAATTATTTCGTTTTATGAAGATTTAAATGGCGTCGTTAGGCTGCCGAAATTTTTGTAACGGGTTCTTTCTCTTTTCTCATTTTTCAAGATCTATTATCATGTAAAGTATTTCAAATTCCTTTTTATTATGTTGGGGTATGATATCTAAATTTATCATACTGATATTTTATGATCATATGATGAGATACCCCATGTGATCTCTTCAATTCAGTTTTTTTGAAGTTTTAAGTGGCGTCGTTAGGCTGCCGAATTTTTAAGTGGTTCTTCACCCTTCTCATTTTGAAGTTCTACTTTCATGTCTGTTCATTCAAGTTCCTTTTTGTTATGTTGGGGTATGATCTCTATATCTATCATACGGGACTGTTATATTCTTATTATGAGAGACCCTATTTGATCTCATCAATTAAATTTTTGTTGAAGTATAAGTGACGCCGTTAGGCTGCCGAAGTTTTAAGGGATTCTTTCACCCTTCTCCTTTTCAAAGTTCTAATTCCATGTCAAGTATTGAATGTTCCTTTTTATTATGTTGGGGTATGATCTCTATATCTATAATACTGATATTTTATTTTCATATGATTAGAGAACCTATTTTACATCATCAATTCATTTTTGGTTGATGTTTATGTAACGATGTTAGGCTGCCGAATTTTCTTAAGAGAAATCTTATTTTTGTCTTCCTTTCATGTTCTTCATTTCATATGGTATATTTTCAAATATCATTACCATGTTCTTAAATCCCTTATATTCTGTCCCTATACTGTTTTATGGGTCATTTATCATTGTTTGACCCATGTCCCCTCTCTTTTCAACGTTTTCTAAAACCTTGTAACGTAGCCATTGTGCGGCAGAATGTTTGTCTCAAAATTCCTCTCTCTTTTTCTCAAAATTAATTCATGTTATTAAGTGAATACTCAAAGCTCTTATTTCTATAGGTTTATTCACATATATAAAAAAATTTTCTATTTTAAATTCTGGGATTTACATACATGATACCCGCTTTCCCTTTCCGTGGGTTTAAAGTAACGTAAAGATCATGTCTTTAAAGCAGTTTTTAAAACATTATGATTATGAAATAAAACCCATTTATTTTATGCTATATTGGTGATTTATGAAATTTTTGATGATGATATATGTCTCTCACATGATAATAAAGGCAAATTTGAGGGTGCACCCTGATAGCGCTCCAATGCATTGGTTAAAGAATTAATCTCTAGAGATAACCATTTTTAACGACGCCTTGGTGAGTAACCCTGGTAATTTTTAACGACACCTTGGGGATGGACCTTGGTGAAACGAAACGATTGTCAATATTAAATGTTGTAGCACAATCATCAAGTTATGAAAATTTTATTTTTATTATGATATGCTTCATGATTTCATTCTCATGCCTTAAAGTTCTTTTAATGACCTTATTGAAGTATCTCATGTTCACATGTAAAATGTTTCCCCTGTTTCCCATACTGGGCTTTTTGCTAGCCCTTTCTTTTGATGTATGCTCCTAGGTTATGTGATGCAGTAATGAACCTAGGATGAACATGAGGAGAAGCCTTTCAAGTGTTTTAGAAGAATGCTTTATGTTTTCATGTTTAAAGTTCCTGGTTTCCAAGACACTAAACCTTAAAGATCCTCGGTTTTGTAAAATGTAATGAAAGTTTATGTGATAAAGAGGCGGGATGCTATAAAGTCAAGGCCTTGTTCCAAGACTTAATATACAATTTATGACAAGGCATTATGCCAAGACACTAATATGTCTCATGTGACCCACCGATTCATCAAGGAGCTATATCTTACTCCACCCATCATATACTATGTCCAATTCATTCCTCATATGAAAATGTTCAAACATAATATATACTTTTGTATTATAAATGGCATACGAAATGTCAATATTTTAACCATAAACCATGAATGGTATAAAAATAGCACATCTACTATAAAACACTTGATAAAACATTAAATACAATATGAGATATTTTATTATAGTAAATCAACCTCAAGTATGAATAATATCTTGGAAAGGTTGTTGACATAGTTGAAAATGATCATTAAAACTTTTTGAGAGAAATGACCCTTTTTTATGAAAACATTAAAATGTAACGTATTTATAAATTAATTAATTTAAAAAAAATTTAAATAAATGTGTCCCACATCACATTGATACTTTTTAAATGAATTCACATTTTAAAACAATCATGTCCATATAAAAAATTCTTAAATTCATTTAATAAAATTGTCATTAATTAAAAAGATTTAGAAAAAAAATTCATTAAAACATTTAAAATGATGTTATTGATAAATATTCACATCACATAAACATTATAATATTCATTTTGAAATCATTTTTATGAAACATGTACATGGATGAGAAATATGTCCCAGTAAGTACTTAAAAAAACAATCACGGATAATAATGAAATTGATAAATTAACCATTACCTTGTAATTTCCATTCATCAAGGGTACGTTTAGCTTCATTTATAATGACCAGAATATGTGATTAAATTATAACAAGAAAATACTAAAATTTATTATATCATACTAGAATCATTTATGGTTTTATACTACCCACTTAAATAAAAATATATGTTAAAATGACATTTTAGGTAATTATCGTTTTCTTTATCATATGTGTTTTAACTTGTTATTATTGATCATATAACTTATATAATGATTTAATTGGGACCATAATATAAAAAATTATTTAGTTATCATATATATTTATAATGTAAATATTTATATGAGATAGATATATATAAGGGAAATCAACTTTTATTGAGATGGTAGGTTGTACGTACGCATAAACGCCGTTTCTGTTTTGATATTTTATTAAACTGAAGTAAGTGAATGAAATATATGTAAATATATATATATATTAATTATCATTATTATGTAATAAATAACATACATAATAATAATATATATTTATAACCATTGTTTAATGATGAACATGGAAATTAATCTCATTGCATCGTGGAGATGGTGAGTTGTATATACACACGAGTGATGATATCGTTATGTTTATGGTGAAATCACATATAATTGGATGGTATATTATATAAAAAGAATAATTGAAATGTTATATTTCTTATTTACATAAATTATACTCATTATTATACCCATAAAAATATTTAAGTGTTGAGAAACAAACTACAAAATGATGTGGAGATGGTAAGCCATTTGTAAGCATGTATGATGACTTTTTCATTAATAGGATGGATAGAATAATGAATATGGTTGAACCATATTTATAATAACATCATAGTATGTTGAAGTTACTAGAGTTATTATTTTTTATGGAAACAAAAAATAAAGAAGAAGTGGAATAAGAAACGAACTTTGAATAAAGTGATCAAATAATTACATCTTCTTCAAGCTCATCCTTTTGATTTGAAAAAAATCGATTCTTAGGTTGGCTTTATGATCAATGTATAGAATACATGATGACGTGAAGGTAGTTGGGAGGATATTTGAGTAGGATTTGTCCGAGCCAAATGGTTTTGAATTAGTGAATTTAAGAGAAGTGGAAGTACCCTTTTATAAGATATGTGATGGGAACTTATGAAAAAACCTGAAATATTAATTTATTATAAAATTGATTTTGGTTTCCAATATCTCCAAATGGATTTATTTCAAGGATAAAAAGGTTATTGGTTTAAATATTCTCAACCAATATGTTGCATAGATTTTTAGGTCAGCTTATTAACATCATCTTTTAGATTTAACCCTTAGTTAAGTTGTTTTACTTTTACCATGTGTTCATGTATTACTATAATAAATTGTTAATCAATTTATTATAAAATACAAGAGAACATCATGTTGTTAATTAATGACATATATATCAATATATAAATCATTTTCCTAAACCATTCATTTTTAATAATATTATATCATTTAATAATATGGTATTTGTTTTAAACACTCATTAATTTCAATTTTGATGCAATTTATTAGTTAGTTTTTTGTGAAATTTATAACAAGTTGATTACATAAAAAAACTATCAAATCATCCCTAAAATTTAATATTCACCTAAAAATTTTGTTAATGGCATGAGAAGTCCCAATTTATATTTTGTTTACATTTATAATATTAATTTTTTTAATAGTTCATTAATTTGGTAATCACTACATCATCATTATGTCATAAATAAATTTAATTATTTAATGTCTAAAAATTATAAATAAAAAACCATGTTTTAGGAAATATCTTAATATTTATAATGTATATTTATAGTAAAATTTCTCTAATGTGTAACCATATATTAAAAATGGTTTAGATATTACATTTTGAATTTAACACTTTTAACTCTTCTTGAAATAAAATATAATAAACATTATAATCCATCCCAAATGGAGGAAAATGATATTAGTTTAGTAAAAATGATTCTTTTGGTTAAAATAATATTATCGAATATAATTAAGACATGTGTTGGGGTAATTTAAATATTATTTTTATCTTTAATTACCTAATTTACTTTAAAACGTGGAAAATAAAATTCAAATGTTACTATTCACCAAAAATTATTTTCATCTTATTGAACCACATATCACATAATGATGTCAAATGTGTCTCTCGAATTTCTAAAATAAACGTCACAGAGGATCCAAAATTTCGTTTTATGCAAATTTTCAAATGTACGTAGAAGGTGGGAAAATGTGCATAGATAGTGGGTAAAAAGACGTTAAAATGATTCAATAAAATTTTGTATATCTTATATTATTATAAAATAATTAAATTAAATTAAATTATACTAATATATTTAATTTGTATCTACTTTATGATTCATGTTTAGTGAAAAATAAATATTGAAATGAAAAAGGCGGTTTTCAGGTACTATGCAAATTTTTCAGTATTCATTTGAAATTGAATGTTTTTTAGAAAAATAAAAAACTTTCACCCCAATATAATATGGATCTTCAGAAATCCAAAATAGATTCTATTTTATTAAATTCAAATCATAGTGTTTTCTTTAATTAATTTAATATTAATTCCCATTGACATATCCAGGAAGTGGGTTTTTGAAAGGAAAAAACCATCAAAAGATTGATATGTGTTTATGTCCAATTGATATGTAAAACTAAATCCAATGAAAAAAATATTTAAAAATGATAGTAATATAATCTAATTAGACTTCAAAACCATTCATATGTATAATTTAATGAAATAATATTTTGAAAAGCTATTGTCAATTATAATTTAGTATTTTTATTATTCATCAAAATATGAATGTATTTAGAAAATCCCCAAAAATTTATCCAAAATAAATATTTATGTACCACTTATAATTAATTAGTTTATTTTGTTAAATTTAATATATTAAATTGTCAAATATTGGATTTTAATATGGTTCTCCATTAAAAGGTTGTAAAATTAAATTTTTTATGGAAAACACACATTTTATCTGAAAAATTGGATTTGTACTTATATAACGTCTAAAAAAAAGAAATATGTATGTTCATGTTATATAGAGTATATGAAATTCAAAATTCAGTTAATACTATTTATAACTTCTTTTTAAACTTCTATTTTGGTAAGTCGTGATGTGATCGAACGTGGTGTTGTGTTTGGTGCAAGCTATTGAATTACATTAGAGAGATAATGTATTATGAAATCTTGGGGTGTTACACCACGCATACATGTAAAGAGGATAAATTTGTATTTACAATAGAATGTGAGGAATGTTTCTAAGAATTCAAGAGGATATAAGTGAATTCTATGATCCTAACTCTACCATCAAGGAATGATGGATTTTAGATTTGTAGTGATGCATTAGTGAAAGGAATTAGTTATTTCCTTATGAACAATGATATAGTTATTTAATGAGAAACATGGTAGTTAAAAATTATTTATGGAAACTATCATACTCATGAACTTGAGTTAGCTTCTTTGATCACTTTCCATTAAAAAATATAAACACTATATCTATGGTGATAGATGTGATATATAAATAGATTATAAGAGTATGAAGTATATATTCTCATAGAATGAACTCATAATTAGAAAATGAGATGTCTTTAACAACTCAAAGATTATGATTTTTCCTCAAAATACCACCCAGGAAAGGCAAATAAGGTAGCTAATGCATTTAACAAGAAGGATTGTAGAGTTATCAATAAAATTATTATGGACAACAATCCTCTGTATATTGATATAGTGAGGATTAATATGGAAATTATCAAAGATAGTGAAACATCATTAATTTTTTCAAATGGTTTCCAAATCATCTTTATTAGAATAGGATAAAGCTTCATAGCTTGATGATAAGAATCTTCAAAAGAAAATTAATGACGTGAAAGATGGGAAGATGGTTTACATTAGGTGTGAAGATGTAATTATGAAATTTGGAAAGAGGATATGCATTGCCTATATACCCATGATTAAAAGGGTGTTATTGGATGATACACATAGTTAAAATCTCCCTATACATCTTGGTAGTACTAAAATGTATAGAGATTTGATGGAACATTTCTGGTGGGACAACGTGAAGCAGGAAATTACTGAATATCCATCAAGATGTATTGTTTATAAACACGTAAAAGGTGAATGATAACATCCTAGAGGATTCATGAATCCTTTACCTATCCCTACATGGAAATGTGATAACCTCATCCTAGATTCTATCACTAGATTAAAAAAAACAAGGAAGAATGATGTGATATTGTTAATTATTGATTAAATTACAAAATTTTCACATTTCCACACTGTACAGGAGGATTTTCCACTTGAGAGCCCAACATGAATCTATATCAATGTTGTTGTGAGACTTCATGGATCACCTAAATAAATTGTTTATAACATTTAACCATGATTTACATTGAAATTATTGAAAACTATTCATTATTCTTTAGATATTTAACTTCAATTGAGTACTACTTATCACCCACAAACTGAAGGGAAATTAGAATGTGTGATATAATCCTTAAGGTACATGTTATTGTCATATTCACATGACGTTAATATTACGTGGCATCAATATTTCCCTTTAGGAAAGTTTTCCAATAATAATAGTTTCCATTCAAGTTTTTAAGTGAAACAATATTATGCTCTCTATGGGAAGAGGTGTTGTACACAATCATATTGTGATGAAGTTGGTCAAAGAAAACATATGGTCCCAAAGCTTGTGAAATAAACAACAATGAAGATAAATACTAATCAAGGCCATATCCATGTATCTCAATGTAGAAAAAACTCTATGCTGATAATTGAAGGAAGGATTTGGAATTTCAAGTAGGAGATCTTGTTTTCTTAAAATAATCTTCTTGGAACGGTGTTATATGTTTAAGTATGAAAGGGAAAATGAAAACCAAGGTAAATAGTCATTTTTTAAATATTAGATAGAATTGGAGATATTTCATATAATTTGGATATTCCACCTTTCCTGTCTGATGTACACAATATGTTCCATGCCTCATTTCTTAGAAGGTATATTCCATAACCAATATATGTCCTCACTTCTAAAGTTATATAATTATAACCTCACTTATAATATTTTGAAGGGACTATCTAGATTCTAAACACTGAATAACATGTGTTGACGAATCAGACAACTAGACTGGTAAATATACTTTGTAAAAACTATAAAATTGATGAACAAACATTGGAACATGGGGATATTATGATAAAGAACTAACAAAATTATTTTGAGAGGTAACATTCTAGTAATTTTGAGGATGAAATTTTTTGTAAGGAGGGGATATTGTAACACCCCATGTTTTTTACAATAAATTTATTATAGAATGAAAGAATCAAAATTTTCCACCTTTGGGATTTGAAATTAAAAAAACTGAAATTCAAGGATGTATTTAGTAATATATATAGATTCTGATAAGACAAACATAGTTTGTGATGACTAGTAACATACCATTCTTAATAGTTAAAGTCCCTTATGAATAATAATGAATAATAAATCATCCAAAAAATAAAAACATCACCCAATAGTTTATAAATACAATTTAGAGAACTTATAAGTGAAAAATTAATCATAGTATAAGTATTGGTATTATTTGTATGTCATAAATTTTTTAATTAGTATTTTATGATTAATTGAATAAAATTTAAACTAGATATTTATTTTTATAAAATGTAATAATATATTTTTACTTTGTTGTCTTATGGATATAAATTTTTTTTATCTAACCTTTATTAATTTATCAGAGTGATATAAAATGAGTTATAGTTTTAAAGTTGTTTATTTGGAATAAATTTTTATTTTATTTTAAAACTAAACTAAAATAACATAGAAAATTTGTTTCAGAAAATGGATTTCATTTTTGAATTATTTATTTCAAGAAAATGTCTATGGTAAATTCTTTATATTTTTCTAAAATATGTGAATTTTGAGGGAATAGTAAAATATTATAATTTGTGATAAATGCTAAATACATGGTTTATTACATTATAAGTGATGTCAGGTTGATTTAAGATGCAAAAGTTCTTACTCACATTAACTTTTTACTATTAGGGGTCACATAAATCATCACTATTGGTTGTCTTGATGTAAATAATAAAATAATGAATAAGAAATTCACAAATCCCTCCTCTCCTCAACTATAACCCCCCCTCACTCCCTCGTCTATCCACTCATATATGATTTTAATATCCTCAATGATATTCTAAAATACCCTTCCCTAGTCACTCCCCATATACAGGGGATCTTGGTTTTTCTAAAAGACCAAAACCCATTCCATTAAGGAGGTCATCAAGGAGGCTATTTCAAGAGGTTAATCATATTTCTTTTTCATTTAGTTTCATATATATTTGTAGTCATTTTATATATCTCCTATAATTGTATTTTAAATTTATACTTATAACTAAAGTGTAATATATATAATTTAATTGCACCATGTCAATGTAATAGCCATTATCAATCTATTTACTCTGTCTCTCTCACTTATAATAGAAATCATCATCTATGAGGATCAAAATTTACGTCCTTCATGGACATTGCTGTTTAGTTCTACAATTTATCCTTCATTACTGGACATGAAATAATTTTTATGGTTTAAAAATACCATAATATATGTATTATAACCAGCTTAATATTCATGAACTAATATATGTACATAGTAATTATTGATATGAAAAAACTAGTTCAGAATAATCCAGATGCTGCAAAATAATGTGCGTGATTGTCATTTCATATAGTGATTCATCCTCATACAATGTAAAAATTTTCTATAAATAAAAATTATAGTTTATTAATTTTCATAAATAATATATAATTCTAATTTTATAGTATTAAATTCATTCCACATGAACATCCATACTCATATACAAAAATAACGATCATTAAAATCAAGGAAATGAACACTTCAGAATAGTGGAATTCCATTTTATAACTTATCAATAAGGAGATAAATAAACAAAAAAATAAATAAATATCTAATAGGTTTTGAATTATGTTACTTATAAGTTTGAATTCATATTTTAGGACATTATGTTCAAGATAGGAACACATTCTCATTTAAGGTGATTGTTTTCTACCTGAACTTACATTTTCATTTGGGTTAATACTATTATCTACTTACCTCAATTAAATTATTATTAATTAATATTTCATACTAATAATTTCTTTTTGAATGTTCTATATATGTGTCCCAACTATAAAATTAACTTCATTTATTGGGATTTATATGTTTTTTAAGGGATCATTCAAATATTTTTTATGAAAAAAGAAGCCTATTTCAATAGAATTTCCAGAATTCTTACCTATTTTCAAGGACACTATATAAATTTTTTATACAAAAAATATTTTATAAAAATGATAACCTATTTATTAAAACACTATATTATCTCACTTAAGATTTTAGAAATATATTTTTTCTATAATAAATCTTCTTTTCAACATAAAGGAGTATTTATCTCAATAATTACTTGATGATTTTATATGAGTATTTTCATTTTTTTAAACACTAATATTTATTCATATTTATAAATGGGACTAATATTTTATGATATCATATACCATATTGTTCTAATGTCTTTTGATTTGATTGAATAAGGATGTGAGGTCTTGAAACCATTCACCTAATTACCCTAAATTGTTTGTGTTTATGGTTAATAACTATGGAAAATTAGTTGCATTTGATATGTTTGTTTCATTATGAATATATATGTGGTTTATGATTATCCATGATCATATGTGGAATAAATTTAACTTATTTTTTTTTATTTTTAGGACTTTCTATAGCACTCAAATAATTGGAAGGTCTCATGAGTTAAATAAATATGGACTTGGACGATGCCTTACTCATTTTGAGATATGGTATTGGATGATGCCTTAATAATTTTTATATGTATTGGTTAAAGCCATGAAATAATGATTAATAATGTTTGAAATATGGATTTACCTCATTATGATTCTTTAAATTGATATTTCTTGTGGTTAGTTGACTATTATAATAGCCATGATTATGTTCAATTGTGGAAATATGTACTCTACTCATATTCTTGCTATATTATGTTCAAGTTTATTTTTAGAGGAATGCGTTTTCAATTATGAACTATATGTTATGCTTATGTTATCTTCTTCATTAATGTTTACCCTTAATTATAATATGATCTCACCCCTTATAATTTTTCAAATTCCCTAGGGCATGAAGTGGTATATTATGATTTCCTTGCAGGGATAATAAAAGAGTTGTGGATGTTCCTAGAGGATCATTTATGTTGGTTTTATCTTTATTTTGTTATGTTAAACTTGTGTATGTATTTTTATTTCCAAATATCAAAAATATACATTCATTCGGGATACGAATTTCATGAAATTATTCCAATGTAATTTAATAAGGCATATTCTCTAGGAGTCTATGGTCGGGTCTTTACATTTTATGAACATCGTTCCATTGAAAAAATGGTTAATAATATGAAATATGTATCAATGAGTGAATATTTGAGACATGTAACCATCACAGTTTCAGTATCATCCTAATAAAAATAATTATATTATAAAGATATTGAAATAATAATCAAATTCCATGAAATATTATTGACGATATATTATAACAAATATTCAATATATACACCATATAAATGTAAATTTCATTATAAGAAGTTACATGTCTCTAGAAATATTACATGAGACCTTGATACCATTTTCATGTAACATAATCATTGTGGCATGAATAATTTGATAATATGGATATAAGTAAAAATATTATTACCATAGAAAATAAATTTAAAAAATAATGAAATTTATTATTTAGTTTAATAAATTAAACATTTAATAATTGTGATTAAAAAATACTGTTATTATTTAAAATAATAATATTGAATTAGTAAAAACTATATAATTATTCATCATTATTTGTATACATGTGAAAAAATCATATGAAATAAAAATTTGTTCATTGAATTCATTTTTAGGAGGCCTATTCATATATATTTATTATAAGATTCATCATTTATTATCATGTACTTTTTATATTATTCTTAATTTTTTTTTGAAAACTAAATCAGTGTTGTCCTAATTCAATATTATTTATGATCAAAGATAAAATATAATAATAAAATATATCATTACATAAACAATAAAACAATAATTATTTCATTATCAAAATATTTTAATATAATTATTGAAACTACATTATTCGTCCCTGACATATTTTTATAGGATTGATTATGTTGGTGGTTAGACTAACCAAAACAAGACCTTACTATAATTTAATGGGTGAATACGGATAAGAAATTATTTATTTCTTCATAATATTCATATAAAAGTGTAGTTGTAATATTTTTTAAAAAATTAGGGTTTTTATTTATATTTTAATGGATTTGGTTGCATATTTTAAAAAAATGAAATAAAAATATTCTACTTCATGGAGGTGGTAGTCTGAAAAACACAATATTATCATTTTCACTTCTCTACCAAAGAGAATAAATGAAGGTGGATTAAAATTTTCATTATATTATTAGGAATTATACTATATATTTTAAATTTAAATTTAAATTCCTTCCTTAAATATAGTAAATAATGGTAGTACAGAAAAACCGTGGATGTTTCTTTGTGGAGGATGTAATCAGAATAACACATGATTCACAATATTGAATTTATTCTATGTGGATGGGAATGAATAATTAAGGGTTATTACCTTAATATAATAACACATCATGATACTATTAATATTTATTTATTTATATTAACTTGTAAATGGAAATTTTTAAGGAAAATAATATGATGAAATGGTTAAAGATTATGTAATAGTTAATAAAGACCTAGAACTAGTTCTTTATGGAATCCATATCATTGATGGACATAGGAAATAACAATATGAAAAACATATATTTTTTTCAATAAATGGTCATCTTTGAGTGGAAACTTGTCCTATTATTTATGGATTTTTTTATGAAATTTTGATCATTTAAAGGGAGAAGTGACCCCATAATATACATGAAGAAAAGTGAACTTTAATTAACACCCACTAATTTTAAATAATAGAATTTCACTATTCATGGGTTAGTGGATCCAAAAGTATAATATAATGTATAATTTGCTGATCATATATTGATAAATACTAAAAAAAATTCCATGCATTATTTATACATTTTGGAAGTCATTTTTTCTTATAGTTTTATGTTTATATTTTTTCTAATAGAGAAAATATGATTTTACACATTTAATTTATATTTCCTTAAACATAAAAAATAACCCATTTAATAATATTTAAATATAATAAAACAAAATTTAATATTTATTAAATCTAATTTAAATATTAATTTATATAAATTAAAATTTCTAATAAAAAACTATTTATTTATAGAAATACAATTTAACAGAAAATCATTTTATTCAAAATTAATTTTTTTAAATATTATTTATTATCAATTAAATGGGTAAAAATTTAATTAAATTTACTTTAGAAAATTATATTAATGTCAAATTTAATTATATAGTATCTTATTTGATATGATAAAAATTTCCAATTATTTATAAAACAATTCATTGAATATAAAAATTTTACAATTATCATTGTCATTAACTTTTATAATAGTAATCATTAATTTATGACCAAAAAATTGAACTTCTTACAAAATATGATCATTTATATTAAAATTATTATGTGAATTCTCCAATATTTTAAACAAGAAATGAAAAAAATTATTATAGGTGAATAAATCCTTATTATAGTTAAATATTAGTAATGATTTTGAAATTATAATCAAGGGTTTTATAAATACAAAATAGTAATTTTATTTGATATATTTTACTTATAAATTCATATCATTTATAGAAAAAAATTTACTAATAAATTATTTCATTCTTGTTTTATGATTATGTCATGAAAGTGACGGTTTCAGTAATATTGAAATTCATTAACTATTTAAGTAAAAATATATATTTTCAAAAAAATTCCCAAAACTAATCTTACGTAAATATATCTACTAAATATCCGAAACATATTTTATTTTGATTATATTAAATATCTAAAAAATTATGAATTTAACGTTACAGAAATAATAAAATTGAAATTTATTTCATTAGAACATGAATTCCCATAAATCCAACTCTTCGTATTCCTATTTAGAATGAATTAAAAATTATAATGTGGTTGATTAATTAATAATTACAATTATATATTTTATATATTAAAATCACAATTTTCTAAAAATAAATTATATAGAGATCGAATGTTTGAAAAAATATATTTCTTTTATTATATGGTCATAATATATATTTAACCAAATTAATTGAATTTTATCATTTCAATAATTTTAAGATATTGCATTATAATTATTCATACATATATTTCATAATTAATTTTTTTTACCCACAACTTCTACAACTATATATTAACTATACAACTAGGTTATTTTTTTATATTCTTGTAGTGTGATATTCATTATAGGATATAAAACACTATTGACTTCAAAATAATGAACAATTTAAAATAATATGGGTGATATATTCTCCCTCTTTACATAAATGTTGACCTATATATTTAAATTATTCATAATTAATGAAATAGATTCAGGTGTAAAAAGATTAACAAGAATCCATATTTAGCTTCTAATGAGGTTTTATATACAGTATCTTCTATTTGACAACATCATTCATCAGTTCTATAATAATATGATTATAAATACTATTGATTTTTCCTATAAACATTTGGGTTAAATACTCCAATATAAACGGTGTAATTTTTTATTGGTGTTTTATACATATCCTTGTACAATAAGGTAGTGATGCGGTGATTTGAAAATTAAATCTATATTTAATATATTGGAAATTATGATGATATGTATATATTTAGATATAATCTATAATAAATTCAAAACTATATTCATCTAATGGAAGGAAAATGTGATTTTATAGTGTGAACAAGATCATAAATTAAAGAAGTGATAGATACATTGGATTCTATAATCATACGATTGGATGATTTTATTATTGAAATTACACCTATTAATTGGTGTTGTGTTTTTATGATCTTTATCATAATTAAAGATACAACGTAATGCATATAACAAGGGAGAAATAAAATTGTCATTGTTCTTTATTGGATGATCAAAAAACATCACTCTACATCATCACTCGATGAATATTACATAGATTTATTTTCATGGGATTCAATTTTCACAGAATTTCATGGTTACCATAATCTATGAAAAACAATGTAATGGAAACTTAACTTTGATAATATATAGGTTTCACATATTTGTGATTTTCAATTTATCATGATATTTTAAGACGAACTCTATTTTCCAATCACTATTTTAGTTCATGTCTTTACTTTTTCATATAAATTAATTTCTATATTCCATCCATTCAACACATATATATAATATATAATCTTTTGAGACATTTTTAATGGTTCTTCTTCAATCATTACAGAAAAATATGAAATTAAATCTTAATTTATTCGTTATCATTATGAAAAAATATTCATGAGATTCATTATTTCCCTAATTTTGTGTTTCTGGGAACATAAATATGTTAATATCAACAACTATGAATTTTGGATGACTTGTTTGGAATAATCATAAGGTTTATTAAAAGTTTTCTAGTAGTGTTATGCTCCCCATTAAGATAATAACTTAGTTTTAAATGAAATCAATTCATAACTATATTACATTACATATCCTCTGTTAATAAAACTATATGGAGTTATGTGATTGATGAAAACCATATAATAATTATTGTAAGATATATGGGTTCTGCATTAAAATGTAATACTCTTAAAAATTATTAAATTATATATATTTTATATTAAATCAATCATGGTTCCATATATATTTCTTTATGTTCGGTTCATTTATAATTATTTTCATAATTCAAAAACATAATCAATAAATGACATCTTCTTATAAGTAGAATATTATTAACCGAAATATAACCTCTATAATGGAAAACCAAGTCTGAAGTTAGGCATGGGATTCATGCACTAGGTGATGATTGAGTTGAATCCCATCTTTATCTTTTTATGGTTATTAACCCTTGGTAAATTTATCGCATACTCCAAATACACATATATTATCAAGAAATGAATTTTCTCAAGAAAACTATACAATATATACATTTAAAAAATTACATGTTAATCTATTCATTACCTTATACATTAGATTTATCCATACAGTTTTCCATAATAATATCATATCACATTCCCTAAAATATCACGTATTACATCAACTAACATAAAGGGTTATCTATTATTTTGAAAATACGATGAACCATAGCTTAATAATATTTAAATTATCCCCATATAAAATCCTTACAACAAAATTTATCTAATCCATTTTATAATTCAAAATATGATAACCCCAAACCTGGACTATCGATTTTGGTATCAAAATTAAAAATTCTACAAACTAGATTTTATACCCCCTGTAAATATTTAGGAATAAATAGACCATAATTACATCAAATAAAATAAATAATAAATTACAATAAATTATAATGAAATTATATTTTTAGATATTTATGTAATTAAGAAAAATAATTAAATAACAGTGTGAACATATTTCTTAACTAAAGGAATTTTGTCCACAATATAAGAAACTACATAATTTTTAATTATTTTTCAACATCTCGTATAGAATATCCTCAATATGTATAATGTTATAAATATCTCATGGAACACATTCCATCATAACATGAGGAAATTGAACCATAATAATTAGTGTAATAAATCAATTAGTAAATATAAAAATAATAAATATTAGCAATGAATCTAGGTGTGTTCCAAATTAGAAAAAATAAGATGTAATTAATAGATAATAAAAACAATGAAATTATCAAAATAAACCAGGATATTTAAATTTCGATGGATGATTTAAAAATAAATAAATTATTGGATTAACATAGAATGTTTCTTAAAGAGGAAATTTGCAATGTTGAACAAGATAATTCCATTCCCAAACATTAAATATAATTATATTAGACATCGTGATATTACGATCATGTCATTGTATCCAGGAATTATTTTTTTGGATAAACAAACACCGAATACCCATGGTGGGCTTTCTTATGTGACTAGTTGATGCATCAAGGGGTTATTTTTAGATCCATGCTTCACTAATTATGTGTATTTTCGTAATAATATTATAAAATTAATAATGTACATGATAAATTTAAAATATTACATAGTAATCAATAAACAATGAAAATGAAATAAAACGTATATCGATGATAAATATTTTCCCAATAAACAAATATAATAGTGTTCTATTTAAGATTAACTACACCTAATTATTTATGAATTAAAGTAATATTATTAAGAAAATAATTTCCCAAATAATTTGATATATGGATATCTAGTTTAATTAAAATCGAATAATGTAATGATAAATTGGGTGTTCACAGATAAATGGCATCAGGAAAATAATCATGAATTTAATGTAGGCTTATTTGGAAATCTGAAAGTGATGGATTTTCAATGTTTATTCCCATAGAAGAAAATAGTATGAGAGGATTTGTGAAATAACACTTGGATATTGTATAAAACCTACCAGGAATATGTGGTCAATATAAATCATATCTCAAGTTAACGAAATTGAGATACAATCACTCTAATTATAATGGTAATGAAAACATCAAAAAACATTTGAGGGATACCACAAAATTAAAATATAATGAAATAAGAAATATCCAATATAAAATAATTAAATAGTATTACGAATACAATTTATAAAATTAAATATGGTGAATAGTATAAAACTTCCCTCATGGAATTAAAAATAGGGAAATATAATGCCTCTAAATTTAGAAATTATTGAATCAAACCCCCAAGATGAATATAATATGAAATGAAAAATTAAATACAATTATTAATTAGAGGATACTAGTAATAAATAATATGTGTTAATTAGGAACAAATAACCAAATAAATTTTTTGGTTTAATAATAAATATGTCTCACAGATTGAATGATTATAATATGAAACCCTTATGACATTCAAAATATTTGAATTAGAATCATAAAAAGGATATAATTTAAGATATCAAATTAAATAACATGAATTGTGAATGGATCCAAATTCAAATAATTAATGGGTAAGAAGATACAAAAATCTAAAAATCTATTTCTTCTAACATAAATATGTCTCAAGGAGTTAAACTTTTAGATAAGAAAACCTTATGAAATTTGAAATATTTGTTTTTGAACACTATGAAATATAAGACATAAAATATATCATTACAACCATGACATATTTTATTATGAAGATAAAAAACAATAATTTTTTATTAGACTCTCAATTACATGGATGACATGCTCTATGATACGAAATATTTATCATGGAGTGAAATTTTAAGACAAGAAACACTTATGACATTATAAACATTTTAATGAGATCCCCATTGAGATTATTATTTAAACTAAAAAACTAAAAAATTACTAATGAGAATGAAAAAAAATTAAAAAAATTTAATGGGAAATTAATTCAAAATTCCAATGAAAATATTTTCTATATATTGAAATATTACTAAAGTGTCAAATATTGGAGATGTGGAACCCTTTTGACATTCAAAACATACATACGAGAACACATTAAAGGATACAACATCAAATGAAACAAATAGTAAATTAATTATTATAATATCTTGATAAATATAATAATATGGATTATATATACACCATTCCAATGAAACACATGGTGTATAATGACATATATTTCTCAATGAGTGCAATATTTTATATGAAACCCATATGACATGTGTATCATCTAAATAAAAAATATTTAAGGTGAATGAAGATGAAAACGAAGTTACAATTCCATGGAATATTATTCATGATATGATATAAAAAATATTTAATAAATACATGATATAAAATTAAATTGTTTTATAACTTGAATATTTTCATTAGAAATGTGAATGGAGAGAAAAAATAAAGTTTGGGTAACATTATCATTGGGGGAAGAATAATTTTATATTGAAGATATAACTAAGAAACATATAACCTGTGAAAGAGGAAGAAATAAAAAAAATTTAATCATTAGGTATACTATATTAAATATGGATGAAAAAAGTGTAACAAATCATTTTGTAACACAATTGATGAATGTTTAGTTAACACAATACCTTAAAAAATTCCCAATTAATTATATTGATGTACCTAATATATAAATAATAAAATAATGTTTATTGAACAAATTATTTGGAACCATATTCATATATATATAATTTAATATAGATCAATTGTTATCATATGTAATTTTGTTATTATAATATTTTAACTTATGTTTTAGTGAAATTAAATCGGTGTTGGCATATTTCAGGAATATTATCAATTGATGGTGGTAGTTGAATACTTAATATATTAATTTTTGAATGATAAAAAAATATTTATTCATTTATTATCTAAAAAAATTATTTTTTTATGTTCCCATAGTTTTCCGTGAATTTTTTTAATAGTATTGTTCAAATAATTGGAAACCCACACATGAATATACAATAATTTTATTGGTGAATAAAGTTAATAAATTTTTTAAATTGAAATAAAATCATTATAAATGAACTATAATGATATATTATATTTTATAAAAATGTTTTATGTTATATGTGAAATATTTTGGGTAATGAATGATAATCATGTTGAAAAATGGAAAATATTACATTGAGGATGTGGTAGTCCTCACATCCCATAGTGATAATTTTCATTTCCCAACCAATAATATTAAATTGAAGGTGGATTATAATTTTGTCTTATATATTGATAATTATATTATATATTTCATTCATATTTACTATATACATTCTTATAACCTATAAAGAGTGGTGTTAGGGGAAAATTAAAAATGTTTCTTCATAGAGGTGGTAGTCCACATAAAACATGATCAATGTTCATATTATTTTTTAAGTTACTAGGAAAAAAATGATGATTTATACATTAAAATAATATCAATATAGTATATTAAAGATACTATGTATATTATATTAAAATTTAATTTGTGGTTTTCTATGTGAATAATAATATTAAATGGTTGTGGATTAAGTACAAATTAGAACTATAGCTGGAACTTCCTCTAGTTGAAATAATTTTAATTGAAGTAATTTGGGTAATTTGAAATTAACAAAAGATTTTTTACATGAAATTAAATTTTTTGTCAGTAAAAATTAGATGGGATTCATGTATATTTTATAGAAAATTTAGAGTATGGAATGGTTGGAAGTGATCTTTTGTTTATAAATTAATAAAATAGTACATTTCTAAGGACCCATTAATTTTAAATAATGGAATGAATATATTCAAGGGTATATGGTTTGAATTTTTTGAATTAATTGATTGTGGGTGATAATAATTTGATAAATCCACCAATAATAACTTTTACACATTTTTACATATGTTTCATTATATTAGTGTTAGACCATAAAAAACCCTGAGATAGGAGGGTGAATTATGGTGTCATCTTTTTTATTTTAACACAATAGAAATTTTTCCAATGTTAGAAGAAACATGTAAAACATATATAATAGAATCATTTATATATTAAAAAATAACATAAAGGAATACAACACAGTAGTTTTACATGGATTACCAACGTTTTCTAGTCTTCGGATCATACGTCGATAATGTGTCACTATCACGAACCGAATCTGGTCACCACCAAACCCGGCCCCAAACCCAGCCCGTGACAAGGCCCGAAGGGCATTCCCGATTCCCACGGGCTGGCACAAGTGCCCGGGTAACATATATTTAGAATTGGGAACGATTTTCCCGATTTTATAAATATTAAACTATAAACAAATTCAATAAAACAAATCCGGATTTTTCAACAAAAACGGTATTTTAAAAAATTTCAGAACAGAATTAGATAAGTTAAAACTATATTTAAAGACCATTACAAAGTTAAAAATCCAAATAATGACAGCCCAAGAACCTCCACATTGTAGGAGGTACCTCCCTCAAGCCATCCACACAAGACTTCACCACCAAGGACCTGCTAGAAACCCGAACCAATAGCACTAAAAACTGTACCCAAACTAAGAAAACAAAAATAACCAAGTATACTTACACACAAGTGTGTAAGTAGGGTGTGAGGCAATTCGCAGTAGGATACCACCACTAAGAGATTCCATGTGATAAACGTTTAAATATGAAAGGCAAGCAAGATTTCAAAAACATGAAATGCTAGTTACAATTTCTAAAAGATACATCATTAAATAAAAATTGTTTTCATGTGGGAAAATTTAAAAAATAAACACATTTAAAATAAATAGAAAAGCTACTGAATTTTTCATTAACTCATACCGTATGCCGACAGTAAGCACAAAATATCATGTGATCACAAGCAATGGGATATAACCCTGAGGCACTAGCTAGCTGTGGGTCCCAGGTACCTCGTATCTCGATGAGAGTAACCATCACAACTATCTATTCTCGTGCAAAAGACACTAGTAGGGAACATACAAATAACCTAGTGGTCCCCAATCATCATCATCATAGTTTATTTTGAATTGTAAGCGTTAATCTTGCTATGTGAAACTGAGGCCAAACCCCACGGATTCACTAGCTTACTAGTACACGTCCACCCACCATGATTCCCGATTTTTCCCTTCATGATAAAACATCTTCAACAATTCAATTAATATAATTATCACATGAAAATATCATTTCCATATCATAAATTCACCAAAAATCCCACATGTATACCAAAAAAGTCACAAAATTCCACTTTTCATTCAAATTGATTTTGAAATATGACTCACACAAAAATAGCCCATATCAATTTTCACTTTTATTTAACACTTCCAAAAATCCATTAAAAAATTTTATTAAGACATTACAATATATTAAAACACCCATAAAATCCCACTAACTTGTTACATAATACCCTTTTTACCTTCAAAATCATTTAATCATCAAACTTACATTAAACAGCCCCCAAACAAGTTTCGCTCCGACATCACAATTTAATAAAAAAATTCAGAAATTTACAAAACATTATAAAAATTATTGACATCTTAAAATCTCAATTAACAATTAAAAACCCCATATTATGTGAACACACATAACAAACAGTACATATGCACCCTTTTTCTACTTTGTTTAACCAACTAAAACATTTACAATTTTCACAAAAAGAACCCATGTTGTGTAAATATGTCTTGCACATAAAACCCATTTCAAAACCCTCATTTAAGAGAAAAAAACATACCAATTCCTATAAATAACAAAATTATAATCCTTAGAGACATTTATAAAACCACATTCAAGTTTTATAAAATCACCGTGAATAATACTAGAAAAGATCCAAATAAAAACAAACATTTTCATTAAATGCTCCCAAGAAGTACAATACAGTTTTACAAATAAAATCTATTTAAAAACACTATTTTTAGGCCCACATTAAACTAATAAATTACCAACCCATAATTGGAAGGACAATCAATATTTATTAAACCAATTCTATATGTTATAATATACTCTCAAATAATACCCCTCGAGTTACACATGAAAACACCCAATTTCAAGTTAAAATGAAACTATTAAATTAAACTCTTAATAAAATCAATCATAAATATTTTTCTCCCCACACAAAACATTTGAGAAATATTATAAATTAGTATATACAGTAAGCTAAATCATCAATAATTGTTTACACAAGGAATTGCCTATTGAAAGTGTTGAATCCCTTAAAACATGGCGCGAAACATCAACCGCACCACAACCTCACCACAAGGAAGATAAATTCATCCCTAAACCAGAATATTTGATCAAAAATACACCAAATCAAACCAGATGTTCGAAACCCAACTTCTGGATATTCAATAAATTCATTAAATAACATGGAAACCCTAAGGAGAAGAGGGAAATTGAAGAGATAAACAATTACCTAATTCAATTTTGATGAAAATGACTGAAAACCACCAGTATCTGAATTTGAAATCCTCAAACCATTCATGGGAGGTTTGAACAAGGATTAAGATATCATTTAAGAACATGAATTGGGGGAATAGAGTAAGAATTGTGAGAGTTATGAAAGGAATAATTTACCTCTCCAAATCTGGGTGATTTCTGAATTCTAGAAATGTTTCGACCACTTTCGCGACTCTATTGAGATCCAAATTGTTGTACGAGGGAATGGGGGAGCACTTTGGGTACATGGTCTCGGGTTAGAGTTTGAATCAATGAAAAAACGCAAATGTAAATGGAGCTATTAAATAATTAAAGTTTATTTTTAATGTATAAAATGGGTTTTCGAGTAGACCCAATCCCTTAAATAAAAATCCATATCCACCATGATTATGGATTCCTAAATGGTTCAAAATAATATGTCGGTGTTAACAGGTCAGGGTGTGACAATTAGGAATTTCAATTGATGAAAATTTTTTAAAAATGAAAATGTTATAACTAAAAGAAATTTTATTTTTAAATTTGGAATTGGGATCATGGTTTGTCCCAATTCATGAAAACTCAACTATTCCTCCATAAAACCTTTGGAAACCCACAAAACAAAGCACAGATTGAAAGTAAATTAAAAATATCATTAAAATAATTTATTAATGTGAAAATTATATCCACCTTGAAAAATGTTCACCCCGTAAAGTCACAACATGGTCAATGTAACAAACAAACCAAACTGAGAAACCAATAGGTACTCCCATGCCATGTTTCACCACCAAATGCCCAAACACATCCAGTGATCAATGGAGGAAGGATTAATCTCACAAAAAAAAATACACCACATTCCTGAAATTATCAATTATATTAATAATTTATCCAAAAAAAATCCTCAAATACTATCTGAACAAAACTCAAGAAATTCACCCAAACAAACAACATCGTTGAACAAGGTTACACTTACCTTACTTTAACATAACCATTGGGCACTCTCCATTCATAACATTTAATCAAGAAAGTTATTGGTAGCTAGATATCTCCAAATTTGACTATCTATGCCAAGAAAACACCATGGATAAATATATGTTACTTGTACGGAGGGACACAAATACACTCCCCACTATAAGACACAACCAATATTTGTTTCTGAGACAGAATCTAGAAACTAATAGGGGGAAGCTTGAATGGACTCTCTGGTAAATATGGTATACTTCTATTCAATTTTTATGAAGGAACATACATGATAATCATAGTGGGTCTCCCCACCTTACTAACCGTCCATCTTAACTGACCAGCATGGGCCGACATAGAAATACCTAAAAATTTGAAGAGTTGGGAAGGTCACATGGTTAGTCCGCACGATTTGTGAAACCATTCACTAACAGTGTGGATCCATCTATCCACAAGGTTTTCTGGGGAATGGTCACTATTAACCAATTGAAAACCGTGTTCTCAACCAGTCTACTAAAATATCAATCCTTTCTCCAAAGACTCAGTGGATACCAAAAGGGGTGGGAATCACATTCGGCGATGAAATGGGTACACGTCCCTCTACCTATTTCCACCGAACATGAACAACAGAAGAATGATGATGAAACCATAGGTTTAAACACTTCCTAACATTCATAATGAGGATAGAAATTTGTACACTGGATTAAATGACCATGTGGTTCCCTTGACTACGAGCCAGCCTCTCTCTGAGACCTATCGCTAGAGCTCAAATGAGTGATGCATCATCAGCCTCATGGTTAGGCATTGGAAACCCCATGAACGATAATTCTTATTTTGGTGAAACCAACAAATACAATGGAATCCCCGATATGGTTTCCAAGACATAACACATTACAAACTCACTTTACCCTAACTTGATATTTCACTGAAACAAGGGCTTATAAGATGCACACACATCACACCATGATTGTTCGGGTGAGAAACAATAGAAGTAAAGAAAAATTATACTCACCTTCCTTTAAAATGTAATATTTTTTTGTTTTTACAGGGGATACATTCTCCCAAAATAATAGAGACTCTCATATTATTTCCCAACATTCACCATTATGGTCAATCGAGCACATGACATCATAAGGAAACACCGAACATGACCATTGCAATGGATATAAACAACACATGGAGGGGGACCTTATATAAAATCACCAAACAACACACAATTCAGTAAAGTGGCCACAATATCCTGTAATGAACATATTTCCCACACTTGTTGTTTAACATGAACTCATGCTTCAATGAAACTGTGAAGAAACCAGAGTCCCTCTTAGACACAATTGAGAAACTCATCCCCACTAACAACCTTAGACCACTTGCAGATTGACAAATTAAGAAACATAATAAACTAAGGTATCATTCAACCATCCATGAGAACTCGCCCACTACAATAGGATCTAAAAATAAATGACATGAATTTTTGTAGACTCAATCAACAAAGATTGATAAAATAATCCTTATATTGATCAACTAGGGGATTGTCCAATGGAGAAACAATCTATGTTTCACTTCAGTTATGCATTAACCCTTAATGGGGGAATACCTAATCCAACGAGAGAACCCAAGGACCCAAACATCCTGGTCTGTTGGTCAAGTTGTAACTTAACCATATCCAAACATTTGATGGGATGCATCATAAAGTCTTACCAAAATATTCCCAGAGAAAACCACTAATCATCCATTCAACCTAGCTTATCCACCAAACACAAAACCAATACACTGTTCAAACAAGAGGGGTTCTTGGACTCAAAACATCCCACAAAATCAACATTTTCCAAAAAACATAATATAAACCACCCCAAAAAACTAATCATGATATCATGTTTTTATTTAAAAACAATTCTTTGAAAAAAAAAAACGGTTCTACGGTTTGCACATCCACAAATGGTACCCAATGGGCCTTACACATGCATGTTTTTATGCCACACCAGGAACCCTCCTCATATCTATCATAACACTCATCCATACATGGAATAAACCATTAATAATCCCATATAACCCAATTTATGTGGTTTTTCACTAAAATACCAATTGTTAAAATAAAATTTATTTCCACTTTTCAAAACCAAAATGGTCACCTAACACATCCTTTTTGTCAAAACCGCTAACCATGAGATCAAAATTCCAACTCAAATCTTACAATACATTTTATAAAGACGTAAAAATATAGAAAAGAACTTAATTTAACGATATTAACATGAATTTCAAAACAAATCATCCCATTAAAACACCCTTTTATTGTTTAGAAATATATATTGGAAACAATTTTCAAAACCAACATTAATATAGTTCCTTCTTTCAAAAGAGGTGTAAGCACCCCATTTTCCATTTCAAATCAATTATGAAAATTCTGTTCCATCATTCATTAAATCAAACCATACCCTCTTTATTTGAAAATCATTTCACAAAAGCATTATGCTACTTAAAAACAATTCACTTTAAAACCAAAAGTGCCAAGATTTCAATACTAAAGCACAAAACAGTGCGAGAGGAAACTTGATTCAGTGGGTTACTTGGAAATATGGTTGGAGATAATATTCTAATCACATAACCATCACATATAGTGTTATAGTGAATATCCCCAGCTCTACATTGCTTTCAAGGACCTGTGAGCTCATTGATACTATCATCCCAACTGTCTTTTCATTTATCATAGTCATCATCAAATCAAAAAAACTAAAGGAAATAGAAAAATCCTGGAATCCCCTAGAAACTTGAATACCATCATGAGGAGTGGAGATTAAGAACACTACCCAAAACTAGAATACCAATTCCCAAAAATCCTAACTCCAGACTGTCCCGACTCTTCCCCAAATAACATGACCCAAAGAGTTAACCTGAACCTCCTCTAATACCATTTTGTCACGAACCGAATCTGGTCGCCTCCAATCCCAGCCCCAAACCCAGCCCGTGACAAGGCCTGAAGGGCATTCCCGATCACCACAGGCCGGAACAAGTGCCCGAGTATCATATAATGAGAATTGGGAATGATTTACCTTATTTTATAAACATTAAACAACATACAAACTCAATAAAACAAATCTGGATTTTTCAACTAAAACCATCTTTTAAAAAATTTCAGAACTGAATTAAATAAGTTAAAACTATTTTTAAAGACCATTAAATTGTTAAAAAACAAAATAATGATAGTCAATGAACCTCCACATGAATATAGGTACCTCCCTCAAGCCATCCCCACATGACTTCACCACCGAGGACCTACTAGAAACCCAAACCACCAGCACTAAAAACTATACCCAAACTGCAACAACCAAAATAACAAAGTCTACTTTCCCCCAAGGGTGTAAATAGGGTGTGATCCAATTCCTAGTAGGATGCCACCACTATGATATTCCATGTGATAAACATATAAAGATGAAAAGAATGCATGTTTTCAAAAATATGAAATGCTAGTTACAATTTCTAAAAGATGCAACATTAAATAAAAACAATTTTCATGTAAGATATTTTAAAGAATAAACACTTTTAAAATATATACCAAAGCTAATGAATTTTTCATCCACACATACCGTATGCCGACAGTAAACACAAAATATCTAGTGAGCACATGCAATGGGAAATAACCCCTAGGCACTAGCTAGATGTGGGTCCGAGGTACCTCATATCTCGGTCAGAGTAACCATCACAAATCTCGATTCTCGTGCACGAGCCACTAGTAGGGAATATACCCATAAACTAGTGGTACCCAATCATCATAATCAATGTTTAGTTAGAGTTTTATGCATTAATCCTTCTAAGTGAAACTGAGGCCAATCCCCACCGATTCACTAGTATACTAGTACACGTCCACCCACCTAGATACCCGGGTTTTCCCTTTGTGCTCAAACATGTTCAACATGTCAATGAATATAATTTTACCAAGAAAATATCATTTACATATCATAAATTCACCAAAATTCCCACATGCATAACACACAAGTCACAAAGTTCACTTTTCATTCAAATTGATTTTGAAATCCGACTCACACCAAAATATCCCACAACACTTTTCACATTTATTTAAAACATCCACAAATCCATTAATGAATTTTATAAAACCATTCCAATATATTTAAACTCTCATAGAAGCACACTCACTTGTTACATAATACCCTTTTTACCTTCAAAATAATTTTATCATCAAACTTACATGAAACAGCACAGAAATATGTTTTGCTCCAAACATCACAATTTAATAAAAAAATTCAGAAATTTACAGAACATTGTAAAAATTATTGAAATCTTAAATCCTCAATTCACGTTTAAGAACCCCATAATATTTGAACAGACATATCAAAAAGTACATATTTACCCATTTCCCACTTTTTTTAACCAACTAAAACATTTAAAATTTTCATAAAAAGAACCCTATTGGTGTAAATATGTCTTGAACACAAAACCCATTTCAAAACCCTCATTTAAGACAAAAAACCCTACCAATTCCTATCCAAAACATAATTTTATTCCCTAGAGACATTTATAAAACCAATTTCAAGTTTTAAAAAATCCCCTTGAATCATATTACAAAATATCCAAATGAAAATACACATTTTCATAAAATGATCTCAAGAAGTACAACAATTTTTTACAAATAAAACCTATTCAAAAACCCTATTGTTATGCCCACATTACAGTAATAAATTACAGAACCATAATTGTCTGTCCAAACAATAGTTATTAAACCAATTATATATGTTATAATATACACCCAAATAATACCCCAAAAGTAACAAATGAAAACACCCAATTTCAAGTTAAAATGCAACTATAAAATTAAACACTTAACCAAATAAATAATAAACAGTTTTTTCACGACACCAAAAATATGAGGAATATTAAAAACTATTAAATACAGAATACTAACTCATCAATAATTGTTTACACATGGAACCACCTACCGAATGTGTTGAATCCCTCAAAACATGGTGTGAAACATCAACCGCGCCACTGCCACACCACAAGGAAGATAAATCGATCACTAGACCGGAATATTTTATCAATAATACACCAAATAAAACCCTAGGTTCGAACCCTAACTTCTGAACATAATATAAATTCCTGAAATATGGAGGAAACCCTAAGGAGAAGGGTGGAATTGAAGATAGAAACACTTACATAATTTTTTTTTGATGAAAATGGCACTAAATCCACCAGTATCTGAATTTGAAAACGTCCAACAATTCATGGGAGGTTACAAAAAGGATTAAAATATCATTTATGAGCTAGAATGGGGGGAAAGAGTATGAATTGATATAGTTATGAATGGATTAATTTAACTTTCCAAATCTGGGAGATTTCTCATATCCATAGATGTTTTGACCACTTTCGCGACTCTATTGAGCTCCAAATTGTCGTAGGATAGAATGGGGGAGTGCCTTGGGTATTTGGACTCTAGTGATAGATAGAAGCACCAAAAAAATGAAAATATTAAAGGAGATATTAAAGAATTATAATTTATTTTTGATGTAGGAAATGGGATTTTGGGCAGGCCCAATATCTTAAATAAAATCCCATATCCACCATGATTATGGATTTATAAATGGTTTAAAATAAAATGGTGGTGTTAAAAGGTCAGTGGATGAAAATTAGGAACAGGAATGGATGATAAATGTTGAATAATTAAAAAGTTAATAATGAAACAAAATTTATTTTAAAATATGGAATTGGACTCACGGTTTGGTCCAATTCATGAAAACTCATCTATTCCTCCATAAAAACTTGGGAAACCCCCAAAACAAATCATGAATGGAAAATAAATTAAAAATATCTTTAAAATATGTTATTTATGTGATAGTCACTTTTAAATTAATAACCTAATCATCACTAGTAATTGATCTATAATAATGATCAGACACATTTGATTTATTCCAGACACACTGCCTTTATAACATTTTAGGAACAACATAATACATACCTCAGAACACATTGCTCGAATATGATTAGCTCATTTATTTGGGTGATGTATTAATTAGTTTATATATAGGAATATACCTTTAGTATATTGTCTTTAATGTTTTTCCCATCAATAAAACAAGACACAACATGGGATAATGTTTCGACTTGATACCCAAAGATGAACAGTTCACACAAACTATATTTTCAACACTACGGTTCACGAAATTACAAGCCTTCATGAAAAAAACTTTCTGTTTCAATGATATTCATTACCCATGTACAAAAATTCAATTTTCAAGTTCACATTCTTCATTGACCATAATAAATGTGTGAAGCCCATTGTCTTCGTTGAAAAAATTCCTTCATGAGGCTCACTATCTTCACAGAACACAAAGTCTTCACAAAAATATATCACGTCAACAAATAACCAAAACTGAAAATCATTAGCATATGTTTTGAATTAGAAACTCATTTTCTGATTCTCATTACCTCAATTAATTATTTATTCTTGAATATCTTTACCTTCAATAATTTATAGGAAGTAATAATTTTTAAAAAAAATATCATGTTAAATGAATCAGGTATGGTTACTTATTCATAAACAAAACACATACTTAGTATCCCATTTTTCCATTGATTATTTTGTGAACCTATAATTGGATGGTCTTGACTATCCTCTATTCATGAAGCTTCAATATGCTAAATCTATTCATGAAGAGTCATGTGGTTTGGAAGATTACCGTATTTTCATCATGTGTTTTTTATTCTTATTCATGATGTTCCACATCTCCATGATTCTAAAACATCATAAAACATAGTATTCATGAAGTCATTCCTTTAACCTATTTAAGATTAATAAATCTATGAAAACAATCTTTCATTATTCCTTATCCTTCATATATAGATTTCACCCAAAACATTTGATAAACACAGGGAAATGATGCCCCTTCAACATTGTATCCATATTTTACTATAAGATCATATACATTGAAAAATAATTGATTGAACATGTATGGATTGACAAAAAACAAAATCTATTATATATAACAATAATTAAAGGCCATGATCCCAATAATTTCCACCTTTGTTTTATTTTGAAATCTTATGAGACATTGAATAAAAAGGCCATACCTAGACAAAAACTGGATAGGTATGAAATAACTCATTCATCACAGTAACTCTATGTGACCAAATCATAGAATATAATATAAAATTGTTAAAATATAAATTCATGATTTCATAGAATTAATCCTAATATTAAAACAAAATTCTCCTAGAATTACACTTATCTCCTCCTTTGGAAATAAACCGAATGATCATATATTTGTACTTGTAGTGGTCAAAAAATATCCCCAAGATCATATCCCCCTAAACAAACATCACATCCACAAAAAGATTAAAACAGTTAAAAAATGGGGATATGGGATGAAAAAGAACATCCTAAAGAAATAATATGTTGATGAACACTAAGACTTATTATCAATATTTTTTGATAATTTGTTCAACCATTGTTTTAGTCAAAATGTGAGCCACATTTTCATAAGTTTCAAAATGCTCCATTATAATCTCTCCCCGTAAAAATTTTTCTTTCATGAAATGGAATAATATCTCTATATGTTTTCTACAATATTTGAGAACTAGATTCATTTAATTATTGATCGCTCTCTTATTGTCATATTTAATCACCATTGGCTGGTTCACCGTATCACCAAATAGTAGTTTCTTTTTTCTTCATAAATAATAACTGAATTCAATCATATATATATAAGATACCCACTTTCAATTTAATATATTGTAATATCACTAGGAACCCTCTTTCAATTTAATATGTTGGAGAATACATGGATTTTTTTAAACACATAAAAAATTATCCCTGAATTGAAATTACATCTATAAATGAGATCAGCTCAAGATCAACATCCTCGTTGAAATTTTTCCTATAGTCCAAAAATTTAGATTCATATATAATTAGTTTTTTGATGTATATTAAAATTTTGGGAATTATTTTTATTATTAAAGGTTACATAGAGATTAGAATTATAAAATTTGACTGCTGCATATTCCATATAATATTAAAATATTAATTTAAATTCATCAATAAATTAAACTATGTGATTGAATCAATAAATAATCATATTATACACAAGAAAAGAAAAAAGTGATTTCGAAAAAAATTATACCATCATAAAGAAATGGAAATTATTTCCTCTACACACATTATATCAACTCACTAGAATATAAAGGGATGATAGAAGACAATAGTCCATGATTCAATATCCCTATTTAAATTACATAGAGTACATCTCCCAGTTTAGTATCGAATGAAATGTAAAATTCAATGGGAATTAAAAAAATAAAAATAGTAACTCACACTAGCAAATCACAAGTAATAATTTTCATTTATATGAACATCTTAATTAATTCATTATTTGTTGTGTATAAAAATGAAATTTTACTCATGTAATGGAAAAAATGGGGATGTGGGTCAAAACCCCATGATATATAAGTAGATTTGGGGAAAAATGTTAGATTTAAAGTTAAACCTAATTACATTCATTAGAAAAAGAGGATTTAGAGAATGTTATAAACATATATTCTTTTGTAATATACTTCCATTAATATATTGTAATGATTTAACAATAATATTTTAAACAATATTCCATATATATTGAATAATATTCCCAATTAAAATTATATTTCATCTCTAGTAGTTTTAAAATATTATAAATTATATTAATTATTAATGTGAAAATACAAAAACATTTTCTGATGAATTATACCACAAGTTAATCTTTTAGATTATCATATAATAGTATACTATTTCCACCACATAATAAATTTTATCACGGAAATATTAAATTGAAAAAATATTTATTTTTTCTATTTGTTTTAGATAAAAATCATTCAATGTTGGATTAATGAAAATCATATAAGTTGAAAATATGAGGATTGTGTTGATTCTTTTTTGGAATTTTAAGAAATATATATTCCATACAACAACATGTTTTCTATAGATGCATGAAATGATTAAATATAAAGAAATTGTAATTCAGGTGTATCAATGATAATTTTAATTTTTCATGGCTATAATATGACTTATAGCCTATTAATTTGGAATGATGAATCTAGGTAGAATTTCAGATATATTTAAAATGATTATTGGAAAAAAGAAATCATTAATCAAATTAATGAAATTATTCTTGATATTAATATAGAATAAATTTAGAATGAACTACGATTTTAGTGACTCTTTTGTGATACAATAAAACCAATATATCTAGGTTGTATAATTTTTTTTATATCATTGTTGCTACAATTTATTAAAATGAAGGAAAAAATTGATGGCGTGATAAATGTTGTAAAGAGTTTCTATAACTTATGAATTATATTCTTACTAAAGACAATAAGATTCAAGATTCACATTTTGAAGAGAAAAATATTATTCCTAATTGTATTAATATACAAAAAAATACATTCCTTTATAAATAACTATGTTCTATATAGGAAGGAAAACAAATATATACCAATGTGTCCAAAATTTTATATGTCACAGTATAAGTAGAATGAAAAATCATAGGCTGATTTATTATTTATAGGGACCCCTTAGAATTCATTTTTGTATCTTCCTATAATTCCTCATATAAAAACATTATTTTCAAATTCACATGATGAAAAAAGGATAATATGGAATTCATATGAATGAAAATGTGATGTAAGATTACATCATCCATCTTATTGTCTACATTTGAAGAAAATTAATCAAAAGTGTCATACATTTAGAAACTATGTTTGAGATCTTAGATATAGACTATGCATGAATGGAATTAATCCACCTCAATGAAATTGTAAAAGATGTAGTTCTTGACAAATTTTATTGTAATTTAAAAATTATCTCCCACATTTTTCAGGAACCAAAAATAAATCATTTTTAGTATAATGATCACTAGACCAAAAAATCTTGGAAGGGATATTAATGTTTTCTTATCACTATAAATTGATTGTATGAAGTATTTATAGGAATATAATATTATGTTGAATTATTCATATAAAATTTATTATTTTAAACCACATATAATGATTATGTTTATTATAAACAAATTCCTAGAATGATTAAATTTTCAATATAAAATATTGTGGGGAATAATTTTTGTCCAATTATGAACCAAAAATTCATATTATCAATGGCTCAACCTAATTTTAAATTTCCATGAAATAATTATCTAATAAATAGTATATTAAGATGGTAAAAAACATTGATGTCACATTCCTTAGTAGATATAAATTTGGTAATGATAGAAATATTTGAATGAAAGAAAAAATATTTTTTATTTACCATATTTGAGATATCATGAAATAAAATTTATGTAGTTCACATAGAGAATAATATCATAAAAATATTCTTTATAATTTTTTTAAATATTAATGGAATGACTAAATATTGGTTGAATTCATGAATGGAAATATGATCAACATATGCTTTTTGTTAACTCCTACTCGTGATTAAAGAAGAACATTATTGTCCCTGACTTTTCATAAATTATCCATGGGGGATAAATTTAGATTTTTTTATTATCTTCCTTATATCAATGTTCTAAAAGATTATTCATCAAATGTAAATAGTATTATAACCTCAAAATATTTGAATTTTATAGGTATGAAATATCATAACTATCCCATAATGATGCATCATATTTTTAATGTTCGATTGTGTAGAATATACCACTTCTATGTCCTAAATAATATTATGAAGGTGTATTATTTTTTCAATTAAAATTTCAATAAGTTGATTTATCTCAATTATTTAACAATTGTTTTGAATGAAGTAATTTATAGACACTTTAAATTAGAAATGAATTTCCCCAACAATATTCAGATATCATGATGCATTTAATGGTTCATTTTATGTGACAAATTACTCTCTTCTGACCTATATATCTATAATAGAGATATCATTTTAATATTTATATAATGATATTGAAGGGATATAATATGAATATATATTATCATGAATCCTCTATTATCAAGAATAATATTTCTAATCAAATTGAAATTTTTTTTACAAGATACTTTTCTAAAGGGGAGTTGATTGGTTTTCTTATATCTCCTAATGAACTAGATAATTATGAGTGAAAGACGATTCCTAGATTGAATGTAAAATAATTAAAAGAAGAATAACTAAAAATACTGTACATTTAGAGAAATTCAAAAACATTGATATTTCCCAAACATATTTAATTTTCCATGAAAATGTGTTAAAACAATTCAATACAATGAGTAAATATTTGTTTATTTTGAATGATCATAATAAATCATTTTTTAAAATTGTTCAAGATGCCATTAATGTTATATTATATGCATAAAAATAATTGAGTTTTTTAGTGTGTTTATGATGTTTAAATTTCATAACATGGTCTGTGAATGAAATTTATGGTTGTATATTTCATATGAATGATAAAGACTATAGAAGTTTAGTTCATAATATAAGGGTATTAGTGTTCATAGATGTATAAAATTTTTCAACAACTAAACAAAAAAGCATAATCTCCAAATAATGATCATATTATAAATCCTTTGAATAAATTTGGGGAGTTTATTACCTTATATTTCATGTTCTATTATTTAAATACAATTAGTATATCTGTAACTATATTGACAGAAGTTATGAATTGGGGTTGACAGTAATAATTAAGAATATATTGGAATATGCAACATATCCCTTTATAATAGAAATACATGAATTTTTTTCTATGTTCATGATTAATTTGATATGCAGTGGTCTATTATTTTATAAGGAAGATAAGAGTATATTGACGATGATAAACTTGATGAAGATGATAATTTATTTTATATCCCTACATCAATGAAATTATTCAAGAATAATATTGATGATCATGTAATATATATGGTTTGTTCCATACAGAATGATCATGATGAAGGAATTTGGGAAAACAATCTTATAGTAAAATCATAATATTACTGGTAGAATATCGTTATGTTTTTGTTTACTTTTTTATTTTTTATAAAATGTTATATATTTTAATAGTATTTTCCTTATCTAAACTAAAAATTATAATTAATAAATTATTTTTTATATTATTTTATTTTGTTATAGAATATCTTATTTACCATTATGTAAAAATTACATAAATTGATTTTATTTAAAAAATTATTTTAAATATAATATTTAAAAAAAGAAAAATATATAATATATTAATTTTCAAAAAAAAAATTATTTTAGGTGTTAACTTTTTTATAATGTAGGAAATGTTGAATATTGAAAAAAAAAATTTGATTAGTTTTCATTTGATTATATATCATTTCATGTTTCATTTATGATTTTAGCAGTTTATGTAAATATATAAAATATGAATAAAGGAATTTTTAATTTTAGTTTAGTAATATGTTCTTGAAAATTGTACATTTCTTATTTACATTATTATTTAATATTTGAATTTTTATATTTATGCACTAATTATTTTGATATATGATTTCTTAGGTAATGAAATATTAATGAACTAATCCATCAAAAACATATGGAGATGATCGTATAAATACATATGGTGAGGAATATACACATGATCTTGTTGATGAGACACATACTTCTTTACAAGAAACATCTACTTTCCCGGGTCCATAGAAAAGTTCAACAGTTGGAAAACATGGAATCACAAAGTTACTAGAATTATTAGTGGCCTACATCTATTGAAAACGAGTATTGGTAAGCATTGATTATAATGATATTCTATGATTTCCATATTCAAAATAATTTTAGACTTTTATAGTAGTGATTGTGAGAAGAAGAGTTAGTATTTTTATTTATAAACGGAGAAGTCTTGAAAAATAAAAAATGTATCAGATGTGGGAGACTGTATCGATAAAACATTTATTTATTATTTTAACTATCATGATTTTTTATTTAAATATATTTTTATGTTATTATTAGATAACATATGATATTCATGATTCTAGAAGTGTCAGGAGGATTTTTTTTTCATTTTTTAATATTATATAGAGGTATTTTAAATCCTCCATAATATGATATTTCATTTATGGGATTAGGAAACATCATAATCTATATGATATATATAGCTTTATAGAAGAAGATACATGTTAGAATTTTTTTGAATGTAGAATATGAGAATATTATTTGGTAGGTTCAGTGTTACTATGTAAATTTATTTATATTAATAATCTAAATAGTGATTTATTAATTATTATTTTTACTCTTAATTTTTATCAATTGAGGAAACATCATCATGAGATAAAATCTAGAATTGTTTACCTCATAGAATATCTTAAGGAGGGTACACATTTTTGGAAGAATATAGAATGGATGAATTTTTTAAAAATGAGAGATATGACATTAGGATTTGTAGAGAATAACTATCCTTCACCCATTAGACATTAATTATGGAAGAGGGATCAGATGAGTATAATGAGAAGTATCTTAGGGAATAGTCAAGGTTTTTAGAAGATAGGATTGTTAAATGTTTAATTCTTTTATTTATTTATGTTAATTTAATTCATTATATATATTAATTCATTACATATTTTTCTAAATCCATCATACAAGATTCTCTTAAGGAGTAGTGAATATAGGGGGTCTTTATATACGTGGATAGGAAGGATATATTAGCTATATCATTAGAAAACCTAAACAACAAATTTGTGTCTGAGTATAACAAACATTTTTATCGGTGAAAAATGCGTTTCCAGATTTTTAATCTTCTTCAATGGAGGATTTTTATAATAAAATAGAATATTTAGATGTTTAGGTTCATGATATTATTGTGATGATGGAGGATAATATTAGATATTCAGAACATATAATGATTACAGACATGTGTAGGCATATTTAGTCTACATATCTCACTTTTCCACCTCTACCAATAGATCCCACTCATCTACCTCCTCCTACAGACCCCACTCCTTCCTATCACACTTATACACCCCTCCTCAAAAGCTTCCTCAATATTGTATGTTTTATGTTGATGTTCCGAATCATAATATCATTGAATATGGTATGATATTTCAAATTGGAAATATTATCCATCAATTAAATAAATATTTTGAGATTCATAGGTTAACTATAAATGATATTGCATACAAATAAACAAGAGTATCATTACCTATAGATGAGGTTTATATAGTTGGAAATATAATTGACCAATTTTTTGTTTTTCCATTTTGACATGTTCAATATAATACCACATATGTATGTTTATATTTTATCTTTCATTTCATTTTGGAATTATATTTCTTTTGAAATTTGAAAGTATATATATTTATCTATTATTTACAACAGTAAATTATTATTAATGCAATATTTTATAGACAATAAAAAATACAATGTTATATGAATTCAGATATAAATTCTGGTATTCTTGATTGACTCTCATCACATTCAAACTTTTTGATTGATAATTACAAGATTCCAATTAAATATGGTGTTTATGAGACTGTAATGACTTTGGTTATATTTAGAAAAATCATCAAGGAGCTTGTAACTGGAGATCAAATTGGAATGATCACGATACAAGTTTTTTCCATGTATGTCATAACATAAACCATTCTATATAATTAATATATTCAAAATTTATACATAAGTTTGTTTTATATAAGGTATTATTATTTTCTATTTAAGGATTATTAAAATAAATATTTAAATTGATTTATAAACCCATAGTTTCATTCACCTATAACAATGACAATAACAAAAGATGTAAAAAAAGGTAATATTTCTGAATGATTTCAATGGAATGAAACTATCTAGTTCTAGATGAATCTTTATCATTAAGAGTCAAAAACACATATCTAACAAAGTCTTTTATATATCTTTCTATAATGAACTCAATCCATATTTTTTCTTTTATTTTAGCTTTCATTGGTTTTTATGTGTTTTTTAATGGGATAATGGGTATTCCTAGTTATTCTCTATCAATGGTGATGTGTGAAAAATTGACAATACAATACACACATAAGATTGAGTTTCATAATACATTTTTATATTATATTGAATATAAAATTTATATTATTTAGATTAATTTTAAATAAGAAATGAGATCTCTTTCAATAAAACATTAGAAAGTAGTGAACTAAAATCAAATATGTAAATGCCACGGTTTATTTTCATTTACAATTTTTAAATTTTGGATATATTTCTTAATAATGTTAATTTTAATTGAAAAAATATTTCTACACAAATTTTCATAAAGAATAAATAATTAGGGAATTTAAATATTTTTTTGATGATTTATGAATGAAATAACATAAAATGGGACAACTATGATGTTACACAATGTTATATTTTCTTATAAACATTCCCTTGACATTTAATTTTTCTTATTTTGAAATAATATTGAACTCATTACTTTTAATTTTTCGATTTTTGATGTCCCTCGTCTTTATAATTTATAGGAAAATAGAAATATAAAAAATTAAGATGAAAATAATCTTACAATGTTATTGGATTTTGGTGTATTTTTACTGTATAATATAATACTAAAATTTCTAATTGTAAGTGTGTTTTTCTAGTAGTTCTGGTGCTATTTTTACTATATTTCTACTTGGTTTCAGCTAGTTATCTGCTAGTGTTATCTTCTTATCTAATATAGAGAGGATTATTGGAAATTAAAGTATTATATAATTTTTTTTCTTATTACTTACCATATAACAATGATGAAAAATTGATACATTATTTATTTTATAATGTCATATTTTTTAATTAACTCAAAAAATTATTTAAAACATCACATAAAATATCATCTAATACTATCCATCATTTAATAGAAGAAAATTTATGTGAAAAAACATATTATACACTAATCAAAACATATTGGGTTCTACAATTGTCCCATAATCGTGTTTCCCATGTTTTTTCCGAATAAAAATCAGATTTGGCATAGGTTTGGAGTTATTAATTGTGAATTTATTTAAAAGCAGTCCGGTGTATTTTCCCAAGAAAATGAATGTTTAATCCTTCATTTAAATAAACATAATCTAGAAGATGTGTGGGATATCGCATATTTTGGATATTTCAAATTATAATTTCATGTGATTTTAATATTCTTACACCAATCTATACTTACTTTCTAAAAAACACAATATCATCGACATACATAAGAACCATAAATTATACATTATATTAATTATTCACATTGAGGTTATGGTAGACTGCTAAAAATTTAAATTATATATTTTTCAAGTAATCACACTATCACGAAATGATTCATGTGTTTCTCAAAACATACCATAGAGATTATTATTTAATCTAAAAATGCTCATCTTTTCATTTCTAATCATAAATCCATCTCGTTAAACAATATAGACATCTAATTCAAGAACACAAATTAAGAATTATTTTTTGAAATATTCTTAATATTCTTTTTACCCTCTCTGAATTACCATGGATATAAAGTGTCTAATATACTCTAGTCTATCCATTGGAGAAAATCTTTCTTCTACATCAACATCTTCATTCCGTTCATTTATATTACACACTATGTATCCATTATTTCTAATCACATTTTCATGCTCCTCTAATTTTATTTTAATGATCCACATTCTTCCAAACACATTGTGATTATCCGATATATTTACAAGATTCCATTTATAGTTCTTATCAATTTGATCTAGTTATTCATTCATGGTTTTAACCCATGATTTATCATTTTTTCTACATCAAATGAGGTTGGTTACACAATTTGTGGGATTTAAAAATGTTTTTTATTCATTATTATCCTTTTATATGTGTGTGAGATCAATAACAAGTGAAATAGGGTCGATTATGATCTCTTATTCTACTTATCCTTTGAGGTTATGATGAATTATGTAGAAAAGTTTTTTCCTCATATAATTCTACTTTTGAATCTTCAAATTTCTAGTGGTCGTGAATATTTTTTTAGCCTTCGGTTATTTTTTTTTTTTGAAATTGTCTCTTTCCCACATTATTCATCATATTTAATCATTTCAACAAATGTTGTACTCGATGAATTAATTGTTACATCCTAAATGATATTTATGATAATTATTTCCATAATCCTTTTAAGTTCATTATTTTAACATTTGTTGGCATTATCTATTATTGTATTGTCAATGGAATATTCCCAAATCTATAATATCGATATACATTCTTTGATTTTCATCATTTCTTGGGACAAAAAATTTAAATAAAATTAAAAAAAAAATATTTCACATAGAGATTATTTCCATACCATATCTGACATGGTGACCTATATTTTCCAATGAAAATAACTATTCTATTTTGAGTGCACACTTCTATTAGAATGCCCAATTTCTTGTAATGATGGAAAAAATGACTCTCAATAAATATTGTTTAATATATATTTTTTACCTATTGACTTATACTTTAAAAAAACTTAATTTTTTTGGGTTATCACAGCAGACACATCATGATTTTCCCATGTTTTTGAGATAATTTTTAAATTCAATGGATGTTTGCTAGCCGCTATTTTTTTATCATAATATCTTTATTTTTTTGGGAAGTTTCATTCTCAGATATTTGATGTTAAATTTATATGAAACCAATCAGTTGGGGTTTAATCTACATAAAAATCACAAAAGACATTCCAATATCATCAAAAATAAAAATAATTAAGAACTTATCTCAATATTTCCCAGCAACATTTATTTGAACAATAAGTATTTGAAGAAAATATCCATTATCTTTTATAAAATTTTCTTCTTCAGCTCATATAAACTCCCATCAATCTTCAATATTATGAATGTGTCACATGTATTTTCCAAATCAAGATTAAAATTGCGAAATTTAGTAAAATTATTATTCTTAGATATTTATTCCATGTTTTTTGTTAATGAAAATCTTTTCTCGGTGCCACAAATTGTTTTCTTCAACAAATATTATGAAATAAGTGTAATATTTACTATAATCCTACTTACATTTCCACTTTTTCTACATCCTTTCAAGAGATAATTAACTATATTTCCTATGATAGTTCACACCTTTTGATTAAATGTAACTATTTTTACTAAGTCATATTCTTTACTAACACTCATGATTTTTTATTGAAAACCATTAATGTAGAGAACATTTGTTATACTCATATCACATTTTCCAATTTTTTATCTCCACAACCATTAATATTTAAAGCGCTATGGTTTCCAAATCTCACTATTTCATCAATACTTTTCATAACATTATTCAAAAAATCAACATTTACGATCACGTGGTATGAGAATCTACATTAAGGAATCCTTGTGCTACTATTCTTTTTGGATATAAGGGATATTTATACCAAATTTAATTTATTTATTTTATTATATTCTTTCCATGAGATTCATGTTTTAGTATAGAAAAAGGAAAGCCCCTAAAAACCATTTCAATATGAATTAGTTCATAATACTCATATTATTATTCAATAATACAATATATATTTTGAATAGAAACACATATTTTTGAAATGAATTGACATATAATTTATTTATATAGGTATTTTTCATAATTTTCATCCACCTCCAATCAGTCACATTATAACCGTAGTTAGAACAATTAAAAATATAACCATATAAAATATTTATTCTATATAATGAAGGATAAGATCTCAATCTTTTTTTATTACTTGTAACTACTTCCAAATTTAGATAGATCCTCATTTATTCCTGGTAAGTAATGGTATAACCAAAATGATATAGATTTGACAATTAATAAGGGGAACTTTATTCTCACATCAATTCATCCTTATGTCCCCTTATATTGTAATGTTGTTTTTCGAGATATCCTCTATGAATAATTGAGAATAAATTTAAATGATCATTTATTATTTACTTAATGCTTTAATTTTTATGACCTCAGGTGAGTTTGTTACATGTAAAACTTAATTATTCCTTATATTATAACTCATCTAGTTTCAACAAATTGATGTTCCATTATTATATATAATTCATCCTAGTCCCATAATTGAAGTTCTTTTATTATTAAAATCATTTTATACTTCTTTAGAACCATGTTTAGAATTTTTTAAAATCGCCACATATAAGAATATTTAAAACACGGATTTATTGTTTGTTTCCATTTATTTTGATTTAGTTTCTAGTTTACTTATTTGATTATGAAAATATTCTTCATGTCTTTAAACTCTCATAGAATTTTCTTCAAATCATGACGTAGGGTTATTGATGAATTTTACAGGGTCATAATTTATAATTTAAAATTCCACAAAGTCTTATGAGATTTCCAACAATGTTACATGTCTTTCAACATATAATTCTTCTCTATCAAGTTATGGTTCATGTTAATCAATATAATATGATCAAACTTTTAGTATAATATTTGTCTGTTTATTTCCCATTCATCGATTTTAAATTTCATTAGGATCACCATAAAATTCCCAATATGAGATCAGAAACACTAAGAAACTAATTATATTTAACATTTTTAGGTTATTAATTCATTAATATAATCATTTTAGATTCCTATGATACATATTTATACAGTTCTTCTTCATCCTCAAAAATTAATTATTATTTCGTTCTTCATTGCATAAGAAGCACGTTCTCTAATAGAACATTCCAAATTTGAATCCACATTTATTAGAGAACCTTTTCTGAGGCTCCAACAAGACTTTATATTCACATTATAAATTATAAATTTTCTTTGGGATTTAAGAGGTGATGTTCCTTATATTACTATACAAATAATAACAACCAAATTGAATTTTGGCCAAAAATATATCTTTTCCTCTTTATACATTTTTGAAAAAAGGGAAATAATTTCTTTATCCTCACCATAAATTACTCTAAAAAATATAAATTTTCTAAGGAATATTATTATATTTCAATCCCTGATCGAGTGGATTTAACTTCTTGTTTGAATCTTATTTCATAATCCACCATAATTCATAGAAGATCATCTAAAGGGACAATAAAAAATTCACTTTCCTCAAGATCCAAATGTATTAGATTGTATAGAGATGAGACTCTTTTAAAAAATTTAATTAAAGTTTAATTATCCATAATTTCAACTACAAGTACTTGGATAGCTCTAAGATGTTTTTTTATTAAACTAATGATGCTATATTAATTTTATTCTAGATTCATTTTTAGATCATGAAACATATTATGCAAGAATTGAATTTTTTACTCTGTTACATTTTTTCACCTTCATATATATTTTTCAAATTTATCCTATAAGTAAATGACTATAATAAATCTCATGACCATAAAATATATTTGATTAGAATGTGCAACCATAAATGTATTTGGGGCTTTCAATATCTATCAAAAAATTTCCTATATTTTTTAGTTATATACATACCTTTTTTTCACTGACTTGAAACCACTGAGCATTAAATAAAATCCCATGCATCATATGGGATGTGAGATTTTATATTATTCAATTAATAAATGTCTAAAATCTATTTCCATAAAAATGTTACCCCAATAACAAGAAATAAATTATCCATAATAGTTGATGAAAATTTTAAACCAATAACATGTTCCCAATGATAGGACATGGTGGATACAAGAATACCATAAGAGGTGAGGGTTGAATCAAGGTTTCAAGTTTTTCTTTTAAACTAATGGATGTTATTCCCATGTTTTTAGGAAATTTTAACACCTATCTAATAGAATAATTAATATATTAATCAATCATTTGTATAGATAAAACATATCAGTTTTACATGGTTCACCATTATGGTCTAGTGTATGGAGAAAACAGTGACATTGTGAGAGTCATACCTAAATCCACTAGTAGTCACCAATTTGTTTAGAATATAATTGTTCATACATATTAACAATATTTTATGAATAACACCTTAAAAAATATTAAGGACAACACATTAGATCCCTAATAACAATTTTTCGACTCCCCATGGATGACTACTTTGTGTGAAGTCATAATCACATTAATGACTTAAATTTCACTTCAGTAGAATGGTGTTGAATTCATTTTCAGTAACATGCATTTTACATTTCCTTCATCTATTTCTAGAGATGATTTACTATAAATAAGGTTTCAATTAAAACTGATATTCAATAGTACATTTTGTTATGCTTATGGCCTTCATGAATCCCAATTTTTGTTTAAATAAATTTTCAGCACTCATGAACATACACACATTCATTAAGAACAAATACTTTATTATGCACACTTAATTCATGAATATCAACATCATTTCAAAAAAAAAACTACCTTTATGAATATCACAACCTTGGTGGAAAATGATGTCTTTGAATAACACCAATTATTCTAAAGAATCTCATATCTTGGAAGCATTAACAACAGTTAATAATTTTTGTATTCTTTTAAAGATTCACATGCTCATAAATATTTCTACATTAAAAAAGAGATCTACCTTAACAAAAATTAATTGAATCATCCTTTTCATAGTAGTTTTCATTTCAAATTTAGTGGGTTTGGAGTCCAATTTATAAATACCACAATTCGAAATTATCCCACACACATAGTAGCATTTTGTGAAGATCTTATGTCTTTTAATGAATCATATCTATTAAAAATATAAATTAAAATTTTTCTTATCTAATAACCTTATAGTAGTCATAACGGTTACCATAATTCCATCACATGTTCATAAATGTTATTTATGATACTCCACATCTTTGTGAATATCAAAAATTTAAAAAGTAATGTTAACAAAAATAATGACTTTACAATATTTAGAATACTAAATCACAGAAAAATGCCTTCATGAATCTGTCACCCTAATATATATTTTGAACTGAAAAAACTAGAAAAATACTGGGATATGATTTGACTTTCCACACTATATCCTTATTGTATTGAATGATATGTTTCCTCAAAAAACTCCATGATCAACCCAATTTGATTTGAAATAGAAATAAACTAAACTCCATTCCAAATAGTGATAATCTATAGTTAAAACAATATAATATTTTATTTTATGCTAATTGTTTTCTTCTTTTATTTGACAATTAATTTTTTACACATGATGGATCTATTTTATGAATCATATAAAGTACCAAATGTAAAAATTCGGGTTTCCAGAAACTATGTTTAATTTAAATTAAATATAAATCGATTGATAGTTAATAAAAATACATCTCTGAAATTAATAAAATTTATAAATAGGAAAAAAAATTATGTTCACAGATGACATTTTAAGAATTATTTATTTTTAAAAATATCTATTATTTATTTCGAATTTAACGTGGGATATTATATACAAGTAATATATTAATATTTATAATAACGTCACATATTAAAATATATTAATTAATTTTATTACATATAAATATATCATATTAATACACACAAATTTCTAAAATTGTAGTTTCACCACTATCATTATCATTAACATTAGTCTTAATAATCAATATTTATTCCAATAATTGATATTGACATTTTTATATCATATAATCTTGTTAATAGAAAATTTGAAATTGATTTTCATGTAAATTATTAACCAATAGTTATTGAAAATAATATAAATAATTCATTATAATATATTTCAATGACCTTTTATCTTTATATATTTATAAAGCTAGAAAAATCATGATATAATAAATTTCATTTTCCAGTTAAACTATTGAAATACATTTCACAATAAAATAAACAAGTTAGTTTTTGAGAAGTCTCCAATATCTCATTTTTTAACACAAGATATTTATTTATAAATATAATTTTTAAAACATTTTTTAATTAAATAAGTATTAAATCACAATATGGGGTTATCCCAATAACATAGTAAGAGTTAAAATAATAAATTAAAATAACAAATCATATATGAAAATAATATAGGAATAAATTTTAGGGTTAGAATTGATAATTAATAAAATTGATAAAAAAATACATTATCATAACAACTACCTTGTTTATAAATAATTAAATAAATGTATAAAAACAACTCATTCATAAGTAATGAAATTCATAATTCAAAAATACTAATTTCATACACAATCCAAGACATTATGATCTTACCATTAACTCCTTATGTTTTGGAAATCATTAGATCTGGTGATGAACATACAACAAAACCCAAGCTAGTTTCTATAATAAGGCATATAAATTTATCAATGAACTATATAGACCCCATTCATCATTAATTATTTTTAGTAGATTCATTATGTTTTTAAAACGATAATTTCTAGAATACAAAAAAAATTATAGTAATCAATAAAAATATGTATTGAAATTAAAATTATAAGTATTATCATTATTTAAACAATAAATAAATATACAAGATATTTATGTAATAATCCCTAAAACTATTACTATATGTAGTAATTGTATATTTTTAAGTGAAAAAGTTCCCCATTAAATTTATAAATAACAATGTTGATGAAATCCATTCAAAAAATTCACAAAATGTTGAGTATTCATAGCAGAAAGGTGCTGTATGATAATGTTTTATTTTATATGGTAATAAAAATGATGAATGTTTAATTTATTAATTTCCATAAGGAATATAGTTTTTGAGGATTATGAAATTAATCCAAATATTATGTATATGATATATAAAGGAAACATGTTGTGAATATTAATCACATCTCAATGAAATCACATTTAAATGAAAACAAACTAATGGTAACTATAACATTAAAATTAAATGATAATGTGAGGGATAACATGAAATTAAAATATATTTACATTAACTATATTAATTATTGATGAATACTATATATATAAAAATAGCGGATAATATGAAACAAGTCACGTTGAATTGAATATAAAGACAAATAACACCTATTAATATAGATTATTATGAATCACAATGACATTAATGATATAATTAATAACGATTCATTAAGTTCCATGAGTAATAAGTGCTTCCTAATATTAAATATTAATGGTGTAGTAGATATTCAATTACAAATTAAATATTCTTTACGATAAGAAATATGTATCAAGGAGTCTATTTTAGGGAAAAAACACCTAGCACATTATTAAAATTTGAATGAGAACCCCTTTATAGACATGCTTCAAAATCAAACCTTCAATAACATGAATAATTTCATAATCTTGAAAAAAATATTAATGGGTTATAATATTCACCATTATAAATAAAATTTTTTGAATAATAAGAAATATGTCACAAGGTGAGAAAATATGAGACACGAAACACTTGCAAAATTAGAAACTGTTTAATATGAAACCCATTAGGATCAGATTTAAAATAAAGAATTAAATACCAAGAGTAAGGACATTATCATGAATCAAAATATTAATTCATCATTAGATACACCATTCCAATGAAATTAGGGTTTATAAAAAGAAATATGCCCCATTTAGTGAAAATGTGATGCTGCAAACCCATATGACATAAGAAATATTAAAATGAACACCCATTAAAGAATATAATTTCAAATGTAACATTAAAAATAATTATCTAAGATTTTATAATTATATAAATAAATAATTGGGAAAGAGATTTGGTATTGTAATTAAAATATTATGTATTTTGAAAAATATGCATCATGGAGTAAACATCTTATATAGGAACCCATTGTGGTATTAGAACAATTCAAATTAGAAACTATTAAAATTTTATGATATTTAAAGAATTATTAAATACAATTAAAAATAAATGTTCAATGAAAAAAATATTAATTTTGTAACATATATACTATTTATTCGATGAAAATTTTCATAAAAATAAATATGTCTCATGGAGTGAGAAATTTAGGTAAGAAACCTTTATGGCTTGAGTATCATCTAAATAAAAACACTTAAAGGAGAATGCGAATGATACTATTTTTAAAATATAATGACTTATAAATTATGGTTTAAAATTCAAAAATGAAATTTTGACCCCAAATAAATGAAAATAGTTGTAGAACATGATTCATGTCTAAAATACAAGAATTGTAATAAGGAAATACCTTTCAAGAAACATGATATTTGAAGAAATAATTATTTGGTAATGTGGTTATATAGAAGAAATTTAGAACAAAAAACATTTTTTATATTAAAATAATTATTAATTAGGTATATTAAATCATTCATGTAAAAAAGAGTTAAATATGAGATTTTGTAACACAATTGAAGAAAGTCATGTTATCACAAACACATAGTTGCTTCATGATTAATTTTGGGTATCCACATAACTTCTTAAATAATCATGTCATGTTTATTTGATATCTTATTTTTAAAATTACTAAAATATATTTCATTTCATATATACCATTTATTATCATATACTATTTATTTCTTATATACATTTATGCTTATGAATTTATGAAAATAGAATTAACATCAACTTGTTTCCACAATTTTTTGCGATCAAATATGATAGTTAAATATTTAATATAAAAATTATCAATCAATTTGAAAATATTTATTTTCTTATTAAATTATAATAATATTTTTATTTATTTTCCCTAGTATTCCATGAATGTTTTTTATGGAAGTATTCATATTTGTGGTCAGGCCTGGCAAAACATGATGATACCTCATATTCATGGGTGGTAATGGTTCAGAAATTGATTATTTAGACATAATATCTTTATATTAGAGGTATAATGATATTATATAGATATAATTATGGGTTTTAGTAATATTTCAAGTGGTTATGATAATGAATTAAAATGAATATGTAAATAATAATAATTTTAGTTGACAATGGTTGTTGTCAGGAAAACACACAGTTATTGTTTTTAGCATTATTTAAAATATTGTCTTCATATTTTTTATTATATTATATAAATGATTTTAGTTTTCTATCAATTTTTATTATCAGTATATAAATAATGTGGCGAAAATGTAGATACATTGGTTCGTGGATGTATCATTATGCACAATGCTCAATAAAGTTTCTTTTTGTCTTCAATTTTTTTTATAAGAATTTAATAATGGTAGTTATTTTAATGTAATAAAAATTAATTATAGTAATGACATTTCTGTTATTATATAACTGTTTTAGGAAATATATCATGAGGATATTTTGTTATGTTTATTTAAATGTTTAATAGATGCTGATTTTAGGGAAATCAAATGAATGATATTATCATGATTGGATATGAAAAATGGACCACGGTGACCACAACTCCTAGTTATGAGGGTAGGATAAAGTCTAAGGTATTACTAAGAGGACCACACCCATATACTTATGTATGTTGGGAATGGGATTCCTCAAATTGGAAATGAATGGTGGACCATTCCATTAGTGGTCCCCATGTTGGCATCATAGTTCTCATTACCAAAATAGGCTATATAGGCATCCGTGTCAAATTTTTATGTGGTAGTGGTTGAATGGAAGAACAAAAATTAACAATGTCCAAATAATATTTTTAATGGAATGTAGAAGAAGAATTGTTTGTGGAATGGGTGAGACCACACTATTTCGCCATGCATTTTGGACATTGGTTTGTCTTATGAGGGATGTAGATTCGTGATATTGACAATTTAGATGTAATGTACTAGATAAATGATTCCCATTTAAAAATACAATAGTAGATGAAAAATCCCAGGTCTCTATTTTTTCTATGAAAAAACTACAATATATTTTTGACCAAGGAATAATAAAATAATATTAAACATTCTTATTCCACAATTAGTCCACTATTTAGTATTGTCTATTTTATTTTTTATAAGTGGTAACCAAAACTATGTAGATTGATTTAGGGTAGTTTTTAAATGATCTAGTCCATGTATTCATGGTGTGAAGGTGTTTCATATTTTGTAATGAAATTTAAAAATGAAGTGAATATCCTTCAATAAAAATAAATATTTTGTTAATGTTCTTGATGGAAAAAAATGACATATGAAAGGGGTATCAATCCATGTCTCGTATAAAAGATTGAAATATTAAAAATATTTTATTCAAGGAGTTTTATTATTTATATTGAAGTGTATATTTAATGATATAATTATAAAGACCATTTTTGTGTATATTTATATCTCCCATATATGGATAGTAAAATGTTAATGAAAAGGAGTAGAATGATCCTTGCTGATGGGGGGAAGTGAGATACCCAATATTCCATGCTTGTACCTGAGGAGGGTTAGTTAAAATTCAAAAAACTGTAATTATAAGGAAGTTAAATTTTTTAAAATTTTGTTTAAAACGACATTTTTGTTAACTCATATTAAAAATATCTCATTGAGGGTGAACTATGTTGACCCCCTGTTATAATTTTATTCTTTCATTACTCATTGAGAAGAAGGATAGAGTAATGTCAACGTACTCATCATGTATAAAGGAAAAGATCATTATTCTAGTCTTAATTGTTTTAAATTTATATATATTTATTCACTCCACCTCACATGGTGTAATTTTCCCCAAGGATATAAATTGGGTGTCAATAGGGGTATTATTCATTTTCTCTATCATAAGTATGAAAAAATCTACCAATATTAAAGGTATCACCATATTTTAAAGATTAAATTCATTGTTATAAATATGGATGAATACTTATTTTAAAATATTTTTTAATGATGTTTAAAAAATATTCATTTAAATAATCACATCCAATATAGATAGTGGATCCTTGAAAACGATAGATCTTTATGAATTAGATGTAGATTCTAAAGTCTTAAATGCATTTCAAAATGTTCATCCAATAAAATATTCAAAATGTAAATTTTATTATAAACATATCAAACTGTTTCATATAATATAAATATATATTGAAGGATATTAAATGCATCAAGAGGATAAATTGTATGTTCTGTGGAAAAAAATTTCAGTTCAAAAGAATAATTAAAAACTAACTGTCAATTTCATTTTTGATTTTATAAAATGTATTTTTGAAGACATGTAAGTCCCCAATGAAGATTAAAAATATGATAAGATCACATAGAAGATCATCAGAATACACAAACTAAATTTCAATGTAAATGTGTCAATTATAAAATATAAATGACCTTAATTATATTTCACAAGGTCATTTTCTCATCACTCTTTTCGATTATGAGATGAAAAAATACAATGATTTATGAATTATGGAAATTACTCAATTGATGACAATTAATTCATTTAATCCAATCACAGTCATATCGAAACATATGTAGATTATTTTTTAATTATATATCACTTGTATCCTATAATTGTAAGATAAGAAGACTATTTCATAAGGTATACTTCCTCTTTAATTATTTAAATTTAGAAATGTGAGAATTTATGTTTCTAAATTCCCCATTATAAATTCAAGATGGTTATTATGATTAAAATATTCTCTAAAAATGATAAGGGAATATAAAATTAATTTTCATTAGAGTTTTTTCAGATGGAAGTTTTTTTTAAATAATAATAAAATTTTTCAAATAGTGAGTAAAATGATTTTCAAAAATATATAGTTGATGTTTTGATGATGGATATTGAAAAAAATCCTTAATATTATGATGGAAATGATTAGAATAAATGGGATATATTAAGGATTGATATATAAGAAAAAACTAAGGAGGACTGTGAAGAACATGCTATGTGCGGTGAAAAGTCAAAAAAGGACAATTTTATCATTCATTATTCAAAGATATTCATAAAATAAAAAGAATAATAAATGATTGATATATTTTTTGAAATTTAAAATCTCAAAAAAATGTATTTCAATAAATTCAAGAAATTATCTTCAACTATAACATTATTTTGAATAAAAACACATGTAATTTTTGGTTTTGATAAAAATATAAAAAATATATTTAATAAAAATGATGAACTCAAAGAAAATATCATTGAATTTCATCATAATTCTGATGATAAATATATATTATTGATGCATGGTATGATGAAAAAAAATTATTTCATTATCATCACGTTAGGTCGATGGAAGTTTTAGGAATAACATAAACTTATTCTCAAGTTCAATGTTACTGGATAATAAAAAATCTACATTGAATCATGTTGAAGAGAAGAAGAATTATGTGGTCATTCCAATAAAAAACGTTCTGACTACCAAAATGAATATGAAACATCATTTCACTTAACCAATAATCGGTCCCATAAAAATTATAATGTATCAAAACTTATATTTTTTAGCTATAAAAATTTAAGTTCCACATAGATTGTGTGACCTATTGTTTGAAGATCCCTCAAGGAGTATGACCAACCAAAATTAAGAAAATATAATTTTTATTCATTCCATTGGTTTTAAGGGATATTTTTTGTAAATGAAAACTATATAAATTACTCCATGAATTAAACATAATGTATGAAAAAAATTCATCAATTATTCCTTAAATTATGAGAAATAAAAATTTATAAACATATTCCAAATACATTGAAACTCAAAATTGATTTTTAGTTTCCCATGAAGAAGAATATTGTCTTGATTTAGTTAATTTAGAGGACCATTCATGAATAATATGGTTCGTAAAAGGATTAATATAAAATGATAATGTTGCTGATTTTTCCTTGATTTTAATAAAGTAGTTGATCCCATGGATACGTGATAGAATATCCACATATCATCTTACTAGAACTAAATAAATCAATACAAATATCTAGAAAAATATATATTTATTCATTAAATTGGGTAATGATGATGGTCTTATTATTTTTTGTTCCTAAAAAGAAATGATTGGAGGAAATTATCTTATTAGGACTGTTGTTCTTATTGTTGACGAGCTATGTCATATTTATCTTATTTTTATCCAATTTTGGTACTATATAAATGTCTGGGAGGTCAATGAAATTGAATGATCATTAAAAATAAAATATTGTTCACTTATTATATAGGGAATAATAACTGAGGGAAAATATACCTTCTTAGTGAGGAATGTTTCTGTATACTTTTGAAATAATAAGAGAACAAGATAAGGAATTAGATAAAATCAATTTGATCAAAAAATATCTCAATATGTTTGAAAAGGGTGATGTATCACAATATATTATTAATATCATGTATTATCACACTAATATTTTTGATTTATGTCAAATGGGGGTGATTGTATAAAATTAGTACATGCTATATAAGTTAAAGAAATAATTTTTTTGATATTTGGTGAATTGATGATTGAAGTAAAATCCCACCCAATGTGATACATATTATAAGGTATTTCATTTGGGTATTTATGATTCAAAAATATGGAATGGATAATGTATTTTGCTAAAAATACTAAGGTGTATATATGCATCTCTCTATATTATAGAACAAATTAAAATATTCATAGTTGGAAATTTTATAATTTTACACTGATAATGGGAGTGAATTTAAAATTCCTTATATAGAGGAATATTTTTATAATCATGGAATAAAATATCAGGTTTATGTTATTTGACAACTCTTGTGGAATTATGTATTTGAATTAATAAATAAAATAATCAATAACATGGACCATGAAATTCATATCATTATGAATCTTTAAGAAGCATATTTAATGAAATATTCTATTTCAATATAGTTTATCTATGATAGGATGTTACTATAATATATTAATGGAAAATACATATGAAATTATGAATTTAAAGAAAAATTCAGTAATGTAATTTAGGGAATATAAAATTAATTGCTTTTTTCATAACATAGAGAATAGGAGAAAAAATTATGGTCAAGTTAAAAGAAAAAATTTCCATATATTCTTATTAGTGAGTAGAGCTTAAAAGTATTAAAATAAGTTTCTAGAAATGATGATTGTGATAAATAATGTTGTGGTGGTTGATAGTGGGAAAATGATATCATCGCATGAGAAAATTTAACATGAAAACAAATATATTTTTAAATTTAAAGGTGATAAATAACAAAATTGATTATTTAGAGATACATTAAATCAATAAAACTCTTATTTATATATTAATTTTGAATAATGTAATGAAATTATATTTTCTTCAATAATAAAATCTAGTCGAGATGAGATCAATGAATAAAAAATTGTTGAATATCAAATAGCCCTTATTCAAGCTAAGTGAGTAAAAGATCATCCTATAATATACTTAATATCAATTTTGGGAAATGAAATCACTTTATTAAGATCAAATGTATGAGATTTTGGGTTTTTATAAGACTTAATATGATAAAAAATTAAATATAATTGAAGTATTTTATATTTTACTAAAGACATGTGATAATAATGTCACGAAATCGATGTGGATATTTTAGATTTAACATAATGATGGTAGAGAAGTGATTATGAAAAGATAATGTATTTTTTGAAAGGGATATTACCAAATTTAAGGAATTAACATTGATGAGACATTTTGTGCTCATAGCTTGACTTGAAACTATATTTTTATTCATACCCCTCTAGATCCAAATGGTATTCGAAGTATATCACAAAGGAAAATTATAAATTCCAGAATTTTTCCTTGAAGGGGAAGTATATATAGAATATCCAAATGTATATATCAATGATTAATATTAATTGAAAGAGATTTAAAATAAGAAATATATTTATGGACACAAAACAAAATCATGATCAAGGTATTCTTGTGCTGATCAACTTCAAAGGAAGAGTAGTTTTTAAATAGGAAGAGTTAAACATAAACTGAACATCGAGAATGAGATGGATAAATGATATTATATTTTTAAATTTTTTTATGACATAATATTTGAAATCTCATATGGTAAATATTTGAAATACTTCTCAGAACTCCCGAGGTATGATTTTGATATGACTCAAATTAGAGAGACAACATTTTTCCATGGATTCCATGTAGCCTAATGAATGGATTTGATATTTATCTCTCAACATGAAAATTATAAGGTGGTTTTAAAAAGAGAAATAATAGATGATTAATTTATTGTAAACAGAATAGATGGGAAATTATGGAAATTATCTAATGATGAGAAGGGAAACATGTTTTATGAGACTTCATACCGACAAATCATTAGGTGTTTATTCAATTTGACTACCCTCAAAAAACAATTTATGTGTATATAGATTATTTTCCATATTAATGTGATCATATAATAAATACAAAACCTATTGGAAGAATATGTTTTTGTATGTGTTTGTGTGTGTCTGTGTGTGTGTTTGTTACAAGATGAATTATAGTATGTTCAATCACAGTGGTTCATAGAAGAATTTTATGGGAATTGCTAATTCTAATAAGGATAGTTTGGCAGAGAAAAAAAATTATGTTGTATATTTTTATATTGGGAGTTCATTTTTATAATTGAATTATAAGAAGCTATATTTCATATCATTATTAACATTGGTGGCCAAGTACATTTCATATACTCATGAGTTATTCCTATATCAATATAGGAAGAATCAAATTGATGATATGGATATTGCAGTGATTTATCTTTTTTCAATCATTTATAATAACCCAATGGAAATATATATTTGGGAAAATAATATCACTCATGCATGGAACAAGTATATTGAGATAAATATCATTTTATAATGGACATGGTGGAGAAAATAATTTCATTTTAGACTATGTACCGAATAAAGATAAATTGGGTTGTATCTAAATAAAATAACGTACTAAAGTGATATTTGTGGATTATTAAATTTTTTTTAGTTTCTAACCACATCATTTCACTTAATTTAAAACAAGATGGAATCCCTGTTTTCAATGTATTATTTAATGAAAAAGTTATTCGTTCTTCCCCCTATTTTATGGATTTCTAACCACATTATTGGAAATTTTCAAAGAAGTGATATTATTGGTTCATTTCCAAAGGGGTTGAAATATCAATATGTATTTGAAAAAGTGTAAAAGTGGTAGATAATAAGATAAAATGTGAGAATAATCTAATGAAAACTATGGGCATATAAGTGGGGGATGGTTAGGAAATTCTTTGATTTTTATGAAATTATTTTAAATAGTTGATGTTTTATATACTGATCATAGATCACAAGGGTATGATATTAGTGATTTATGATTCATTCATAAAAATCATGAAATATGTTTTTTTAAAAGAGATTGATTGGTTTCATACTGAATTTTGAGAATTTTAAATAGTTCAATGTTTGGTATTTTAAGAAACAATCCTTCATGATATTTTTTGGGTAGTGAATATTGAAGTGTTTAATACTGGATTACCTATGCGGCGTTAAATGAAAAAATATACCATGTTTTTATAAAGATATTCAACATGGCTAGTTCTATTTTATCATATGTTTGAATAATGATGTTAATTGTACTGCAAAGTGAAATATGACTAAAGTCATGGGCATGTGGTAATGGGAGTTTCCAAAAAGTAGGGAAAACTAAGGAGAACCATGCCCTTGTAGGTTCCATCATGGAAGCAGGGTGGTCATATAAAAAATGGGAAATACAAGTGACCATGAAAATTTTGGAGGAAGACATGTTAAATAAAAGGAAATGCACTGAAAAATGAATAGTAAATAAGCTCCAGTCCATGGAGACAAACACGTGGCTGAGACACAAATGATACCATGCCTTTCAAATACTGGGGTGGATATTGGTCTATCTTGTGAGCTATAAGAATCCATGATATGAAAAATTTAGAGGTTCTGACTTAGAGATTGGATACCTAGTTCGAATGGATTTAGTGAGATACTATACCCATAGTTATAGGTATTTCAAAAAAATAGTTTGATGTTGTCCACCAGGACATATTATAAGTTATTTTGGAATTTAAATTCTTCGATATAAAAATTACATGGTGTTAGATATTATCTTTGATAGTAGTTATATCAAGAACTTAGTGGAGTATTTCAATATAGTATTTACATTTTTTAATGTAAATATATATATATATAATTGTTGATGGTAAAAAAAACTAGGGAGAAAATCAAAAAAGGTTGAAAACATCCTTTGGTATAAATATAGATGGACATATTTTTTTATGAATAAAAAGGAAAGAATAATGGGTGATCAGTAAAGATCATATCTGGAAAATTTTCATGTGATAAATATTCTAATTTGGTATTTCCACCTTTTTTCTAGTATTTTACATTGAATATGTGTAAGCGAAATACCATTTTTGTTGTTTATTTACATCCAAAAGTATAGTGGTGAAAAGAGTCAACAAAAGGGTATTGAGTTCCTTATTTAAGGATATTAATGAGTTCTCTAATTATTCATGGTAGTGTAAAAATATGGTCAGTGAGACAGATCCAAATGGTAATTATAAAGTAGTGATATTTAAATAAATTTTTTGTATGGTCAGGATTCCATGAATTCTCTTTTGATTTAACCAATTCATGTTAATAAATAAAATCCATTGTGTCATATATTCTTTCACTTCTCTTATAGGGAAAAGATATATACGAATAAACTTTCTCCCCATATTTGGGGAAATGGATCCTCAATCAATAGATAACAATTTTAATAAATTATATCCTAATTCTCCCACTCCCATAGGGTGTAATTATATATATGTAAATTATAATAATTTTGTTTTTAGTATGTTTGGAATGGAATTAACTAGAAGAAATGGTTATGGATAAAGTAATTCTTATGTCAAGACCAAAAGCATTGTCTTGATGAATTCATTATAATTGAAGTACATTGGATAACTTGTAGTGACTATGGGATTTAATTAATCCAAGGGATTTATAGGAAAGTAAAATTGGTCTAGTGTTCAAGGATATTTTTAGGGTACAGTGGAGCATAATATTGGAGGAGGTGGTCCCAATTGATAAGTGAATAAAATGTATGTTTTTAGAATACCTGTAATTTTTGAATAATTTAATGATACTATTGAAGTTTAAATGATTAAAAAATTTAAAAATAATGGTATCATTGGAGTTATTGGTTAATTAAATCCTTAATGATGTACTTAAACACATATGATAACATGATATAGTTCATCCATTATTATATTTTTTGTTTTACATTTTCCCAATTTTACTATGGTAACTAGTATATAAAAAATTAAAATTTATTTCACTAAAAATATAATATAACACTATTTATCTATTTTTCTTGTTAGAAAATATATTTTAATTTCCATTTAATAAAATTAAATTTCTAAATTATAGATACATAACATTTATATTGAAAAATTTTATATATTGGAAAACAATTTTGTAGAAAAAAGATTTTTTTAAAATTATGTTTTCTTGATCTTATATGTTATTGATTTAAGAAATAATTTAAATAATTTAATTAAATATGTAAAAAATAATTATTGTAAATTTATTTTTTAGAAGATAATAGTTTATTTTATTAGAAAAAAATTTCACAATATAAATTAAATAATTCTATGAAAATAATAGTATTATGATTATCTTTTCCATTTACATTAATCTTAGTAATATTAATTTTATACCCAAAAATGAAATTTAAAATTTAACAAAATAAGTTCATATTGTTCTTAAATATGATATTCATTTTATTATTTAATTTCTATAAATGATGAATTATAATTAGTTACTATATTCGAATACATCATTTTCTTAGGTAAAATTATATCAAAATTTCCAAAATAATATACATTCGTATTAAATATAAGTCATTGTAATAAAAATGATTAAATTTTTATTGATATATATATATATATATTTAATATTTTTTTAATATGATTATCATATTTTTATATCATGGTCATTTAAAAATTGTGGCATTTATAGCAGTATTTGAATCTTTTTTACTATTCATGTAAAAATCAGCAATTTAATAAAAATTAAAAAAAAATTAATATAATATTTTTATTATATTAAAAAAATGAATTTAGTTTGGTAAATTTTAAATTCAATTTTTTTATTTTTATATTTACAAAAAATATAACAAATATATTTTTTAAAGTAAAATAAAATAAATTTTTTGATATTCTTAATTTTATTTACTCTAAATTACCCATTATGTAAGGATTAAAATACTATTGTAACCAAAAATATATATATTATATAATATAAATTTTCATTATATAACGAATATATAAAAACAATTTTCTAGAAAAAAAACATTTAGCAAAATGTTATAAAATATTATTTATATATATATATATATCTTAGTTGAATATTAAGTTCTCATTAAAAGTTATCATGCCATTTTATTGTAAATATATAAATTATAACTAACATTTATGTTGTTTTAACAACCAATTATAAAGATATATTTCTACAGTTATATAATGTTTTATGTCTCTTGTTGTGTTGATGAAAGTTCCTTACAAACTATCCAAAAAATTACATTCCAAATAAATAAATTATTTATAATAGTTTCTTTTTAAAATATTGGCTCCTCCAACCTCATATCAATGGTGTTTGAAGTATTTTTTCATTAGATATTTTCCCATATTTTTTGTTTTTCATCATATAATCCTAGATACCTATAACTTCTAATATTTCATTATTTTCTATGTCTAGAAATTGAAATATTAAGGTGTGTTGTTTTATATTTATTTAAATATTTGTGATTGGATCCGGTGGAGTGGCATGAAGAGTCATCTGTTTTAGATTCATGATTAGAAGAATTTAGAATTTTATTGATTTAACATAAATATGGTTTTCTGAAATTGATTGAGGGTACATGCGTAGCCCTAGGAGAACTCTTCCCTTATTATCAATGTGACGAGTTATTTTTTTAGATTGGTAATCTAAATAGATGTGAAGTGACATGTCATATATAGCTAATTTGGATAACAAAACTTAATTTATGGGTGTTTTTTGTTGATTTAATATTATATGTTTAGACCATGATAGAGCTATTTATAGTTTTTTAGGATATAATTATATTTTATTATGTTATAAGGGTTGATGTCATGAGATCTCTTATTTGTTTTGGAAATATATCATGTTTTATGTTTTTTTTAATATTAGTTGTTTTTTCCATCTATATGAACCTCGAGTCACACGGTGTGACTTGGGACGTGATGTGACCTCTATTGATTATGACTAGATGAGTCTTTTGTTTTTGATGTAACATACCTTATGTGAAAATACATAGGCATGTGTGTGTGAAGAGATATTACATTTATTGAAATTGCATGAACCGTTTACTGGATTGAATTCGTGTTTCTGAAAGACAGATACTCTCATTATTGAATCAATGCCGGTATGGATAAGAACATGCATAGTCTAGGTAAATGAACTTTTTCTTAGAATGGATTGAATTATTTTTTACATAGTTTTTTCAATGAAACAATGTTTAAACTATCATTTAAGTTTTTTACTGGAAATTTCATTTATTCATATATGGATTATACTCACAACAATGATTGGTATTCCAATTAAGAATAAATCATTAAGTTTACTAAATAACCAATGGGAATGGTCTTTAAGAAAGAGTACTAATTAGATAATGGTTGACGAGGATTAATGTTGTACTATGATATTCTCTTGGATTATTCATAACGATGACTAAATTATGATTTTTATAATTATTTCATTATGTATATATTTATTTACTATATATGACGACCCATTTAACTTTTTGTTTTATATAATCTTTATGAATATAATATATCAGTGTCCATCTTCATTATTATATTCTTATCTAGTTATAACATACGGTTATATTCATAGATATATTATTGAGCTTAATATTATGGTTATCTAATAAAGAGGGTATAGTCTAAAAATATTATTATGTAGGCCCTATTTGTTAGTCAATACCATATTGTGTATGTGTGGTCACAAATGAGGCCATGTTTTTTATTAATTTATATTGGTAGTCTAGGCTAATAAATAAAAATAATGTATCGATGCCCCCATTTGTCTTTTGACTTACTGTTTTTAGCTATATATAATGGACATAGGATGTTTTTAATTTATTTTTGGAGTTTTTTCAGAAATTTTAATATTTAATGTATAAAAATGAGTTACTATGGAAGTGGTTCGGAATTTTGGTTATGTTGATACATTATCACGTTATTCATAATGTATTAATAGGTCATTACCATATATGAGATTTTATTTTATTTTGGATTGATCGACAAGATTTATTGTGTTTATGTATCTGGAATAGGTACACAGGATCATATACCAAAAAAATCATTTTTTTATTTTTACAGGGTAAAAAAACTAAATATCACTAGTAGTATACTAATTATTTTTAAAATACATCATAGGATACTTTTAAATATTTTCCATGAGCGTGAATATAATTTTAATTATTATGATGACTAATTATCATGTGTGGAAAATATTGGTATTATAATGGGAATTGTTTTAATTTATTTATGACAAGTTGTTTTGGATAAATATTATAGTGTGTTTTATAGTGTTGTTGAATTCACACATCGATGTGGACTGATTAGTTATTTTTATTAAATAGGATTAGAAAACATTTTCATTTTTAATTTTTTAATTTTTAGATAATTCATCCACTTTGACATCCCATGATGCCACTAAGGGGATAAAGTGATTATATTACCAAATAAAGAATAATTTTATTCTACCTCCATATGTTAAATAGGATCGAAATAAATATTCCATCAACGGTTCTTGTGTAGTATAGAAAATTTTACCACTTCAAACTACTATTGATCACCTTATGATATTGGGAGGTGGAGTATACAATTAGGGTGGGATGGAATTGGTTTAAATTTCCATTGAATTTTATCTAAATCATCCTCCATGTTTTCAGGTAGTTATAAAATTTTTTGAAATTATGCAATTATTTTTATTCATGAGTCGATCATCGATTTATTAGAGATTCCTTGATGTTTTCCTGTGTAATATATCATTTTATATTCTAGAAAGGAATACCAAGAGGTGGTGGAGAATAATGGACTCTACATAGAGATATGACTATCTATAATGGTAATACATTAATTTCAAATTATTGAAGAAAATCCTTCAGAAGACATATATGTAAGATAAATCTCTAGTGTGACAGATATCTAATAGAGGGTGACATATTTGGCCAACCTTTCGACTCATTTGAAGGATTTGAATTAACTTTATATGATTTTGGTTAGGAACATGGCTCAAAATTCTTAATGGATTGAATAACTATGAGTTCATTAGTAATGTTCTTGGTCCATCAATTTTACCTAAAAATTTGGATGTGTTCCATAACACACTATACATTAACAAGGTCATATGTGATGACTGCCTAATAGGTATTATTGCATTAATTAGTGGGATAAGTGGTAGCATTATAAGTTATAATATTATTCTTATTCTATAATTTGGAATAAGAAATATGATGTTCGGTTCCAGTTCCATGATAGGTAGACATGAATGATTATGTGTTTATCTCTACCATCTCCAAGGAGGCCCCCTATTATGTTTTTTCAATGAGGGAACTCTAGGAATTTTTATAAAATATGTACTAGTATGTCTAGGGATATCTAAATCATTTAGAATAGGTGATATTATCAATTATATTTTAATGTTATCCTAATTAATTATGGGTAAAGGCTATGGGAAGATTCATGAATCTAAAAACATGACCGGTTCTCTTAGGTAAAATAAATGAGTAACTTCTAGGTAGTTAGATCATGTAGCCAAGTGAGTGGGTTTGGAGTATTAAAAATAGAAAAATCATAAGGGTTATGTTATTTATGTTATTTAATTATTATGAGGGTAGAACCATTCATCTTAGTTATGATAATTTTATGAATTGTGATAGGTTATTCATTACTGTTCTAATGCTCCTCCAGTATTTAGAGTTATGATATTTATTTCATCGATGGATTCTGTTTCAATGTTTGATTATAGTTATACTAATTCGTTTACTTGATTCAGGTAGTATTTGAGCAAGGCTTGATTATTATTATTCATATTGGGTTTTAATCACATGTTATACCTCTTTGGAATAGGTCTAATTAGTATCATATTATTCTTATATATTCTATGGATGGTCAAGGATATATGATTTTGAGGTAATTTTTTGTCTTATTTCTAATTTAGTTTTAATATAAGTTTTTAGATGGATTTGCAGAAATTATTTTAGGATTACATTTATATCCCCTATAGTAGGGTAAAATTTAAATTCCATGAGGGAGAGAAGTTTGATCTGGTTGTATAATGGGATGTTGAATCATGTTGAACTGACCATGTTTTCAATTGAGTATGAATAATTATGTCATATGTGATAGGTATAGTTCTTTCAATAGATTGATTGCCTATTGTATATTTTTTTACATGTATTAGTGTTGTTATTGGATTTCAATAATGTGTATTTCTCATAGATTCAACCTTATATGAAGACCATGTTATTTAATGAAAACATAATAGCTATATAACCCTTACTGATTCCCCCTTATCATTTCATGAATCAAGGATAGATACCATGCAACACAACGCAATACCCGATATGAGATATGGACCATATAGAATTCTCGAAGCACTTCGGTTGGAAACTATATCAGTACATCAAATAATACAATGGAAAAAATTTATCCCAAAGAAAACCAGGACAAAATAAACCAAGTATTACTCATTGATATAAACCAATAATAAGTAAATATCAACAAATAAAACCTGGTCCAGATATAATAGCTATAGAAATAGTAGAAACAGAATATAAAATTAAGACTAAACCATGCTAACATGATCTCTATGTGACATCTAGGTCCCTAGAAGCTACATGTCCATCCAGTTCTAAATTCACAATAAAACTAGACACCTAAAACTATAAAACAACATAGTTTTACTCAAATCAAGTGCAACATATTGGGTTTGATAATAAACATCATAGTAGGTCATCACCATAGTGTCCATGAATTTAAAATCACGTAATATTTTGAACACATTCTTTTGAAATAAATTTTTAAATAAGACTTATAAATCATTTCTTTCACATAGACATAACTTTCATCAAATTCCATTTTTAAAACAAAACATGCATCATTCCTTTTTAAAAATAGTTTGAATTTCCATAACCCTTCCCAAAACCAAATACCAAATACCAAACCAAAACCAATAAATAAAAGAGGATGTTTTGAATGTAATAGAAACCAAACATGTAATAAAATCTATATAGTCCAATACCCATCATATAGTATAAATAAATAGAACATAAAGATAAAAATCATGGTAATTTAATAAAAGTCTCTAGATGAAATCTTGTTTAATAATAATACTTAGAAAAAATGGTATAGATACCATAATCCACAGTACACTCATGCATGATCTACTAGAGGGGAACACCAACCCATGAATTGTGCAATAAAGACCAATAGTGTTCGCATACTTGAGCCACTAGAGGGGTTCCCATCCCAAGGTCATGTGGCTTCCATCCTAGTATAAGAATCACAAACACACATGAATTCTATTTATTTCACATTCATTTGAAACTCATATTGAAACCACAATTTTCTAAAATCAATAGAGTCTTCCAAATAATTTAATCGTATCAGATGCTCCTTCACACAACCCATGTATTCAATCCATTTTTTTTCAAAACATGCCTAGATTCCAACTAGGCACATACATAGACTAAATTCCAGAAACCAATTACCAACAATAGCACAAAATTACAATAGATCCTTCATATAAAATAATATTAAAACCAACAATTAAATTGAAACACGTAGTACCAAATTTTCCTTCACATCATACATGTTTTAAATAAAAACTCAAAAAATAGCTCAAATGAAAATCCAGAAAGCAATATATACTGCCAATTAAAATTCCAACACCATTTCAAAACATAAAATAGAACATGAAACATAAAAAAGATTCCAAACATTCTAATAGGAATAAATAACATTTTAGAGTTTGAAATGGTAATTTATGCTAATCACTCACCAAAAAACAAAACTAAAACATTCAAACAAGCTTTTTTGGAATAATGCATTTGAATCCAATTTAAATGTCAGGAAAGGAACCAAAGGCAAAACACATTTCAATACTCAAAAAAAATTCATGAAATATATTTAGGGAACATATAAAGGATGCTAAAATTCTACTAAATCACATTTTCATTAAGAAACCATCATGACCACATTTTTACCTAAAAATAAAATTGAAGACATATTTCACATATTTCATACAATCCATTGAACAAATTTTTATAATGGAAAATACAAGTAAACATATAAAAAAATTATTTTTTAAATCAATTTTCCAACACCCAAGTAATTAAATTTACATTTGAATTTATATTACCTTGATAGAACAATTTTTAAAGTAGAACCACTTGTTTTACCACCAAACACAACAAGGCCCACAAAAGAATCATAACACAAGACATATATTTTCACTTATGGAACACCCAAACCACAATCAAATCATAATACGACAACATTAATGAGGGAAAACACCACCCAAAACACCCAATATCATTTTGAAAGATCAAATAACATTTTATGAAATCCCTTATATAAATATTCATAATTGATTGTTTATAATGACCCTTTAGAACCCATTTTTTACTATCATTTCATCATAGAACATTTATAAAACCCCCAAAAAAACATATCAAAAACCTAATGAAACATTTTTAAACAATTTATTAACACACAATCATTTAATAGAATGTGCCAAAAAATGGATGGAATAACATACCTTAACAGAATGATAATGTGATGAAACTTCCAAATGATGAGTAATACACCCTAATAGAAAATTCATGCCACATAAGATCAATGAAATTGAAAAACCATTCAATAATATTTCTTAGTGTTCAGACAATATATAATCCCAAAGGTGAGAAACCATGAACTCAAGAAGGAAGTGATGAAGAACATTAAATAGACCAAAAACATAAAAAGAATCACGTAATGACCTTCAAAAAGATTCAATAGTGGATAGTGAGAAATTGTGGAGGAGCATGGAGGCCCACTATGATGTGCCTATATTGATATAGGGAGGAGAAACCTGAAATAGGTTTAAAACATTGTAGGGGGAAGTGGTAATTCCCCATAGATAATGATCGGGAAAACATGCATGGTTTGGCTGCATAGTTTCCCATACCATTTTCGAACTATGACAACCCTAATAGAGAATAGAGAACACCACATGGGTTTGACACACATTTTCCCAAATTATGCACCAACTGTCACAGATGATACATCTAAAATTTAGAACCTCATTTCACTCTTTCAACATATTTTCCCTAACCATGTGTTGGGCATGAACCTTGCCCCAAGAACCAACTCTCTAGTTACATATTTTTTTGGGATAATGTGAATAATTCCTTATAACCATGTGCCAACAGGGAACCAACCGTATGAAACCTACTTTTAATCCTAGGATTTTTCATTTTAAATGAAAAATCACCCATTGGATTCCAAAATTCAATAATTAAAATTGGGATTCATCACAAACATAAAACATAGAATACAATATCATGAAAACAATAAAATATATCAATTTCAATGGACAACATGTAACAATTATCCCAAAAAAATAGTTTTGTCCCCCATAATGTGACACACCTAAATGATAAACAAAATCAATTCCCAAAATAGAATAAATATAAATCAAATGAATAACTTATGGTTGAAATTTCACTCAAAATTTCAAAACCAACTATTTATATAGGAAAGAACATAAAGAAGAAAAAAAATATTACAATAGAGGGTTCTCCCCTCCAAAAGATCTTGAATAACTCCATAACAGAACTTCAGATCTACCTTATATGGGAACTACCAACATGAGATAACACAAACATCCATACATAAGCTATACAACATTTTTTTCAAGTCTAGAAATTCCAACATAAACCAAACTACCCAATCATGGGGAAATCCATAAAAGGAACTCAAAACAAATATAAAACCGAAACATAAATTTCCACAAGAATAGTTGTATCCAAACAATAACAAATAAATATTGAAACAAAATAACTAAATGGTAACTTTTTAATGATCCACATCCATGGAAAAAAATAGACTATGAGATTACAATATACCAAAGCCTCCTAAATGGATATTAGAAACTAATTATAAGATAATAACTACAGTACAAACATAAATTTTCTTCACTCCGACATTGGAGATGGGAACTGTGCCATGGTTCCCCACCCCTAGTGATTACATGATTGTGTGTATGCTCTAATATAGGGAATACAACTAGAGCCATGATGTTTGAATAATCCATTTACTCCTAAGTAGAAGCCGATTACTCTGATCAATACTTCTTCATTGGGTAATGTTTCTTATAAAAAATTCTATAGATGGCCTAGATGGAGATGACAATTACATGGTTTTGAAGGATGTTGACAAGAGGGAATTGAATTCAAAAACCAAAGGAACCAATAACATACCAGTGAGTTTTCAAATGATTGAGAATCTTGATCCAGTGATGGAGAATCCTCAAAAACTTGTTTCCATAGCATACGCCTCTCTCCTGATGGGGAACCTTCATAAGCATTGAGAAAAACTAGTTCATCAACTTCCACCCACTACACCATGAGATGTAACTCATCTATGAATACCTAATCTACCATCATTACAAAATGAACAACATCAGATTAAATGAAACACTCATTGATCTCTAAACTACATTCCCATATAAAAGTAGGAGCTTATAGTATATCCTTAGCTGCTACACATAGTAAAATGGAGACCAACATGTTGAAGTGGTGAATAGAGGCCTTCATTGTCTATTGGCCATGCAGAATCCTCTAAGCTCATCCACTATCTTCATATTTACCCCTTAGATATAAACAATAAGTAAAATGTGGTATTTAAAACCTCCCATGTTATCCAAACTTACATCACTGATAGATAAACCACCTAACACTGATCCAAAGGTAGACCCTCAAGAAATATTAGAACACAAGGTTTTCTCAATGATTCAGGAGTTCCCAATGATTTGAATATTCACTCAACATACTCAAGATATCCCATTGACATTAAGTGACTTCAATCACCATAAAAAATATGAAATATCGAGGAAGAATAAGAAATAAGAAGATATCAACTAGAAACCATATGGTCCTTTTTGGGAGGAATTATCTGAATGGAAAAAACAAAATGAAACCAGAATCATAATCAACAATAAAAATAATATAAAAGAACATATGAAAACAAAATAATATGATCACAATACAAAAAATACAAGGAAAACAAAAAAAACCGTTTCTCAAGGCCACCCTTTTCATTTCAATTTCAAAAACTATTTTTTCGAAGGCCACAATCCATACACCAATTCCCTTTTCTCAGAATGAAAATACCCACATTCTAATGAAAATCTAACCCCAAACTCATTTTACTTATAATAAAACTTTTGAAAACAAAACCATCTCAGAACATTGATTTCAAATACTCACCCATGGCATCCTAGAAACCTTTTCAAATGCGTTCATTCTAATTAAACCTATATCATTCATGCACATATTCCAACAAGAACATTCCACACATACCTGCACAAATGAAACCATTTTTAAGGAATAATAAGGGATGAAATAAAAATTTATCATCAATCCCATGAATTCTATAAATCCTCAATTCACTTTTCTTCCCACATTTTTACAATAATTTCAAAATTCCAAGACAATTTTTTTTTTGAAAAACTCAATTAACATTTAAATATGCAATCACATTTAAAATTCATTTTATTTTAATTAATATGTTTCATTATAAATTTCAATAACAAAAACCAAAACAAAAAAAAGAACACACAAATGACTATAATAATGGGGAACTATTTGCCATGACCAACTTGGAGCCATGGTAAGTAGGAAACTCTGCATGCAAGAATTGAAAATTGAGTGGAAATTGAACCACGCACTTGAAAACAACATGGGTAACTACTCCATGTGAGATCACATTAAAACACTTTCTCACCTCCATTTTCATTCCTTATCTACAAAAAATAACGATTCAAAACTCAGACTACACCTAACAACTCGATGATCACAACAATAAGGGGATAATTATGTACATCCCATAGAAACCTCTTGAGTCATGATATTCTTGATATCCTATATTGAGGACTCTTCAGATAATAAGGGCATGCACTGATACCATTTTTCATGAACCAAACCATGATTCCATCAAAACTGACATGGTACCCAGTTTAAGACAATGCCTATTAGGAATTATCGATCCCCATGGGTGGGAAACTAATGTAGACATTAAATAATCCAACGGGAATTAATTAAACAATTAAAACCATGATGAAATAAACATAATTGTTTCGCAACAATAAACCATTAAAAATTGAATATCAATAAATACAACAATTATCCAGATACAATAGCATTAGACAGAAATAGAAACCGAATACAAAAATGATACAAAACTATGTTAACATGATCTCCATTTTAACTCTTGGTTACAACCACCCCCAATACCAACATGCTCCAAAGGCACAACCGAACTAGAGACGAAATACTGCAAAACAACTCATGACTAATATGATTCATTGGCATAAGTAGGGTGTGATCTTAGACAAATCAGTAGGTAATCAACATATATTTATCCATTTACATTCCCAAAATAGTCTAAAATTTTTTTAAAATAAATTTGAAAATATTATTTTAATGAATTTCTAATAATAAAAGAAATCTCTCATAAAATTCCATATATTAAATAACAAATGCCACATTCCTTTTTCAAAAACAGTTTCAAATTCCATGAACAATATAAAACAACAAACCAAATACAATTTAAAACCAAATAACCAATAATGGGTAGCATTGAATTTAATAGAAACAAATAAAGTAGACACAACTAGAAATGATAATATCAAACATTCCTCTGAAATAAACATAACAAAATGATATAAATCGTGGGAAATTTTTGAAAATGTCTACCTAATGTCCTTGATAATAATAATAATGGGAAAATATGTGTTGGCTTAATTATAGTATTCAATATAGAGGGGGGTAAATTGTGTATCTATAATATTTTTTCTTATAAGGTCACTTATAATGATTCCTCATTAAAATTTAATACATCGTAGTTATCATGGTATTACAGTTATAATAGTTTGACTATTCAAATAAATTCATAGAATATTGACTAGTTCTAAGTAATATCAGGGTAAGTTTTTTATAAAACTTTTGATGATATTCTAATAAGGTAATTCAGCTATAAAATCTATCCAATACTAACTATCAAATTAAAATCTTGTGTTTTTTAAATATATAGTACACCAAAGAAAAACTAATTAAAAGAAACATTTGATAAAATAATTGGTTAAATATCAAACCAAGGACTAATCCACTCCACTTTTTGATTACTTTACATCAAGAAGTTTATATTGATAATCTCGATCCACACATTAGATCGGGGTTAACAATAGTGCATAGGAATGTACCAGTCACACCACCTTATCCGTTTTTCTTCATGGGTATAAACTACCAGGTGACATAAGGACCTCATACACAATTATCTGTTGGAGTAAATATATGTAAGAAGTGATGAGAGGAATGATATCTTTAATCCTTTAGTTTTATACATGCGATACTGTGTGTTTTTAATACAGAGACTCACAGTGCTTGAAAGATAAAAATAGTACACAAAATAGAAATGATGATGAGAAAGAGATAGAAGTTTTATGAGTGTTATTCTATGATTCTGTAGGATTCTAGGATAAATCATATGTATGTATTGAGTTTTTATGTGAAAAATAGAGTATCACAAGTCTAGTGTTGTAGGTTATAGTTAGATCTATCTCATGTTCTTCATGGAGTTGGTACTACGAATATTATTTTGATTGTGTTTTACAGTAGTTCAGCCTTTTTAATCGAGAGTTCCACCTATGTACTCTAGTTGTATATTTAATCATGTATCATTTATCTTTTTCAAGCAAACTCTCCCTTCTTCTTCTTCTTCAATTTTTGTCTATATTTCAAGCCCGACATATCATATGTTTTAATTGTTGGTGAACACGTTGGAACCGACATGGGGCATTAATTCTGCACCTCATACCATGGACTTTCATGTGACATGTCTACAATGAAACATTAATTATGATGGTGACATTAAATGACTCAAATATGACTATTAGACATTAAATTGAAAAAGACAATATAGATTAAAGAATAGTGCCATAGTTTGTCTTCAAACGGTATCATGTAAAAATGGTTTTCCACCAAAATAGTGTCTTATTATTTTTCTTTGAGATGGGAGACAATAAATATTCCATTGTTTAATTGAGATTAGAAACTGGTAGCACATATGCGGTGTTAGGATAACAATTTCTGGTCCTTTTACAACCATTGAACAATGATTTTTTGATGTTAGTAAGGAACTAGTGTCATAGACTATATGAGATTTTATAAGGACCTATCCCTAAACATTACATAATATTGAAGTAAATTAATAATTAACATTGAGGATCTTTTCATTTTTACAGTTTTAGAGAATTTGGACATACCTATTACATCTCAAAAGATTACAATGTAGACACTTCTACACAGTTTCCATTTTTCTTTTACAAAACATGAAGTCTTGAAATAAAGAGTCATGTATAGTTCCATGTTTTAGACAAAATTACTTTTCCTTGATCCCATCCTTGAACATATTCATATTTTGGTCATGTGAAAACATTTCAAAACATGGGATGAGCATAAAATGCTCAATAAGGGTTATAAAACAAAGAACGAAAAAATTTGTTCATAAATACATACATAATATGTACTCTATTACTTACCTCATGAAATCATATGATTTTGTTAATAACACATAGAAATCAAAAATCATAAAGGTAACTTGTTGCATCCATATCATACTTACATTGTAACTATCACAGCTACAAAGGGAGTTACTTCGGAATACCAATCATAGTATATTCCCTAAATCTCTTAGGAGAAACATTCATGTTTAACTCTGTCATGTTACCCAATGCATTGGAGTGTTGACTTAGGCTCACCTGCCCTAGGTTTATCATGGAACCACCCATATAAGTAAATAATTCCTTAGAACCAAAACATGATCATAACACATAACATAAGCATAAAGGAAAGATAACATTTCCTCATTGAAATAACAAAATATTATTTCATGATATTGAAATAATCAATCCATTCTAAAAATCATTTTCAATACCAAATTATGTAAAAAGTGTATATGTTATTTATTTTTCCTTTTAGAAAAACATTATGACTTTTTAAGGAAGATAAAGATCAAATAATACTCGCGGTAGTAGAAAGGTCGTTGTCAACGCATACGTTAAAAAACATTCCTTTTTGTCGTTTAGTAAAAAGTTTCATATAAAAATATTCCCTTTGAATGAAAGGAAAATTTAAAGGACTCTATATAGTGAATAATAGAAAATCGTGTATTAAAACAAAATATTCTTCAATGAAAGGAGATTGAGGTGAAGTCCCTTACCTCTTGTCTGACTTGACCCGTTCGTTCTTTAATATCCTGAATAATAAAATAAACTTAATATAAAATTTAATAAGAACATTTTTTTACTTTATTATTCCTTTTATATCAATTATTACCATTTTATAAACATTATGTAATCATTTATGTTAATAATGTCCATTTTGTCGATATTTGGTACTTCAGTCAAAAATGAACACCTTATATTTACATATTGTCCATGTGGTGAATATTTTATTATATCAAGAATTAAACTCACCATTTAGATATAATATATATCATATATATCCAGTATGAACATGTATTTATAATAGTATATAACATCTGGAGGTAACAAATGAAGTGCATCATTCATGGAGACGGTAAGCCATACGTACGCAAGAACACTACATTCATTTCTATTTATTATTTTAATAGAATTAAAACATAATAATAGGTAGATATATTATAATTAAAGATTATTATCATATATAATATCATTAAATCTATCCTTTATACATCCCACATAAGGCAATAACGAGTCACGTCACTTTGAGGGGGCGGTAGTCGGCACTTCCTCTAATGAGATTATAGTATTTACCCATAATGGAAACCATATAATAATTCTATAAATTGAAAATAAAGAATCATGCAGAAAAAATAAACATAATATATATCATATATAAATATAGTTCCATCATAATGGCCACCATGAGAGCTGTTAGGAGATAATTGAACAATCATCGTTTCGTGAGGCGTTAGTTTTCCATCCACAGAAACATTATGTTCTTCATCCATTAGATGGATGTGTGTGTAAGTGTTGTTCAAATACTCCTCATAAAAACATACTAGTATATTTAGGGTACTTTTTTTGTTACAAAAGGAACAAATAAAAAAGAATACAGGGTTTGAAGAAGTAAAATAAAAGAAAAGAATTTTAGAGAAATCATTACCTTTAATTCGTGTAACTTCCATTGGTTTGAACCAAAAGGACTTATTAAAGTGCCTTATGCCTAATGTAAGGCTTATAGGGGGAGGAGAGGGATGTACGGAGCTTAATTGGGCATAGTTTGGACAATCCAAATGGCTTTAGAGGTGTGAGTAATTGGTTAGATGTGGTCTTTTTTTATAAGGGGGAGGAGGGGCTATTTAAGAAAGTGTGAAAATATTATTTTATTATATAATTATATTCTGTTTCTAAAGGTCCAAAAATAATTATTGTCTAATATAAGATGAATAATGGTCCAAATAAAAAAATCAAATAATAATTGGATAGGTTTTGGATAATATTATAATCATTATAATCTTATTTATTTAAATCATTTATTAATGAGCTAAATATTGCATCATTATTGTGTCATAAATATTTTAATTTATATGATGTCTAAAAATTATAAAAATTTCCTTCATATAGGAAATATTTTTATATTTCAAATTAATATTTATATTCTAAAATATGACTTTTATAACACCACATAAAAATTAATTTACCAAATGATAATTTCTTTTGTCATTTTTTCATTTAATTTAAGTTAATTAATCTAAACTGTCATTATCACTCCCAAGTAGCTCAATGGGGTCCCAAAATAGACCCAAAGATTAACATGGTCGTAAATGACTCAACTAATAAGTTTTGGGAAAGTTTTAATGAAATTTTGAATTATTATAATACTCTTTTAACCTTGAATTACTTTATTTAACTTTAACCGTGGTAAATAAAAGTCAGAAGTTACTATTATCCAAAATTATTTTCATCTTAATGAACAAAATTATACTTATTAATAAAATCAATGTATGTTGTGTTTTCTAAAATAGATTTACAGAAGTGGTAAGTTTTTATTCAATTGAAAATTTCTATTTTTTTAACTACCACTAAGTGGTTTCACTGTTCATAAAAAATAGTATTTTTTAAAAAAAATACAAAAAATTCATCATAAGATATATTTGATATTCAAAATTCATAAATGACGTCTATTATTCAATATTAAAAACATATAAGTGGAATTAGTTAATTTTAATCTTAATTCCCGTTGTCAAACCAAATAGTGAGTTTTTAAGAAACAATAACTATCAAAAGATTGATACTTATTTATATCCAATTTCAAAGTTAAAATAATTAAAGTGACAAATATTGGAATAAATGGTAAAAATATATTCTAATTACCATTTAAAATCATTTAAATGATAATCTAACCATATAAATAATTCATATTAAATGGCACTTTTGAAATAAAATACAATACTTTCACTATTCATTAAAAAATGAACTTTATCGGAAAAATACCAAAAACATTCACAAAGTAAATTTTGATGTCCCTGTTCTAATTAAGGATTCTATATGGTCATATATAATGTATTAAAGTAACATAAACTATATTTAATGATTTTTCACCTTTAAAATGCGATAAATCGGCCTTTTAATGTAAATTATGCTTAAAATTAGATTCATTCACATTTAAGGCCTCTAAAATTTATTGGAAAAATGTAAATATGTATAAAAAACATGTATAATCATATTCTATTTAATTTTTTTAATTACCTCTAATGCAATAGCTAGGAGTTAACTACCATTTAAAATAATAATATTATATTATTAGTGTGCAACGTAAAATATCAAAGAAACCCATTGTTGCGTATCAGGTACCCTATCAAACATAGAATCCCTTTTAAAGTAAAATTAATATTTAATTTACAAATATTATTAAATATGAAATATGTCTTATTAATCATTTAAATGGGATGTTACATCCTTCCCCACTTTTTTAAATTACGTCCTCATAATTTTTATTCACATATCAAAATAAACCGGGGTATTTATCCTTCATATCATTTTCTAATTACCATGTCACCTCATCAGCCATTTGGGTTTTCCACAAATCCTTTACATGGTGAATTACCTTATTTAGCTACACTTTCTCCTTATGGTCAAGAATCTGAACTAGTTTTTCTTCATAAGAGACATTCTCTTCCAACTGAACTACCTCTGGGCTCAAAACATGAGATGTATCTAGCATATACTTTATCAACATCGAAACATGAAAAACATTGTATACCTGTGATATAAATTTATGTAAATTCACTCTCTACGCAACTGATCCAACTTTCTCCAGAATTTCATAAGGTCCAATGATCCTTGGACTCAACTTTCTCTTAATACTAAAATGCATCACAGTTTTCCATGGAGAAAATTTGAAAAATACATGATCACCAACCTCAAAAGATAGATCCTTCCTCCAGTTATCTTCATAACATTTCTGTCTATTCTGAGATGTTCTCATGAGATCTTAAATCAACTAATCTTTCTCTGGAATCTCTTCTACCAATTCTAGTCCCATCATCTTCCTCTCACCTACTTCACTAAAAAAATGGAGTTTGACAACTCTTTCCATATAATTCCTCAAATGGATCCATCTGTATACTGGAATGAAAATGGTTATTATTAGAAAATTCAATCAAGGAAATATGTTTGTCCCAAATTACCTGATAATCTGTCGAGAAAGAACGTAATATATCCTCCAAGGTTTCAATTTTTCATTCTGATTGTTCATCTGAATGTGTGTGAAAAGATGTACTAAAATTTAATTCAATACCCATAAACATCTGAAGGCCATTCCAAAAGTTAGAAGTAAACCTAGGATAACGATAAGATTCAATAGATAGGGGAACTCTATGAAACCTAACTACCTCTTTAACATACAACCAATAAAGTTGATCTAGAGATAGTGTATCTCGAATAGTAAGGAAATGAGACGATTTAGTCAATCGATCAACTATAACCAAGATTGTATTATTACCTTGATATGTATTGGGTAATCCCACAAGGAAGTCCATGGATATATTTTACCATTTACACTCTGGCATCGGTAAAGGCTTATGAATCCCTTTCGGTAACTTCCTCTCTTCTTTAACCTGCTGACAAGTCAAACACATCACATGAAAATCAGCAATATCTCTTTTCATTCCATTCCACTAGTAATACTCATGGAGATCTATGTACGTCTTAGTACTACCAAAATGAACTGAAAATGGAGATCTATGAGCTTCACATAACAACACAGTTTGCAACTGTGAATCACAAGGCACACATAATCCCTTCTGAAACCTTAATACACAATAATAATCAATGTTATAATTAGGCAACTTAGCCTTCCAAATCAACTCTACCTTTTTCTGCAACTCATTGTCTTCCTTCTCCAATTGCTTAATTGTGTCTGATATAGATGATCTCACTAACACTTGATACAAAACATAAGAATTTTATTTAGCAACAACTTTTGTACCAAAGTTTATCAAATCAAAAACCAAAGGATCTTGTTCCAAATGTAACATGGTTAATGAACCATTAATTTTTATACTCAAAGCATCAAACACTTTATTTTCATTTCCTGGATGATAATGGATGGTGCAAACATAATCCTATATTAATTCCAACCATCTCCTAAGTCTCATGGTCAATTTTTTCTGAGTGAATAAATACTTCAAACTTTTGTGATTAGTATACAATTTAAACATTACTCCATACAAATGATTCCTCCAAATTTTTAATGCAAAAACAACAGCCGCTAATTTCAAATCATGTGTAGTGTAACTCATGAGGTTTCAACTGACATGAATCATAAGCATTTACCTAATCATTCTGCATAAGGACACAACCCAGTCCTTTCAACGAACCATCACTATAGATTACAAACTCGCCATTTCTGGATGACAGTTCCTAAAATGGATCATTCCCCAATCTCATTGTTAATTACTAAAAACAATCATCCCATTCTTTTATCCAGAAGAAGTTAACACCTTTTTTAGTTAACTTAGTCATTGGACTAGATAACCGTGCAAAATTTTCAATAAACGTCTTGTGATAACCTGTCAAACAAAGAAGACTATGAATCTCAGTTATATTTGTGGGTCTTATCCATTCTTCAAAACCATTATTTTAGCAGGATCAAAAGTTATGCCATTTTTTGAAACAATGTGACTAAGGAAAGAAATTTGTTATAATCAAAACTCACACTTTATGAATATCCCATAATGTATATTTTATTTTAAGGTTTGAACGATGACCCTTAAATGACTTTTAGGCTCCTCATTACTTTTAGAATAAACCAAAATATCATCAATAAACACAATAACAAACTTATCCAAGAACTCACTGAAAATTCTATTCATAAGATCCGTGAATACAACATGTGAATTAATTAAACAAAAAGGCATAACTACACAATCTTAATGGTCATATCTAGTATGAAATGCGATCTTCAGAATGTCTGCTTCATTTACTTTCAACTCGTAGTACCCCGACATCAAATCAATCTTTAAAAAATACTGAGATCCCTAGTTCTGATCAAACAAATCATAGATATGAGAAAAATGATACTTATTCTTAACAGTGATATTATTCAATGCTCTATAATCAATGAATATTCTCATTTAACCATATTTCTTTTTAACAAACAAGACAGGAGAACCCCAAGGTGATTTGCAAGGTCGAATGAAACCTTAATCTAATAACTCCTACAATTTCTTCTTTAGCTCTAAAAGTTCAATTTGAGCCATTCAATAAGGTTGTTTTGAAATTGGCTTAGCAACAAAAACTAAGTCAACAGTAAATTCAACATCTCGATCAAGTATAATATAAGGAAACTCATCAGGAAAAACATCAAGGTACTCATTTACCACTTGCACATAATTAATCTGATCACTTCCTTTGTTTTCAAAAATATGTGCAAGGTAACATTCATTTAATTCATTTACTATTTTCTCAACTTTCTGATATGTTATTATTAGCAAGGGTTCATTTTTGTATACAAACTGAAAATCATTCTAAAAAGAAACCTCATTAGCTCTATAGTCAATCTTAGCATGATAAATAGAAAGCCAATCCATTTTCAATATAACATAAAACTCTACTAGAGGCAAAACAATAAGGTTTGAAGGTAGATTCTTTCTACACACAAGGACATGAATGTTCTTATGTTTTCTTTTTGTCTCTACATTTCCTCCAGGGGTTTTTACCGTATTTTCTGTATTAATATCTTGATATTGAATTCCCGATTTACTAGAAAATTTCATATAAATTAAAGAGTGTGTAGACCATGAATCAAACAACACATTGGTATAATTTGAACAAATAAACTGTCTACCTGATACAACCTCATTTGATGGCCCAACAACTTCTGAAGTAGTTGAAAAAGATTTCACCACCACTTTCTACTTGTAGTATAGCTGCTTTCCCTTAGTTGAGTTCATTGTTGGACACTCATTTGAAAAATGACCCATTTCATTGCACTTAATACATTTTACTAACTGCAAATCAGATTTTGTCATACCATTACCCTGATCTTTTTCATTGCAATTACGAGCCTTAGGTCCCATTTTACCACATCAGTAACACTTAATAGAATTCAAAATACATTCCTCAACATTCTTTTCAACATAATTTTCACAAACTGTAAACTTATGTTTCTTACCATCAGAAGTTTTTGAAGAGTTCATCCCTTTCGCCTACCACCTCATCCTCTTATTCTGTTGTTTTTCAATGAATACATGATCATCAGCAAAATCCAGTTCTACCTTCTCCGCACAATGGACAATTTTTTCCTAACTTTTGAACTCACGAGAAGCTAAATTCCTTCAATAATTTGGATTTATTCCAGAGTAAAAATGGTTGATTTTACTATAAATATATCGTATTAAATTTGGAGCATACATTTCTAGTCGAGTGAATTTTTGTTCAAAAGCAGCAACTGAGTCATCCACCTGCCTCAATTCCAAGAATTCTTTTTCCATTATAAGAAAAACCACCGTAGGAAAATATTTCTCAAGAAATAGACCATTGAATTCATCCCAATCTAGAGCATCAATATCCTCACTATCCCTGATATTTTTCACCATTGACCACCACTGATCAGCTTCACTTTCAAAACGGTAAACAAAAAGACTATGCTTTTGATGTTCTGAAAAACCCATGACATTGAAAATATTTTCCAGTTCTTTAATCCACACTTCTGCTAGCACCAAATAAGATGATCCTCTGAAAGATGGGAGGTTTTGCCTCATGAAATGATCCACTACTAAGATGTTCCTCTGTGGTTTATCTGGATGATATCATACGTGGATACCACCACTATTTATAGTCTGAGTCAATTTTTCCATCACTACAACAAACTTTTTAGTTCTAATTCCAACCATCTCAGGTGGCTGATTTGGAAATTTGTCTTCCTCCTGATGTCGCCCCAACATATCTATGCTTTTTCCTCTATAAAAAACCATTCTGAACAATGAAATATATTAGGTGAAGCAACATGGTAAACTGTAAATTATATATGATATAAATATTAACATAAATTACATTATGGATATTAATTTAACAATACACTAACTCCTAATGTAATCTAATCCTACCTATGATAACAACTATAAGGACCCGACCTTAATCATTACATAATATTTAATTAAATGAATAATTTACATTGAGGATATTTTCGGGTTTAGAGTTTTAGAGAATTAGTACATAACTATTACATCTCAAAATATTACAAAGTATACACATCTATATAGTTTCCATTTATTATAAACCATGTACTCTTGAAAAAAACAGTCATGTCTAGTTCCATGTTTTAGACAACATGACTTTTCCTTGATCACATCATTGACCCTATTTATCTTTAGGTACTGTGGAAACATTTCAAAACATGGGATGAGCATAAAAATCTCAATAAGGGTAATAAAAAAAAGAAAGAAAAAATGTGTTCATCAATACATTAAAAACATGAACTCTATTACTTACCTCATAAAATCATATGATTTTATGAATAACACATAGATATCATAAATCATAAAGGTAACTTGTGGCATCCATATCATTTATAAATTGTAGCTATCACATCTACAAAGGGAGTTACTTTGGAATTCCAATCATAGTATATTCCCTAAATCTCTTAGGAGAAACATTTATGTTTTCCTCCGTCAAGTTACCCAATTCATTGGAGAGCTATCTCAGGCTCACCAACCCTAGGTTTATCACGGAACCACCCGTATACTGAAATAATTCCCAAGAACCACAACATGATAATAACACATAACATAACCATAATGGAAATATAACATTTCCATATTTTATTAAAAAAATATCATTTCAAGATATTGAAATAATAAATGCATTCTCAAAATCATTTTCAGTTCCATCTTTCGTAAAAAGAGTAAATGTTATATGATTTTCCATTTAAAAAACATTACGGCTTGTTAAGGAAGACAAAAATCAAATAATACCCATGGTGGTGGAAAGGTCGTTGTCACTGCTTAAGTTAAAAAAACATTCCTTTTTGTCATTTAGTAAAACGATTCATATAAAAAGATTTCTTTTGAATGAAATAAGATTTCAATGGTGTTTATAAAGTGTATAAAATAAAATCATCAATTAAAACAAAATATGCCTCAATGGAAGGAGATTCATGTGAAGTCCATTACCTAATGTCCGACTTGACCCATTCATTCTTTAAAATTGTGAATAATAAACTAAATTTAATTTTTACTTGATTAAGAACATTATTCATATTTATTATTCCTTTTATATGAATTATTACCATGTTATATACATTATATTATCATTTATGTTAATAACGTTCATTTTGTCGATATTTGGTACTTGACTCAAAAATGAAAACCTTATATTTACATGTTGTCCATGTGGTCAATAGTTAATTATATACAGAATGAAATTCATCATTTAGATATCATATATATCATATATATCCAGTATATACATGTATATATAGTAGTACATAACATTTGAAGGTAATAAATGAAATGCAGCATTCAAGGAGACGGTAAGCCTTATGTACGCATGAACGCTATGTTCATTTCTATAGCTTATTTTAATGGAATTAAAAAATAATGATACATAGATATTATATAATCATAGTATAATATCATATAAAATATCATTAACACTATCCTTTATACATCCCACAAATGGAATTAAAGAGTCACGTCACTTTGAGGGGGCAGTTGTCCGCACTTCTACTAATTAAATTATCATCCTTATGCATATTGGAAACCATAAAGGCATTATATAAAAGGAAATTACAGAACCATAAAGAAAAAATAAACATAATATATATCATATATAAATACAGTTCCATCATAATGGGCACCATGAGAGGTGGTAGGAGATAATCGAACAATCATCGTTTCGTGAGGCCTTGGTTTTCCATCCACAGAAACATTATGTTATTCATCTATTAGTTGGAGGTGTGGGTAAGTGTAGTTAGGATCCTTCCCATAAAAAAATCCTATTATATTTAAGATACATGTGTTGTTATAATAGGAAGTAATAGAAAAATGATTTTAGGGATTGGAAAAGTAAAATAAAATAAAACAATTTAAGAGAAATCATTACCTTTAATTTGGGTAACTTCCTCTGGTTTGAACCAACATGAAATCTTGAAGTGCGTTCTACCTAAGTTAAGGCTTATAGGGGGAGGAGAGGGATGTAGGAAGCATAATTGTGTATAGTTTGGACGATCCAAATGGCTTGAGATGTGTGAGTAATTGGTTAGAATTGGTCTCCTTTTACAAGGGGGGAGGGTCTCTATAGGAAAGTGGGAAAATATTATTTTATTATATAATGATATTTGCGTTTTAAAGGACCAAAAATAATTATAGTAGAATATAATATGACTCATGGTCGAAATAAATTTACCCAATAGGAATTGGATAGGTTTTGGACAATATTTTAATCATAATAATCTTACTTATTTAAATCATTTATTAATGAGGTAAATACTGCATCATTATTGTGTCATAGATAATTTAATTTATTTGATTTATAGAAATTATAAAAAAAACAAGACATAGGAAATTGTTTTAGCTTTCCAATGAATATTTATAGTCGAAATCATGACTTATATAACACCATATAAAAACTAATTTACAAAAAGATATTTTCTTTTTTCATTTTTGCGTTTACTTTAAGTTAATTAATCTAAATTGTCATTATCAGTCCCATGTGGCTCAATGGGGTCCCAAAATCGACCCAAAGACGACCATGGTCATAAATTTCTCAACCAATATGTTTTATACATGTGTTAAGGTAATTTTGAATTTTGATAATATTCTTATAACCGTGAATTATCTTATTTACCTTTAACTATGGTAAATAAAATTCTAAGTTACTATTCACCAAAATTATTTTCTTCTTAATGAACTGAATTTTACATATTAATAACAACGATGTATGTTTTAATTTCTAAATTCAATTCATAGAAGTGGAAAATTTTCATTTAAATGAAAAATTCAGTTTTCTTTAACTGCCACTTAGTGGTTTCACTATTCATCAAAAATTGATGTTTTTCAAAAAAATACCAAAAATTAAGCTTAAGATATATTTGATATTTAGATTAAAAAATGATGTATATTTTTCCATATTCAAAACATAGAAGTGGAATTAATTATTTTAAAATTAATTCCCGTTATCAAAATAAATAATGTTTTTTAGGAAACAATAACTATCAAAAGATTGATACTTGTTTATATCAAATTTCAAAGTGAAATTAAATCCAATGACCAAAATTGGATTAAATGGTAAAAATTTATTCTAATTACAATTTAAAATCAATTATAAAGATAATCAATCCATATAAATAAATCATATTAAATGGCACTTTTGAAATAAAATACAGTACTTTCACTATTCATTTATAAATGAACTTTATCGGAAAAATTAGAAAAATTTAAAGAAAGTAAATTTTGATGTACCCATTCTAAAGAAGGATTTTATTTGTTCATATAAAATGTATTAAATTAACATAAACTATGTTTAAAGAGGGTTATCCATTAAAAGGTGTTCAATCGGCCTTTTAATGTAAATTATGCTTAAAATTTGATTCATTCACATTTTAAGCCTATAAAATTTATTGGATAAATGTAAATACATTTAAAGAACATGTATAATCATATTCTAGTTAGTTTTCTTCATTCTTGCCAATTAAATGGCTAGGATTTTGTTGGTCGGAGTGGTTTACTCAAGAGGGGGGTGAATTGATTACCAATTAAAATTTCTGTATTTAAAAACAGTGTATTAAAGACCCCCAAATAAAATAATAAATTAAACTGTAGTGAATTTATATTAAAGTAGAGGTTCTGTCAGATTCTCAAGGGAATGATTAATTCCTAGTTAATCAACACATGAGTGTGTGATTATCTTTCGAAACTAACTTACTAATCTACACTTAACATAAACACTTGCTAATTTAATTATCAAAGTAACTTTAAAAACAGTATTGGTTTTATAGTGATTAGCAGCGGAATAAAACTTTGAAAGAGATGGCACAACAATGTAACCAAGAGGTTCAGTCTCAAGACGAGTCTTCGTCCTCTCAAAAGTTTATATAAAAATGATCCACACCTTGGATCGGGGTTCAACAGTTTACAACTGTCCAGGTCCAAGACCTCTACCATTGTTCTTCGTGGGAAACAGTACAACAGCAACCAGCTGTCCAGGTCACACACGACCTCTACCACTGTTCTTCTTGGGAAAGAAAGAATGAAAGAGTTTGGTAAGGATTTACAAATCCTTCAGTTTGAGTACAGGAGACAGTGTATGTGTTAGATACAGCAGATAACACACAATGCTCGTAATGAATGATAATAAATCACAGAACAAGAGTTGTAGAGTTTAGAAGTGGTTCTAGTGATTTCAGTGTAGCTCTGGACTCCTTTGGATTCGACTAGAAGTGATTCTGAGTCCTCTTCTCGTTTCTGTTTGAGAAATACAGTGTCGTATGCTCCAGGTTCATAGATAGTAAAAATATAGTAGTTGAAGTTCTTCAGTGTTCTTCTTGTATGCATAGAACACTTCTCGAGTATGCTTGATTGTCTATGAGCTTCTCTATGTTCTTCTCGTTCTTGTGTTTTTGGTATATTCCATCTACTACACTTTTCTGGTTCGCTTCTTGTTGATGTTCGTTGATCATTTGGGTGGCGTAGTCTTCTCGTATTTATCTCCCAACTGGGGACAGAAAAGATTTCTTTTCAGCAGTTACGAGGTACTGGTTCCTGACATCCGACAACCTTTATCAGATATTTTACAAATCATTAAAATGTACATGATATGACTGTTGGATAGATTAAATATAGGAAATAAAGAAATTCAAACAGTGAGTCGAGTGATCGGTAGGTAATCAGCATCGGTAGCTTGAACATCGGTAGCTTGAACATCGGTAGCTCAATGTTATTAGTTGCTTTGACTCTATCGGTGGCTCTATGCGTCGTTTGGTACATGCTTGTATCGGTGACTTTGTTTATTGGTATCTCCATGCGTCGGTAGCTCCATGCGTTGGTAGCTCCATGCGTCGGTAGCTCCATGCGTTGGTAGCTCCATGCGTCGATAGCTCCATGCGTCGGTAGCTCCATGCGTCGGTAGCTCCATGCGTCGGTAGCTGTGAGTCTGTTAGTAGCTTCGTACATCGGTGACTCTTATTCCATCGGTAGCTATTTATACTTACACCGGTAGCTCTATGATTGTATCGGTAGCTGTCTGTAAGTCAGTAGCTTATATTTATAAGCACATCGGTAGCTCTGTGTTAAGTCTATCGGTAGCTGTCTGTCGGTAGACTAAGTCTATCGGTAGACTGGTTACCGGTAGCTCTTTATCAGTAGCTATAGACAGATTACTTATCTGTTTTATGCAGAAAACATCCGATTGTGTTAGAATTAATTTATAACTTGTATGAACATGGATAAAAGAGTATTAACATATTCCAAATACTATTTTAAAAATTATTATTGGTTTGATCAAAGATTTGAAAGAATTAAAGTATAGATCAATGATACATAAGAATATCATAGAGAATGAAAACATAATTGGGATTTTCAACACATATGAATACATTATTGAGATTATCAAACAGGTGAGGTCAACAATATCCCCCTTTTTGATAATCACAATTTATGATATAGGCATTTAACATAGTGAAAATATAATAGTAAAGAGTATAATATTGAATTCAATTTTCTTATTGAAATCAGCATTAGAGATAATAGAAATAGTATGATATAGACATAAGTTATCAGAGGTAACAATCATAAGGTACTAAATAGACATAAGGTATCAGAGGTAATAAAAATTAAAAGAAGGGTAAAGTGCCTCCCCTTATTCCTTTTTTTTTTCTCCATTGAAAATATTTTTCATTCTCTCATTTTGTTCTCCCCCTTATTCTTCTTATTATTCTCCCCCTTTGTGATAATCAAAAAGTGTGAAAGCATATATATAGGAGACAAAGAAAACATGAGAAGTAAAAGGATTTCTTCTTTATTAGAGTAGTAAAAAAGTACAAAAACAGAATACAAAGGAATTCCTATCAAAAAAAATCCTGGCCACTAGATCAATCCTCATCTTCCACGTGAGATTTCCCTTTGGGATCAGAAGAAGGCTCGGGTGGTGAGGATGCAGGTGAGGGTTTTGGAATCCCAGAAAAGATCAAAGGAGGCTGGGCCACTGACACAGAGTCAGGCCTGTATGTTGAAGATCTCTGGGTGATCATTGGTGTGAGGCTTCGAATAGCTTGAGCAGGAGTCAGCTGGACTGTGGAAGCAGCTGAGGCAGAAGCAGGCAAAGCAGGAGGGATGATGACTGGTCGGGCATCAACATGCAAGAAGGGCAGCAACAGATTTCTAAAATCCATAATAATTCCTCCTCCTCTTTCCATAGCAGAGATGAAATCATCTTTGTTCTCCATGAATTTCTCTAAGGCAGGAGTCAGTTCTCTTAGCTTGCCCACTTGTTCTCTGAAAGCTTGAGTGACTGGTGGTAGCTTCATGTTTTCCAACATCAGCTTGAAGTGGTGTTCGATTTGATGCTTGGTGAAAATTTTGGTGAAGTAGTAGTCCACTTTGCTCTTTATGGCTTCCTGAAAGGCAGAGGCTTCTCTCATATAATCTTGAACAATCTTCATTATTTCTCTGGCAGAATCTCTTGTAGAAAGCACCACTCGGCTCAACTCTGATGAGTCCACAGAGCCACTGGTTGAAATAGAACCAATCTCCTCCTTCATCATTGCTCGAAATTGACTAAGATCAAATGAAAGTTTGGATGTGAGAGGGCCAAGAGAGAAGGAAACAGTTTCTTTGAAACTCTTAGACAAACCACTGATTAGGCGTTCAACTTGAGAGTCTTGTAATTGAACATGATCCTTCACTGAGGGTTTGAAACTTTCAAACACTGAGACAAACTGGCTTACTACACTCTTCACATAAGCTAGGTCCTTGTCAGCTTGAGATTTGGAGCTCATATAAGAATCCACAACAGCAACTGATGTCTTGAGAGCTTCCAGATCTGATTCGATTCTTGAAGACTGAGTCTGGCACTCTTTCACTTCTTCCATAAGCTCAGACATAAAAGAAGATAAATTACAAGCCAGAGATAGCTCGAAGGATCTCTCTAACATTTTCATTTCTTCATAAAAGTTTTGCTTCATCTCAGCAACTGTAGCACTGAATGATTCTTTCAGCTCATTCTTCATGGATTCAAGATCAGATTTAGAGACAAAATCATTAGGGACAACTGCAGCAGATCTTTTTGTTGAGGCCAAACTAACTACAGAATCAGTCAGTGTTGAATTAATTGAGGATGCAAGGGAGGCTTCCATTAACTTCACTTCTTCAACAAAACTGGTTTTGAGGTCCTCTTTCAGCTTATTCAGATCATGAAACCTGACCACATCATCTGGAAACAACTCAGAAGCAAGATCATAATTGGTCTTCGGTCTATTCACAGACATCTCATTATCTGAATCTGGATAATCCAATCCACAGACTATAAACCCTGGGTCTTCTACCCAGTCTCCAAGCTCAACAGCTACAGTAACATTTCCAAGAATAGATTGATGCTCCCCCTCAATGGGTGCATTCTCATGTATCACAACAGCATTCAGTGCTGGATTCTCTTCATCAGAATCTTCTACTACAAGTTCCAGAGGTGCAGCTTCTAGAAGATCTTCTGATACAGGTACAACTTCTTCTGTATCTTTTTCTACTTCCGCAGCAGGCATAGCTGAGCTTCCAATCAAAGGACTCATACATAAAATACCAGAAGAAGACAATTCAGATACATTTTCCTTTTCCTCTTCTTCTTGGTGAGGTACAGACTGGTCTTCCTCATGAGTAGACAAAATTTCCTCTACCTTTCCTTTCCTAGAGTAGACCAATTCTGCAACAGGACTTGGGGGAATGTCTGGATCTCCTCCAACATCCATAGTAGTTTCTTCTTCTTCTTCTTCTATTTCATCACTATAAACAGGTTCCTCTTCATCAGGTCTCAGACTCGGATCTCTCTCAACCTTTGGTCATGAGGGATGATCCACAGGATTAAACCTATCATAAATCTTCTAATCATCACTGACCCATTCTCCCTTCCATGGGTTCCAGTTAATTTTCATGTACTTACAAACAGTCGAGGTGATGCAGAAATTGTTCTTGACTACTACTGTCTCATCCTGAGACTCAGCTATTCCTTTCACTTTTATCATTACTGAAATCAGCTTGGCAAAGAACAAAGCATTAGTCTTTGACTTTGGTCTAATCATGTATTCCATTTGAAGCATTAACAATCTGCACAGATTGATCTTCACACCATGTCTTAGCAAATGAAGAAGATAGATATCTTGATATCTCAGATTTTCAAAATCTCCTCGCCTTGGTATCAACACATGATGAACAAACTTGAAAAGCAGTCGATTCTCTCCATCCATTTCAGCAGCAACCACTTGCCTTTGATTCCCATTACCAGTCAGTTCTTTTAAGGCGGTTTCATAATCAAAGATGTCACTGCTAGGTGGCATTGCTCTTGATACATACCCAGAGACACCTTCATGAGGTACTTTCAAACTCTCAGCCCACTCTACTGAAGAAAAAGACATCTCTTTTCCATTTACAAAAGAGATTACCTGATTCTCATTCTCAGACTTCTCAAAGGTTACAAACTCATTGAACTGTTTTACCAACTTCGGGTAGTATGGGCCATTGTTATTCGAAAAACAATCCACCCATTTTTGGTCCTCCAGAATCTCGAGTACTAACGATTTGCTAGGCAGTAGCCATTCCACGCACAGTTCCTTCTCGATCACTATGTCTCTATTCTGCAAGTGAGGATTCACTGGTCGCCTTCCCGATCTAGTTCTGACTTCACTAACACTGGCTTTATGGTGTGTCTTCTGCTTCTTAGCATTTGGTTCTGCACATTCATCTCTGACGATAGGAAGCTTAGTTTTTTCCATCGCGGGTATAGGGTTCTTGGCCGATTTGGGAGCTAAGGTTCGAAGGTGAGTGATTTTGAGCTAGGTGAGGTAAGAAGTGGCTTAGACTTAGTTTTATAATTTAGGAATTCCAAATACACGACGAAAATAGAGTAATAAAATAAAATAAAACGATTCATATTCTTGGCGGCAGACAGAAGTTTTAAAACCTTACATCGGTGTGAGTTAATCATCGGTGAGAAAAACAAATCGGTGAGAGTTTTCACATCGGTGAGAATTTCACATCGGTGGGAATTTCACATCGGTGAGGATTTTCACATCGGTGAGGATTTTCACATCGGTGAGAATTTCACATCAGTGAGAATTTTCACACCGGTTGTGATTAAACATTCCCAATTCGTGTCTTATGTAACTTAGCCAATCCGAACTTAATGGTTTAGTGAAAATATCAGCCAATTGATGTTCAGTGCCAATAAATTCAAGAGAAATATCACATTTTTGATAGTGATCTCTTAGGAAATGGTGTCTTACATCTATGTGTTTGGTTCTAGAGTGAGATACAGGATTCTTAGAGATGTTTATTGCACTGGTGTTATCACACTTGATTGAAACATGTTTAAAAACATATCCATAGTCCAAAAGAGTGTGTTTCATCCACAGAATTTGTGCACAACAACTACCAGCAGCTATATATTCTGCTTCGGCAGTAGATAAGGCAACTGAGTTCTGTTTCTTACTACACCAAGAAACTAAGGATTTTCCAAGCAAATGACATGTTCCTGATGTGCTTTTTTCTATCTAACTTACAACCAGCAAAGTCAGCATCTGAATAACTCATTAACTCAAAGGATTGTCCTTTTGGGTAAAACAAACCTAAGTTAACCGTGTGTTTGAGATATTTAAAAATTCTTTTAACAGCAAGCAAATGAGATTCTTTTGGATTAGCTTGAAATCTGGAACACATACATACACTAAACATAATATCAGGTCGACTAGAAGTAAGATAAAGTAAACTACCAATCATACCTCTGTAATTTGTTTGATCAACTGGTTTCCCAGTTTCATCTGCATCCAATTTACAGGTAGTACTCATAGGAGTTTCACTTTCCTTGATACTATCCAGACCAAAACGTTTTAAAAGATCCTTTGTATATTTACTTTGATTCAAAATAATACCATCTTCATTTTGAAATACTTGAAATCCAAGAAAGTACTTAATCTCTCCCATTAAGCTCATTTCAAATTCATTTTGCATACTTTTTAAAAAATCAGTACATAAAGAGTGTTTAGAAGATCCAAAAATAATATCATCAACATATATTTGTACAACTAAAACATCTTTAGAAATTCTTTTAATGAAAAGAGTTGGATCAGCAATCCCTTTAGTAAAACCTTTTGAAATAAGGAAATTTCTAAATCTATCATACCAAGATCTTGGAGCTTGTTTTAAACCATACAAAGCTTTAGAAAGTTTAAAAACTTGATTTGGAAAATGGGGGTTAGTAAATCCAGGTGGTTGTTCCACAAAAACATCTTCAATTATATAACCATTTAGAAATGCACTTTTCATATCCATTTGATATAACTTGAAATCCAGATGTGCAGCATATGTAAGTAAGATCCTAATGGCTTCTAGTCTAGCTTTGTTTCTAACTATATTTCCAGATTCATCTACTTTATTTCTGAAAACCCATTTTGTGCCTATTGTCAAAGTGTCCTTAGGTCTGTCAACTAATTCCCAGAATTTGTTTATTTCAAACTGATTTAATTCTTCCTGTATAGCTATTACCCAGAATTTATCATTGATAGCATCATTGATATTTTTGGGTTCTAGCTGTGAAAGAAAAGCTTGATGTTCAACCTAGTTTCTTAGAGAAGCTCTAGTTTGTGTTCCTCTATCAAGATTACCAACAACAGCTTCTAAAGGATGATTCTTTAGAATCCTCGTTGATCTGGTAAAGGTTGGACTAGAAATTTCAGGTTCATCTATAGGTTCGGGTTCAACAGAAGCAGATTCTGGAAAAAGTCTAGAACTGGATACTTTTATAACAGGTTCTTTAGATTTATCATTAAGTTCCAGAATAGACAAATCTTTTTCAAGATTCTCAAGAGAGTTTTTAGGCTCATGTGGATCAGTTTCATCAAACTTGATGTGAACAGATTCTTCCACACATTTGGTTTTCTTATTGAAAACTCTATAGGCTTTACATGAAATAGAGTAACCCAGAAAAATTCCTTCATCACTTTTGGAAGAAAACTTATCCAGATTATCTTCAGTATTCAGAATAAATACTTTGCAACCAAAAACTTTAAAGTAATTAACCATAGGCTTTCTATTGTTCCACAATTCATAAGGGGTTTTCTTAAGAATAGGTCTGATTAAGACTCTATTAATGACATACCAAGCTCTATTAACAGCTTCATCCCAAAAATAAATAGGCAGGTCATATTCATTGAGCATGGTTCTAGCAATTTCTTGAAGGGTTCGGTTTCTTCTTTCTACTACACCATTTTGTTGGGGTGTTCTAGGGGCAGAAAAGTTATGAGTATAGCCATTTTGTGAGCAATAAGATTCAAAATCTTGATTTTCAAACTCACGACCATGATCACTCCTCAATGTTTTAATCTTAAGTCCACTAAGGTTTTCTACAGATTTTGAGTATTTAACAAAAGAAGAACATGCTTCACTTTTGTGAGCTAGAAAATATACCCAAGTATATCTAGAAAAGTCATCTACAAGAACATAAACATAGTGATTCCCATTTAAACTAGAAACTCTTGATGGTCCAAACAAATCCATGTGAACCAATTCAAGTGGTTGAGAAGTCGAAACTTCTTTCTTTGATTTAAAAGAAACTTTGTGTTGTTTTCCCTTTTGACAGGGGTTACACACTCTATCATTTGGGAATTCTAATTTAGGTAGGTCTCTAACTAGGTTTTTTATAGAGAGTTTTCTAAGTGAGTGAATGTTGCAATGTCCCAATCTTCTGTTCCATAGCCAAGATTCTTTATGAAAAGCATTCAAACAAGTAATATTCTGTTTAGCTAAAGAATTCAGATTAACAGCATAAACATTTTCATTTCTTAAGGCAGAAAATACCAAATCATTTTTAGAATTAAAAACTTTGCAGGAATCATTTTCAAATTTAACATGAAAACCATCATCACATAACTGAGAAATACTTAATAAATTGTATTTAAGGCCATCAACAAATAAAACTTTAGAAATCAAAATTGAATCAGTGTTACCAATCTGGCCTAGGCCGATGATTTTTCCTTTAGAGTTGTCACCAAAGGTGACAAAGCCTCCATCAACTTTTATTAAACTCTTAAAACAAGAGTAATCTCCAGTCATGTGCCTTGAGCACCCACTGTCTAAATACCAGGTCTCATTATAGGATCTCTTTAAGCAAGTTCCCTATAAAACAGATTCAGATGGCAGATGATTTTGGTACCCAGATTTTCTTGGGTCCAGACAGGTTAGCCGATAACACTTTAGGTACCCATATTTGTCTAATGGGTCTCATATAATTTGTAGAATTGACATGCTTTGAAAGATAAAATTTATTAGATCCATAGATATGTATATAACTGGTTGAAGCATATGAAGTTTCAGAATTACCTTCATTCTATCCAGATTTAGAAATGAATCTAGTTTTGTCAATTTTCCTTTGTCCAGGTTGGTATCCTATACAAGTAGTATATTTAGGTGCTACTTGCTTTCCTAGCATCTGTGTTAGAATATTTTTGCCATTGGTGAACTTCTCTAAGTCTTTCTTGAGTTTCTCATTAGATAGTTTCAGTTCAGTATTCTCTTTTAGCAGTTGAGCATTTTTCTCTTTTTCAATAGTGAGTTCGGTTTTAACTGTAGTGGTGAGAGCATGTTGTTTCTTTAATGACTTGTATTTATCCTTAAGTTCATTACATGTCTCTTCCAGCATATCACAGTACTCAAACAATTCATTTTTAGACATTGTTCCAGAATCAGAGTCAGATTCTGCATTATCTCCGGAGTAATAATTTAAAGCAGGAGTTTCAGCCGTTACCTGAGAAGTGTTTGTCATAAAGCACATGTTGGCTCGATTCCTCTCAGAGTCTGAAGATTCAGCTTCACTTGTGCTGTCTTCTGAAGCACTCCATGTAGCCTTCATGGATTTCTTAAACTTATTGTCCTTATATTCATATTACTTTTTATACTTCAGCTTTGGACAGTCGGCTTTAATGTTTCCTTTTCTCTTTCACTCATAGCAGACAACATCATTTGATTTGTCATTCTTCTTCCAATCCTTTTTCCATTTACCTTGGTGATCATACTTACCCTTATAATTTGTTTTTCTGAAGAACTTCTTTTTCCTATAAAATTTCTTAAATCTTCTAGCAATGTGAGCCATCTCAGCATCACTGTCAGAATCACTTCCACTGTCTTCACAACTTGAACTTTCAACTACAGTTTGACGCTTTTCTTTGTCCTTATTCTTTGAAGTTGAGGATTTGAAAGCGACAGACATTCTTGCAGGTTCATTTTCTTCCTCTTTATTCACTTTAATCTCTTCTTCATACATCATCAGCTTGCCAATTAGTTCCTTGACAGGTAGAGCAGCAATGTCACATGATTCTCTGATTGAGACAGATGTGCCTCTCCATCTATCAGGTAGACATCTCAAAATTCTCATAATTTGTTCCTTCGATGAGACATCCTTTCCCAGCGAGATCATTGTATTTACAATTTCATTTAACCTGAGATACATGTCAGAAATGGGTTCGTCAGGCATAATTTTAAAATTATCATACTTGATAGTATAAGTGTTCAATCTCATTTCTTTAACATTAGTTGTTCCTTCATGAGAAACAGCTAAGGTATCCCAAAATTCATATGCAGTTTTACAAGCAGAAATTCTATTAAACTCTTCATCTCCTAGAGCACAGTACAAGGCATTCATAGCTTTACAGTTGTTATTGTAACCAATATTTGTAGGTTCATCCCAAGTAGATCTAGCAGTAGTAGGAATTTTGTATTCTGATTCAATAGCAGTCCAAATATCAAAACCTATGCTTTCTAGATGAATTTTCATTTTTAGTTTCCACTGAGCATAATTAGTTCCATTGAAGAAAGGTGGCCGGTTAGTAGCAGCACCCTCAAGTCTATTGTCCATGATGAGAAAATTTTAAAGAGATAAAAATTTAGATATAACAGAAATTTTAAGAACTTTAAAATACAACTAAAATCACAGTTCAAAAGCAGAGTACTTTTAGAAAGTATTTTCAATCCTCTGATACCAAGTGTTGGTCGGAGTGGTTTACTCAAGAGGGGGGTGAATTGAGTACCAATTAAAATTTCTGTATTTAAAAACAGTGTCTTAAAGACCCCCAAATAAAATAATAAATTAAACTGTAGTGAATTTATATTAAAGTAGAGGTTCTGTCAGATTCTCAAGTGATTGATTAATTCCCAGTTAATCAACACAGGAGTGTGTGATTATCTTTTGAAACTAACTTACTAATCTACACTTAACATAAACACTTGCTAATTTAATTATCAAAGTTACCTTAAAAACAGTATTGGTTTTAAAGTGATTAGCAGCGGAATAAAACTTTGAAAGAGATGGCACACCAATGTGACCAAGAGGTTCAGTCTCAAGCCGAGACTTAGTCCTCTCAAAAGTTTATATAAAAATGATCCACACCCTGGATCGGGGTTCAACAGTTTACAACTGTCCAGGTCCACGACCTCTACCACTGTTCTTCGTGGGAAAGAAAGAATGAAAGAGTTTGGTAAGGATTTACAAATCCTTCAGTTTGAGTACAGGAGACAGTGTATGTGTTAGATACAGCAGATAACACACACTTCTCGTAATGAATGATAATAAATCACAGAACAAGATTTGTAGAGTTTAGAAGTGGTTCTGGTGATTTCAGTGTAGCTCTGGACTCCTTTGGATTCGACTAGAAGTGAGTCTGAGTCCTCTTCTCGTTTCTGTTTGAGAAACAGAGTGTCGTATGCTCCAGGTTCACAGACAGTAAAAATATAGTAGTTGAAGTTCTTCAGTGTTCTTCTTGTATGTACAGAACACTTCTCGAGTATGCTTGATTGTCTATGAGCTTCTCTATGTTCTTCTCGTTCTTGTGTTTTTGTTATATTCCATCTACTACACTTTTCTTGTTCGCTTCTTGTTGCTGTTCGTTGATCATTTGGGCAGCGTAGTCTTCTCGTATTTATCTCCCAACAGGGGACAGAAAATATTTCTTTTCAGCAGGTACGAGGTACAGGTTCCTGACATCCGACAACCTTTATCAGATATTTGACAAGTAATTAAAATGTACATGATATGACAGTTGGATAGATTAAATATAGGAAATAAAGAAATTCAAACAGTGAGTCGAGTGATCGGTAGGTAATCAGCATCGGTAGCTTGAACATCGGTAGCTTGAACATCGGTAGCTCAATGTCATTAGTTGCTTTGACTCTATCGGTGGTTCTATGAGTCGGTTGGTACATGATTGTATCAGTGACTTTTTTTATTGGTAGCTTCATGCGTCGGTAGCTCCATGCGTCGGTAGCTCCATGCGTCGGTAGCTCCATGCGTCGGTAGCTGTGAGTCTGTCAGTATCTTCATCCATAAGTGACTCTTATTCCATCGGTAGATATTTATACTTACACCGGTAGCTCTATGTTTGTATCGGTAGCTGTCTGTAAGTCAGTAGCTTATATTTATAAGCACATCGGTAGCTCTGTGTTAAGTCTATCGGTAGCTGTCTGTCGGTAGACTAAGTCTATCGGTAGACTGGTTACCGGTAGCTCTTTATCAGTAGCTATAGACAGATTACTTATCTGTTTTATGCAGAACACATCTGATTGTGTTAGAATTAATTTATAACTTGTATGAACATGGATAAAAGAGGATTAACATATTCCAAAGACTATTTTAAAAATTATTATTTGTTTGATCATAGATTTGAAAGAATTAAAGTATAGAACAATGATACTTAAGAATATCATAGAGAATGAAAACATAATTGTGATTTTCAACACATATGAATACATGATTGAGATTATCAAAACAGGTGAGGTCAACAGATTTAACTACAATTTAAAATAAAAATAATATATTATTAGTGTGGAACATATGATTTCAAAGAAACAGATTGTTGCGTATCGGGTACGCTATTGAACCTAGAAACCCTTTTAAAGTAAAATTAATATTTAATTCACTAATATAAAGTAATATGAAATATGTCTAATTATTTATTTACTTAGTATGTTATAGATTTGAATTTGGTTATGATATTAGGGTCTGTATGTTTGGGTCCTGGTGTCCAGGTCACTGTGTTTGGGTAATAGTTTCTATGTCACGGTGATTGGGTCATTGTGTCAAGGTCATAGTTTCTCGGTCCTTTTTTAGGAAACCAAAACTACTAGATGACAAACAATTTCTCAGACTTATTCAAATATCTGTAAAAAGTCTTGAACATTAATATTCACAAAATGAATTAGAATTAATCATTCATTGATGAAATCATTATTGAACAAATAATTAAATATTTTTTACTATAATCAAACATGATTTATAGGAATTAGGCTTTGTGAAAGTTTTCAAAAATCATATTTAACCAATGATCTCTATTAATGATTTGAGATAGAGTAAATATGATTAACATGATTTTTGATCATTAAAACATGATTAACACATGGGGAGTCCAACAATATCTCTTTTTTGATGATTACAAAACATAAGAATTAGATTCCATCTCCTTCATAGTGCCTATTTTCTATACCTTTTGAAATTATCAAAAACAGTACATGAAAAAATTGATAAGATGGAAAAAAAAAGAATAGGCAACAACATGGCACATTTCATTAGATAGAATGATATTTGTCACTACAACAACTACGAAAATGCACAAAACATCCCTATCAAGATACATTTTTCACTTTTCATTATAACTAGTTATCTTATATTTTCCCTTGGTAGTACCCTTATAAAGAGCCATAGGAGCAGAAGTAGAGGATAAATAAGTGAGTGATCCAACTGTTATAAAAGGAAGAACTAAACCTTCTAAAAAACAACTGGTTCTATGGTGGGTTTGGTAAAAGACCAAGGAATGTTTTGTTCAAGGAAAATAGGTCATATTTGGCTCAAAATCTATTATACAGACATGGAGGTAGAATGAAAGGTGAGGAAGGTGTTAAATAAAGATTTAATGGTGCATCTATAGCATCCAAAATAGAAATTATTTGTACATGAAAGAAAGGATTCAACAAATGAATTAAACCAGTAATGATCTCACCACCATACTACATTTTTTTCTCGAAATCATCTTTGTTCCCCTTAAACATTCCAAATATAGGAGTGATGTTTTTCAGCATTTGAAATTATACCTTGATGGCCTGAGTGATAGGAGGCATTTTTATTTTCTTTACATGATATTTAAAATGATTGGTCATATCCTACACAGAGAAAAAACTATTAAAGTATAAATCAACTTTCATAGTAATTTTTTCTAGAGCATCATTTGAAATAACTAAATGGGTCTTCACTAAATCATGGACTCTGTCACTTTTCATGACAACCATAGATAAAATCTCATTGTTAATTCCACTTAACACATATTGATGTTCTTTCTTAACAACACTTATGAGAAGAACATTGTTAAACCGTTGAGATGACTAACCAGAGGCGGTATAGGCTATAAATGATTAAGTGAGGCACTTGAGATGACTGAAAAAATTCTATAGACATCTCGTGTACGCATCAGTTAGTTGTTTGAGACCATCAACAACCTCACATATCTAAGGGAAAATCTAGATATTTCCCTTATCCACTTTTTCAAATTTAGATGTCATTTTTAGTTAAATCAGAGCTGCAACATTCTATGGAACCAGACCACTAACATCCTCAAAAGAATGGGAAATAGGATATTGTTCTGATATCATCACTTTTTTCATATATTCAACCATGTATTAGTGAGACTTCTCCTCATTAATCACCTTCTTATTTTCAATCTGATCCTCCTTTATTTCATGCTGAATTTTTTGTTGAATCTACCATATGGTTTTCCCTAACAGCAAAGAAGCATCTCAATCACTATGATTTGTCATAGGAGAAGGATGGGTGTTCATGATCTTTTGAAATCTAGATAAAAAAGTATCTCCAAAGGATTTAAAATTAACGTGACTCAAATAAGTAGATGGTTGTTGATATGTTTTGGGATCATGAACTAAAAAAGTATTTGGTACCATAGTTTAGATTACTTCTAAAGAAGAAACTGGTTTAAATTGAAACATAGTAGAATGGTCTATGACTTTAACCAAGTCCTCCAAGGAATTATCTATATCAACATAGATAGGAAACATATAATAGGAATATACAGTGATTTGATAAAAATGATTAGGAACATTAATACTTTTTTTACTAGGTGTTGCTCTCCCTCAAAAAGTGTATCTCTCACAAGACAAACTGATTCCGTTTCCTGACCTGTTTCTAAAATTTCATCTCCAATAACCTCACCCTTTTATTTTCGTACTAGATGGAAGTTTTGGACCATTTATTCCATAGAAGATAGAAAAATTTAAAGATCATCGTGTTCCTCTAAATGTTCTTAAATAGCATCCTCTTCCTAAAAAAACATTCTCTTCTTCTATATGCTTCTCTGGTACATCATTTTATTTTACACAAACAATAGATTAATATCAAGAAGCAGGTTCTCCTACCAAATCACAACTTATTTCAGTAATAGGTACTTCCTTCTAAACTATATATTGTGGAATAGTTAGACCACTGTATTATTTATCTATGATAGTTTTTTCAACTGGGGAAAAAACATCCCATTCTTATTCATTAGAATAATCATCAACTAAATCCACTTCCAAATCAGGATCAGAATTGTTCTTAGGTATTAAAGGATACTCAATCGGATTTAACATTTTACATACCCTTTCATTATATTCTACCCATGACATTTTACATGATTCCATCTTATTTTTATCATTTTGACTGTATCCTTTGAGATACAAAACTCATAATCTTTGATTACTTATTCATTTGGTCCATCCATTCCTTTACCATACAACATTATAGATATCAAATTTGAATAGATCAATGATGTAGAATTTGATGTTGTCTTAATAAACTCACACATGTAAAGTATAATATAGATAATATGGTTGATCTTGTGTAAATGTTTCATAAGATATATTAAGAATTAATATTGATACATGAAGGTGGTAAAATCTTCTTTCCTCATACTAATCATATTCTGAATGAACTTAAACAACAACCGTAATTCACCATCAAACTCTACATCAATTCCTCTTATTTTCATTTAATTTATAGTAAATCTTATAAATGAATCATCTATGAAATAAATATCACTAGGATGAGTGGGACCTCTATGTTAATCCTTAAAAATTCCTTCATGAGGAATCCCTAGGAAATAAGACCATATCCTCGAGGAAAAAGTGTTTCTTTGACCATTAATCATGCTTCTTATAGTAAAACCATCTTCAGTATCGAATGAGAACTGGAAAAACACCAAAACAAATGAACACAAAGATTTAGGTAAATTGGCCTTGCCTATTATATGAATCATTTCATCCATAACTACTCTTTTATTATATTAAAAACTATGGTGTTACTTGTTAGCAACCACTTAGTATAGATTTCCTCTTCATGAACTACTATTCTATCAAGAATATTCGGGTTCAATGGTCTTTTGGACGCTACGTTTAGCGCAATTTTTTTCCTTCTTCTGATATTTGTACTTCTATGTAGTTGATGAAGATGGGAAATTCATCCTAAAAATTAATCAAGGGCTAGAGAGAGAGAGATATTTGAAGGCCTTAAATAGGACATAAAATTTTAGTGAAGGGTTTCAGTTTCAAGAGAAGAGAGCTTGAGTGAATACAAGAGTGAATGATATTACAATTTTATCATTTAGAGATTTCCAGCATCGCTAATTAAAAATCCCAGGATTGAAACAATAAAATAATCAACTCATTGATATGGGTAATAATATATAAATAAAACAAAAAAGAGTCATTACAGTTGGATCAGAATAGATTATCATGGTGAGATCGAAAGATATTTCCAAGGTGAGAGTGGAACAGATTTTTATTGTGTCATCTTTATAGTGTGTCTCTGAATGCTGTGACTGCATCATTTATAACTGTAAGTGCAAGATAATAACTGATAGATAGTAGTGGTGAGATGGTAAAAATGAAATAGTGACATCACGACAGAAATATTTAAAAAAAATGAGAGTAATACATTAATTCGAAGACGGTGACTTCCGAAACTATAAATCATGATACCATAAACTGTGAAATAGAATTTTTTTTGAAACAATACATTTTCTACTTGATATTTATCATTCCTAATTCATGTATTATGTAATCTATCTTTTCAAAATTTAATATTTTAGAGAAATTATAAGCAAGATGATATTCCATTACAATGAATTACAAAGAGATATCACATATTTGGTAATTATCTTTCAATAAGTGATGTCATATAACAATTTGTTTTTTATTGGAATTTGAAATAGGATTATATCAATTGTTAATAGAACATGTATTAAAAAAATATATGTGTACATGCTTGAATTAATATAAATAATCTATTAATGTGGGTTTCGTCCACAAAATTTTTTCCCAACAACTACTAGAAGCCATGTATTCATCTTCGGTAGTAGACAATGCAACATTGTATTGTTTCTTACTACACCATGATTCTAGAGACTTGCCTAAAATGTGACACAATCTTGAGATTATTTTCCTATATAATTTACAACCTCCAAAATCCGCATCAGAATAGCTAACTAAATAAAACGATAGTCCTATACGGTAGAAAGATCCTAGAATGGGGGTAAGTTTGAGGTATTTTAAAATCCTTTTAATATAATTTAAATGTGATTATTTAGGATTTTCTTGAAAACGAGCACCCATACATACACTAAAATTAATGTCAGGTCAGTAATTAGTTAGGTAGAGTAAGATTCCAATCATTCCTCTATAAGTGGTTTGATCAAAAGATTTTCAATCTTAATTAGTATCCATCATAAATGTAGTTCTCATTTGAGTATTATTACATTTTGTTCTATCCATGATGTAATGATTTAGAAGATCAATAATGCATTTTATATGATTTAAAATAATAACATATTTATTTTTAATGGTTTGAAATCCACGAATGATGTTTAATTCACCCATTAGACTCATTTCAAATTCATTTTGAATCATTTTAGAAAAACACAGTACATAAATTATTTTTTGAATATCTAAATAAAATATCACCTAAAAAATTTGAAATATTAAAACATCTTTTTAATATAATTTTATAAAATTAATTGGATCGTCTTTTCCTTTTGTAAAACCATTAGAAATAAGAAATATAATTAATCTATCATACCAAGCTCTTAGAGCTTATTTTAAACCAAACAAAGCATTTTATAATTTAAAAAATGATATTTTGAATGTGAGGATTTGTGAAACTAGGGGGTTGTATAAAAAACATCCCATTTATATACCCATTAGGGAATTATCATGTGACATCCATATGATATTGATTGAAATTCAGATTGGAAGTATAAGCATGAAAGATTCTGATGGATTCATGTCTAGAAATAGATGTAATGGTCACCTCATATAAAATTCCTTATTATTGACTGTAGATTTGTGCAACTAATATAGACTAGTTTCTTACTATGTTATCAGCTTCATCTAGCTTATTTATAAACACCCACATAGTTCCTATAGTGAATATGTATTTGGGTCTATAAAAATGATTTGAAACTTTGTTCCTTTCACACTCATTATGTTCATCTTGCATAGCCATTAAGAAAAAATCATCATTGATAGCATAATTAATGTTTTTAGGTTCATGTTGTGACACGAATACTTGATGTTCAATCAAATTTCTAATAAAATATATAGTTTATGTTCTGTTATCTAAATATCCTACAATAGCATTTAACATATGGTTCTTAAGGGTTCTTACAACTCTAGAAAAGGAATGGCTAGATATTTAAGGTTCTCCAATTGGTTAAGGTTCACCATGACATGAATCTAGAAAATTTCCAGAACTAGAAGTTTTTACAAATCCCTTATATGGTAGATGAAGGATTTATTATTGATTTACATATTTGACATATCAACCCTATGATTCAATAGAGATGTCTTAGGCTCATGTAGATACGTCTCATCAAAATTAACATGGACATATTAATCTACACATTTTTTTCATTTTTTAACACTATATAAGAAATTACTAGATATTGAGTATCCTAGAAATATTCCATAATCTCTCTTGGATGAAAAAATTTCAAGATTTTCCTTAGTATTAAATATTTAAACATTTCTACCAAAGGAATTGAAGTAGTTTACTTAGGGTTTTATATTATTCCATTACTCATATGGAGTTATTTTAAGAATAGGTCTAATCAATAATCTATTAAAAATATGGAATATTTTATTTAATGATATATCCCAAAAGTAAATACGTATTTCTTATTCACTATGCTTGGTCCTAGTAATTTCTTGCAAGGTTCTATTTATTCTTTTTACAACTCTATTTTGTTGAGGTGTTATTGCAATAGATAAATTATGTCAATAGCTATTTTCTGAGAAAAATGTTTCAAATACATGGTTTTTAAACTCATTTCCATTGTCAATTCATAATTTTTTTATTCTTTGTTTTCTATGGTTGTATAATACTTGGTGAAGTGAGAGCATGTTTCAAATTTGTGAGCCAAAGAGAAGGTCCATATATATCTATAAAATTCTTCCACTAGATCATAATCATCGTGCTTCTCATTTAAACTAGAAACGGTAGCTAGTCCAGACAAACCCCTGTGAACTAGCTCGAGAGGATGATAAGTTGAAACTTCATTATTTGGATTCAATGAAATTTTGTGGTGTATTCCCTTTTGAAAAGGATTACACATTATCATTCAGAAACACTAGTTTGGGTGGAACATTGACCAAACTTTTTCAAATAGATTTCTACATGTGTGAATACTACATTGGCCTAGTATTCTATGCCAAAACCATGATTCATTGTGAAATACACATAAACATTAAGCATTTTAAGAAACTAATAATCTTTGTTAACAGAATATACATTTTTAGTTTTTAATGTAGTAAATAATAATTCAGTTTTAGAAATAAAAACATTGAGATCATTATTTTCAAATTTAATATGAAATCCAACATCACATAATTTTGATAATACTAAGCATATTATATTTCAATCCATCAAAAAAATTACTTTGGATATTAAGACTATGTTAGAGTTACATATTTGGATGATTCCAATGACTTTTCTTTTTTAATTTTCACCAAAGGTGACATGTCCACCATCAATCATTATTAGATTCATAAAACCTGAAAATACCCCAATGATGTGTCTTTAACACCCACTATATTTTTACCATATGATTTTACAAGAACACATTAATAAATATTTCTAGAACATAGTCAAATAAAAATTGACTTTGGTCCAATCATTTTTTGGGTATAGTAATATTAGTAAATAGTGATTTAGGGACCCACATAAGCATTATTAGTTTCTTAAATCCATTATGTAAATTATTTTAGAAATAAACTCTTTTTGGTCCAAAAAACTCGAACTAGTAGAGAGTGTATTATAATTTTAACTAACATAATATTTTTCTGAACTAGTATAAAATTGTATGCTCTAGATTTAGAATCAAAATTTCGATTTTAAAAATTTATTTTACTAGGATGATAGCTAATACCAATAGTTTATTTAGTGGAAATGTGTTTTCCATGTATTTCTACCAATGTATCTTTACCAATAGTAAAACATTCAACGTCATTTTTCAATTCCTCATTAGAAATCTTTAATTGATTTTTTCTTTGAGTAATTGAATATATTTTTCTTTTTCTACAAGAAATTCAGATTTTATAGTTGAGGTAAGAGCATGTCGTTTCATTAAGGACTTGTATTTATCGTGATTTCATTACATATCACATCAAGATTTTTTAATACTAAATTATTTCTTATTTATACATATTTTAATAATAACTTTAATCTCTAGAATAATTCGAATTTTAAATATGATATTCCTTGATTACGTCTGATGTGTTTTTCATGAAACACATATTGTATGTGTTATCCTGCTTGTCATATAATGACTTTAAATTACTTGAAATGTCTTCAAAAGCATTCGAAGATTCCTTTATTTACTTTTTATATATTCTATCATTGTCATTATATTTATTTTTATATTTTTTCATTGGACAGTTAGAATTTTCATATCCCTAACTCCAACATTCATAACATACTATGTCGTTGCATGTGTCATTTCACTTCCACTCATTCTTCCAGTATCCCTTTTGATCATATGTTCCTTGGAATATTGGATTTCTGAAAAAAAAAATATTCCGTTGGTAAAATTTCATAGACCCTCAAGCTCTTTGATCCATCTCTTCATCACTTTTAGGTGAAGTTGTTCAGTACTGGACATTTTTATAGGGAAATGCAATTTTTCATTTTATTTGTGTCTATAGGTAGTGGTATTGAATTCGACATATCTTATTCTACATTCATTCTCCACTTCCTTGTTGACTTTTATATCCTCTTCACACATCATTAGTTTCCCAATGAGTTATTTTATAGGTAAATTGCTGATATCGCATGATTCTCTAATAATGATAGAGGTTCCTCTCCATCTATCTGGAAGGCATCTTATAATCCTTGGGAATTGTTCATTGGAAGTGACTTATCTTCCTAAAGAAATATTCGTGTTGAAAAATTCATTGATCCTGAGGTACATGTTAGAAATAGTCTCATTAGGATTCATTTTTATGTTATAATATTTAATATTATAACTAATAAGTCTCAATTCTTTTACACTATATGATCCTTCAAGATAAAAAAGCAAAGTATCAAAAATTACATTGGTAGTTATATAAGTTTAAATTCTATTAAATTCCTCATCTGTTAAAGAGATATATAAGTCATTCATGGATTTACAATATTTATTTTAACAAGTCTTTGTTTGGTTTTCCCATTCTATCCTATCATTATTAGGGATCTTATACACATCTATAATTGAAGACCAATTTTTAAAGCCCATAATTTCTAAATTCATTTTCATTTTTATTTTCCTTTGGGACTAATTACTTCTATTAAATAATGGTGGTATTTTTTGTGGTATCAACATTTAGTGTGTTAACCATAATAATGAAATAATTTTAAAGTGCTCGAAATTTAGTATTAACAAAAATTTATAGATCATTAAAGTAAAACTAAAATCACACCTGAAATGATATAAAAAAAGAGTGTTTATAAGAATCAATATTCTTTGATACCAAATGTTGGTCAGAGTAGATTACTCATGTGTGTCAGGGCTGGGGGTGAATTGAGTATCTATTAATTTTTTTTATAATATATACTCATAAAAACATCTCCAATAAAATTTAATAAAAGCCAATTAATAAAAGTAATACAGTTATAATAGTTTGATTATTCCAATAACTATTCAGAAGATTGATTAATTATCAGAAATTTCAATATGAGTTATTAATACAACTTTTGAAGCTATTATAATAAGGAAAAGATGTTATAACTGTTGAGCAATGTATTGTTTTTAAACAAATCAAAATAATGTTTTTTAAAGGGGGAGATTATTTTAAATAATACTCTGTCTCTTTATGATGATTTTGATGCTCACAAATACCCTTAATTATTTACTAATTATTTCGTTGAGTATTTTGCAGGAATTTATTTTATATAACGAGATTTTATACTTCATTTATTCCAAGATCAATTTTAGCGTGTTCTGGAATCACTGTAGCGCAAGATCAATTTTAGCGCGTTCTGGAATCACTGTAGCGCAAGATCAATTTTAGCGCGTACTGGAATCACTGTTCATACCCTACGTTGATGAACGTAACGTATGGATGAAAAGAATACTTTTTATGTTATTTTGAAACGTATGGTTAATGAACCTTACGTTGTTGAAAAGTATGGAAGAAGAACATTACGTTTGGAAGGAACCTTACGTTTTTGTTGTTGGACAAGTATGGAAGAGAAACCGTACGTTAGTTTTCAGTGTTGAGTTTGTTTCTCAAAAGTATGGATCATCAACCTTACTTTTATAATCAACCGTACGTTCTTTGGAGAGTTGAAGCAAGACAAAGTATGGATGATCAACCCTACGTTTGAATGCTGAAGAGAAAGTATGTATGTTCAACCTTACGTTCTGAACCTTACGTTCTGAACCTTACGTTTGTGAACCCTACGTTTGGAGCCACGTCATCAACCCTACGTTTGGCGTCGGGATATTTTTGACAGACGATATTTCCTTCTGAATTAGTCAATCAAGCGGATTATTAGGCGTATTTCGAGCTGATTCTTAAATACGACTTTGACTGAATCAAAGACGATTTACAACGGATTAATGTTTGATTTAAACGGAGCTTTTTATGCCGATTCTTCAGGGGAGTTACAACGGCTTTGTTATTTCATTTAATATCGCGAATCTAAAGGAGATTTTCATGGATCTATTTATGCGGAAGATTTTCTCATATTTGAATATATATGTTCTATCTTAAAAACTTCATATATATATATGCACGGGAAAAGTGTGTGATATAGATTTTGATCTTTTGACGAGCAAGAAAACAGAGACTGTGAAGAAGCGTTCTTTTCTGGTGATCAAGAAGAAGCGTAAGACCTTTATTACTGAAGGAAGATCTTGATAGCAGATTCACGTGTTCTACATCGACTACCTGTTGTGAATCTACTGCTGCTGAAGTTGTGAAGTTTCTGGTAATATCTATTGCAACTGGATCGACTCAGAACTGTTTTGATTACGGATCTTTATTTTCTGAAGACGACGATCTATCTACTGTCAATTACTTTCTGTTGCAATTGTGAAGAACAACTGGAGAAGTGTTTCTTTATCGAAACCCTTTTATTTTTGAGTGATCAGCTTCTCGTTCTAAGCTGTGTGGGTTCGTGTTTGAACCAGGAAGGCTGTGTTTTCCTGAATCTTGTAAAGGTGTCAACTGCCTGTACTCAGTTGTGGACGGGTCTGTGGAAACGAGGACCAGATAGTGAAAATCGCCAAGCTCGTGGATTTGGGCGTTGGTGGAGTGGACTAGGGGCCTTCTGTTCCCCGAACCACTATACATCTGTGTGTTCATGCTTTTACTTTTTCCGCTGCATATTTAATCGTGCAAAAGCATAGTGAACAGAATTTGTCTAAATGGAAGAGATTGTAATAATTTGAAAAAGACACAATTCACCCCCCCTCTTGTGTATAATCCGTAGATTCAGATCCAACAATAACTTCTATCCATGACTATATATCAATGTAACATATAGTGTTTTCTGACATATAGAGTAAAGTAGAGAAAAAATAATTTAAAATACATAACAGATAAAAAAGTGGTTCAGTACAAAGCCAAGACCTAATCCACTCCACATTTTGGTCACCCCCACCATGAATTTTATATTGATAAACATGATCCACAACCTGGATCGGGGTAAAAAATAGTGCACAAGACAGTCCATGCCACACAACCTCTTCCACTATTCTTCATGGGTATAAACTACCAGGTCACACAAAGTCATCTTCCAAACTCATATGTGGGAGTAAACATATGTAAGAATTGATGAGAGGAAGGATTTCATGTATCATTATGTTCAATATTGGAGAAAATTTATGTTTTTAATATAAACACACACACAAAATACTCAAAAGCCAAAAATAGTTCACAACAAGAAAAAAGTTGACGAGAAAGGGTTGATGTTATCTGTGTATTATTCAATAAAGCTCTTTGATTCTGGGAAGAAATAGATGTTGCTACAGTGCCTTATTCTAAATAATATATTATTTCATGTTTAGTGTTTTATTTTCTTGTATGATCTAGTTTGTGTTCATCTAGGATTTGGTAATATGATGATGATTCTTGATTCTGATCTACGGTAGTCTAGGCATTTGAATCGAGAGTGCTTCATGCTTCATCATTTTTATCTCATTTCACGTATCAGTTTTTTTAAAAAAACTCACTCTTCTACTTCTATGTCTGTATATATTTTTATCCCAAATTATATTCTTTTTTAATTATATGTGCACACATTTGAATTGACATGATGCATGTATTATGAACCTCGTACATTGTACGGTCAGTTTACATGACTACAAGGAAACATTAATTATGTTAATGCCTTTAAATGACTTAAATATGATAGTTAGAAATTAAATTGAAAATTTCAGAAGCGATTAATGAAAGATGTAACACTTTGACATGAAATGGTATCACTTGAAAATAATGACACCATGAAATATTGTCTTCTTCGTTTCCTTTGAGTGATGAGATAGTCAGTATGCCGCAGTTCTATTGAGATCAGGAACCAGTAGCATTGATGTTGTTCTTGGATCATAGTGTCTGGTCCATTTTCAAGCTTTGAATGATGTCTCGGTGATGGTAGTAAGAGAAAGGTTTCATGAACATTGTGAGATCGGAAATGGGATACCATGTTTGGGACACAGTGTCTGGGTTACAGTGTCTTGGTCATTGTGTCTGTGTAACGATGTCTGTGTCATGGTGTTTGGGTCACGATGTCTGGGTCATAGTGTCTGGGTCATGGTGTCCATGTCCTTTGCTAGAAAATTAGAATCAGTGGTAGACTCACGGTTTCTCATACTAATCCGAATAATTTTAAATAGTCTTTAGTAGTTAAACATATAGAATGAATTAGACATAATCATTCATAGAAGAAATAAGTATAAAATAGAAAATAAAAATATTCACAATAATAAAACATGATTTATAGGAATTATGACATAGGAAAGTTTATTTATAGTATAGGGAAACCAAAGATCATGTTCATCATCGAGTTGGTAAAATGAATATGATTTTGATTATGATCTATTGTAGTCTAGCCTTTTGAATCAAGATAGATTCATGTGTTCTTCACATTCATCTCATTGCATATATCAGTTCCATTTTTTAAAAAACCTCCTCTTATGATTCTATGTATGTGTATATTATCATCTTGGTATATCTTCCTTTTTAATTGTGGATAAACACATTGGAACTGACATGATGCTTGTATTCTTCACCTCATACAATGTTCTGTTAGTTGACATATCTATAATGATATATTAATTATGTTAGTTCATTTACACGAATTAAATATTACCATTATAAATTTAATTGAAAATGACCAAATAGATTAAAGAACGATGTCACTATTATTCCTAAAACTTTATCACTTGAAAATGGTTTCACTACAATTAGTGTCTTCTTCTTTGCCTTTGAGCAGTGAGACAGTCGTGATGCCAATGTTTAATTTAGATCATAAATCAGTAACACAGATGTGGTGTTATGGTCACGGTGTATGGTCCATTTTCTACCTTTGAACGATATTTTGGGGATGGTATCATGTTATCGGTGACACATACATTATATTATATGAAACATGATATGGTTTCAGAGTCACTATGTATGGGTCATAGTGTTTGGAACATGGTTTCTGGTTCACGATGTTTGTTTCTTTGTATATGGGTCTTGTTGTATGGGTCCCTTCCCAAAAAACTAGAACCAGTGGCAGAACAATAGTTTCTCATTCATATCAAATTATTTGTAAATAGTCATAAGCAGTTATATTCACAGAATAAATTAGACTTAATCATTTATTGAAGAAATCATTATATAATAAAAATTAAATATAGATTACAATAATCAAACATGATTTATAGTAATCATGATTTGTGAATGTTTATTTAAAGAATAGAAAATGAAACCATCTCTACACAAGATTTGAGATAATGTAAATAGGGTTAACATGATTTGTGATAATTAATACATGATTAACACATGAGGAGTCCAAAAATATGTCATAAAAATGATGACCCACATCGTTCTCATTAATTAGCCATTGGAGGGGAATAAATCCCACGATCTACTAGACAGAATATCTATAGTGTCCCAATGCAAGAGCCACTAGTGGGGACCCATCTCAAGGCCTAGTGGATTCTTTCAAAAGTCATTCATCACAAACACACAGGAAATCTATATCATTCAAAAGAACATGCAGGTCACATAGAAATCACTATTTTCCACAATCAAAAGCATTTTCCATATATTTTATATTTCCAACCGAGCCTCCACGCTACCTTTGTTTTCTATCCATTTTTTCCAAAATAATCCATAATTTCCACAAAGACCATACATCGTTCATGTTTCAAAAAAATGTTTTCAAATAAAAAGATATTCTAATCAGGTTACATCACATCACATTAATAATATATTTTCATTGGAAAAAGTACCAAATTGTGCATTCACATCATATGAGTTTTAAATAAAAATTCCAAAAAATATCTCAAGTGCCATCCAATAAACAAATTTTCAACACTAATTAAAATTATAGAGAAATTTCAAAACCAATATGAAAATGTGAACCGTACAGAAGTTGAAAATATGCCTTTATAAATAAACCACATTTTCAATTTCCAAACGTTCTTTTATGCCAATAAATCATAAGAAAAATCTAAATATAAAAATATAAAAATATAGAATTATAAATTTGAAAAATAAAGAAAAAAGGTACAAAGATGTGAACTATTTGACACATTTAACATCTTTTAAAAATTTAATTGTTCTAATTTTTGAAGTGAATCAAATAGTTAGGCTAAATAAAAAAATCATATTATTTTGAAATTTGTTTTAAAAAACACAAGACAATTTATATAATATGAAGATAATATTAGCATCAATGAAAAATTTTTAATGGAGAATAACTTGTTTTTACCGCCATACACAAAAATAAACATAAATGAATAAAACCACACGAGTCACCTTTTCACATACATGACACCCAACTCATAATACCATCACAATACAAAAACATAACCAAAGTAAAACACCACCGAAAACACCAAATATCATATTGATATATCATTTATCATTTTATAAAAAAAGCTTGTGTGGATATGTATATATGTTTTTTTATGAATCCCCATTGAAATACCATTCAAACCATCATTCCATCTTGAAAACGCCATACCTGACAAAAAAACACATCATAATCAAGAGAAACACATTTATCAATTATTTTAAATTCCTCAAGCATCAAATTGAATTTTATAGATTTAAAATGGATGGAATAATATACATCAAAAGTGTTCTAATGTGATGAAATATTAGCAGGAGAAAAAAACCCCAAGGGGAAATGCTCACACTCCATCATCAAAAAATTGAACCACATAACATCCCTAACCCTTAGTGTTATTTCAACAAGGAATCCCCATCAAGGGAAGAATAGAACTCATGGATAAGGGAGAGGGGAAGACGCAATTGACTAAATAACCAATGAAACTCACTTTAGGACCTTCAAAAATCTTCAATGGTGGAAGGAGAGTAATGGATGTGTATAATGGGGGCACCCCATGGTGTGCCTAGGTTGATAAATAAATTAGAATGTAGAAATAGTGTTAAAAACAGGAGGGGAATATATTTAATTTCCATATATTAATTACCTAGAAAAATATCACAGTTTGGCCTTGGGATTTTTGAAACCCTTCACTAACTTTGTGCAGCCTACTATATAATAGGATACCCCACATGGGCTAGTTTCACAATTTCCCAAATTGTGATCCGACCATTCAAAACACTACTACCCATAGCAAGAAACCAACCACATAGTTAAATCCAGGTTTTCTACAACCATCTGCAATCCATTATCCATGCCCCATGAATAAATTCTCGAGTAATATGTTTTCATAGGTGAATGAAAATAGCTTCAACTAACCAGGCTCCAACCATGTGCCACCAACTATCAATCCTATGAATTTATTTTTTTAGAAAAACCTCACCTAAAAGAATCTAAAACTCAAAACATCAAACGAGGACTCTACCAAAACATCAAAAAATAATATAATATCATAGAAAAGAATAAAATTAAATAATATTCAAGTTATTGGGGGGAAATATCATATAGAAATAGTCCAGTCGTGTGGGAAAAATTTCAAATGTAGGGAAATTAAATTGAATTGTATTATACATTAGAGTACATCCTTATATGGTGATCCAATTCTATTCATCAATAAAAAATGATATAAGACCCATGTCTTTTATAGTTTTTTGGATGTTTAAATATGTTTTATGGAATAATATATATTCCTTATGATGAATTTACATGATTTTATCCCATATGAGGGGTTAGTGATGATTCTATAAGATAAATGTATGATGACATTACCATTAAATATATGTTAGGGTAGAAAAAGGACTGATGATGGTGTTGAGAAGTAGATATGAGTTGTGTGAATAAATAGTGATATAATTTGACTTCAAAAATTATGTATATGGTTACATGGATCCCATAAAAAATATTTTTCATCGTGATTTGGACTCATTTATAATTTTTATTTTTGACTGTATCTTTTTATATTAAATGACTCGCGTGTTATTGTAATGATAAAATTGTGATCATTTTGAGTATGATTTTTTATATCATCTATATTGTAACTATTAAATGTGTAATATTATTATATATGATGTAAATTATATAATATTTTTTATCTAAAAAAGATAATATTATATATATATAGTGAGGAAGAAATTATTCCTTCGGATCGACCAATGAATACATTTGAAAATAAAATTCTCTATTGTCTAGACATGTATTATAGATAATTTATTTAGGACTAATCTATTTTGTAATTTCTTATAACTAGGATATTGATGAAGGATTGCATTTTTTGGATAATGAAAATATGATATAAGGCCTTTAATAGATAATGAAGTGGTTATTATCTATATTAATTATGATTTATTCAACCAATAATGTAATTTGTATGGTATATTGTGATGACTCTAGAGACTGGTTGGGAGAGTTTCCAAAAAAGATGGATCGTGATGTTACTTATGTGTCTAACTTGAGAAAACCATGTCAAACCAAATATAGACCTCCATAAAAAATTCACCCGGTCCATCAATGGGACATCCTGAAGGGAATTATTATTCCCCATGGGATGGGGATAAGTGCATGGGAAGCAACATGATTAAAATATGAATGATTTTGAGAAATAATTTTATGAAAAAAAATTTAATCATTATAAATGAATGATAAAGAAGGAATACCAATGAGATAAAATAATAGATTAATGAATAGTAATATAAAATATGAGAATCTAACATATATGTTAAGAGTAACTGATAAAAGGGAAAATCATAAAACATGCCTTCAACACTTCTATGTGTGAATGATGAATCAAAATTCTCAACTCCACCATAACTAAAACCTATAGGTTAATTAATATTCAAAATAAACCATAAATATTCACAAAATTTAATTTGTAATTTTTTGAGAAAAAGATACAAGTATGTTGTTCCCTATGAACGTTTTGAATAGAAATTTAATAAAAAATCCATTTCATGCATGTTTGAATATAAGGATATAAAATATAATTTTTATATCATCTTTTAAGTCATTATTAAAACAATTTTCCATAGAAGAACTCTATATTCCTAGATCAATTGTTCTTTGAAGATAACTATATAGTTTTTGGAACATACATAAATAAGAATGGAATTTTTTGCATAAAAACCATTATAACCACACAATTTAAAATATACATATATCCTTATCATATAATCCAATGTGAAAAACTCAAATAGAGAAACAAAGATAACTTTTTCGTAAAATAAGAAAAATTACTATGCTGGAAAATAAATACACATCAACAAAACCATGCCAAAACATTTGATATAACCTTGTCTTGCCTACCTGAATGGCATATCCCATTTGTGTAACTATGTACCACCACATGCCACTATTTTGATCTTCATTCTAAAATAGTGTATATTCGTACCAAGAATTCCCCCCAGAAAACAATGTGTTTTCATGATACATATATAGAGGATTGAATTTCAATTTAATAATCATACCATATCATTATATAATCAAAATATCCATTTATCTAACTCATACCTCTAAACACCATTATAAGAACATCTTCCTTATACAAAATAAAATTAAAATATAATATCCCACAAAAGATAAATATAATTGTAATAATTGAAACATCTATATTTTCCATCACATATAATGGTGAATATCCCATGTGTTTTAATTTTCCAAAAAAGCCATTTTATTTTCCAACCAATCTTTAAAACTACACTTTAATTGAAATTTTTTGGGAATCCATTTGGAAATCAGAACAGAGAGTTCGATATTAAATACATCAAATAAATTGAGTTTTATATGTATTGAAAAAGGTGAAAAACAATCCTGAAGATTAAAATTGAAATATCTAAAATCATATTTAAAACTAACATTTCATATAATTTAATCACACAATTATTAAACAGCAATCCAGGAATTTCATGTTAGTCCATAATTTGAAGAAACATTAAATCATTTTTACAAATTCATCTATAGGAAAACTATCACTCTAACAATTATATAAATCCTAATAAATGATATCAATTGATTCATCCACATGGTATATTAGATAACATTAGTGAAATCTAAAACCCAAAATTAATGCACAACTAATCATATATCAAATTTTAGAGAGGTATGACATGGAAAACTACCACAAAGAACGTGGAATTTCAACTAAAAATAAGGATCCAAACGAAATATATAAGAGGGGTTTGAAGAAGAATAAATAATTCCTCTCAAATAAAAAATAAAAAATAGTTTTTAAAATTGGATAAATTCCCTTAACTATCATAACCACTAAGAAATGAACATTTCAAAAAATTGGATACAAAAAAAAAATTGAGATTGAAATAATGTAATAGTACTAAAAATTTATAGGAACTCTCATTACCTAGGGATTTTATTTTGGTGATAAAATAATATCATAAAATGGATTATAGGATCATATAGTTATTTTATAGGTTGAGAGAGAAATAAGAAAGAATAAAATTTGTCTTTTAAATAGAAATATGATTATCCCATGACTAAAATCACTTTCATCGAACATCATCGGTATCTTAGTGGAATCAACCGGTGTGATGGTAGACCACCAGTTGGCCAATGGTGAACAAAATTTATTATGGTTGATAAATTAGTGTTTTTAAATCAATTTACATGTCCACAAACTAGTTACCAGCTAGAGCATGATTGTTCTGACTACGACAAATCTAACTAAATTGGCGATTGATAATACTAGATTTCTAGTGGAGCACATGATGCATTATTAGATGTATTTTTGGTTCCAAAAATGATCCAATATTTTGAGATTCCATTCAAAACCCAAAAATAACATGATTTAATATAGAAAAAAGGGGTTAGGGAAAAAAATCTAGGGTTGGTAACGATTAGGACGTGGTAGTTCTCCCAATCATCATTCCTTCATCAATATAAATTTTTATGTAAAATGGTCAATCTAGTCAAAATAAAAAATTACATCTAATGAGGAAAATAAAATCAAGATAATGTTATTAAACCAAAAATTCTGAAATAATTTTAATTATTGACCCATGAAGATTATTACCAATAGTGGTTTTAATATTTTTATGATGAAAGTGGATATCCATATACAAACCCTCAAATCAATGGATTCACGGAATTATAAATTTAATGAAAATGAGTTAACATTTTTATGAAATAATTGAAACATATACAAATGATCTCCATTCATAAAAGAAGTGATAGATTCTAACCTTCTCAATAGACAATGACCAACACCATATATATAAGGACAAATAATTCAAATGGAGTGCTATTATAATTGTTATAAAATACACTACGTGTCCTAAAATGTTATATCGCCTTATGAAAAACAACCCAATATGATGATGAATTAGGATACCTATGAGTACATTGAAATTACAAAACTAGAATCATGCCTCCATAAAACCATCACAATATATCCTTATATCAAGTGAGAGTAAAACAAGGGTATGCTTCCAAACCACCAAATCATGGTAAACATAAAAAAATCAGATTGTATATTTAACCATATCCCAATTTACCCAACCCTATCCAATGATTTAATGAGTAAATAATTTATTATTAAAGGTATACCAAAATTATCACCTGAAACTAGATAAAAAGGAATGAAATAAAATTAGTGTTGAATTGGAATTTTTTGTATAACCAACACCCCATAATAGATAAATCAAATGAAATTTAAATGTTCAAGACACGCATGAAAAAACTCATAGGTTTCTGCATCCAATGAACAAAATGACATCATTGTTCGAAATCATAAATTAGAAACCCACATTGAAACATGCAGAGAGATCCTATCATTTACAAAAAATAGATTAGCATTGGTTCCTATGCCATATAAGAACATCCCTTCTATTCAAACTCTTCCAAAACAGTAAAAAAAATTAAAATTCTATATAAAGGTGTTATCTCATGCATATGTATATTAATTGAATTCCAAAAATAGAGAAGATATAATCCAACAATGATACTATAGAAATACCCTTACCTAGATTGATTGAATTGTACCTAAGAAGAGATTCCACAAGACCTCATGCACTCATCCCCATAAGCATGACTTTTCAATCTAATGGATAGGGTCTAGGGTAATGTGGGGAGACTTTACCCTTGTTAATCATATCCATTTGAGGAAAATATAAAATAAGTATGACCTGACCAAAAACAACAAATGATTTAATGAACATATGTTGTAATAGATGGAACATCATTTACAAATGAAATATAACATTGACCCCCAACGATCCAAGAAAACAATAGTATAATAAATTTTCGGAAAATAAATGAATACAACATTGATTTTATTTAGAGAATATCTTGGTACAACCTTTATCACGATGAACTATCTCCACATCATTCTATGGTCGAACCATTCCCTTTATCGGCTTAGTAACTATAAAGTATGTATGTGGATCAATATTTCTATGTAGGTTTCATGAAATTATACAAATTATGACCTAGAAATATGCCTTTAAAAATAGTCAACATGTATAATTGATATATTAAATGAAAAAATTAGATTCAAAAGTAAGGAATATAAAACACATAATGACTATTTGTGTTCTAACAAGGATATAAAAATCCCTGACCACACACAATTTGGATCCATGGTTGAGGGAATATCATACTGGATGTCATAGAAAATATAAAACCACTAGGACCATAAAAATATATCCTTGAATCCATATTTACATTATCTCTAAAATATCCACAATGATATTGAGTTTCAAGAAAATCAAATAAATAACTTGGATTTGGTTGTAAGGCTTTTGTATCCCACTGATCTATTTGGCATAGCCACAAGAATGTTGTATACCATAATAATCATATGTGGATCTAGAATGATTTCATTCTCATAAAATACCATGGGTAATTAGAGAATTTTGTAATACCCCACCATCGATTAACCATCTCAGGCCTTGATGCATCTATTCCCCAACACTACGTTTTGTTATATCATCTTTATTATCACATTCCATGCGCACTCTCCAACTGTGGAATAATCATATCAAAACGGTAAAACTATTCCAAATATAAGAATAGATACCTATAAATTAATTATTTTCCCAAATTGTTTGGTAGAAAATATATATTTAGAATATAAAATTTTATGATTAGAATTTGTAGAAATATAAAATTACACGTGACATATATCAAACATGTTGGATCAAGATACATATTAATGGTCATGGAATCAATAATCAGATAATAGTTTCATAGTTTATTAATGAACTTTTAATCACTACCATTAATAGTTAAGCTATTCCAATATAATTATCATCTCAAATAAGAAATTTTTTAATAGTACTCATGATGGTAAGGAACTTCATACATCACGCTCATTGACATTAAGATCAAGAATCCCCAAAATTACATTCTCAAAACACACTCACGCACAACTGGAACTATAAATCATTCTAAGGGTCCATAGAACCAATATCTACATAATATAAAAGGGTTTTATAATGATCGTCAAGATGGATTCAATCCAAGGTATAAAAAACACATACAAATACTTGATGAAAACCAAATTTTTCTATGATAAATATTATTCTCATTTAAGGATGATAATTTTTAAAGTCTACATATACGTACATAGATGATCCAACAAGGTTTAAAAATAAATCTCTAAGATTATTAATAAAGAAAAAGGAATTAGTAATAGTGGATTCATATCAGCCTAGATTTATTTTGAAATGGCCGGAAATTCATCTTTAACTATTAGAATTACATTGAATGATCAGGGTAGGGATAATTGGTCATAAATATGAGGATATGTTGTCTTAAAATACATTCTATGACCATTAATATTGTTTCATTCATTTTATATTTTGAGAAAATCAAATCTCATAACAAACATTGGGAGTTCCTATAATTCTTGTTACATCATAGTTGTCACCCCATCCTCTACTATGTGTGAGGTGTTTTTGATTCCTCATACCTACGATTCTAAATAGGAACCCTTTTTAGAGTGTTACTGAGATCAAGAATGTTTTCTCTTCTAATGGAATCCACCATGGGTATGGGGAGGTCACTATGGTCATTGAACATTGGAGCTACAAACACTCTACATCTATGGATAAACCATTTCATGGTAATTCTTTGCTTTCCTATTTTAAATTTTTTTCACTAGGGACCACCAATTATTGTACCTTGATAGATTTGTAGTCTATTGTGAACAATAAATCTTTTTTGGGGCTTATGCCATGTTTTGTGCTAACATTATTTTCCAAGGATTATATACTGACCCTTTGAAATGTTATATTTTGATTCATTATTAATTATCATATCTAATGTTTCGATTGAAAATTATATTTTTCATTTTAAAACACTTTTAGGAAAAGAGGGAAACCCAGAGTCACTTATAGGAAAGTGATAAACTGTACTAGATCCCAATCAACACCATCCACAGACTGAGATCTTGCAATTAAATGACAATAACATACCATCACACCCCCACAAATCATAATAACCATACAAATCACCACAACCAACACATGAGTCCCCCACAACAGTAGTAGATTCCAATTCAAAAGTTGGATTATAATCCATCAAGAGATTATCACATAGGTTTAGAGTCCTCTTTTGATCCATTTATAACTACCTTAGACAAGAGTTCTTGAACAAGATGTATTTTTTAAAAGAAATTATCACCACAAAATCCTTCATAGATGAGGCTCTATTATCCCCTGGTCATGGAATGTTAGATTATTCTTTCCAAGGTTTTTATATTTGATTAGATAACATAATTCCTTCATACTTAGCCATCATCTTTTCCCCATCATGTAGAATATCAATGGAGGACTGGTTGACCAAAAAACTCGCATTTTCTTTATCACCCCAGTGAAACTCCCCCTCTTGCAAAAGGGATTATCTGAAATAGGTTCCATGTATCCCTTGTCATTACCCATACTCTATTCAGTTGTGATGCATTAAATCATCTTAAGACACCTCACCACAATACCATTACCTTCATTAGTTTTCTTTCCCTCACCCTTAACTGCTGCCCTTATGTAATCTGCCTTGTTCTGTAGTTTGTGAATATCCACACTAGGAGGATCTTCCATAGAAATATTGGCCCCCTTGTGACCCCAGAATTCATCAATGTGGTTCTCCTTGTATCCTTCATCAGTATCACAAGATTACATGGCATCATTATTGAATACTGATTCTATGTGACTATCAAACCAATTGTTCAGTTGAAGAACATGCCTGGACAATGGAGCGGGACCCCCAACATCCCAATTTCTGACTATACTGGACACTTCCAAAGCATAGAAGACTCCCCCACCTTCCACTATATATTACCTAACCTCCAGAGTTCCATTCATGTATTGTTCCACATAATCAACTACATGGATCAAATAAACATCCTTCTCTAAACATGGCCTGGAATGGCCCCCTAAATCCTTCCTTAGATAATAAAAATTCCAGACACCATTAGATTAGCTTGGGTCAGCATAGCTTCATTGAGACCATGGAAGCTAACCTCATCCACCTTGTAAACACCATCCATGGCTTCCTGCTTCAAAGTACACGGTGACTAAGATCCCCTAATGCAGCCATATGAGCCATGCTCCCTTGCTTGTGGACCATTTCCCCATTAAACCACCAAATCAATACCCTTTGAATCCTCCTCTCTTCTTTATGAAACATGTAATTCCAGACGGTGAGTATTCAATGCCTGGGATGGGATCCCATTCAGCAATGTTCTGAAGAGTGACTGAGGTGATTGCATGTTTGACAATAGTCTATTCAATTTCTATAAACCACCTATTTCTTGCACTAGTATTACTTGCAAATAGTGATCCAAAGAAATTCCAAAGGAAACCTAGATGTATACTCTTCTACACAGACCCATGTATTGACCAGATATCACACTGCCTTAGTGCGACTATCAGAGCATAAAAACCAACCAATGAGGATTCCAAAAATTATGATAATATATGGATTTTGTAAAGGTAACGAAAGATTGTGGAAGCATTCCTGGACAGCCACATAGGGGGAATCAAATTTCATATAGAAGTTAATGGGACAGAGTGGGAGGAATAATCGAATCCCATTGAAGTTATGATGGGACCTCGACCAAGTATTAATGATTTCCACCTTTGATTAAAAGTGAATCATGATATGGTGGATGTCAAGCAAGCCAACTGTTGCCCTTTCTGGAATATCCCATGAGGTAATGACAAATATGTAAAATGCATTGATGGAAGGTTGTCTCTACTTAAATCTAGCAACTAGAGTGAGTTTCAGTAGCACTGTGTTTTTTGTGAACTCATAAGTTGAAATCTAATGGTTCGGAAGTCCATCATGATGTTTCGGGACATTAGGGCTAAGCGATGCTTCCAGTAAAAGGGGATGAAAATTAGGTTTAGAGAAGGGGTGGAATGAGTACCCTTCTATCTTCAGGGATGTTGATGCCCCCTCACCCACCAAAGGGATGAGGAGGCGGAGCTATGGTCGATGTCATGACCAAATGAAAGAGAGCATTAAATTTGTTTTACTCTCCATCTATTCACTCACAAACATTTTTAATGTTACTATTAATGTTATTTAATCCATGGGGCTATGATTCAGATGTTATCGAAGCAGTAAGGTATATCTATTAATATTTTATTATATTTTAGGATTTTTATATCAAATTTAAATTAAAAAATTTATATGATCCAAATCAGTTAAGCCCCATAAATTTCACTCTACTATGTTTATTTTTGGAATCACATTTTTTATTCCAATTCTTCTCTTGTTAGATTATAAATCATCTTTTAAGTAACATGTAAGGGGAATTATTTAAAAATAATATTTTAATGACTTTTTTCAATCCCTTTTTCATTCATGTCAATATTATATTAATAATGTTTTAAATTGTATTTTTAAAATTATTTATATATTTACTAATGCCATATTTACCCATTTTATGTTTTTATTAATTAGTATAAAAATATTCATTATTTTTTTCCGAACAATGTACTCTTTACCAAAGGATTGAATGAAATATTTTTTTAACAGACACACAAAGTTATAAAATTTACTTTACCATAAATACAATTTGAAAAAAAATCATCCAATATAATTCACTCTTTTTATTTTCAATGAAAATATCTTTCTCAATATTTTCTTGATTTTTTATGTAAGATAATATTAACAAAAAATTGTTATTATTTTCAAAATGAATCAAAATATGTTTTAAATGTGATTTATAAATCAATCATTACAAGGGTTAAAAGGATGTTATTTATAGTATATTTATATGATATTATGTTATAATTGATTATTTTTACGATAAAATCATAATTTCTAATGAATAAATTCCCATTTATCATCTTTTAATGATAATGAATTTTATATTATTTTGAGATAATTAAATTAATTTTTATTAACTTATCTCCCACTCCACATTTTTTTGAAATCAATCATCACATATATGAATATTTAATTTATATCATAGAAGAATTAATATTTATTTATATTACATTGTTTATATATCTACTATATTCCTTTTGTATATTTTTATCAATTTATGGTGTATTGTCATATATTTAATTTTACATACTACAAAAAAATCAATGTTAAATATTCATGATTCAATTTAGAGAATTGATATATTTTAAGGAATTTTGAGAATTTTTTCATCTTTTAGAATGTGAGTGATAGATTTATTAGAAGGCCCATGTTATGGGTTCCCTTTGATTTGTAAATATTTCTCTTAAAACAAAGATAGTAATTCCATATTAGATGGGTACCTTATTTACACATACTTATTTATTAATAATGATGTCTTCATTAAGAGCACATGATTGTTTGATTCATGATATGTCAGATGAAAGGACATTACTATGATGGTATTGAATTATTCATTTCATCAACTAAAAATATAGTCTCAATTGTCATTTTTATTTTTATGTATATTTTATATTTGTACGTTCATTAAACTGAATATTTTGATTGAATGAAATGTGTGTGGCAAAATAACACTTCCTTATTTTTTCTCAGTAATATATCCATGATATATTCTAATGTACATGACCATTACTGAGTATATCTATTCCCCAATTATATATTTTCATTTACCAAGGATATGATTATATTTATTATGAAATATTTTAAGGGTAAAATTATATTTTTTATTCTATGATTTTATATTTCCAATATAAAATTAGAATCATGTTTGTTTATAGGATTATACGATTGATAAACAGACCAACACTTTATGGTGAGAAACCATTGAATTTATATGATTGGAAATAAGTAAAGACCAGATATGGGATACTGTATACAAAATTTTAGAAAATATTATTCATTTCCTGTGATAGATTTTGTTGATGACTTTCTTTGAATCATAATATAATTAAGGATAAATCCATAGAAATATTATGAATATATGAATCCATCTCTATAAAATGTAAAGAATAATCCAAATCAATTTTATATCAATGATGGAGATAATAAAATTCACTAGATGATGGTGCCTCTGCAACATTAGAGAAAAATTACTAAATAAACAATGTTATTTCCAGGAATGTTATAATTAAATTTTCAATTGTGATAAACAAATTACTTAATAAGTAATGTAGTTATTTAAAAAATGAAATTAAATGGTTTTTTAGATCCTTATAAAACATAGATTATAAATTTTGAACAACCATTATGGATTAAATCCATTCATAATATGGCCATTTTATAGTAAACATTATGATTAAGACAAATTAATATTTATGATAAAATGAATATTATCATGATCACAACCCAAAGTATGTTTGCATAACCACAACATGAATGTGACACCATCAAAATCATGACAGTTAGTTCGTATACTCATTTAAAAAGGGGTTCTATAAATAAATGAAATTATTATGCATTTTTTCATTTTTAATTAAATAATCATTACATAAATCGAATATTTTATTTATATTAAAAATTATTATATAATTTGTATGATAAAAATTATATTTTGGTTTAAACAAATAAAAATTCATTTTTGGGAAGTATATACTATCAATTAAGATACAATTTTTTGATTAATTAATTAAATTTTTATATAAAAATTATTTAAATAAAATATTATTATTAAATATAATTTATATAAAATGAAATTATAATATAACATTAATATTTCAAATGTTTTATTTCTAAGGGTCAAAATGATGTTAGTGTCGTAAATGAATAGTATTTTCTAGTTATCAAACGATTTTTATTTAAAAGTTAAAATTATAATGTTTTTTCAATTTTTTTGGTCAAATAATGATTAGTTTTTTTATCAAAATTCAAAAATTATCCTATGGTTAATTTATCATGTATATTTGAGACAGTCAAATTGTTGTGTAAAAATTAAATACTATATAAGTACATGTTAGGTTTTGTGACATCTTAATTGATATTATCTGATGTAATAAATATTATAAATTGAATACAGGGAAAAAATTATGGTTACACCATTAAATAATGTGTTTTTATATTATTTGTTTAATTTTATAAACATTAATTAATTCTCTATAACATGTATTATATTTTTTGGTTTAAAATCAATTAATTTGGAATAAGACGCCCTTCAACATCACCAATGGAATTATTATAATATTATTGGTTAATGTTAGAATAAAATATTGAAAAAAACTCCTCCATGGTAGATACATTGTAAAAATCTTTTGTAATGATTATAGTTATGTATGTTTTTTTAGACTCCAAAATTTATGTTTATAAATTAATAAGTAATTTCACTATCTTTTAAAGTAAATACCAACCCAACTCCACACACAAATCACTCAAAACCCATTTATTTCTATGTTACACAACATCATCATCCCAAAATCCTTAATAATGTGTTCTAATTCCCTTAATAAAATCCTATAATGATATTAGTTTCATGTTTTCAATGTAAGGGATTCTCTCCTCGACCACATTATTCACATACATTCATTAATATTATAACATTGGATTTATAATTTTACATGTTGGAATATGTTTTTATACATTCCATTACTGAACTTATGATTCCAACTTAATGATATACCACCTATTCATATATTTAAAACCATCCAACATCCATTATGTCCATCCATTATGGTACTAACATTATTGGATGTTTTTCTCAGGAATACATTTATTTTGTGTATACCTGTATCTATTTTAACAAAAATAGACACACAATTACTTTCATAATAATCATATATTGGGGGAATTTCAGGTATATAAACCTCACTCTTTAATTGTGTTTTTAATTGCAATTAAAGGGTTTATTATTTTATACAATCTATGTGGAACACAAATGAAAGCAGATGATATGAATGTGATAGATGAGCCTAAAATTATATACCATCCAATGAATTTGGAACCATTTCTATATCATGAGATAAAATGTATGGTTCACATGTGGTTATCCTAATAAAATTACATTATGATGTCTTGGTGGTTATCCATGAATTATTTTAATAAAGCCATATTTTATGTATTTTTTTGTACTCTAATTATTCCATGATGTCACCATACTATATAATTATTTTATGTTTGTGTTTATGATTCTCACCCTAATTAGTTTAAAATGATAATCATATTGAGTCAAATGTATTATTCTTATCATGATATTATATGATTATTATTTACTAGAATTATACATTACCTAATTTGGATGTAAATCCCAAGTATATCTCATATAAAATAATAAGATCAATTCATTTTAGGGGAATATTGTGGAGTTTTATGTAGTATTTTAGAATCAGTACTTAATGTCATTATGGTATGTATCTATATTCCTAGTACACTTGTGCTATTGATCATCTATAATTGTATTAATTATGGATTTATGTAATAAATCATGAAATAAAGTGTGCAAGAGATATTTTTGGAATAAGCCTCCCCTTAAAAGCATCCTAATAATGGACATTATTTGGGTTATTCCGAATGATATACATTCACTACTTCCAAATCAGACCCTATAACATAAAGGTGTCAAAAATAACCATATGGGATTTAGAGAGAATATACAAGATGGAAATACCATCAATACCTAATTAATATGCCAATTACACATGAGATACAAATTTCGTGATGAATTGATGTAGATACATGTTTTGGAACCATTGAATGAAATATTCATGTTAGGGTAATAGGGGATTAACACTATAAATTGAGACTAGAGATGAAGGAATAATAATTCCAATAATATCTTGATCTACTAAATAGTCATTTTACTCATAATAGTAAATAATCTAAAAATATTGAAACGAACCCATAAAAAATAAATACATAGTTAAACTCCCGTAAGGAAAAACCTAAACTAGTAAATATCCTCATCACAGAAAGATAAAATATTTTAAATAAAATATTAAACACATTATAGACTAACAAAACCAAATTTTTATTCCATTGAACCTGGGAAATTGATTTACCGCTTTCACTAAATAATGTTTTATCCAATCTCATTTAAAAAATAACTATTACTTTATTACCAATATTTAAAATTATACGGAATATATTAATGTATAATACCATAAAATAAAAAATAGTAAACCCTTTGATTCATATAATATTTCAAATTTAATTTCATTAATTTCATTAAATTTATCTTTATTAACATTATATGAATCTTTAGAAGGAAATTGAACTGTTTTTTTACCAATGTATTAATATTGAATCATTAGAAATAATTACCCATAAATCATTTACTTGAGGTATTGAAAAAAAATACAAAAAATAATCATTTAAATATAATAGTATATTTTAGATATATTAATAACCAACAAATTTTCTGAATCCAAACCATCAATGAACACATTCTTAAATTAAAACAAATTTCTTCCAAAAGCGATACCATTTTGTAAATAAAATTCAATACCTTTTCATAAAAAATTACTCATTATATTGTAAATTTTAAATTAATTTAATCAAAAAAAAATTCTAAAATATCAGAATACCACATTTTATCCCTCAATTCCTTAAAATTACACAAAAAATAACATTTTATTCTATAGAAATAATTTTAATAATTTTAAAAGAAATTTTTTATATCAAAAAAATATTTTTACACCATGATTTTATTATATTATAAAGTACAATATGTTTTTTTCAAAATTCAATGAAATTTTTATCAACATTGAAAGATACTAATTTATTTATTCTAATTTACAAAATCAATCTTGAATAAAAAAACCATCAATATGATATTAGATGAAGCATAAAAAATCATCCTAAACCAACCACAATATAAGGAAATGAAATTCAAGCCATATAAAATCATAATAAAAATAATTACAATAAATTTACAATTTCACATAGATTGACCACACGGTTTGGTAGATCACTAACTGAGAATGTGAAATATAATGGAAGATAACCAGAACAGGCAACAATATATACCCATAGATTTAAAAAGTTTAAATCATAAGAATGAACCCTTTAAATTTCCCCAAAAAATTCCCCAAATCACAAGGCATTCAAAAATAGTATAGTAAATATCATTCCATAACTAAATAATGAATTAAGAAACAAATTTTAGAAAAACAATTAAAATATGATCTCGAATTCAAGATATAAACATAAAGACCCCTGTGTAACTAAATAATCATCTCACATACGTGGAGATCAAGAACCCAACCATAAAAACCTATATGGATTAAGATATTACTACATCAATACTACCAGAAAAACCCTGAAAATATAAAAACGCAGAATTAATATCATTTGAAAAGGAACCAAGATGATTATTTTGAAAAAAAAATTCATGAGGTAGACATGAGATGGCCAACACACTATTCTCAATTGACATATGCTGGTGAAAATTTTTGATAACCAAAATGATAGAAATTGAAATGACATTGAAACTAAAATAACAACCTAAAACCCATAATTTATAAACTAATTCTAGGCCATTCAAAATATGATATTTCAAAAAATAACGAATCAAAAATAATATATGATTTTACAATACCACTGATGGATAAATCAAAAAATGAAAATTATATACTAAGACACCAACAATACTCTATGTGAGTGAAGATATTCTCTAAAAATGACTACTATAACTCAATCGTAGAAATGTAGGAACATTTGATATAGTTGAGCCACCCTTGAAACATGTAACATATATAGGTGTGGAATAATTAATCTTATTACATCACCAACAAAAAAAATATAATGACACATAAAGAATATATTTCAATAATGATTAAGAAAAATCATATAAATATTTGATTTCTATACTTCCTTATTTAAAATGGTAATTAAATAGTTTTTCTTGGAAACAAAAAAAGTTTTAGAAAACCATTGATCTTTCAAAATTAATACTGAATTTATAATATTTTATTAAAATAAATAATAATTTGTTGTTTAAATACTGTTAAGGAATATTATGAAAAAACCAAAAAAATTAAATAAATGTAGATAAGTTTACAATAGAAAATATTTATATGAAATTGTCATAGAATCAAAGTTCTAAGGGGAAAGATTTTAGAAGATAAATACAAAGGTCATCAATGGATAAAAGTACATATAAAATAAGAAAAATAAATATAAATAGACACGTACTCATAAATCTATTATTACCCTCATTTTTCTTTACTGTAGGGACCATCGAATAAGTTATCCTATTTTAAACCTATGTCTACAAGCCTTATAATATTTCTAAATTATGGTATGTCTGTACCTATACATAGCACCAAGCCAACCTTGTTTTCCCATGATAAATAAATTTATGTGAACTATTAAATTTAATGATCAAACCATATCATCTTGATAAATATTTTCAATTTTTTACTCACAACTCTAAACAACCAAATATAAATATTCCCTTTATCCATCATAAAAATTTAATTACACTTCCATCTAACAAGACATTCCATCAAATTAATTTAAATATACAAATTTAATATCACATATAATAGGTGATGTCCTACTAATTTTTATTCCTGTAAAGATAATTAAAATTATAAATAGTTCATTGGAATCATCATTATTAGTTAAATCCATAAAAATTACATTGGAAAAATGAGTACCCAATTAATGATTTATTATTTATATAAAAACAGTTATATTAAAATATTTTCAACTACCAAACACAATTAATATTGAAAAAACCCAATTCTAAAGTCATCTTAAAAATAAATATTTCATATAAATCCAAAATTCAAATATAAAAGGAAAAACCTGGAATTTCATTTTCAAAAATATTTTGTTAAATTTTTTAAAAAGTTGTACATATAAAAATATATGAAGACGTAATTTATCAATATTTATTGATATCCTAAGAAAAAAATCCATTAATATAGTTAATAGTTATATTCAGAAACGTTAATGATATTAAAAATACTGAAATAAAATAATAAGACATCATATATCAAACTTTTATGGTCTTAGATTGGGAAACCATCATCAAAACATTTGGAATTTAAACTATTGGAAAGGACACATATTCTAAATTCAATGGAGGAGTGATTACATAAGAAGGAGATACCGAGAATCAAAATTCCAAAATAGTTATGTAGATAAAAAACTCTCATGGATGTTATAATAATTGGTCAAGAGGAACACGATTAAGAAGTGGATCCAAGACCAAAACATATTCAGACATACCGAAAGATAATCATCTCATTGATTAGAACATCAATTCAAAAATTATTCTTATTTGGATGGGGAAAAACATTTGATAAAGGGACATACTTTTGTATGGGTTGAGACTTCGTTATGAGTTAATAACAAAATAATAATAATGGGGTTACTATAAAAATTATGAGAATCAACATTTTAAAATCACATATAGTGACACGACAATATATTAAATGATATCCATATGTTGGATAGAAGAGAATTATCTAGAAGGGTGTTACCCATCAGTTTTTTGGTGGAAATATTCAAAATCTTGTAGTCAATGCAATGTCCATCAGCTGGCTGGTGGCTATCACTAGAAATCGGGTTGAAAAATAACAATTTCATTTATCAATTGACGAGGGTTATAAATTAGTTTACATTTTAGATGATTCTATATGTCAATGAGATCTCTAGGTCATATTAATGTGATTTAGTTATGTTTCATTATTTTCTTTTGAGAATATTATCATCTAAAGAAATTATACATAAATAAATATTCTTGATGGGATCATAGATTTCAAAGGTTCCATTTCTAATGATAAAGAATTCATATCACAAATACATGGTTTGATAGTTAGAGAAGATGAAAATTATTTTATAGCATATACTCAATGAACATGTTCTTGATTAGGGATGAAATTGGTTTGACTATATTGTATTATCATAGATATCATGTAACAAAATATTTTTTGGATTTATTAGAATGGATCCCTTTATTCCAATTTATTATAGGTCATACCACTCATAATTTGTTCATATAATGTTTGGAGAGTCAACTATAATCAAACTGAATGTGGTTTAGGAAACTATTGAGTTCGTGTTTTTTATCTATAAGAAATCATTTATTTCTTATAATAGGTGTTTATTGTATGATGAATGGAGGTGTTGAACCATAGAGTTCATTATGGGATATAGAATATTGAAAAGGGTATAACCTATGTTATAGAATTAGTAAATGAGGCAGTAATAATTGATTATGATTGTATATATTTTTCATTTGGAGATTATGATATCGATTCTAATGGTATCTTATTGGTTATATCATCCTCTATAACATTATGGCATGAACAATTTGTTTCATGTGTCACTTATACAGATGTATGAGTTGGATTATTCACATGTGATAATTAAAAATCATGTCATGTTAGATAATGATTCCTCATTTGAGGGGTGATTAAAGAGGATTTGTGTTGATAATGAGAAGGAATTGACAATGAATTTAATCCCTCAATATTAAGTATAATATTATTATGGATGTACGCATGATAAGACTATAAGCTGGGATTTAGATATTAAATAACAATAGATAAATCATGTCCACTAAAAACCGTAGTTGTTTATCCTGAGGATGAGAATTCCTTACAGAAAGACACTCTAATTACAATTGAAATTCAAGGAGTGGAAAATTAAAATGTATTTAATATGATTTATCTTTATGGATATTAGTTTTTTGGGTGGTGGGGGTGACTTAGGAGGGGTTGTAAAGAGTTGTATCATGTTTGTAGCTAACATTTTTTAGTTCATGTCTGACTAAAGTGTTATTTTGGGGACTATGGAATAATGCCAAAGTTGGGGGATGGTTCTATGTCCCAAATGGTAATGTTATATCATAGCTATTTATGGGTTGGTTGACATGAAACATAGGCTTAATAACCACATAAGTATAGAGGGTCGACCTATATATTGTTATTGGGAAGATTATATTTCCATCCGGAGGTCTATACTATATAATCCATTAGCTAAGAGGTAATCCTATTTTCAAAATGGTGGTGACAACTTCTTGATTGGGGACTACAACATAATTGTACACAGTGAAGCAGTTTTATGATTAAGGGAAAATATAGGCCTTGTGATTTACTAACCATACATTTTTTGAAGGTAATGATAGTTATTTTACTATGTAAACCTTATTTTACTCTTCCTATTTTATCTTGTGACCCTAAATAAGAGCCTATATATGCATTGAGATTGACTAACCATAAATGTTTTGAAGGTAATGATGGTTATTTTACTATGTAAGCCTTGTTTTATGCTTCCTATTTTATCAAGTGACCCTAAATTAGAGTGTAAATTTTTAGAGGATCATTCTTGATGTTTTCTAGTGCTATAACTAGACCTACTAGTCATGTGAAGTTTTGTTTTCTACAAAGGATCAATTTTTTGTGGGTCTAATCATATATTAACCCCAGTTACCTTCCTTATCATATTTTTCAAAGTATTCTCTATCTATACCTAAATATGGAAAAATTAGGATGGATTATATGAATCTTGAATTGTTTTTTTTTGAATTAAAAGTATAAGGATGAAGAGTATTCTATATGTGGATTAATTAAATATTTTGTTATGACTATTCATATTTTAGGTCAGTCCCACCTCCCCAGGCCATGAACCTTGTCACCTAACCCCATTGGTCTCCTGTAATACATTGGTTGCCTTCCCAGTACACCGTAGGCTATTACTCACTAGGTTTTCTTATCAGACTAATGATTTTCCCCACAGGCCAACACATTTCCTTTCTGTGTGTTTTTCCTTCACTCACACACACCCTAGGAAACTCCTCAGAAGGTCGCCCATCATGATTACTACTCCAGGACAAGCATGATTAACTATGGAGTTCTAATTAAGTATGCTTCTAAAAATAAAGGTGCACCTTGTTGATATGGGTAGTAACATATAGCCTTTTAAGTCTCACTTTTCTAGGGGTGTTACATTATCCACCCCTTTAAAGAACAACATCCTCGTTGTGGGCCCCAAGCCTCAAACCATGGTAGTTCCTTAGAACATGCGGCTGGGTATTGGCTCTGATACCATTTTCATGACCTGCCTACCCAGGCCATGAACCATGTCACCTGACCCCATGGGTCTCCTATATTACCTTGGTTTCCTTCCCAGCACACCATAGGCTATTACTCACTAGGGACCCTTATCAGAATAATGACTATCCCCACAGGCCATCATATGTACTTTCAGGGTGTTTTTCCTTCACACACACACACCCTGTAAAACTTCCCATAAGGTCACCCATCTTGATTACTACTCTTGGCCATGCATGCTTAACTATGGAGTTCTAATCAGGTAGGCTCATGATAAGAAATGTGAATCTTGTTGACATGGGTATTAACATTTATCCTTTTATGTATCACTTTTCTAGTGGTGTTACATTTTATATAAGGTTTTAGGTCCTGAATATCATGTGTGGAACTTCAGCCTCAACCAAGTTGATGAGGTATCCTTATGTGCATCTACAAGTCCCAGGTTCAAAACCAGGTAGAAGAATATTTTTTCGGGGGTACTATAGTAGTACTATAGTAGTAATGTAGTAGGTACTATACATTGTGAAGAACTGTAGCAGAATAGTACACTTTGATAGATTGTAATATAATTGTACACTGTGAGGGCACTATAGGAGACACTATAACAGTTAGTGATGTAGGTACTATTTGTAACTGTAATAGAAGGAACTATTCACCTTGGGCCACCAGTTTGGGATTGGAGTCTTAAAGGATTTCGGGAAACCCAATCCATTGGGTCAATAGGGATTTTGGGGAACCATTAAGTCAATCGGGACACCTTAAGGCCTTCAGGACACATGCAGTTTCCCCAGACAAACTACAAAAAAGGAGCAGCCCCAGAAGAGGATTCAGAGTATGTTCACTCACCAGAGCAAAGCCAAATGGATTTGTTAGAGTGATAGGGTATGGATATGACATCGGGACCAACCTGTGCATGCACAGTAAGCCTAGCTAGATGGTCATTCGAAGGTGGAGATCTACTATCATGATGTAGATGTTTGGGAGGGGCAGTTCCTTGTACATAGTCAGGTTGAATTCCCTAATAACTTAGGTTCATGTTATATTCTAAGCCTACGGGTCGTGTAATCTTTGAACCCACATTCCTTGTAAGGGTTCCCCTCATCCCTTGAAAGGGTTTCTCCAAAAATAAATAAAAAATGAAGGCCTTTGGGACATTCGGAGGTTAATATCATCTGTGTGCACATGTGGGATATTGAGAACTCTAACTATAGTGTTATTGTGAACAAATAGGTCTGTTATGGTTTGCAAAAAATCATTGAGGGGGACTAATGAGTTGTGAATTGGTTAAGGTGATAATCATAAGTTTGTTTATGGGTGACGTTGGGATATATTTTTATAAAATTAGACCTTAAGGGTATTGTATGGGCTTGTTTCAGGATAGAATAGCATGGTAAAATGGTGTGTGATTTTATGTGATCATTTTCAATTATTTGATTTCAAAAAAAAGTGATGTATATTCTTTCATGAAATCTGATTATTGATATATGAGAGAACCATTATTATTTGGGACTGACCTGGGATGTGATATAACCTCCTTGAGAGTGTGGTGATGGGTTGGTCATGTGTGATGTTACATAAATTGATTGATAAAGTGTTTTCCAGGTGTGTATTATAATGATCAAACTTTATCTATGAGGCGTGTTTCATGTAGTGATTTGTATTTGATTATTTGATAAAACCTCCTAGAATATATCTAATTAGTGTTTGTCTTGGAATTCATAGAGGTATTATTATCGCATAATGATCTATAATGTGTTTCATTATTTATTTATTTTATTATTTTTATGCACATAATGTTATCTTAATTCATAAATTACATTATCAATCCATTTGTGGTATCCTACTTGGTTCATAATAACAAACGAAATGGGGATCCTCATCTATGTAATGAGTACATATTCCAAGAATCCAAACCTAGGATAGAGACTTATGATAGACTGTTGAGTTGATAGTTGTGGATTGGGATTGAGGTGATACTGGGACATCCGTTGACATTATTTATAGTGATTCCTCATCAATTAATTTTTATTTATTTATATTTTTATATAAATCTTTACACCACATCTAGGATCCCAATTTTACAATAAACAGTAATTAATTTTTAAGATTTAGATATCTCATGGGATGATGTTGTAATTGTTTCAACTATGATTACGGAATTACTTACACTTATATAATTTCTTTTTTACTTAAATTACTATGTTGGTTATCATATATAGAGTGAATAGTCTCTCTATTATGTTAGACATGGAATATCCACTTGTTAGTAGCCTCATTCATACTTGGATTCAACCATTAGGTAATATGAAAAACTAACTCAGACATGAGGATCTAGGTAAAGGCATTAGAACACACCATAAATGACAGGTTTTACTGTCAGAGAACCATATCCTTGGGACTAAAAGGATCCTCATAATGAATGATCATTGGCTGACTAGTGAACAAAATTATGAAATAATAGAACCCAAAAAACCCTTAAAATATGGAACAACATATTATTGAATATTAAATATAAATTAAATCCATGTATAAAATTAAATTTATATATAATATCACCCATAGAGACCCAACATGATTGTTAACATGATGAATATGTTAAAAAAAGGACATATTTAGTCATATAAAAGAGAAAACTAGGAGATAATGGGAGGGATGAAAAGAAACTCATTCTATTCATATTAAAGTGGCGAATTAACTGAATTAAAAATGTTATAATTAATTCTAATAAAACTAAAAAATGAAAATGAAAACATGAAACCCACTAGACATATGGTATTTATATACCAAAGGTCTTGTTGTTTATATAAATTTATAGGGGCCTTAGAACCCTGGTGGCCACTCATAGGTGATCAGTTGAAAATTTTAATCATTAATATATTTTTCCTCCATGATATTCCCCAAAATCTAAACACTTAAAAAACTACAATTCATGATGTTAGACATTAAATTGATTGATTCCATTCCTTGTGATGGCCATGCTATTTGAAACACCCCACCAAGTAGCTACTTCAACCCATGTCACACCAAGGAGTAGCACTATACCACACCAATGAGAATATATAACCACTACCCACATTTAACATTTTTTGAATTCCAGATTTCCATTTCGACATCAACAATAATCCGATACACATATACCATAGGGACAATTTTCTCATAAAATGTCTTCTTAGTTCAATACTCTATATTAAAAATTACTATATGAATAAAAATATGGTTCAAAATGGACCTCATCAAAAATGATCTAACAGAAAGGGTTGGAATGGTATCTTCTAAGATGAGATACATGTGTAACAACATCCATAACATTGTATATCTATTGAAGCAATAACCGATATTCTATAACACTAATTTTTTAATAAATGTCAAAAAACCCCATAAACCTCTTTTCCATAATCCCCTACACCTGAATACACATGTTATGTAGTTGAGGTATCATTCATATGAATATGTGATCTCCTTCATTAAACTCAAATTGATGAAATTTTTAGTCACCTTTTGAGTAATCCTTGTTCAATGTGGTCACAAAACAGTACCTAATTATCTAAATATTTTCTATTATCTTAAATTGAATACTTTATCTAGTAATTTTTAACATCACCATATCTATTATCATAGTGGTGGTCAAAAAAATCATCTATATAAATCTTCAAATTATACCGTATTAATCGATTTAGGATAAATTTTTGGGTTGTAAAACAACAAATATGAATGAAGGTTATTCTCAAAACAATAAATAACTAGGATAAAGACTAGTAATATATCCTCTAATACCCATATGTTAGGATAAAACAGTGAATTGGGTTAAGGATTCTATGCATTGTAGAAATTATATTTTTGTATTATGTTCCTAATATAATCCTTTCAATAATAGACATTTTAAAATAATATCATGAATTTGATGATACATATAATAACTTGATATGGAGTCACCATATGTTATAGATATATCCATCCAAAATAAATGATGAAATGTTTCTCTTATATCTATAAAATCTATTAAAAATTCATTAATCATTCTATAATAACCAATAATATACCACTATCTGATGACATCCTTGGAAATCAAATCATGAATTCCATAGTCAATATATTTAATTTCACCCGGAAAAGGTTTAATTTCTATGAAAGTCATGACGTATGTCCATGATCGACAATCATTTATAGAGATTTTATTCATTTTAAACTAACCGATTTATGAAGAAGATCATTCCATGAATCCAATAATACCAATAAAGTTTTTTATACAAATTTGTGATCCACATATGAACAAAACATCCTGAGGCATATGAATCATGAATCTGTATCTTGAATATTATCATAGGAACCAAAACCTAACCAAGAACATAATTATCTATAAAAAATGGTGTAAAAAATAAATGTAATCATAACTACTATAAATATTGTATTATATCACTATAAAATAAATGTCTAAAAACTAAAAATTATATACCCTCATAAAGAGTGAATATGTAATACTCAACCACAATAGGGTAAATCATCCATGATACAATTGGATATACAAAAACATCTCAAAAAATTGACAATTAACCTCCCACTCTATACATGATAAATACACCAAATAAAACATGGTATTTCTAAAAAATAAAATAATAAAATAATTTTCCATCCCATGAGTAATAACAACCACAAAATATAAAGACTAATGTTACATTCCACACCTTCTCTAATAGAGGGTCATATCCATATAATAAATTATAGAAATAAGTACTTTTTGAATTTTAACCTTGTTAAATCAATGAAAAAATTTGTGAGAGTAATGTATCAACATGTGAACTACCTCCTCAATAACAAAATAATATTTACAGTAGTTCCTATCATTTAACCTCAGTAGATATGTCCCAAATTCAACCATAATCATTCCCATTGCATTTATCTCTTCAAAACTAAATCAATTATAGTATTAATATAATGAATAGTCCATATATAGATTAGATAAGGAAATTATTGGAGAAGAAATAAAATTCCCTTTTAGGCCTTAAAATATTCAACAAAATGGAGTAACCACACAATCTTATCACCCTTCATTTCCATAAACATTTTCTACACTTTTAGATGGAATATGTCATTGATATATATTTGGTAGTATCTTTAAAACCCTATTATTTTTTAATAATAAATAAATTCATAGATAAATACATATAATACATTACCTAATCATTTATAGGGTATACTAATATTCCTACTTATAATATCATGTGCCTAAAAATGAAATCCTAGCTAATGCTGAACTGAAACTTTTAGGAATTTTAATGCAACATATTTTTCAATAATTTATATTAAATTATCATGATATAATGATCATAATATTTCAATGAATATTATTTTAAAAAAAATTTAATCAATGTGATTATATTTTGATACAAATATAGTTAGAAGACATAGTTAAATAATTTTAGGAAAACTACTTATACATTTTTCAACTATACGAGTATTAAAATATATTGATATGGTTTGTACAATATTTGGAAATAAGTCTTCTAAATATAATATGTACACACCAAAAACTAATGATATCCATTATTCAAATAGTTCTATGAAAAACATTTGTCTCCGCCTAGATAAATGAAAATCACATTATTACAAAGATGTAGAATACAAATATTAACCATCACCATCACCACACTATGTTAATATACACTCAAAATAAAATTTCATTCTACCTTATTGAAAAATTTTGTGTCAAACTAAGGGGATTTACAAGGAATAATTAACCACTTACACCACAAACCATTTAATTATACCTCTATCATTGAATCATTTTTAGATAGGTTTTCTGAGAAAAATATTTGTGGGATATATATTATGAAATATAATGATCATAAACTCTATCTAATACTCTGGTGCGAATCATAATAAATACTCTAGAAACACATATATGAATAAAATTATTATTGGGGAAATAGAACGTCCCATATATCCTATTAAATCAATTACAACATCATGAACCTCCTCATTGGATTTACTATTGGAAGAAGTTCTACATGGACATATGAGACATCCCCATGGCTCCATTCTCCAACTCCAGAACTACACAATCATCATGATTTACCACTATTTAACTGAGATTCTTTTATATAACCTTTTTCATAGAATACCCAATATCAAAAAGAACAAATGTTCTAAATAATAGGGTGAGTAGTAATACTCATTGTGATTTTACTAAATTACATTGTTACTCATGATAGTGGGGTAGAACTCATTATCATAATTATATAAAACCACTATATAAAACCAACTAAACAGTTGAACAATTTCCAATAATCCAAAAAAAATTATTAACTAGGAACTTAAAAAAATCATAACGTCAACAAGGAATTAAAAAAATCATTACCCATATACCCATTCCATGTTGCTATTACCCACTTTACATTTCAGGGGTGCAAGCATATTTCAACCAAACAAACAATTTAACAACAAGATCTTAGTGTTACCGTTAATGGTAGAACGTCACATCCTTGTCCTACACCTTTTTAGTTTGGTATGTCACACTATATCTTAATCCTTTTTTGGGGTATATCACACCCACTATTTAATCCACCCAAATCATCTATAAACAATTATGCTGCAAGACTATTGCAAATAAAAATTATAAATATCATGTCAAACTTTGATGATAAAATAAAATTAAACCTTCAAGACAAGTCGAATTATAGTAATATCATATTTATATAAAAACCCACAATCAAATCCATTTTTAAAGAATAAAACAAAGAATAAAATTTTGAAATCACCATTTTAAAATCCAAAAATAAGGCGTATTAACAAAAAAATCATAAACCACCGAAAACCCAAATATCAATAAGGAATGGATTATATACAAGAATCTAAAATAAATTTCACAAGAAATTTCAAGAAAAAACATAATTTGAAACCAAATCCTTCAATTTATAGAAATATGGATTTGAGAGTGAAGTCAGCTACATTTAAGGGTTGGAAAAAATCAATCCACTTCACAAATTCACACTAAATATATATGAAATATAAGGACCCTACCTTAAAACATTACATAATCTTGAATTAATTGAATAATTCACATTAAGGGTCATTACATGTACAGAGTTTTATATAATTAGTACATAATATTTAAACATCAACTTGAAAATTTCATGTAGACACTAATACTTAGTATTAAGTTTTTTCAAAAAATAAAAAACTCTTAAAAAATAAATATGTCAAGTTCCATGTTTTATATAGAATGACTTTTCCTTGATCCCATCCATATCCTTACACATCATTATTTCCTATGGAAGACATTTCAAAAACTAGGTATGAGAAAAAAAAGATCATCAAGGGTTAAAAAATAAGAAAGAAATAATTTATCCCATCAATAAATACCAATCTCTGAAACCTACTTTTTATTCATAACAAACAACATGAAATCATAAGATTTATGAATAACACATAGAAGTTATAAATCCTAATGGTATCATGTGACATACATAACATACATTGTATCAATCACATCTACATAGAGAGTTACATTTGAATACATATCACAATATATTCCCTAAATCTCTTAATATAAACATTAACATTTTCCTCTGTCACGTTCCCAAATTCATTAGAGAGATATCTCAGGATCACCCACCCTATGTGTATCATTGAAAAACCCTTATACTAAAAAAATTCCCATAAACCATAACATATTCACAATCCATAAAGCAATCATAAAAAAATATAACATTTCCACATTTCAATAACTAATATATCATTTCAAGATATTTATGTAGTCAATTCATTATAGAAAATATTTTCAAAACCATTTAAATCAATTAATAAATATTTTATTGAATATAAGTTCCCCATACCACATTGTAGTTTTTAATGAATTGAAATTTTAAAAAATTAATTTCCATATAAATATATCTTCAAAACCATTATTAAAACATGTACATTAATGATAAATATTTACAAGAATAATTCATTCAAACATTTAAAACGATATTTTAGTAAAAGAGTTCCCAACCAAAAGAGAGATGCTTGAATAAAAGTAAATGATGAATAAAATTAATCAATGATTATAATATCTTGAGAATAAAAATATTCATGATATAATAATCAATGTTATGTATATATATCATATAAAATTGAATTTGTTTATAACAATAGTAAGTTTCAATGAAATTTAAATTGAGACAATGTCCCTTGCGGAGATCATATCCTTAGATTAAGGACAAATCAAAGACATAATTTTTTGTTAAAAAAAATAATACACCCAATATAAGATAATATTAACTGTAAAAAAATAATATTTCATTCACACATATTCATATCATCACATAATCAAGAAGTATAAGTTTAACCCTACGAATTGAAATTGGGTAAATCAGTTCCCTTAAAAAAATTTGAGAGCCCAACGATGTCAATTTAAAATAAAAAAAAATGAGTTGATGAGAGAAAAAATTTAATCTCATCTCATGGACATAAAATTTATTGTAATAAGAATATATGATAACAAATCAAAACATAATAAGATAAAAATTAAAAGGCAAAACCAAAAGAAGTCTGTGACTAAAAGAGAATGGTTAAATGTTCCCGTACCAATTTGGTAAACTAAAAAACATACACCCCATGAAAGAACATTCATAAAATGAATACGTAAATACCCATACATTCAGTTATATTGCACAATTAATATAGTCATGTGTAGTATATACATGACAGAAAAGAAAATATTGTAAAATATAGCATGAATCTCATTGGAATAAAAACTCAGATAAAAACCCCTTACCACGTTGTAATAAATCGATTTGTATGACCAAAAGTAAATAACCACAAATTTAATCCTAGAGTACCATGAATATAAAGTTAATCATGAGAATATATATCAAATGGAATTACCCAATACACCATGTGCAATAAATAGGTGGTAAACAATGTAAATATCCATAAATTAAGAGTAAGATAACAAACCCCTTATCTCAAGCCCCTGTCATATATGTTCCTTGTTATTACAGAATAATAAAAATAAGTTAATCTATAATTATTGAAGAAAATTTTTCATATTTATTATTAATTTTATATAATTTATTACATTTCTATAATACTAAGTTGATAATTATAGTTCATATCAGTCATTTTTTGGATGTTCAGCACTTAAGTCAAAAATGAAATTCTTTTAATTACAAGTTGTCCCTATGGTAAAAATTCCATTTTCTCCAGAATTATATTCATGTTTTAGAGAAAATACATATAATATATATCTATTATATATTTGAATTTATAAAAGTAAATAACATTTGGAGAAAAGAAATGAAATGCACCGTTCAAGTGGACGGTAAGCTATACATATGCATGAACGCTACTTTCATTTCTATTTCGTATTTAATGGATTGAAAACGTAATGATACATAGGTATATTATAAATCAATTTTTATATCATATAATATATTTGTTACATAATTTCATAATTCACACATTTATATGTTCCATGTATTTCATAAAAGAATAATGTCACCATGAGCAGGTGGTAGTACACACTTTTTGAAATGAAATTACCATGTTTACACATATTGGAAAGAATAAATGTATGTTTGTAAGTGAAATATACATAAAAATATAGAGATGATTAAAATAATATATATATCATATGTAAATATAGTTCCATCATAATGGCCACCATGAGAGGTGGTTGGAGAAATTGAACAATCATTATTCCGTGAACCAGTAGTTTGTCGTCCACAGAATTCGTGTGTTCATATCCATTTGATGGAGGTGTGTGTATGTGTAGTATAAATACTTCTCATTACAACAACATATTATGTTTAGGATACTATTGATGTAATAAAATAATGTAGTAAAAATATTTCATGGGGTTTGAGATGTAAAATAAAAAAATGATCTTAAGAGATGATGTCACCTTTAAATCGGGTAACTCCCTTTGGTTTGGACATTATGTTTTACATGAAATTCCTTATTTATATGTTAAGGATTATAAGATGACGATAGGTATATAGGTAGCTTAATTAGATAGAGGTTTAATGAGCTAAGCGTCTTGAGAGGTGTGATTATTGGGTTATAGTTGATGGCTTTTTATAAGTGGGAGGAGGGGCTCTTTAAAAAAGTTTTAAAATATTATTTTATTATATAATTATTTTTGATTTATAAAGGTCCAAAACTCATTAATTTCAGTGATATGATTACTCATGTTTGAATTAAAAAATGTGTATATGTATTGTACATGTTTTTTATATTGTTATAATTTTAATAATATTATTTATTTAAATGATTTATTAATGAGGTAAACATTATATAATTATTATGTCATAAATAATTATATTTATTTAATGTCAAAAAATTATAAAACTAATACCATGATGTAGGAAATATTTCTAGTCTTCCAATGAATATATTAATTTGAAGAGATAAATTATACAACTATTTGTAAAAACTGAATTTGTAAAAGATATATGTTTATGTCATTTTTTTCTTTACATTAAATTAATTAATATAAAGTATCATTATCACTGTTATGTGGCTCCATGGGGTCCCAAAATCGACCCAAGGATTCCCATCGTAAGAAATGTATCATATAATAGGATTAGAAGATATGTTAGGGTAAATTTCATATTATTATAATATTATTTTTTACCATTTTTTACCAGATTTACCCTTCAATGATTGTAAATAAAATATTTACTAAAGTAAATATTCAGAATGTACTAAATTATAAGATACCTATTTACACAATTTTATCATAATAATTCCAAATATTGAATCCATTTTTCTATATTCAAATCACAGATGTGGAAGAAGCAAATTTAAAATTAATTCCTATTGTCCAAACAAAAAAGCGTGTTTTTATGAAATAAAACCTATCAAAATATTGAAAATTATTTATGCCCAATATTAAAGGGAAATTACTTCCAATGACCAATTTTTTATTAAATGGTAAAAATATAATCTAATTACACTTTAAAGTCATTTAAAATAATAATCAACCCATATAAATAAATTATATTAAAATGGAGTTTTTAATTAAAACAACGTATTTTTCACTATTGATTTAAAAAAATGAACATTATCAGAAAATTTCCAAAATGTACTACAATGAAAATTTTGATGTCCATATTCTAATGAAGAATATTATTTTTTCAAATAGAACATATAGAAGTGAAAAAAAACTAGATTTAACAATGTTTTTCCATCAAAAGGAGGTAAAATGAATTTTTAAAAATAATACAGTATTTATTCTTAAATTCAGATATTTTCTTGTTTTAAGCCCTTAAAATTTATTGGATATATGTAAAGACATTTAACAATATATATAATCATATTTTCGTTAGTTTAAATAATTAATTCAAATAAAATTACTATGCATTAACTACTATTTAAATTAATTATATTATTATATTATTTTATAGTATAACTCAATGTTGTGTTCAACGTAAGTTTTCAAAGAAACCCATTTTTTTATATCAGGTACACCATCGGACAAAGAATCTACACTAATTTAAATTTTATATTAAATTTACAAAAATTAATAAATATGAAAATTTCATATTCCTTATTTATCTAGGATGTTACATCTTCCCCCCCTTTGTATAATTGTGTCCTCACAATTATAAAATTGGAATTAGAATCTTCCTTCAATGTCTCAAATTCGAAAAAGAGTCAATAAAAAATCACCTTAATATAAAGTAAGAGACGTAAAATGGTTAATCGAGACAAAAGTTACTAGGAATCCATGAAATCATGGATATGGAGGAGAAAAAAACGATCTAATTCTAATTGAGAGAGATAGAAAAAAGGATTAGGATAAATATAACCACCAGAAAATCAAGAACATGTGATGTCTTAAACATTCTTTGATTCTACAGTAGAAAAATTGAACTGAAAACATTTTTTTTAAGTTAATTTCTATAAATTTGAGAAATTTATTTATTAGCATAACTAAAAACATAAGTAAGCATACTTAATTTTCCTGTAGACATTCATACATTACTAAAATTCTACTAAAAACTCAACTTTTCTCCAAACTATGAGTATTCAAACTGACCTAGTCGCATTAAAAGTGCGAGATTAAACTTCTATAGTGTTACATAATCCACTAATGATGAACTATATATTTATACTGTCTTTAGACATCATACAAAACCATAATGGTTAATTCGCTATATTATAATCACCAAAAAGGAAAATCCTTTATAAAAGGAAATACTACTCTTAATCTCCTAAATTCATCAAATAGTAACCAAAATTCAACAATGACCATTCAATACACAATTTTCATTAAAATTATTCAATATAATCTAAACTAAGATTGAAACCCAAAACAGAGAAGAATTTAATCACATAGTAATCCACATTAAATCTTAAAATTTTTCTCCAAATACCATCAACAACACTTAATGTCTAATACTAAAATATAATTTACCTAAGCACATATTCTTTAAGATAGGTTAATAATTTTCTTAAATAACCCCAAATTCTTATAATTCTATAATTAATACATAGATTCCTCCAAAATAAAATTCCACAATTACTTCCCAATTGAAATCCCAAAGTATTCTATTTTCCATTTGCATATAGTGATTCTTCAAAATAGAGAACATATCCCAAATTAAACTTTATCACTTAATCACCAAATCATTTTCTTATATTAGGGATATTCATTTGACAAAACATAATTTACAACAATCAACTTATTCTTGATCCATAAAATTATTTAAATAAAAAAATAAATTATACTAACCAGGGACATCCCGTAGGCTATTGGTAGGTGATGCGCCCATGTCGCCCTTCGGTTGTGGGTACGATTCCTGTGTCCTTTCTAGACGTGACAAGTTGTCACCCATCTTAGAGGTTTTTTTAAAAAAACTAAAAAAATAACCCGAACATATTTTATCCTCAAAGGTTTTGTTACACCTTTCATATTCATCCCAATACATTAAGACATCATTATCTAAATTCATGAAGCCATATATATATTGTACATTTTCATATTTCAAAACCATATGATAAAATAAAACTATACCAAATAGAAAGAACAACATACTGTCATCCTGGTGTCCATATGCTTTCATCGTGATCATGTTCAAGTAGGTAGAAGGTCCTTGTATTGCAATAATAATTAAGAGATCCTTCAAAATCATTTCTTTCCTTCGTCCAAATAATCCTCGTAGAACTTGGGTCATATGGGTGTTGGCAGAAAAATAGCATGAAAAAATAATCATGTATGGCATATAATTTCTAAAAATCTTACAAAACATGATTTTTATAAAATAGTCAGACCTAATGTGAGTAGAAACATTCAATTAGTGGTCATTTTATAATACCATCAGTATGTTCTAAGTGAATATATTGTAATAGAAAATATAAATAGGTTGCGCAAAGGTCTCCTTCTTTATATCCATTTTCAAAATCATAATATTATTTTAAATATTGAGATAAGGTAAAATATTTAAAAATTCCTTGATAATATTTAAATTTTGTGAAAATATATTAATATTGTGAAAATAAGATTTTATTAAATAAAATCCATGATCCCTGATGATATTGAGGTATATTGGAGGTGTTTGATATCTCAAAAAACTACTTTCAAGTGAGTTGTACGCCAGAAAATGTTTCACAATCATCTGAACATGACTTTGCAGTAATTATTTCAAGCATGTTATCAGGAAGAGATTTGAATGTTGTTTGTGATCATCTTCCTTTCATTTGTAACAGAATTTACCAGATCTTAAAAATATACTATAAAAGGATTTAATTGAAATAATAGACATAGTGACTAAATATGTGTTTAACTAGAACACATTTTAGCTAAAGTTTTCTAAACTGACCTCTGACACCTACTATAAAGACATGCCCTTAAAACATTACATAATATTGAATTAATTGAATAATTCACATTTAGAATATTTTTTGGTTTTAATTGTTGATAATTAGGCCATTACTATTACATTTCAAATTGAAAATTACATGTAGACATTACTACATAGTATCCATTTTTTCATAAAATAAATACTCATAAAATGAAACATGCCATGTTCCATATTTTAGACAGCATGACATTTCCATGATCCCACCTTTGACCCTATTCATCTTTATGTCATGTTGAAGACATCTCAAAATCGTGGTATGATCATAAAAACACATTAATGGATATAAAATAAGGAATTTAAACATTATCAAATCAATAAATAACAGTAAATAAAACCATACTTTTCAATAATAACATTCCTCAATAAATAATAAGATTTATGAATAACACACAGAAGTCATAAATCATAAAGGTAACTTGTGGAATACATAACATACTTAGATTATAGCTATCAAAGCAACATAAGGAGTTATGTTGTAATACAAATCAAAATATATTCCCTAAATCTATTAGGATAAACATTACCGTTTAAATCTATCATGTTATCCAATGCATTGGAGAGCTATCTCGGGCTCACACGCACTTAGTTTATCACAGAACCAACCATATACGTAAATAATTCCAAATAACTATGACATATTCATAACACATAATACAAGAATTAAGGGAAGATAAAATTTCCACATTTCAATCACAATATATCATTTAATGATATTAACGTAATAAATGCTTATCCAAAACCACATTAAAACCCATTTAAAACATTTAAAAAAGATATTTTTGAATGAAAGTGTCAAATAACATTTCGGTTCTTTTAAAAGAAATAATAATTTATATCATTAATGTCCATATAAATAAATCCTTAAAGCCATTTACAAAACATGGACATTAATTTGAAATATTTATAAGAATAAATCATTTAATATTTTAATAATATATTTTAGTTAAAGGGTTTCCAACGAAAAGAAAGATGCTTGAATACAAATGATTGAGGAATAACATTAATAAAGTATTTTATTATCATGAAAATAAATAGATTCATGATATAATATTTTAATGGTCCGTATATACACCATATAAGTGTGAATTGGTGTATAACAATAATAAGTTTCACTAGAATGTATATTGAGACGAAGTCCCTTGAAATGATCACATACTTAGATTAAAGACAAATCAACGACATAATTATTTGTGAAAAATGAGAATACACCACATATAAGTGGATATTAAGTGTAAAACAATCATAGGTCATTCACACATATTCATATCATGACATAATCATAAAGTAAATGTTTAACCCAAAGAATTTATATTGGTTATAGAAGTTCCCTAACAAAAATTTGACATCCTAACAACAGCACAGTACAATAAAAAAAGAGGTGTTAAGAGAAGAAATAGGTATCGCATCACTTGGACATAAAATTTTCAGCAATAAGGATATATAAGAAAATATCTTAATATAATAAGATGTAAATTAAAAAAATATAACAAATAAAAAGTCTCTTACTAAAAGGGTATGGTGAAAGGTTCCCTTTACCGATTTGGTAACATAAAAAACATACACCCCATCAAGGAATGTTCATACAATGAAGATGTAAATACCCATAAATTAAGATAAATTACACACATAATACAATAATTGGCAGTACATACACCAAAAAAATGAAATAGTGTCAAATATAACATGAAGCTCATGGGAATAAAAGTGAGATAAAAACCCCTTACCATGTTGTAATCAATTACGTCCCATGACCAAAATTAAATAACCTCCAATTGAATAATGTAATACCATGAATATAAATGGAATCATGATAAAATATATCTAATTGTTGTACACAATAATGAACATGTAGTAAAAAAGTGCTGAATAATGTAAATATCACACAATTAAAAGTGAGATAAGAAACCCCTAACATCAAGCTAGTCTTGTCATGTTTATTCCTTGTTCATATTGAATAATAATCTTTTGTTAGGTTATAATTTCTTAAAAATATTTTCATGTTTATAATTCTGTTTATATCCCTTATTACTTCAATTTAACTATTAGTTAATTATTTGAGTTCATATCATACATTTTTTTGATGTTCAGAATATGAGCCAAAAATAAACATCTTTTAATTAAAAGTTTTCTCTATGGTAAAAATTACATTATCTCTATAATTACATTCAGGATTTAGATATTATATATATCATATATATCTAGTATATATTTTTATTTATAATTGTACAAAACATTTGGGGATAAGAAATGAAATGCATCGTTCTTAGAGACGGTAAGTCGTACGTACGAATGAACGCTATTTTAATTTCTATTTCATATTTAATTGAATGAAAACATAATGATGCATAGGTATATTATAATTCCAGTATAATATCATTTGATATATCTGTTACATAATTTCATAACTCTATACTTTATACATTTTATGTATGTCATGAATGAATCATATCACCTTGAGAGGAAGGTAGTCCACACATCGTATCCATTAGATGGAGGTTTGTGTAAGTGTAGTTCGAATCATTATCATGAAAATAACCTAGTATATTTATTATATTTTTTTTCTATAAAATATATGAATAAAAACACATTAGGGGGTTAGATATGTAAAAGAAAATTAAAAAACATAAGAGAGGACGTTACTTTAAACCAGGTAACTCCCATTGGATTGAATGAAAAGGATTACTTGATGTTCCTTATGCCCAAAGTAAGGATTATAAAAAGAATAAAGGGATTTAATGAGATGAATTGGGTTGAAATTGGATGAGCCAATTGGATTTATATGTCTGATTAATTGATTATAGGTGATGTCTTTTTATAAGGGGGAGGAGGGACTCTTTAGGATTGTTTGAAAATTCTATTATATTGTATAATGATCTTCAATTTCTATAGGCCCAAAACTAATTAAAGTAGAAGATATGATGATTCATGTTCAAAATAATATCATCCAATAATAATTGGATAGGTTTTTGATACTGTTGTAATTTTTTTTATCGTATTTATTTTAATCAATCATTAATGAGGTAAACCCAACATCATTATTGTGTCATAAATAATTTTATTTATATGATGTTTAAAAATAATAAAAAAAACACCAAGATGTAGGAATTTGTTTTATATTTCCAATTAATATTCATAGTTGAAGATATAACTTATATAAACCTATGAAAAAATTGATTTTCTAAAAGATATGGGTTTTTGTCATTTTTTTCTTTACATTAAGTTAAATAATATAATGTGTCATTTTCAATCATAAGTGGCTCCATATGGTCCCAAAATAGTCCCAAGGATTCCCATGGTCGGATATTTATTATCCAATCAGATTATGATACTTGTTAGGATAAATTATATATTATTTTTACCATTATTTAATATATTTACCTTTCAACCATGGTATATAAAATATTTACTGAAATAAATATTCATAATGTCTAAAAATAAAATTTTCATATTTACACAATTTTTAACTCCTAATATAAAATATGGAATCCATTTTGACAAATTCATAATAATTAAGTAACCAAAATTATTTTAAAATTAATTCCAAATGTCCAAACAATGAACATGTTTTTATGAAATAATAACTATCAAAACTTTAACACTTGTTTATGTTCAATATCAAAGTGAAAATACTTCCAATAACCAAATTTGGATTAAATTGTAAAAACATAATCTAATTAAACATTATAAACAATTGAAAATATAATCTAACCATATAAATAAATTAGATTAAAATGCATTTTGGAATTAATATATTTTATTTTTCATTATTCATTAAAAATTTGAAAATTATCACACAAATATTAAAATGTCATTCAAAGTAAATTTCGATGACCCAATTCTAAAGAAGAATATTATTTTGTCATAAAGAACTTATAAAAGGGATAAAAAACTATTTTTAAAATGGGTTACCCATCAAAAGGTGGTAAAACGACCTTTTAAAGAATATTAGAGTATTTACGTTTAAAATCAGAATTTTTTTTTGGATTTTAAGCTTCTAAAGTTTTTTAGATAAATGTAAAAACATATAAAAACATATATAATGATATATTAGTTAGTTATATTAATTCATGCCAATAAAAAAGCATGGCGTTAACTACCATTTAAATTAATAATTTTATTATATGATTTTTCTGTATAACTCAACTTTGTTTGCAACGTATGTTTTCAAAGAATCCCATTGTTGCATATTAGGTATTCCATACAACATTGGACCCCATTTAATTTAAATTTTTTATTTAATTTACAAATATTAATAAAAAATAAATATTCATATTCTTGATTTTCATGGGATGTTACATGAAATCTATAAAAGACCACCATAGCAACATTTACCTAACACAAAAAAGCTCAGATCTGAAAATAATTAGCTACCACAAAACTACGTCAACATCCGATGGTAGTTGATCTAGGAATAATATTATTAACATGATGTATATCCAAATAAAACCAATAAAAAACATGATATTATACTTAACGGGGTGACATACCTTCAAATAACCATGAAAATCCATCAAATCACTTCCAAATTGAGTGGGAGATCCTCCCTAAACCCAGATAAGTTGAGATACGAAGTGCGATTCAATTTGGAAAATAAATGAGTGTTTTTGGGAAAATATATACCAATACCATTAAAAAATGCCTTTTTAAGGAAATTCATTTTTAGCTGACAAGGTTAGAAAAACATTGGGCTAACCATGCGACACCTACTTTCCTAGGGGGATGCCTTGCACGGTTAACCCACATTGATAGACCAATCGTGCACTGACCAGGAAGAATATATACATCCCCTTGTTCATGGTTGTCCATGGGAGGCCATGTTGTCTAGAAACCATGTGCCTTAACAATGCACCATTACCCTTACCTATACATCAACTTTCACTCTTACACATAAGTGTAGCATAATTTTCACTATTTTTTTTTCTAAAAATGTAATCCCTTAAAAATTCCCAAAGACCTTCCGAAAAACCGTCCAAACTCTATAATACATTACCCTATAACATTATATTCCTAAAATGAAATGAAAATGGTTGTATAACTCAAACTGTAGGTGCTACATTCTCCACACAATTAGCCTTTTTATCCTTGTAATATAAAAAACCTTATCCTTCTTGAAAGTGCACACGGTCATTTCTCATCCATTTCATTCTATCGTTCTAATGTATCCTCATGGATCAATCTATGATTTCAAAATATACACATGAGCCTGATTCTTTTCTCGTGCAATAATTTTTCTTTAGAATCCACAATATAAACTGGCATGTTCACTAATGAGACATTTGGTTGTAACGGAACCTGATCCCATCGAATAACATGGATATGATTTTGAAGTTACTTTTTCATTTGAGATACATTAAATACATTATGAACTAAACTAAACCATGGTGATAATTAGAATAGATATTCTACCTCTCTTTACGATTCAAGAATCCCAAAAGGCCCAATATACCTCAAATATAATTTTACATGCTTTATAAAAGGATAATGTCCAATACATATATAAATTCAAATGAATACATGATTACCCACCCAAAATGAAAATAGTCATTCATGGTGATCCACATATGATTTTTGACTACTATGATATATCTCCATTTTTTTCATGATGAACGTAATCTTATCCATTTTCTATTGGACATGGATCAACCCAACCATCTATGTTTCACCCATTTCCACCAAACAATGTGGAGAATTACATGTATTTACATACAATGATTCAAACAGATCCATACGTATCAAGGTCGGATAACTATTAAAATAGGATAATTCGATCAATGGTATGTGATCCTCACATGAGCCACCAAAATACATTACACAAGCCCATAACAAATCTTATTTATTTTTATCATCCTGATAGACTTTACATTAGTCTAGGGATGATAAACCATGCTCATAATCATTTGAGTCCTAGGGGATTATAGAAATAATTTCCAGAAAATATATGATAACCATTGATTTAAATCTTATGCATTCTAAAATAGGACACCATTCCTCTTTGCCACCTCATATATATATATATATATATATTGGACAGGTCCTCCACCATATGAAAATCACAAATAAAGTTGAAATGGGATGAACTTGATTGTTGGTCCCTATAAACCCATATTACTTCGTGGTTACAACCCATTATTGGGAGATCTAGAAAAAATCCATAGCTATCTACACCCATTTCCACATAGGGTTATGTAAATATTGTGACATATCTAATGGAAATTGTTTCTCATCCATGACTTTTTGAAATGTCAATCTTCTCTATAAAAACACAACCATTTTATCTTTTATACCTGCACACAAAATCTACATTTTCAATCCCATATTAATTTTTAGGTTTCCATGGAGAACAAAAAATATAGAATGATGGAATTCACTAAGATGTTATTACCAATAATCCACTAATTGATCCATCTAATTAAGAAACCACAACACTGAATTTCCAACCATTTTACAACCCTCAATGGTCTTCCCACTATTGAGTATTGACCTCATTGCCACACATTATAAATGGGATGAATACACCTATCTTACAAATCCAATAAAATCTTGAACCAATGATACTAGAAAGAAATTCTACATCACATTGGTCATGAAATTTAAAATGCACGTTGTCTTTGACCGACATCAACTACCACTGATTGGAATATTCTTTTTCCACCTGAACATAGGACTTTGTAATTAATGTATCAACCACCGAATTATCCTAAATTAGTGTTGACATCAGTTGTATGAGAAAAATAAATAGATACTCCATTCATCATATTTTCCAGAGGTTCAAGTCTCATTGTGGTAAAATATTATTTAAACCCTTATGATTGTTAGACAATAAAAAAAATTAGCATAGAGTTAATGAAGACATGTTATTAAATAATAAAACACAACCACTAACTCAAAATAATTTGTTCGTTAGTTAATATAATGAACCCTTAACTACCATGAGACATATGAAACAACATGGTTCTTGTTCTTGAGAAAACAAAAAAACCCTGATCCTCATGTATCAAAATAATCCACATACCCTTACAATTTATATTCAAAAACCCTAATTTATTTTGATGTAAGGATACACTTAGGATATTTAAAATACATTTGAAATTACCCATTCAATTGAAATGGGCTTTCATTTCTAGGTGAAAGCTATCCTTGGTGAAGCTAATTGTAGGTATTCCTAAACATTTTTTTGGGTAATATCCAGCTAGTCCTAAGAAAATTCAAATCTCTAAATCATTCCTTGCTAGTTTCAATGAAATAACTATATCTATCTTCTCTATATCCATTGAAACACAATTCTCAGTGATAACATGTAAACAGAAACATGTCACATGTATCCAAAAATAATAGTTCAATTATTTCGTATAGGACATATGTTATCTCATAATTACCATAACAATTACCATATATTTCTCATGCTTTGTGCTGGTCTTATAATACACTAATATATCATCAGAAAACACCACCATTAATGAATCAATATATAAAAAAATATCTTATTCATAAATCCCATGATGTCTGCTGGTGCATCTGTATGACAAAGGGGAATTAACATATATTCAAAATGGCCATATCTACTCTAGATTATTGTTCTTTGGAATATCCTAATTTCACACATACTATTGGCGATATCTGAATTGAAAATTAATTTTGGGAAACCACTGAGCTCCCTTAATTTTTTTGAACAGATCAACAATTTATGGTAGTCGATACTGATTCTATATCAGAACAGGGTTAAGATTATGGTAATCAGTATACAATGGAAGAGTAACATTATCCTATTTAACGAACAAGACTGGTGTTTTCAACTAAGATGTGCTAGGCTGGATGAACCCTATATTTCTAAATCATCCAACTACAGATTCAATTAACTCATTTCTTATAGTTCTATATTTTATACAAGATTTGATATAAGACTAGTCTTTATATGGGGATCAATCATAAATTCCACTTCACATACATTTAGGAACCCTGATATTTATTTGGGAAATACATCCCTAAACTGATAAACATATACTAAAAAAATCCACTCTCCCAATCTCATACATCTGTTCCATTGAAAATTTAAGAAACAAATATGATATTTCCCCAACTGCTGGTTCCAAAAATCTCATTATACCCAACTTTTTATTCCCCTCCCCTCTAAAGGAATGCTCGACATCGTCCTTAGTCGTGAAATTAACCATTCACACATAATAGTGGATATAGGATATAACCATATATTATTATTGGAAGAAAAATATTATTTATAAATATTTACATAACATTTCAATATTTGGTCACAATGATTTATAAAATTTAAAATAAATGGGTAAAAATTACCCTATTGCATGAAAAAAATGCTAACATATAATGACATAAAATTAATCATCAAAAAAATTCTATCATTGGGGACATTGGATAATGATATAACATAATATTATATTAAATATGAAAACATGTTGAATAGATTACAAATTCAACCATGGGTTTTATTAAATGATAAGAGGAAAAATACTAAGGATATCTTGGTTGAGATTTATCTTAATTAAATAAAGGAAAATATAACGTGGACCATTGAATGGTTCTAATATTAAAAAGTTACCCCAACAAATTATTTTGAATATTTTTAAAGATGATTTTAAGGGTATGACAACATGTGCTAATTATGGTGCATTATAAATAAAATGAATAATAATATTGAATGGATGATAATGTGATAAGGACATCAAAATAAATAAATTTGGATAATATTTATCCCAAACTTTTAAAAATTAGTCAAAATTATGGATTCATATCATAGGTTACATTCTATTATAATTTTTACTTTATCAAAGGTAATAATAGATGATATTTTTTTAAAGTGATGGTGATCCAAAAAAAATTATAGTAAGTGGATTTAGTGTAGAAAAAAAACTTTTATCCTTATAGTGAAAAATGAAAAAACCCTTTTTCATTATATGATAATTCAAAATATGAATAAGTGCTTAAAAATTATATATATCCTTAATGTTATGCCATGAATTCAAAAACTAACCCAATATGAAGTGAATAATTATGAAGCCTTTATAATAGAGTGATTGATGGAAAATCAATAATATTTAATGAATTATAAGACCAAAAATCAAATATATAATATTTTCCCAATTTAATTTTGTTTAATAATTGTTCCCTAAATATATGGTGAAGAATAAATCATCCAAACTAATGACGCATATTGAAAAAATGAGGTATTTTGATTTTGTAAAAAAATATTAAAATTATTGAACGTATAAATAAATTCAAAATAATAACTGAGAAAGAAATTGAGAGATTGATTAATATTTTCTAACTATATAATGTGATATAGTAAACCACTTAAAAGGTATTAAAATACATTTATAAGCATGAAGTCAAAAATTAAGTCTTTGAATTTGTATCCCAATAATAGTCTAGAGCTTCTAAAAGGATGTATATAATTAATAAAAAATTGAATTCTTTACTCATCAAATGATACATAATTAATAACAATTGGATGGATTCCATTTCTATTGAAACATACATGCTGATTCAGGATTCTATTATTTTTAGAGAAGTCAAAACATTATATTCAATGATTCATGAAATAATTATAAAATTAAATCATCATAGAGATTTTAGTCATTTGATAAGATCTAGATCACAGAATGAAATTAAGGTAAATATGGTCATAAAATGTATATTCCAAACTCTATTGGAAAATAATTAAATATTATGTCATATAAGTGTCCAAGAAAGAGGATAAACACTATTTTTAAATGAATTTTTGTTAAAATTTGATAATTATTAACACGATAAATATATAAAACTATGGATCTAAGAGACATATCATAAAAGGAATAGAAACAAAATAAGAATTCAAATGGAATACATAGTCCAAAATCCATTGAGTATTTGAGGAATGAAATGTTATATAAAGAACATGATGAAGGAGAAATCCAGGAATTCATTTGATAAAAAAAATTGTTAGGATCAATCAGTTTAATGTCATTGCTGATAAATATACTACAACAAAGACTCAAAATATGAATTCTGTGTTAGAATAATACTTTATTATTTTTATTAAAGACATAATTATCATTAATTTAACAAAATATGAAACGTATTTCATGTCTAGGATATATAATGTATATCAGGTAGAAAATAGTCAAATCATGGAGCTCATAAATATGTCAACATGGCACGATGTCATAAGATGAATTTTTTTATTCATAAATAAATTTAATTAGAATATAATGGTATTTTGATAAATATATTGACATGAATGGATGGTATATACACAATTTAATGTAATTTTTATATAATTATCCATTTATTCGGTGGTGAGACTAGATACAAAATGAATCATTCAATATGTGTATATTTATTAAGAATTTATATTTGATCATATTGATATAAACACTGATTTCTTAAGGATAATTTTAAGAAAATTATCTAAAAAAGTGTAATTTATAAAATATGAATACTAATTTATGCTTTTTCTGATGAAAAATATATATTTGTATTTAATCAAACCTATTGATTTTTTTATTCATGGATGTATGATTTCATGAATAATCCAGAATTTAGTAGATGTGGAATCTATCATAGTCTTAATGTGAAATCTATAATGTAATTGTAGTTTATTTTACTTGTATCCATAAATAATATTATTATTGTTGAAATAATGATACAAATGTTAGAGTAATCCTCTTCATTGACAAGACTTCATTTTTAAATGATAATGATCTAATAAATGAGAAAATTTATAATTATTTAGGTTTTAAATATAGATCGATAAAAATTTGATTTCATTAAAGTATATAAAGAATAATATTAAAATTATTGAGATGAATGATCCAAATGGGGTCTCAAAATAGTGATGGTTGGATTTAATATTGAAATCATAAGGAAGGTAGAGTGGTAGATCGAATTATTTATGGGGGGATGAAAAAATATTGTTTTAGTTATCAAAAATGAAGAAAAATATTTTTTTATACTTGTTTGGAATCCTAGTTGCAATTTTTCACTTGGAAGATTTTTTTTATTGTGAAATTGATCATAAAATAAAATCTATAATTTCATGATATTTATTGTTTATAAAATTTAGGTAATATTTAAAATATTATGTGTAACTAAATGTGTTTTAGGATATGGACATATAAGACAGAAAAAATATAATATGATGAGCCTTCAGTATTTAATAAAATATATTGGGTGTATCTCAAAGAAGAATGATAGAATCCCTCTTAGTATAGGGAGGTTGGATACAATTTATGAGAAGAAAACATTTTGAAAAATTAAATAGATTAATCCATGAGTAGATGATTTTATTGAATATTTTAATATTCCATTTATAGTTCATTTCTATAACCAACATGTAACATATATATATCAATTATTTAGGAATAAAATTTTAATATAATAATATTTAGATATTTTATAATTCCTTAATGGTGAAGTAAGTGAATGCACTATAAAATTAGAAAATTTGGAAGCTGTTAATCATGTGTAATTCATCTTCAAAACATCGTTTAACACAATAACATTAGTCAAGAATTAGTTTAACATTTTCCCCCAATTATTTTAACTTGAGTATGCTCATAACATCACCAATAACCATTTTATATAATTATTTAGAGGGATATTATTCATACATGAAGTAAAGGATTATATATTGGGCACAAAAGATATGGTACGATACAAACCATAGGGATCTACAAGAAGAGGGGGGATACGGTAATGAAAAAATTGATAGTAATGCATATATTGTTATATTGTCATGTTTATTATAATGATCCATGATACATGTTGGTATATATAATTTTTTAATGGATGTTTTCTTTTGGGTGGGGGTTATTTTTAGTTCATGGATGCTTGGAATAGATTTTATCTAGAATATGATCTCACATTGGAATTAATTTTAAATGATGGATAATAATTATATTAGGAAGAAGTATTATAAGAAGTGTAATATTTTATATATTGGGTAATAGAATGAAGGAAAAATATATTGGATTGTGTTGTGAATTAAAAAATTGGGTTAATGGTGTAAACAAAAGATGTTATGATTTGGTTATTATTTATGATGATTTTAGTGGAGGTCATTTGAAGTATCATGATATGTGTGGATATGGTTTGGGATGACATGACATGACAAGTGTGTCATAGGATTAGTAAAAAAAATACATGTTTTAGTTAATATTACATATATTTAATATATTTGTTGTAACACCCCAGGGTTTTACTAAAAAAATGAAATTCATGATATAATATGACTCTATGAAACAAAACATTGATTTATATTGATAGTTATAATATAGACATTAAAAAATATTTTTGTCCTATATTTTGAATTTAAAAAACCGGTCTTCTATAATTTGGGTTAATAAGTTATTTGGAGTTTGATGGAACCGACTTAATTTTTCTGTGAATTGTAACATACCCTTATTATGGGTAATATGAACCTAATAAATAGTAAATAGTATTATTATTTTACTATCTTAAGTATTTACGATAATGAAATCTTGATTAAAATTTGAAGTTGATTTAAAATTAGTTATAGTTTTAAAAATTTTAATTTTTGAATAATGTATGATTTTATTTAAAAAAATTAACATTACATAGAAGATTATTATCAAAAAATGGGGTTCACTTTTTAATTCTACACGTTGAAAAATGGGTCAAATGATTTTTTTTATTTTAATGAAATTATTTATTTTTTTATGAATATTAAAATACAATAAATTGTTATATATGGTAAATACTTGTTTTACTGCATTATAGGTGATTCAATGCTGATGAAATATAACATGGTTAAAACTCACATGCAATTTTTACTATTTGTGGTCACAATAATCAGGACTATTCATAGACTTGAGAAAAAATATTAGACTAATGATTAAAATAATGTTAAATCCCTTCTCTCCTCCACTATAAATAACACCCTCACCCCCACCCTCTTCCTCTAACAACACTCATGCTTTTAGCCTAGTATATGATATGAATAATAACCTTCTATAGGGATCTTACACAAATCCATGACCTTATGGTCTCACTAAAAGGCCAAAAGTAAAGGCCTTAAGGAGGATCTTAAGGAGAAGAGATCCAGAAGTAAAAAAATCTTTCTTATTATTCTATTTAACTTTTAATTCCTTTTATTTTCATTTTATTTCATATATTACATTTATTTGTGAGTCTTTAAAGATCAATAATCATATATATTTTGGTTTTTTTCATGTTTTTGTTTAAAAAATTTAACTTACATCATCTCCTTCCCCTCGTACAAAGATAACTTATGTGATGTGGCGTTTACCAAAATTAAGGACAATGTGTTTTGAATTTCCATTAATTTTTTCAAAGATAAAATTAAAACAATTTTAATGGAAGGAAATTTTTTTAAATTTTATTTTTTAGCCTAAAATATTTTATATAATGAAATTATATGCATGAAATTAAATTTTATAATTAAACAAGGTCATGATTATCAAGGAACCTGCAAAATGATCGAAACAAATATCATTAACGTTTTATATAATGATTCATCATAATATATAATAAAAATTATTTAATGTATAATTTTATATTATATAAACACATGAATACCATTTAATTCAACTTCTGTAATTTTATTTCCATACAATAATAAAATTAAATACAACCCATCAATGAAAATCATGTAATGAAGGCACCTAAAACAATGGAAGGAACAAAATACTAATAACAAAAGGGTGAGATGATATTACAAAATGATAAAATAAGGTGTTGTAAACAAGAAAATGTTTATTTCAATTAATAATAACACACTTTTTCCATTATAAAGGACATTTAAACAAATTTTAATTAAGACAAACCTGAGTTAAGTGAATTCCTAACACAATTTCCATTCACTATGTTAACCTTATAATTCTTTATTTATGTGGTATCAAAATATTTTATGTGGTAAATTTTTTTATAATACATTTAGATATGTTTATTTTCCATGTATATACATATTATATCCACTCTATTAAGTATCACATCAATTAAATGGTATTTTAAGGGGTTTTCTCTTTAAAATCTTCTTTTAAAATTCTATTGTACACAATTTGAATGAAATATTTATATTCAATTATATAGGTTTTATGTTTATTTTCTGGTTCATGGGATGTTTTTATGAATATGTGTTGGACCTATATATCCCTCTAATAAATTGGTTATGTGTTTGTTGTTATTTATTTGTATGGCTACTCTATGTGTAGATGTGATGGTTCCACCATCAGGTAGTCATGAGGGATACATTTTAAGGTAGTCATTGGGGTTAGAAATCATAATGTTATTTTGAGGTTTACAATATAATTATGTATTGACCAAAAACAAAATTATATTTATATTTATGTTCATTAATTTTTTAAATCTCTTGGAAATATCATGTTTCAAAAAGTATGTACATATGGGTGAAAATTTTCCCTTTTTGAAAATGATTTGATACATTTAAAAGTATTAATGGACTAATGTTTTATTTTCCCTTTTTTATATCCCATATTCATTTGTTTAATAATATCTTTTTAAATGATTTCCATAGGTTATAAGGATGTGTAAGGGAAATAAGGAGTCAAAGTTAATTGTTATGATTAGTTGTTAAAGAAATCATGATTTATTTTAAATTTTTTTTGGTTGGAAGAAATGGAAATAGATTTTTTGGTATCTACATTATATGAATGTTGAATGATAGGTGTGTGATATTTCATATATCAATAAAACTAAAATCATGAAATGATCCTTATTATGGAAGGATGATATTTCTTAAATAAAATTTATAATTATTTAATGTATAAGGCTTGGTCATTATATTTTATATCAGAGGATGGTTCAATTTATATTAGGGGTTAGGATGATGTTAATAAAGTACCCCAAATATATTTTATTCAACGGTTAATTTGAAATGATATATTATTACAGATTATTATGTTTATTTGACTGTGATATATTTTTTCAAAATGGATTTCCATAGAATAAATAGGGAAGCTGAAGTGGAGAGGCACTGATAGAATGATATCCTTCTGAATCTGTAGCCTGGAATATTTGGGATTAGAACTGAGAATCTTGTGAAAGTAATGTATTAGCTAATATAGACAATTAATGGTTGTATAATCCATCCAAGATACAAACCAGAGTTACGACAAAGAAAAATGATGATAGGTTAACATTTTATGAGGCAACACCCTCATTCTATTAGATTATATTTTAACCTAGTAGAGACTACAGGATTGATTAAATCCATTGATAAGATATTTGATGTTATGGGATGTTCAGATAATCTAAAGGTTTGATTTCGATTTATCTTTTTGAAGGAGAATATGATAAGTGGTGGTAAATTTTCAATAATATCAAAGATAGAGAAAATATTTACAAGTTAGATTGGGATAAAATTAAAATTATTTTCCTTGACTAATATTTTCCAAAGTGGTTCAACATAGGATGGAGAATGAATTCATTTAATTAAATCAGAATGTAGAATGTTTAGTGGTTGTGTATGAAGTAAACATCACCTGACTAGTAAATAATTCATCAAATATTTTTCTGTTTCATTATAGTGAAAAAAATAGTTTTTTACATAGGATTCAAACCATGTTATCCAAGGGAATAAGCCTCTATGAACTCAAATATTAAGAGAAACATGACAGTTGTTCTGAGAGGGTAAAAATGGATTTTACTAAGGATCCTGTTCACTTCTAAAAAAAGGAAGATAAGAGGATTTATAAAGAAAGTGATGGATAAGAATCAATCAAGGAAATCTAATGGTAAGAAATTCCATCTCTAGCTTGGGATACTTGTTCGAAAAAGCACTATAGGGAATTAAATACATAAAATAGGAAGTGTTTTCTATGTGGGATGTTGGGAAATTTGGCCTGAGATTTTATGTAAAATGATCCTATGACTAATGTTGATAGGAAACCTATAATGTTTTTTAAATGTGTTAAGATGGGTTAGTATGAAAATTCATACCCAATGAAAGATCCAAATGATGCAACGAATCCATAGTATAAGAAAAAAATGTATTTTGAGATTCTTTACAAATTTTTCAGAAGATGCCAGGACATCCAATGAGGTTGTATCATGTAAATTGTTTGTTTACTCAGATTTTGAAAATGTTTTATTTGATATGGGGTCTTCAATTTCCTTTATTTCTGAGTAATTTTTTAGACTATTGGTGAGGGAAGAATTTATTGTTAAAACACCATTGGAAAATGTTACAAAAAATGAAATTTTAATAATTTCTGTATTATTATCTTTGGAATAGAGTTATCAGAAAACCTGGTTGTTTCCACCAAAGTAATGTTTGATGTTATTTTAGGAATTGATTGGATTTGTATTAATCATGATAAGATTTATTGTAGATATAATAAATTGTTTTTCATAAAGAGCATCAGTTTATATACAAGAATGAACCCATACAATAGATAACATATCTAAAAGATGGGAAACTATTGAAATATAGAAATGAATTTTATCTTCCTCATATTGATGAAAACAAGGAAAATATTCAGATTAATGAAGTTATTTTGGTAAATGAATATCTAGATGTGTTGCAAAATGTTATACCTTTTCATGGTTTTGAATTCACAGTTAACATTTTTTCCTGATGCTATTAAAATTTTAATACCACATTGTTGAATTACTCAAATAAAACTTTTAGAGATGAAAAATCAGTTATATGATTTTATTGATAAAGGATTTATTCTCTCTAGAACTTTCCCATGGGGGATCTTTTTTATCGTTAAAAGGAGGATTGTTCTAGGATAATTTTCATTATTTAACAAGGCGGTAATAACATCACTATTAAAAAAAAGTATCATTTTCCACAACTCAATGACTTGTTTGATTGGCTATAGAGAGATTATTAAATTGTTATTATTGAATTGAGATCTAGATTCCATCAGTTGATGTTGAAGGTGGATGACATCCCAAAAACAGCTTCTCGTAATAGGTATGAGACTTATTTTTTTTATTACATTTTAGGTTAACTAATTAACCTATTTTATTAATGGATGATATGAATTATATATTACATTAGTTCTTGGAAAATTTCATGGTTATGTTTATTTATTACAGTCATGTATTTTATAATAGTAAATAAGAGCATGGAAAACATTGAATAATTGTTTTTAAATCCTTAAAGGAAAAGAATATATAGGTAAAATTCAGAAAGTGTGACATTTGGTTGAAAAAAATTTCTTATTATAAGAATATTATTAATAATGATTGAATAATATTTGATATTTTCTAAACAAAAAGTGTTTAATGAATGGTAAAGACATACAAGTGTTACAGATATTCATAGTTTTCTAGGATCAGTCGGTTATTACCGATGGTTTCTTAAAAAATTTGCAAAGTTATCTGGCTATATAACCTGGTAAACACAAAAAGGGTACAATATTTTTTTGATCGAAGAATGTGATATTTTTTTCACTAAATGAATAATATATTCGTGAATTCTCCAGTTTTGTCCATGCCTTATTAAAATGGTATGTTTTAAATATTTATTGATGATTCATTGAAGGTACATGGTTGTGTTTTTATGCAGAATGATCAGGAAACCTCCTTCACCTCAAGAAAAATAAAACCAAACGAGGTAAATTATCCCACAAAAGATTTGGATTAGCATCTGTGGGGTTTTCTTTAAAAATTTTGAGGCACCATTAATACTGAGTCAAATGTGGAATATATACTAACTATAAAATTATTAAATATAAATTCACTTAGAAGGAATCAAACATGATTTAGAGAAGATGGCATGAACTGATACACTATGATTCCATGATCAATTACCTTCTAGGAAAATCAAACAATGTGGTCAAGTCCTTGTGAAGAAAAAATCATCTATCACTAATAATCTTACATTTGTAACATGTTCCCATAATTAATGATTTGATCAATTTTGAATTACATGTAGTCAGTACAAGAAATCAATCTATTATTTTCATGTTTCGGTGTATTCATTGTTATCATATAGAATTAATTATGCTGAGATAGAAGACTGTGAGCTATAGAAGAATTTGGAATTGGTTAAAATAGGCAAGTTCCCAGAATTTAACATTAATAAAGAATGTGTTTTAATATTTTTAAAATGTTTGTGAGTGCCCAGTGACTTCTAACGGAACAATGATTTGCAGTCTAAAGATCATATATCTCCATTTTCAGTTCGTCCTAGTATTAATAAGATGTATACAAACCCTAAGGAGTATTAATGGGAGAATTGAATCACAAGAGATATTACTGATTTTACAATGAAATGTTTGACATGTCAATAAGTTAATTTAGTGTGGCAGTTAAGAAAGGGGATACATCAGCCTTTCCTAGTTCTAGAGTGGAAATGGGAGAATATATCTACAGACTACATGATGGGGCTATTGAGGAATTTAGGAGGTAATAATGAGATTTTGATATTTTTGATCAGTTGACTAAATCTGTACATTTTATTTCTATTCAATATGCAATTTATTTGGATCATCTTATATGATTGTACCTCAAATAGGTAGTTTGGTTACATGGAGTTCCTCCTTCCACTGTATCTGATTGGGATCTTGGGATTACATCAATTTTTTGAAGGGCCTTGGAAAATCATTGGTCACCAAATTAAAATTTTTTTGTAGCATTTCATCATCAATAATATTGGAAGTCAGAAATAGAGATTCATACATTGGGGGATATAGTTCGATCATCATCAATGGAATACCATGGAAGTTGGGATCAACATCTTTATTTAGTTATGTTCTCTCATAATAATGATTTTCATTCACATTTACATACGGAACCATATGAAGAGTTGTATGGGAAGCATTGTCGAACTCTAGATTTCTGGGATGAAGATGGGAAATAGAAGTTGATGGGACTATAATTGGTGGAGGAAGTGGCTGACAAAAGGGAAGATAATCCAGCAAAAAATGAGGATATCTCAGAGTTGGCAGAAAAGCTATATTGAAAACATGAGGAGGGACTTTTATTTTGATGTAGGTGATCATGTTTATCTTAGAATCTCACCATGGAAATTTGTTATGTGTTTTGGTAAGAAAGGAATTCTATATCCATGGTTCATTGAATTTTGTTAAATACAATATAATTTTATACAAGTAGGATACCGAGTATCTTTTCCTCTATGTTTTTCTCAGGTAAAAAATGTTTTTCCTATTTTGATGTTGAGAAAGAATGTGCAAGATTCATCACATTTCTTGTGCCCAGAATTAGTTCATATGGAAGAGAACCATTCTTATGAAGAGAAACTAGTTTAGATTCTTGATTGAAGGGAACAAGTATTGCAAAATTAGATGACCACAATTTATAGGTCTTGTAAATAAACCATGTGGGAAAAGAATAATCAGGGGAGTTTGAAAATGATATGAAATAATTGTACCCTAACATTATTAATGGGAAAATAAATAATTTTTCTAAAGGATGAAATTTCTAGAAGGTAGGGAGAATGTAACACCCTATGGTTTTATAAATAAATGAAATAACTAAAATATTATGGCTCTTAAAAAGACATTGTTCTAAAAATATAGTTATAATGTAGTCATTCAAAAATAATTTTCCACTTCTACGGTTTGAATTTCAAAAAAGAATCATATTGAATTTTGATCAGTAAGTAATTTAGAGTCTGATGGAACCAAGATGATTTTTTTAACAATAACATTCTCTTATTAATATTAAAATGAAAAGTAATATTATTGTAATTAATAGAAAACTGTATCATTATTTTATTATCTTAAGGGTATAATATAATTACATGTTGATTAATTTTTCATGGTGATATAAAATGTTTTATAGTTTTAAAAAAATTTAATTTTTAAATAATGTGTGATTTTATTTAAAATTAAATTACTAATAATTAGAAAATTATTTTCAAAAATTGGTTTTCATTTTTTAATTTTACATGTCAAACAATGGTTGTGTTCAATTTCTAGGATTTTTAGGAAATTAATAAATTTTTTAATGAATAGTAAAATATGAAAAATGAAGATAAATATAAAAAAAATTACTACATCATACATTATTTAATGCTGATGTAATCAAAAAAGGTTCTAACTCACATTAAATTATTACTACTTGAGGTCCCATGAGTCAATATTATTCATAGTCTCCTATAAAAATATAAAACCAATGATTAAAATAATTTAACCCCCCTCCTCTCCTCCTCTATAAATACCACCTCTATCCCCCTCTTCCTCTCACAACACTCAATAATTGAGCCATGCATGTGTTAGGAAAAATACCTTTCTCAAGGTTCTTCCCCACATCCAATACCATATTTTCCCACAAAAAATCCAAAACCAAAGGCCTTTAAGAGAATCTCATGAAGAAGATATGTAAAACCCAAGGTAAATAGAGAATATTACATTTTTATATTTATCCATATTTGTTAATAAAATTTTTATATTAATTTAAAGGTAACGCTATGCTCGATGGCTTACCCAATACGCAACAACGAGTTTCTTTGAAATCTTACGTTGCAATGTAATAATAAAATAATTTAATTTTAAATGGTAGTTAACACCTAGCCGTTGTAATAGTGGGAATGAATATAACTAACTACAAAATGATTATATATGTTTTTAAAAAAATTACTTTTTATAATAAATATTAGAGGATTAAAAATGTGAATGAATCCAATTTTAAGCGTAAACATTTTAATATTCTTTAAAAAGACGACTAACTTCCTTTTGTTGGTTAACCTCATTTAAATCCACTTTTTGACAATTTTATGTGTTATATTTGACAAAATAATATTCTTCTTTAAAATCGGGACATCAAAATTGACTTTGTGTATATTTTTCGTATTTTTACGATAAATTTCATTTTTAATGAATAAGTGAAAAATGATGTATTTTTACTCAAAACCTCATTTTATTAAAATTTATTTAAATGATTAGATCATCTTTTGAATTAATTTTAATGTGCAATTAGAATATATTTTTACTATTTAATCAAATGATGGTCATTGGAATTTATTTCAATTTGAAATTGGACTAAAACTAGTGTCAATCTTTTAATAGATATTGTTTCATAAAAACACGTTATTTGTATTGACTGTGGGAAATAATTATTAAATAAATTAATGAAACTTATATGTTTTGAATTTTTTAAAATAGACATCATTTTTTAATTTGGAATGTGAAATATAGCTTAGGGTGAATTTTCAGTATCTTTCTAAAAAACATCAATTTTTGATCAATAGTGAAACCACTAAGTGGTAGTTTAAAAACTGATATTTCGTTTAAATGAATCTTTACCACTTTTGTGATTTGAATTTCAAAAATCTTTCATTCATGGTTTTCATTAGAATGTAAAATGTGGTTCAATGGGATTAAAATAAATTTTTGGTGAATAGTAACTTTTATGTTTTATTAATCGTGATTAAAGGTAATTAGTGTGATTTAAGGTAATGATAAAGTTATAATAATATGAAATGACCTTGACACATGTCCTAACCTTATTGTATGAGTCATGGCCAACCAAGAAAATACATGGTTCAACATGGGGACCCAATGGAGCCACTTTGGTAGGAAAATGACATTAATAACTTTTTATTTAAAGTTAAAATTAAAATGTCACAATCATGTGTTGTTTTACTAAAATAATTTTTACATGAGGTTATACAAGTAATATTTTTGACTATAAATATTCATTATAAAGGTAAAAGTATTTACTACATCAAGATATTTTTATTAATTTTTAGACATTAAATAAATTAAATTATTTATGACACCGTGATGATGTAGTGATAACCTTATTATTTAATGATTTAAATAAAATGAAAAGATAATGAAAAATATAAGACCTAAACTTGTCAAAAACGTATTTTTTGTGTTTATTTAGAACTATTATCACCTTATCCTCAAAATATATAATTTTGGGACCTTTAAAATCCTAAAATCATTTTATAATAATGTTACATTTCAAGACCTTCCAAAAGTGCCCCTCCTCTCCTCTTATAAAAGGCCCCCACCTCTACCACCTTACACACACCTCTCAATCCTTTGTCTCGGACAAAAACTGCCCATTTTGTCTCTACACATCCATCTCTTACTCCTAGAAGCCTCACTTTGGGCACAAGTCTTTCCAAGTAAGCCTTTGAGCTCAAATAAAAAAGAGTTACCCGATTTAATGGTAAAGTCTTCCCAAGTGTTCTTTTGTTTTATTTTTCTTCTCCAACCCCATAAAATTTTTTTATTACTTTATTTTGTAAAAAACCCAGTATATTCAATATACTTGATGTTTTTATAAGAATTATTAGAGCTACACATACACACACATCCGTCTAATTATTAAAGAACATACTGTTTCTGTGGGTGGCGAATTACTGCCTCACGAAACGATGATTGTTCAATATTATTTTAACACCATTAAAGGTGGCCATTATCATATAACTGTATTTTATATATTATATATATGGTATTTATGTTTTCTGTAATCTTCTGTATTTTATATTTAAAACATGCCTTTATTCTTTGCTTGTTGTGAAAATGTGATAATTTCATATGAGGAAGTGTGGACTACCACCCCCTCAAGTGATGTGACTCATTCATGCAATTCATGGAATGTATAAAGAATGAAAACAATGAAAATATGTGACCTATATAACATATATATTATACTAAAATTATAATATATATATATACATATCTCATTTATTTTTAATTCCATGAATATGACAAAAAAAATTCAAAGTAGTGTCCATGCGTACCTACGGGCTACCGTCTCCATGAACGGTGCTTTTCATTTTTTATCTCCAAATTTTATGGAATATCATAAAATGAATATTTACTGGATATATATGATATTTTAATCATTAATTCTATTATGGAAATGATTTACTTATAACTACATGAGAAATCATTTTCAAACAAGTTCATTTTTGACTCATGTACCTAACATTGGCAAATGTCTGATATGAACTAACATTATTAAACAATTATTATAACATTATAATATGTGATAAGAACTGAATAATAATCTATGAAGTATTTGATTATGCAATTATAAATTGACCAAAGTTTATTATTCAGGAATATAATGAAAAGAACCAGACAAGTCGGACTTGAGGTAAGGGATCCTACCCCTCTCTTTATTTTTAAGTACACTCTTTTATGTCATTACTTTTAAGCTAATATTTCATATGACTGCGATGTTCTTTTATATTACTCTTACTGTACTTTTTATGTTCATATGATGAGAGACACTATTTTATCTCATCAAACCATTTTGGATGTTTTGATTGGTGTCGTTAGGCTGCCAAATTTTCGTAAGAGATCCAACCTCTCTCTTTCATTTTTAGTACTCTCCTTTGTGTCACTTCTTTTAAGCTCCTCTTTGTTATGTTGGGTGATTTTATTTTATATTACTATTTATGTAAATTTTATGTTAATATGATGAGAGACCCTATTTGATCTCATCGATCCATTTTTGTATGTTTTAAGTGGCGCTGTCAGGCTGCTGAGTTTTCGTAAGGGATTTTTAATCTCACTTTTATTCCCATGAGATTTATGCTAAATTTGCCACAATTTCCCTTGACTAGTATATTTACTGATCATTATTATACAATTTTTTTAATATAATTTTTTATGAGTATTTACATCAATGTTGTATTGTCCTTCTTTCATGGGGTGTATGTTTCGAAAGATACCCAAGTCGGTAAGGGAACTTTTCACCCTCCTATTTTTAAAAGACTTATTTTGTTCAGTATATCTATTTACATGTTCTAATGTTGGGATATGTTCTTATATATCCTTTTTTATGTAAATTGTATGTCCAAGTGATGAGATAACTTTTTTATCTCTCATCAACTCATTTTCTGAATTTTGAAGTGACGCTATTAGCCTATTTAATTTTTGCAAGGGAACTTCTTAAACCAATTTTGATTCTCTGGGATAAACTTATACTCCTTGAATATGTCGTTCTATGAATATGTGTTAATGACCTATGATTGTTTTACACTTAATATACACTTATATTTGGTGTATTCATTTGTCACACATAATTATGTAATTTATTTATCCTTAATCCAAGGATACCGTCATTGTAAGGAACTTCATCTCAATCTCATTTCATTGAGGCATATATTATTCTAATACAAGACTTTCTTTTACATGATGTATAAACCCCTTTGACTTTTAATTTTATACAAAAGGAATCTTTTTCTATGAATCATTTTACAAAATGACCAAAAGAATTGTTTCTTTTAACATACGCGGTGACAATGACCTTTTCATCCACTGCGAGTATTATTTGGAATTTGGATTCCTCAACAAGCCGTAATGTTTTTAAAAGTAAATAAAAAACAAATACTCTTTTATGTATTTTGGTATTGAAAATGGTTTTTTATAATGGATTTGTTATGAAAATATATTTTAGTGATATATTGTGATCATAATGTGGAAATGTTTTCTTTCCATTATATTTGTTTTATGTCTTATGATTTTATAATGGTACTTGGACATTTGACGGGTGGTTACATTATAAACCATATGACAGGTGGTGCCATGAATACCAGGACGGGTGGTTTCGTTATAACCTCCAATTCATTAGGTATGGATGTCGATTGTATGGCTATTCCATTAAGTGATATGTGTGGAATTCGACCGTATGGTTATTCCATTTTTGTATGTTTATGTCCCAAGTTACCTTTATATGTTATGTATATGGGTTTTATGTTGATCTATTGGTTACAAAATGGTAAGTAATGATCTTTTAATCATTTAAAAGTTTATACTACTTCATAAAGGTGAATAGTATTATTTTGATAAAGTATTCATGGTTTACTTGTTGTTTTGAAGAGCTAACAGTTTTGTTTCATTGTGTATCCCTTATTGAGCTTTTTATGCTTAGCACATGTTTTTTTTGAATTATTTTTCACAGGATATAAATTTTAATAGGGTCAAGGATGGGATCAAGGAAATGTTAGGCTGCCTAAAACATGGAACTGGACATGTTTCATTTTATGATTTTTTATTATATGGAAATGTAGTCGAAGTGTCTACTTTGTAATCTTTTGAGATGTAAAAGTTATGTCCTAATTCCTTAAAACTCTAAACCTGAAAAGATCCTCAATGTTAATTTTTCATTTAATTCAATATTAATTATGTTTTAAGGTCAGGGATTTATAGTTGGTATCACAGGTCGGTTTAGATAACTTTACAGGTTAGGGTATTCTCTAAGCATAAGTGGCATTACCATAATGGTTAGGATTTCAGAAAGATTTATAGTTTTAGATAAATTGAATGAATAAGTATAACTTAGTGTTTATCTTACTTATTAGTACATTATAATTTTGTTGACATACTCACACTGAAATTTTTGGTTTTATTAAATGGATGGATCTAGCAGGCACCAAAGTGACAATGGTTTTGAAGGAAATTGTGGTGGTTCTCTGATTAAGAGACTAGATTAAATGGGGGATTCAATGAGGAATATCATGGTTATTATAAACCAACTATCAAGGAGTCCTGATTAACCACTTGAACCTTGGTGAGTTCTCTGATGCATCATTTACTAGAGAACCAACTCGAAGTGGATGTTCATGTAATAATTATAATGGTAACCATTAGAGTTTATATGATCCTTACTTTTGAGGTAATTATGGGTAACTATATGATGGAAGATGAAAGGCATGATATAAAATTGAGGTTAAATTATGTTATGGTAATTTTTGATGATTTTATCTCTTTTTGGGGAATGTTTTGAGAATTATATAGTTTTTTAAAAAGGAAAACACGCAAACTCTGTGACAACCCATCACATCGGACAAAGTTGTGGGAATCGAACCGACAACCAAAGTGCAACTGGTGTATATCACATACCACTGGACTATGTGAAGTCCTTGGTTAGTATGAAAAATTATTTTTAGTTATATAATTTTATGAATCAGGAATAAGTTTATTTTTGGTTATCTTGGAAAATATTTACATATCATAGAGGATATATGATTAGTATACTTACTTTTCAATATGAGACATTAAGAGCAACTGATTTTATTTTGAGATAAATGTTAATTTTTATATTGGAAGACTATGTGATGAAATCCTTCAAATATTTGGGTTTCAATCTTATTTGGTTTACTTTGATGAATTTTATGGAGAAATTTTTTATCGAATGGTCTTCTTTGGACTTTGGGTTTTGTTGGACAAATTTTGGATATTAAGAATAGATTTCATTTTTATAAAGGATTATCCTTTTGTGGATTATTTGATCTTGTTATAACAATTTTGGTATTGGTAAGGGTCTATAGACATGAGAAATATATAGTAATCTTTTGTGGATTAGGTGATTCTAAAGATGTTCATGACAGTACTCTTAATGTGAGAAAGTATTCCTAAATACTCATCTTTTGGAGAAAATATGAGTTTGTGTAATAAATCTAGTAAAAGATGAAAGACAACATGACAAGTAAGTATGTTCTCTTATGTTTTAGTTAAGATCATAAATAATTTACTCAATAAAAAGTAACTTAAAACAAAATTGTTGTTTGTTAATTTTTCCTATTGGGGAATCAAATACCCTTTAACCCATCACAAGTTTGTGATTTAATTGTGGTTAAATTTATCCTAATCATGTTTTCTATCACACTTCATCAGAACATGACCCTTTGTCTTTTCATCCATATCCATGTTTTCCTACATGGAATCCTAGTATGGGTTAACTCGAGTGACCTCTGTACTTATCTTTCTTTCTTTTAAAGTGATTGTTTTACCGACACTTGTTCCGATGTGGGGCTTTCAATGAAGTTTCCGAGCCAAATTTTAAAACTGCGAGGACGCAATTCCCAAAAGGGGGGAAGGATGTAACCCCCCAGGTAAATAAATAATATGACATTTTTATATTTATACATATTTGTGAATAAAATTTTAATATTAATTTAAAGGTAATGCTATGCTTCATGGCTTACCCAATATGCAACAACGAGTTCCTTTGAAATCTTACGTTGCACTCAAACAATAAAATAATTTTATTTTAATTTGTAGTTAACACCTAGCCATTGCAATGGAAGGAATGAATAAAACTAACTAAAAAATTATTATATATATTTTTCAAATTTGTTTACATTTTACAATAAATTTTAGAGGATTAAAAATGCGAATGAATCCAATTTTAATCGTAAACATTCTAATATTCATTAGAAGGTCGATTAACCACCTTTTGATGGTGATCCTCTTTTAAATCCATGTTTTGACAATTTTATGTGTTATATATGACAAAATAAAATTCTTCATTAAAATCAGGACATCAAAATTTACTTTGTGTGAATTTTTGATATTTTTTCGATAAAGATCATTTTTAATGAATAAGTGAAAAATGTTGTATTTTTATTCAAATCCTAATTTTAATATAATTTATTTATATGATTATATCATCTTTTGAATTTTTTAATGTTCAATTATAATATCTTTTTACCATTTAATCCAATTATGGTCATTGAAATTAATTTAAATTTGAAATTGGACTTAAACTACTGTCAATATTTTAAAGGATATTGTTTCTTAAAAACACGCTATTTGTTCTGACAGTGGAAATTAATGATTAAATAAATTAATTCAAATTATATGTTTTTAATTATTTAAAAAAGACATCATTTTTGAATTCGAAATATCAAATATAGCCTAGGTTGAATTTTTGTTATTTTTCTGAAAAACTTCAATTTTGATGAATAGTGAAACCACTAAGTGGTAGATTACAAATTGGTTTTTTGTTAAAATTAAACTTTACCAATTCTGTGATTTGAATTTCAAAACTCCAAAATTCATGGTTTTCATTAGTATGTAAAATTTGGTTCAATGGGATTAAAATAATTTTTTTGAATAGTAACTTTTATGTTTTATTAATCGCGATTAATGGTAATTAGTGTAATTTAAGATAAAGATAATGTTATAATAATATGAAATGTCCTTGACACATGTTTTAACCTTATTGGATGAATTGTGGCCAACCAATAAAATCCATGGGACAACATGGGGACCCCATGGAGCCACTTTATTAGGAAAATGTCATTAATAACTTTTTATTTAAAGTTAAAATTAAAATGTCACAAAAATGTGTTGTTTTAATAAAACAATTTTTACATGAGGTTATAAAAGTCATATTTCGGACTATAAATATTCTATATAAAGGTAAAAAGATTTCAAAAATCATGATATTTATTTTATAATTTTTAGACTTTAAATAAATTAAATTATTTATGACTCCGTGATGATGCAGTGATTACCTCATTATTTAACGATTTAAATAAAATGAGAGGATAATATAAAATCTAAGACCTAAACTTATCAAAAAACTATTGTATGTGTGTATTTAAAACTATTATCACCTTATAATATATATATATAATTTTTGGACCTTTATATTCCTAAAATCATTTTATAATAATGTTACTTTTCAAGACCTTCCAAGTGTGCCCCTTCTCTCCTCTTATAAAAGGCCCCCACCTCTACCACCTTACCCAAACCTCTCAAGCATTTGTATCGGCCAAACCCTGCCCATTTTGTCTCTCCACATACCTATATTACTCCTATAATCCTCGCTTTGGGCATAAGTATATCAAAGGAATCCTTTGAGGCAAAATCAAAAAGAGTTACCCGCTTTAAAGGTAATGTCTTCCCTAGTGTTCTTTTGTTTTATTTTGCTTCTCTAACCCACTAAACTTTTTTTATTCATTTATTTTGTATCAAAACCAGTATATTCAATATAAATGGATGTTTTTATAAGAATTATTATATCTACAGATACACACACATCCATCTAATGGTTAAAGAACATACTGTTTCTATGGATGGTGAATTACTGGCTCACAAAACGATGATTGTTCAATATTCTTTTAACACCTTTACAGGTGGACATTATGATGTCACTATATTTTATATATTATATTAATGTTATGTATGTTTTATATATTCTTCTTTATTTTATATTTAATACATAAATTTATTCTTTTCATGTTGTGAAAATGCGATAATTTCATATAAGGAAGTGTGGACTACCGCCACATCAAGTGATGTGACTTGTTCATGCGATACATGGAATTTATAAAGAATGAAATTAATGAACATATGTTACCTATATAACATATATATTATACTGGAATTGTAATATATATATATATCTCAATTATTTTTAATTCCATTAATATGACACAAAAAATGAAAGTAGCGTCCATGCGTACGTACGGCCTACCATCTCCATGAACGGTGCTTTTCATTTTTTGTATCTAAATGATATGGAATAGTATAAAATGAATATTTCCCGAATGTATATGATATTTTAATCCTTCATAATATTATAGAAATGATTTTTTTATAACTACATGGTCAATCATTTTCAATCATGTTCATTTTTGACTCATGTACCAAACATCGACAAAAACGTCAGATATGAACTAACATTATTAAAAAATTATTATAACATTATAATTTGTGGTATGAAGTGAATAATAATATTTAAATGAGGTCCTTATGAAATTATAAATTGACCAATGTTTATTATTCAGGAATATAATGAAACGAACAAGACAAGTCGGACTTGAGGTAAAGGATCATACCCCTCTCTTTCTTTTTAAGTATACTCTTTTATGTCATTCCTTTTAATCTCATCTTTCTTATGATTGGTAATTTCCTTGATATTAATATTACTGTACGTTTTCTGTTCATATGATTAGATACCCTATTTTCACTCTTCAATCCATTTTGGTAGTTTTGATTGGCGCTGTTAGGCTGCCAAATTTTGGTAAGAGATCCAACCTCCCTCTTTCTTTTTTAGTACTCTCCTTTATGTCACTTCTTTTAAGAAACTCTTTGATATGTTGGGGGATGTTATTTTATATTCCTCTTTCTTTAAATTTTATGTTAAAATGATTAGAGACCCTATTTTATCTCATCAATCCATTTTTTGAGGTTTTAAGTGGAGTTGTTAGGCTATCGGGTTTTCATAAGAGATTTTTCATCTCACTTGTATTCCCGGGATATTTATGATATATTTTCAACCAATTACTTTGAGTGGTATATGTACTGACCATTATTCTACTATTTATGTAATATAATTTAGTTTATGATTATTTACATCAATGTTGTGTTGTCCTTCTTTCATGGGTGTATGTTTTGAATGATACCCAAGTCAATAAGGGAACCTTTCACACTCCACTTTTTAAAAGAATTCGTTTGTTGGGTCTTTTAATTTACATATTGTAATGTTGGGATATGTTCTTCTATATTTTTATTGATGTAAATTTTACTTCCATGTGATGAGATACTCTTTCTATCTCTTATCTACTCATTTTCTAAATTTTGAAGTGACGTCATTAGGCTGCCGAATGTTTGCAAGGGAACTTCTTAACCCAATTTTGATTCTTTGGGATAAACTTGTACTCCATGAATATGTCATTTTATGAATATGTGTGAATAACCTATGATTGTTTTACATTTAATATCCACTTATATTTGGTGTATTCTTTTGTCACACAAAATTATGTAATTGATTTATCCTTAATCCAAGGATACCGTCTTTGTAAGGGACTTCATCTCAATCTCCTTTCATTTAGGCATATATTGTTCTAATACAAGACTTTATTTTATACGGTGTATAAACCCCTTTGACAATTAATTTTATACAAAACAAATCTTTTTCAATGAAGCATTTAACAAAATGACAAAAAGGAATGATTCTTTTAATGTACACGGTGACAATGACCTTTTCCGCCGCCGTGAGTATTTTTTGTACTTTGGCTTCCTCAATAAGCCGTAATGTTTTTAAAAGTAAATAAAAACCATATACTCTTTTATTTTTGGTATTGAAAATTGTTTTTTATAATGGATTTTTTTATGATAATATATATTTGTGATATATTATGATTGAAATGTGGAAATGTTTTCTTTCAATTATATTTATTTTATGTATTATGATTTTATAATGGTACTTGGACATTTGACGGGTGGTTACATGATAAACCATATGATGGGAGGTGCCGTGAATATCAGGATGGGTGGTTACATTATAACCATCAATGCATTGGGTATGGAAGTCGGTTGTATGGCTATTCCATTAAGTGATATATGTGGAGGTCGACCGTATGGATATTCCATTTACGTATGTTTATGTCCCAAGATACCTTTATATGTTATGTATATGGGTTTTATGTTAATATTTTGGTTAAAAAAGGATATGTTATGATCTTTTAGTCATTGAATATTTTATACTACATCATAAAGGTGAAAAGTATTACTTTGATAAAGTATTCATGGTTTACTTGTTGTTTGGAAAAACTAACAGTTTTCCTTCTTTGTGTATACCTTACTTATCTTTTTATGCTCATCCCAAGTTATCTTTGAAATGTTTTTCACAGGACATAAAGTTGAATAGGGTAAAGGATGGGATCATGGAAATGTCAGGCTGTTGAAAACATGGGACTAGACGTGTTTCTTTTTAAGAGTTTTTTGTTTTATGGAACCTTAGTAGCAGTGTCTACATTGTAATCTTCTGAGATGTAACAGTTATGTCCTAATTCTCTAAAACTCTAAACCTGGAAATATCCTCAATATAAATTATTCATTTAATTCAATATTACGTAAGGTTAAATCCGGGGCCTTATAAGATATCAAGAGGTAAAAATCATCTTGATTATTCTTGTGTTTTCTTTTCAATTCATTTTCATTTCATATACTATCTTCCCTTCCCTATATCTAAGTCTCCTGATATTCCTATAATCTTATAAATTTTTTATTTTATCATGTTTATTAAAAAAATTTCTCAACATACTTTATCCACTCCACCCCTTATAAAGACATTGTTCATGATGTTTCATTTAAAAAAGTTATTGATGATGTGTTTGAAATTTCTATTACAACCTATAAAAGATGATTATAAAAAAATTTAAATGGTTGAAAAAGATTGTAAATTATACTATGTAACTTATTTTATGTTTTATAAATATCTTCTTGGCATGAAATTGAATTATATAGTGAAACATGTTCATGATTATCAAGGAACAACCATAATTTATATAAAAAATTATAATGAATGTTTTATCTAATAATTCATCATAATATTTGATAAAAATTATTTATCGTATCATTGTATATTATGGAAACACATTAATACAATTTAATTTCACTTCTCTAATTTTATTTCCATATAAAAGTAAAATTATTTACAAACTGGCCAAGGAAATCATGTAAAAAACGCAACCAAAATAATAGAAGGAACAAAACATTAATAAAAAAGGGTAACATGATGTTATAAAATGATTATATAAGGTGTTATAAACATGAAAAACATTCTTTAGAAATAATAATAACACTATATGAACCATTATACATGAGGATTAAAGAGGTTTAAAGAGAGAAAACCCCAAGGTATGGGAATTTCTACCCCAATTTTCTTTTATTGGGTTAACATTCTGCTTCATTATTTATGTGGTATTAAAATTTATTGTGTGATGTATTTTGTTTGTACTATTTTAAATTATATTTATTTATAGTTTACATACATTTAATGTACACTATATTATGTCTCACTTCATTTATATGATATTTGAATGGGTGTTTTCTTTTAAAAATCCTTTTTTAAAATTCTATTTTACAAAATTCAAAAGACATTTTATTAGGAAATTATTCATAATGTATATTTATTTTCTTGTTCATGGGAATTGTTTATAATTAATTGTGGGTACTATATCACCCTCTGATTCCCTGGGTATGTCTATGTTGTAGGTTGACCGCATAGTTATTCCTTATGTAGCTATGATGGTTACATCGTATTGTAGCTATAAGGGTTATATTATAAGGTAGTTGTGAGTGTTAAAAATAAAAAGGTAGACACAATGGTTACAATATATGTAAGTAATCCCCCAAGATATAATTTTGGTTCATTTATGTTTATTTTTTTGGAAATACCTTGGAAATCTCAAGTTTCACAAAGTATGTATATATAGGTGACAAGTATGCCTTTTTGAAAACGACTTCACACATTACAAGTGTAAATGAACTAAGGATTACTATTTATTTATTTTTATACCCATTATTGAGATTTTTTTCTCATCCCATCTTTATAAAATATTTTCATAGGTTATAAGAATGTGTAAGACAAAGAATAAATCCATTAAAAATTGTATGAATATTTTTTAAACGAATCATGTTGTATTTGAAAAGTTTTATGTTTTGAAAGAAATGGATATTGTTTTTTGTATGTGCTCTAAATGAATGTGGAATGTTATTTATGTGTTATATCACACTTCTTTAAAAAAATAAACACTAAAAAAGCATCAATATGAAAATATGTGAGTTATTGACTAAAATTCCAGATTACGTAATGTATAAGATCAATTCCTTATATTTGTTGTCCAAAAAAATTGGAAAATCCCCATATATGTAACATTATTTGTGTTAATATTTTATTCATTTCCATTGGGAAAAGTTATTTTTTCATATATTTAATGGAAAAAATTTGAAATTAATTTTATAAAATGAATCTATGAATTTATTTAATATAATACATAATGGTATATGAAACCTTAGAAAAACCTATTATATAAATAATAAAGTGTCATTATTTGTTAGATACGATTCTTTTCAGTTCATTTTATGGTGTACCCAACACAAAACATTGATAACATGGAAATTTATTTATTCTATCATTCTGGAGATCCTTATAAAATATATGTGACTAAAATCATAATAAATATCATGGAATTAGATTTCTATTTCAATCACAAAATGATATATCATTTAATTTATTATGGAAAAGTAGTAAAAGTTATTTGGGTATGAAATTTTGGAGGAAACTATTATAAGTAGAAGGATATATATATAACATGGATGTACATTAGTAGATATTTAATGGTTATCACACCAAAATATCTAAACGAGTAAATGAAAATATCTATTGAGATAAAATAAATATTAATTCTGGTAACAATATTTATTTTCAGTGAGAAAATTTCAGTTCATTCTATTAATAAATAGTCAATTATGATGGGATTCCATAAAAAAATACCAATTGTATAATGTATATCAATAAAGGACTTATTTGTGATAGTACATTATAAATAATAATTTTTGATGATATATATTTCAATCCATTGAAAATTTTAATTATTGATCAAAATTTCACCCATAAAAATAAAAATAATATTTTATCTTATAATTGTTTATCCATTAGTGAAAAAAATACCATTTCACATCGTTTTTATTTGATTTTGCATGCTGGTTATTATTATCCAGAATTATATGGGACATTATATGTATGTCATTAACATCTCCTAAAAATGGATGTTTTAAATGAATTATAGAATTGGTTTATTTACATCATCTATCAAATAACTAACATGATAAGCCCATTTTGAATGGGGTTTCATTTTAGTTATATGATAACTGATGTAGAAAAGGAATTTTCACATCAGTTATAAAGGGAAAAAATGAAAAATTGATATTCACATTATTAATTAGATAAATGAATTTGAAAATACATAAATATAATATTTTACAAATATTCGTCCAAGAACCAATGTGAAAAATTGTTTTTCACATTAATTGTTTGATATCCAAGGAGAAATTTTTTATTTCCTAATTTTTATTCTATAAATGATGTCAAAATCCATTGATTTAGTATTTTTCACATCAGTTATCAAATATATAATATGAAAAAGAATTTTGTTAAAAATATTACTTTTAAATCATCATATCCACTGCTGACCAAATGAAAAAATAAGTTGAAGACCAGAGAAAATAGCAATAAAACAACTATTAAAACAATTTTATAGTTAGAACATTAAATATATATATATATATATTGTACATATGAACTAAAACACAAAAAAATTGTAAAATGGTTTTCCCAATCAACTTGTACGTGTGTGATATCATGTAAAATTTAAGGATGAGTGTCATAAAAAACATAAAATGAAATAATATTACTTCTATTAAATATAAAACAAATGAAATATTAATGAAATTATTATAAAGAAATAAATCATTCTAGACATTATAATTGGGTTTATGGTTATATTATTTCATTTATAAGTCTCAAAACATAATATATATATTTTTAGGTCCTATGTTTTATAAAATTTCTGTTTAAAAGAGTAATTCCATTCAAAATATCATTATTAAATATTATATCGTAAATGTACTAATTATAAAAAAATTCACCTATTTTTACATATATTATCTTATAACTCTTTTTCATTTTCGTAACTCAAAAGCATTTACATCCCCTGATAGAAAATAATAATAATTAAATAATTTTAAAATTCATTATAATATAAAAAATATTATGAAATTAGATCATACATGTCTATTATATCCTTACTGTTTTTTCACAATTTTCCGTAGATAGAGCATTACCAATAAAGTTCCTTCTCCTTTAGACATAAAATTCCTATAATGTAGTCTCCATTTATAGAATAAATTATTTAATGTTCTTGGTTTTTATCTTAAATCCTATATAACACTTGTGGTCTATATGTTTTATACTCTTGAAGATAAGAAATCATACATAACCAAATAATTTCTTCCCATGGAAATCATTCATAAATATAAATTGGTCTTTCTTCTCTAGTCATTTTCCTCTCTATATGTGAAATTAACTATAGTTCCATAAATCCATCTACATATGTACTATCATGATACTTAAATAATGGCTAAATATATCTAATAAAAAAATAATTATAAATTTTTAATAAATTAATCACACCGAAATATTTATGTTAATACATACATGAAAAAATTACTTATTGTTCATCCCCAATCGATCACCAGTTACTAGTTCCAAGATATCATTATTAAAAATCTCCATCGTCAGTTTATTTGAACAAATACTACATTCAATTGGAATCTCTTAAACTTCCAACTACAAATTTGAATATCTTGTCAATCTAACAAAACTAAGATAATTTGTATCTAATGACATAGAAGATTATATTTTTTTTCCCAATACATTATTTCATTTCCAAAAAATTAATCCTTTAATAATAGATAAATATATAAAAATTTAAATTTTTAAAAATAAATTTTTAAAAAATTCAATAAAAAATAAAATTTACACAAACCTCTAAAGTAGAAAAGATTTATTATTCTATATGGTCAAAAAAATGTGGCTATTACTTCGTCCAAAAATAATAACCTCATATATAGGTAACAGTAATTCAAATGATATATCTATAATATCCTATAAAGTGGGTCTATGATGGTAAATATCTTACTATGGATGACTAATAATATCTTAAATATAAAATATTCCCACATATGCAACAATATGCTGTTTTTGATCATCAACATATAACTCACATTAATTGGGATGTTGTGGAGGAGGTGGTTTATGAGTACTATAATGACTAGGGCATATAGGAAAAGGTGGAGGAGTGGGATGTATAGTTTGAGACTGTAATGGAATGTATATTAAACATTGATTATATTGAAGATATAATCATATCCTCCATCACCAAATGTATATTCTTAACGTAATCCACCAAATATTTTAATTTATTTATAGACACCCTCCATTGAAGAAGGTAAGTAATTCAGAAGTTCTTTATTCACTTATACAACTGTCAGATATCCTCATACATGACTTGGGTATTTGGTATCTCCCAATTCTATAGCTAAAATATCAAATTTACCCTCATCTAAATGAACCCAAATGTTTTCTAATCTATATTAGAATGCTATAAGAATTATTTTTAAAATTGTTGGATGAATAAAAAATATATGAAGTATCATTTTAACATAAATTAAAAAAAATTAAACATCTTACAATCCTTTCATCTACAACCCTTTACTCTTCAATAAGATATTTTTAGTTCATTAACATCTAATGAATATTTATTTTTTCATGTCTAGATAAGGTTTGGTGGGAAAGCATCTGCATATATTGAAGATTCAGGTAAAGTTATATGAAATTTTCATCCATTAGGGTTTCTTCAAATAACATATAACATCATGACATAACGTATGATTGTATAAATTTCTAGATTGAATATACTAATGATATATCCTTGATTGATATTATTTATGAATAAGGAAATAAATAATAAATCAAAGAAAAAAATAACCAGTACACAAATATATAAATTCAAATATAACTATAATAATGAAAATAAAGAAATTAAAAATTATCATACAAAAATCTAAATTAAATAAATTGTAAAAAATATATTCTTATTTTTTTAGTTTAATAAAATGATTACAACTACAGTGGGATATTAAATTTCATATATATTAATGAATCAAAATCCAAAAATAGTGAAAACAGTAAAAATACTCAATCAAATAAATAAATTTTTTATAAAAAAAATATTTTTCAATATACACTTAAAACATATTTTTTAATATTTATCATATTATAATAAAAATAATTTTATTCAATAGATTAAATTAATAGATAAATTACGTAAGGGTATATATGGTAAAATAAACAATACTAGACATATATAAACAAACAATTTAACATTTTTACTTATAATACGTGTTTTAATAAATAAAGTAAAATTAAAACATCTAAAATGTTATAAAATTTTAAATATCAAAATAGAATGAAGCATATGTAACCTATAATAACAAAAAGGTACTAATGGATTGTTTTCTCAAATTTCCTTATCATTGCAATTCCGTATGTAAAAAATCATTTCAATGATGTGCTAAAAACATTCTCACTTAATCATTACATGGAAGTAGGGATGCCACATAAATAATCATCATCATGATGTTTACCATCACCAATATGATATTTTTAAATTTAAAACAATAAAACACTACAAATTGGATTGATTAGAAACATAGATTTTTTTTCATGTGTTTTATTATAAAAGGATTTTTTTTATATTTTAAAATAATTAGATGAAGCAGCTTCATTATAAATTCATCATGTCAAAAAATGTTGTTACTGATAAACAAACTTCAATTAAATATTGTGAATTTAATTTTAATGTAATCAAAATTCCATGTTTCATAAATAGCTCTGTAATAATCCTATAATATATAAATTGGGTTTATTTCCTTAGAACATGAAAAATCATTGCTCCTAAGAACACCAATACATTACTATTATAATATACACTTCTGTGTTACTAATAATTTGTAGGAAATATATAGACACTAATTTCATACACATACAATGTCATAAAAAAATTTCTTGTACGACCCACTAATAACATCAATTTTTCGGATCCATACACTCTTCCATGCATGTTCACTTTAAAACATGGAAAAAGTTTTTTTTGTTAGGATCATTAAAAATCCACACATAATTGATCTTTTGATCACATTGTTTCATCACATTAATTTTTCTAGTTATATATGGTTGAGCATCATCTATTTTATTCAATAAGTATATGTGTACCTTCATTATCTATTTACCTATCAAGGATTGGAATTTTATGCCACATGTCCCCTTTTATATATAATCAAATAATTCATGGTGAAATGGAGGCATATCATTGTGCTTCACTAAAAACATGTTTCTTTTAAAAAAATTCATAGACCTCATTGAAATATACATTTCAACAATATATGATTCAAGTCGGTATGGATTATTAACATACAACATGAATCTCTAAACATACCATTCAAATGGAGTCATCCAATAGAGATATATAGGTCTATAAGGATTAGTTTCTCTCAGCAAATAAAACATTAAATAAACGATGATATAATAAAAGTTAAAAGAAAAATTATTTTTCCAACTGAAATAAAATAGAAATTTCTTAGTTTTCAATAGTGTTCAAGGATTTGAGATCAATATCCTTATTACAAAATGATTCGAAAAAATAACGCAAATTCATATTATTCATTCTTAAATGAATAATAAATATTTTATGCAATGAAATTGGAAGGATAATTTTCATCATGAAGTGAAAAAAATGTAATTTCATACATGTCAACTTCAAATTCGTTAAGGAAACTATTTTTTTCATTTGAATAATAACTCTAAAATAATGATGGGGGAATTAATGTTGTCATTCTATTAGGAGTAGGATCTAACTCCAAACGTAGTCGCATTTTGAATACATCTAATATTACATTCAAACCATATTTTCTTTTTCTGTTAATATAAAATAATGCTACTATGAATATTTCATAGATATTATACTTCATGTGCATTTCATAAATGTAATTTTTCATAATGGTATCAAAATTGTAGTAGCTCAAAATATATTGGCTATTTTATCTAAATATTTCTTTTTTTACCAGATATATGTTTCTTTCTAAATGTCGCATCATGGGTTTTTACCCTCTTGACATAATTATTATGGATTATGGTTTTGTTGAAATTTAAAATTATTTTGGGATAATGAATTAATTTTTTTAATATTATATAAAATAGATCCATAGACAAAAAACATTTAATGAACCATGTATAATTTTTTTCTCCTATGATTTAATTATTAAAATAAAGTATATATTATTCTAATTTTTCACGCTTTATACCCGTCACACTATATCCAATAAAACATACATACAATTTGAATTTATTTTTAGTGAACATAATAATTTAATTCAATTAAAATTCATCACTTTTATATGAATCATACACCCTAATACAATCATTCCATAAGAGTTTCAAATTATCAATTAATAGTATAGAGAACACTTCAATGTCATTTTTGGGTTGTTATTCTCTATAAATCACTAAAATAAATATAGAAAATATTTTTTTCATAAATAATTATGGTGATAAGTTTTAAATTACTAAAAAAAATATTAGATAAACTATGTTTTCAATTAAAGATCTTATATGGATTCATTCCATCCATTAATAGTCCAAGTATGTGATCTCCAACATCATTTATAATGGTATGATTCTACTTAATAATTAACTTGTAATGTGTCCAATCAGTTGGATATTGAAATTTTACATCCTATATTCTCTCTTATACATTAATTATTAACCATTTTTCATCATGTGAATTTTAATTTAAACATTCAATATGACTAATTATATGATGATTCCAAAATTCATTTCAAGAGGAATCTATAAATAATAAATCAACATATAATTTTTATTTTAACTTATATAATGATTTCCCTTGTTTAAGACACATTGATAGAAAATCGTATTGCTTCCTATATAGAATATAGTCATTCTAGAATACATCTATTTTTTTTGTAACCAAATTCCATTTTTCATAGAATTTTTTGCGATTTATATTGTGAATCATGAAAACCATTGACATTATTAATATTATCATTACAGAATTTTAGAATGTTTTTAATATTCTTTTAACGCAAATTATTTTTACCCTTTAATTTAATCAATATTAACACAAAAATAATAATAAAATGAATTTCATTCCACCTTGTTACATTTTTTTGGCATCAGCATATAGATTATAAATTTCCTTTTCATTCTCAATTTCCTTTGAATAAATATAATGAACCATTGTTTTTATTTAGTTAGAGTTTTCATATTGAAAAAAAAACTTCATTAATGGATTCAAAATTCTTTCCAGTTTCACAGTACCAAATCCAGGGTTTGTAACTCAAATTCAATCCAAGAAAAATTAAATGATCTCTAAACTCTATTATTTAAAACCTCTTCATATTTAAATAGTTTATGAATGGATAAAAAATAATTTCATCATTTGGAACATTTATTTTATAAAATTTCATAAAATTCAACATCTTTCTCTTATTAATCACTCATTTGAAGTTTCATAATCCAACATAAACTCATTTTTTATAAAAAATATAAATAATTAATATCATTTAAAATAATTATAGTGGTGATAAATGTGATAATAAGTTACCCACAGTATGTAAAAAGTAACTAATGAACATAAGTAATAGGAAATAACCCCTATGCAGTAGCTTGTTGTAGGTCTCATGAACCTTGTATCTCGATGAGAGTAACGATCACAATATTCGTTCTCATGCACGAGCCCCTAGTAGAGAACTTACCCATTACCTATTTGTCCCAAATAATCTTCATCAATGTTTAGTTAGTGTTGTAAGCATCAATTTTGAAATGTAAAACTAAGGCCAAACACAATGGATTCACTAGCATACTAGTACACGTCCACCAACCTTGATACTCATGTTACCCCTTGAGCTCAAACAAATTCAACTAGTTATGAAATATAATTCTAACATGAAATTATCATTTCCACATCAGAAGTTCACCAAACTAGTGACATGTACATCACACAAGTCACCAAATCCACCATATCATTCAAATTCATTTTGAAATCTTACTAACACCAAAAATATCCCAATAAACATTTCACATTTCATTAACACTTCCACATATCCTTTAAAAAAATTTATAAAACCATTCCAATACATTATAACTCGAATATCATCTCACTATAATATCATATAATACTTATTTCGTCAAAAAAATTAATTTTTTCACAAAACACTCATACAAAACATCCCATAACCATGATTTTCAGCTCTCTTTACATTTTCTAAAATATTTCATCACTTTAGAAAACATTCTAATGAATATATTTGACATCCTAAATAACCAACATACTTTTTAAAACCCAATATTATGTTAACACACCTACCAAACAATATATATACACCCTTTTTAATACATTTTTAACCAAACATAACATTCCCAATATTTTATAAAACAAACCCAAGGGGTGTGACTATGCTTCACACACAAAATTCATTTCAAATCCCTCATTCAATTCCAAAATCATACAAATACCAATCCAAAATAGAATTTAATGTTTTAAAAATATTTATTAAACTACACCCATGTGTTATAAAAATACATCAATTAACACCACAAAAGACAGACATTAAAAACCAATGTTTTCATAAATCAATTCCAATAAGTATAACTTGGTTTCACACCTTGAACCCATTCAAAAACCCCATTTAATATCCCACATTACACTATTTCAATAAAAAATAAAAATTAGAAGCCCTTCTAAAGACCAAAAATTAGCTTTCATTTGTTAAAAAATACACCCAAACATTACCCCAAGAGTAACCCATGAAAAGGACCCAATTTCAAGCCATAATGCATCAATAATATTAAACACTAAAGAAAATCCATCAAAAATAGTTTTATTACCACAATAAGCATACTAAAAACATTAAAACCAGTAAATCAAGAAATATAACTCATAAAAAATTTATTATACAAGAAACCACCAACCTTTTGAGTCAAAAACCGTGAATCATTATGTAAAACCTCAACCACACCAGCATCGCACCACAAGGAAGTGAAAGCGAAACCTAAACCATAATATTTCACAATAAAAACCCCAAATAAAACCCTAGGTATCAACCCTAAATTATATACACTCTATAAATTCATGAAAGAGTGAGGAATCCCTAAGGAGAAGGAAGGAAATGAAGGGAGATGAACTTACCCAAATAAATTTAGAAGAAAACGACCATAATAAAATAGTATATAAATTTAAAAATAGTCTTAAATGAATGTTAGGTTAAAATAAGTATTAGGAGGTCATGTGGGGACTATAATGGTAAAAAATACATAAAATAGACGTCGTTATGAAAGGATCAATTAATCTGTTTAAATTTAGGGGATTTGTGAAATCCAAAGATGTTTCGCCAAAATTCACAGTTTAATTGAGCTCCAAATTAGGGGAGGAGAGAATGGAGGTGCATCTTGGGACTGTGGTCTAAGGTGAGATTTTGAATCACCAATAAAACATAAAACATGATTGTGATATTAAAGAATTAAATACAATATTTAAAGTAGGAAATGGGATTTCTGTCCAGCCCAACACTGTTATAAAATACCCAAATTCAGCATTATTATGGATTCAAATGATTTCCAAAGAGATATGGGGATTTTAATAAATCAGTTTATTCAAATTGGGAAGTGGAATGAGTGTAAAAGGTTAAAAATTGAAGGATTTATAAAAGAAACAAAATTTATTTTTAAATCTGGAAATGCGCTCACGATTTGGACCAAATTAAGAAAACATACCATTTCCACCAAATTGCATGGAAAACCCCCATAATAATGAAACGATGGGAAATAAATGAAAATTGACTTTAAAATAATTCATGTATGTGACAATTCTCCCCATAGTTAAACTTTCCTCCCTGAAAGGGCTGCAACAAGAAAAAAATCACAGTCCAAACACAATTGATAGACCCTAAATGTACTCATTCAGCATGTTTGTTCTGCCCTTGAAAAGCTGAGACACCTTCTGTGATCAATTAATTAAGGAATACAATCACAAACCAAATATTATATCAAATTCCTTGAAATGATCAAGAATATCCAGGATTTATCTCCAAATGGAAACTCCTAAAACACTTTATGAACAAGACTCATGTAATTTACCTAGATGAATAAAAACAAAAACAAGGGTACACTTTTCATTAAGTAAATTGTTGGTAGATCTATAATCTAAACATTTAACACAAGAATATTTTTGTAGTTAGATAGCTATAGAAGAGACCACCTCCCACCAGACCAAGTCTAAGGACCAATATGAGTAACTAGCAAGGTATGATAAAAATTGGCTCCCCACCTTAATATAAAACTTAAATTTTCCCAAGACCGATTTCGGACACAAATAGAGGGAGGCATGAATAGATTCCCATGTTCAAGGGGTAGAAATCCATAGGACCATTACAAAAGAACTTATATAAGAATCATAGTGGGTCTCCCCACAATAAGAACAAACAATTTTAACTGACCAGCAGGGGTCGGTACAGAAAAGACCCCAAAATTTAGAGAGTTTTTATGGTTACACGGTTAGTCCGCTCAGTTTCGAAAATTGTGTGCTAAACATGTGGATCCTTTTTTCTATATGGTTTTCGAGGGAATGGTCACTACTAATCATGCAAAAAGAGTTCACTCGACCTGTCTATCCAAACTTCAATCCTTTCTCAAAATTTCCAGTCAAAACAAAAGGGGGAATGTATGAACATTGGTTACAACATGGAAAGGATTTCCTTCCACCTCTACCACCAAATGGGAACAATTGGAATAATATGATCAAACTAGAGGTTTAATATCTTCCTATGGTTGTACCTTAAACTATTTCAACATCAGTTCATAGAACAAGTTACATCATAGGGTGTAGTAATATATTAACATCTAAATCCTTTTCGACATACAAACATAAACCATTTCAGACGTGGATAATTGTTCCAAAATGAACATATCATTAAACATTCGACAATATGAAGCATCACTTTTTTGTCATAATATGAAGATTTGAATACATTGATCATTTTTTATCTAGAAACATGGTTATTACAATAAAAATTTATTACAATCTTTAGTGGTTACATATTCATTAAATTTTTCACAAATTATTGGACATACTCATCAAATCAAAAAATGTTTTCAAGTTTAACAATTATGGAATAAACAAAACTTTTAGTAATAAACTAATCAGTTACATGGTACCCAGTACATTATAGAAACTCAATCATATCTTTATTACAATATTATTATATTAGTATTAGGATCATATTAATATTCATCTTTTTCTAAACCATATTTTTCCAATGAAATATAACTTTTCATTAAGTCACTTTTATTGTTCATTGATACCATTCAGAATACAATATTAAATTCATAATGAAATTGTACATCAGTTAAATCGTTATATATTCCACAATTTGAAGAACCAGTGCATCATTATTTAAAATAATAAAATGACATAATTCTTGAATACTAACCAAAAAAACATAAACCATCCATATTATTCAGTGGTAGTAGCATAATGATAACCACGATCCATTACAGGATTTTAAGGAATAATCTATTAACACATTAGAAAATGATTTTAATATTTTTTCATCTCCTTGTTTTCGAATGATAATACTATAGAAAAATTTTTCTCATCCATTCATTCCTAAGAATATTGAAATTTCAACTCACACATATAGTGTAATGTCCCATTAATTGATTGTATATATTTTTAAAATTATATGGAATTATTTAAAGATTAGACGCTCTATCATCACCAGATTCCAAGTCATGGTGAGGCTAGAATAGAAATTTTATTATTTTAGTTCATTGATATAGACGTGTGAGCGAGTTCTTCTAACATTTAAGCAGGTGCCTGGATAAAAATTTGAGGAAAACATAGAGATTAGAACAGTGGGATTCTCTTAGAGTATACCTAACATTGATAGGATAGGGTCAACTAGAAAAGTTAATTTCTAATCATTTCAGAAAAATTAAAATAATATTAAAAAGTTATATTTATTTGTTTCCTAACCATTGAAAGGTGGCACAATGAAAATGTAGTGCAGAGAAAATGTGATGAAGAGTCGTATTTAATGAATTTCATTGATGGCTCGTAATCTTGTAGTGTAACAATGAATAAAATGAAGTGTAATAGATAAGTTGTTTCATAAATGAAACAACATAACGACGTGACGATGAAATGTAATAGAAACAATGTGATGTGTTTTATTTTAATGGAGTAACTTGTTGGATAAATTTAAAAAATGGTGGAATTTCTCTAAGGAACCTACAACGAGAATTCCCTCTAATGGAGAATGCCAGCGAATCACTAGGGACATTGATTCATCTTGAATAACAGGACATGGGATTGGAAAACACCAACGGAACATGAGTCCCTGGGGAAAGACAACTTCATCTATGAACACATTCAAAGTAGGGGTTATTGTTTTTTTGGATTATCTTTTTCTGGTCTTTATTATAAAATGATGAATATGGATCAAACCTTGAACAGGTTGATCTATATATTTCTCATTAAAATAGGAGGTTTCTCTTTTTTGGGGTTTGTAATTGAGAATGATTATTATTATTAGAATATTGAACATAAAACCCTGAACTCCCCCATTGTTTCTAAACATCTAACACAGAGGGTGCATGCTAACACGAACAAGTCATGAGCCCCTCTTCTATGTTAGTTCATCATGGAAAAACTATCAAGACAAAGAAAAGAGGAATATAATGCCATAGAAATGATGCTAGAACCCTACAATGTCTATATGTGCTGATGGAAAGATGAATAGAACATCAGAGCAGACCCGGTGGTCCGCGGTGGAGGCGATGGGAATGAGGAAGCATACCATGATGGTGTTGCAGAGGGAGGGCTAATTTCAACTCAGCTTACAACAAGGTAGCGGGGGCTGTTGGCCAGACCAATGGTTGGTGGAGGGAAGCACACCCTTGACCGCTTATGTGGAAAAGCCTACAGTCGTGGGCATCATGTTCTCATATAAAGTGGTCCCCTTACCACGTGTAGAGGACCCGACTAGCTGGATTGGCTATCTGAATGATGGGACTCCCTAGACACTCTATGCATCTGGGCCAGAGGAGGTATTGCTCCACCTGTGGTAGACCGGTCTTGGAAACTAGTAGTTCTCGTTCCATGTAGGCTGAACCCTCACCCATCATTCCAGACCTGCACCGAGAAGGCCGGACCCATGCCATATGGGCCGGACCTATGCCTTGTGGGGCGAAACACCACAATCGGGGCCAGTCCGGATGATATCGGGTCTCCAGGAGACCATTTGGGATAGAAACCCAACTGAACTTGGGCATGTCTAGTGAGACCCAATTGGCCTATATGACCCAGACCCATATCAGGGTTAGGTTGGGTCATTTGAACTAAATTGGGGAATATGGGGCCCTCGAGATGGGATCGTTCGGTCGGTCTCACTATGTCAAACTGAGACCAAATTCCTCAGACTGCTGTTTTCTAAAATTCCAATATCATCAAACAGTGTGACTAATTGACGAGTAATTTGTAGTATTGGAACCCTTGTGATGAATTAGTTCTTTTGGAATACTATAATATGGATTTCATGGAAGTTTAAATATGAAAAATGTCTTTATTATTGGTTCTCCTGGAATCAGGAGACCAATGTGTTGAAACCTTGTGGTAGGATGAGACCTTATGGCTGTTGACAAGCAATCTTGTTTGGATCAGCTACGATGGACCCGTGTGAAGAAACTCTATGTGACACAGTAGGCCCATTCTGGGGATCAGCTCTATGTGACCCAGTAGACCCAATGTACTCGACGGGGAGGAGCACCTCAGTATGGACAAAGTGGGAAGCGACTATATGGGACCTGGAGTTCCCACAATGGGAGCAACTCTATGTGACTCAGCATACCCATGGTACTCATCAAGGATGATTATCACAACAACAATGTATAATGGGAAATATCTCTATGTGACCCAACATACCCACAATGGGGAGTGGCATTGTTTAAACTTTTATACCCATCATAATCATTGAGTAGGAGTACTCAAGTAGCCTAGGGTGTTCAGTTATATAACCGAAGGTTGAACAATCCTACATTATATTATACCTGGTTTGAGATGTCCTACTTCGTGGTTTTATTTGTCGATTTATTTGTGGTATTTCTTTGTTGTTTTGGGGTACCTACTTAGTATATTGATATTCACCCATGCACAAGATTCGCATGCATGTGTTTTGTTTGGTGTAGAAGATTAAACACTTGGAAGAGGACATGGAGGCTCTAAACCTGCCCGTGCACCGTGAGATCAGAAGGGTAGGACTTACTTCTATGGATTCAAGTAGTTGAATTTTACTTAACCATCAGTTGAGGTTTTTAATAGATGTTTTACCCTCTATATTGTAATTTATCATGTTATAGTTATCCGTTGTTGGGTTTGTATTATTTTCTATTGACATTCATTTGTGCATTTACACCTACTGGTTTTTTAATAGAATGCATGTTCTCTTTTCTAGTTTACTTCAGATGTGGTTTTATGTGCGTGTGTATAGGTACTGAGGTAAATTCCTTCCACTTCTAGGTTTATTCCATCGGTGCTAGTCTCCAACACCTGGTCGTTGGGAGGCGGTCTTGGGTAAGTAACATCATGGGCCCTGGGGTACTGGTTGTGACATATAGAAAACTACCAATCTATTTAATCAATTAAAATGATGATTTTTCAACCATTATTATATATGGAAAAATAATTCTTAAAATAATTCTTGTTATCTAAATTTGTCCAAGAATCCCTCATAGTCTCATGCTTCAAGATGAAAATATAATACATAGAGTAATATTTTCTTATCACATTATGTCATTATAATTTATCATCATAGTATCTGAATTCATTGGATACTATGTCACTTAAAAATATTGCCTTTAGACCATGAAATAAATGATCATTATTACTCTTTAGATAATTTTCGTTAGTGAGGTTTAATTTCCTTCAACTATGATCCATTTCTAAATAATGGAATACACTTTTTTATATCATATAATAATTTATAATACAAAATATAGAATAATACATATCATAAATTAAAAAAAACTCTAACTGGTCTTCTAATCAGAGACTTGGTTTCATTGGGAATATCGACTATACGTATCATCAATATCAATCATAGGGTTATGTTCCCTAATCAATGTTTTTTAAATCTATTTTCCTCAGTTTATAGTAAACATCGATTTATTCCAACTATAAAGATGCATCCATATTAGTCTAGATGCAATTCATTACTTTATTATATTCTAATAAATAAAAGTATCGAATTACATATGACTAATCAGTTTAGATGTCTGAGAAAATATATTCAATAGGTTACTCTCTCATTCCAATTAATAACATAAAATAATGTAAATATAATATATTAATAAGGACATTAATCTCTTAGATTAACTTTATATACTAGTCATATTACCAATCTTGGAATCCTTTGAAAATAAAACACAAGAAAATATTGATCTTATATCCTTAGTAAGGGTAGGAATACAATAGAAGATATTACGAGTATGTGACCATAAACCTTAATGAAAGGTGTATCATTGAATCATAATCCACATAAACATAATCATTAGCAAAATATGTAAATAATAAGTCAAATAATTCGAATAAAATCCACATGGATATTCTAATAGCGGGGAAATCATTTGTAATTTCAATAACTAATTTCATAATGATGAAATGAATAATTCTAGACATCATTAATATACTACCATGAAACCAAAAAAACTGACTAAAAACATGAAACTGGTTTTCTTGTGAGACACACTGATGGATCTAGGGGCTATATCAGGCCCCTACTATCACATAATAAGTCAAATTAAATCCTCATAGGATAATATACAAAATAAAAACATTCAAATTCAAAACTAGTATATCAATGAATGGTAATAAAATTACACATCTACAGTCAAAACTATCATATAAACATCAATAAAATAATGTATATTTTATCATTATATATAAACCTAAATCAAACATAATATTTATTCAAGGATTTTGAAATAGAATAATATAATCTCAAAAAATAATTATAATTATCATGATATAAATAACCTTTTTAAGAAATAAATTATTTTAAATACACAAATTTATAATATAAAAAATATTATTTTAAATGAAAATTGAAAACTTGTAATGTAATCTTTAAAAAATAATGAAATCATTACAAGATTAAAATTCTCTCATGTTGTATAAGTTAAAAATAATCATTCTTTCCCTGTTTTTCGTGAAAATTCATAGATTACCACATTTGGAAAATGGAAAAATTATTCATTTCAAACAATTTTAGAAAATGTTGAACAACAATAAATGACTTATAAAATTTGATGAATAATAGTTAAAATATTTTTGGGAAATAATTTTATGAAAAATGGACATGGATGAAAAATACTACACAATAGATACTTATGTATAAACAATCTTTAAAAGAAATGAGATTGTGATATTAAAACATATCATAGGTCTAATTCCCATATAATGTGTCAGAAACACATATATACTGGTTTTAAACATAATATTAAATTATACGAGAAAAAAATTATTTATTACATCATATATGATTTATTAATGGGTTTATATAACGTTTATATTAATAATTCCATGTTAATGCATCATTTGTGGTATTAACCACTTTGGTTTACTTTATGAGTTTTGACTTGATATTATTCCTCATGTTACATAGATTATTATTTAATTACGTACAATAAAATTAAAATTATTTATGTATCATATATATTTACTATATAAATATCTATAATAGATTGATATATGAAATGGAACACATCATTTATAGAGACAGTAATATGTATGTCTACATCAACACTACTTCCGCTTTCTTATCATACTAAATGAAAGAAGGTATATGACACACCCACACACACGCACAAACACACACACACACACACACACATATATATATATATATTGTTACATTATAATTATAATTTCATATATTTTAAAATTATTCATTTTATAAATTATTATAAACATTATTTATTTATTAAAATGCAAGATGAATCTAATTATGTTGTGGAGACTGTATGCTGAACGTACGCATGAAGAACAAAATCAGTCCCATAGAAGTAAAATGATAATGAATTAGATAGAATATTAATTATAAATAATTATTATAATGCAATATTTAAAATTTATATCTTTTATATCTATCATTATATCCATCTAAATAATGTTTTTATGAATAAAATATTACACCACAATGTAGAACTGTAGGCCATACATATTTATGTATAATGATTTAATTTTTATATAATAAATATGAGGGAGATATACTTGTTAAACAAATAATAAAATCTCCTCATATTATGGATACTATATTTAGAAAATTATTACTTAAAAAACACATGATAGGAATTAAAATAAGAAACAATCATGAAAGAGTTTTTATAGACGATTGAATCTTCATTAGTGAACCTCGATTGGATCACCTCTTAGAGGCACTAGGGTTGATATTAATTGAATACCATGAACTAAAAAAATATTTGAAATTTTTTTAAAGATAAATTGTCATGTATAAGTCGAACTATAAAGATAAAAGGTGTGTGAGTAAGTTAGGGGGGGTTCATTTTTATTTGAGAGGGGAGAGGCACTCTTCTAATCCTTTAATAAAATAACTTAATATAAATAAATGTTCAAGTTTTTTAAAAAAAAATGTGAGTTATTTAGAATATATGAAGAGTATGGGTCTAAATAATAACAAACAATGAATTTTTGATATATGTAGATCTTATTGTTAACTTTATCATTTTTCATTATCCCCTAGTTAAACTCGTTAACTATTACCAGGATAAGTTGCATTTTTACACTTTATGGTTAATATAGTCACTATAAAATTCCAAAAAAATCCCAATAATAGTTCATTGATGGAATATTTGACCATATTAGAGTTATTTAGTCATTATTTATATTTTTAAGAATTTTATAGAATATAGAAAATTAATATTTATTTTAAATTATCATTTATGTTAATTTTGATAATAATAATGATTTATTTTTGAAAATATCAAAACAAAATGATAACCTCGATAATACACTTGACATATTTCAATAAAATATATATTTTATATATTATTTCCTTTTTATCATTTATTATTTCTAATTTTATTAATCATTATATTTTTTATAATATTTATTTTATATTTCCATTAATTAAACAATTAATGTATCATTATTATTAAAGAACATATAAATATTATTTATTCTAAAAAATTTAAAAATAAATTATCATGTTGAAGAAATTTTATTTATATTTAAAATTAATATTTTTTGATAAATTTATGATCTATATAACGATGTATTAAAAAGTTAATACTTATTAAAGACATTATTATGACTTTTAAAATGGTCTTTAAATAAAATATCATAAATTTCATAATATATCCCAAGTTTCATTAAAAATTTATAATTTCAGCTTATGGTTTTTTTGTAAAAGAACCCTATTCCAATAAGATTAGGACATGTTTTATTGTATCTTTAATAAATTATACAATTAATTTTACCATTAATTACCTGATTAAACCTTAAATTTGGTAATTTAAAATTTAATAATGTTAATATTGAAAATATCTAAAATACTATGTAGATTCTTTTAGAGTCAGCACAACATAATTATTACAACTATTTATTTCATTTTTTCAAAATTAAATACACAGAAGTGGCTATTCCTCAAAAAGTGATTCCAATAACCTTAATTAGTCTCTTATATATATTATTTATCTATTTTTTACATAAAAATTAAAAATATATTATTATTATTATTAATAAAATTGTTGTTTACCAACAATGTAATATATGTACAATTCCATAAAAAATGAAACTTCTTAGGAATAGACATGAAATTATCCCTAAGAAAATTTTAGTACTAAAAATTAAAAAAATGTGAACTATTTTTTAATTATATAATTTATTATATTTATAAAAATTCATTTTAAAATAGCTGAACCATTAAATGTTGATAAAACATCTTTAAAAATATATAGGTTTTTATTCATAAATTTGTGTCTGTTTATATATTTTTCTTATAAAATCTATTATATGAATAAAAATATTATTTTATTGTATATAAAACTGATATATTTCAATATTATCATTTAATAATTTTAATAAATATACTTGTTTAAGAAATTATTCCTTTGGGAGGATAAAAGAAAATATATTTCCCTTATATTCTATTGGATTATAATTTCATCTAATTAATTAGTTATTTTTGATTTAATGTTACATTTATATATGCTCATACATTATTTAATACTATTCCTAAGAACTAATTTTAATACCAGTATATATCATATTATATAAAATAATAATAAACTAATAATATATTGTTGTTTGGTAAAACTAGATCTTGAGTGTAACACAGGGTTTCAAATAAATCATCACAAGTGTGTAGAACAAGATAACCAAGTTTTTATGTGAATTGAAAGTAATAGAATATATAAAATATATTTTTAAAAGGAATTTTTACATTATTTATTGTGGATTTATATCATATTAGAGGATGGGGAAAGCACATAGAGTTTCATTTAACAAAATTATTATTCAATAAAACCACTAGAAAAGAACATCATGTATTGTCATTACCTCAGGTAGAAATTTTAAATGAGATCATCCAATAAAATATTTTATAATAATTAAAAACCATATATGAATGACTCTCAATGATGTGGGTATAGAATAGAGTATTCCATCATAAGTCTCTTTCATTAAAAATACCAAAATATAGACTAAGCTTCCAAATAAAGGGAAGAAATACTTTAGGAATCACGAATAAATTTATATATAAATGGATCAGGCATAATTCTTAAAATGCACCAATTCCATGTTCAAACAAAAATAACCTAAATTAATAGAGTATTAATGTTATTATAACACATTGAAATATAAGACAAAATTAATACCATATGGTCTTAGGAATTTATAACAACATTCAAGGTCTAAAAACAAGATCAAAATGTTATAAATTTGGTAGTGGGGAAGCCCCATCCTATTAGGTTGGGGAATCTTTTACCTCATCCTCCTTCAAATTTTTTAGTCATTTCATATTTATGGGGATAACTAAAAAATTGATCATACTATATCATCCTACCGTGTTACCAAATTTTTTAATTGGGAACATAGACAACAAATTTTTTTTAAAATTTCTTTTAGATCACCGATTTTCATAAGATCCCACAAAAACACTTCAAGTAGTGGAAGATTCCTTTGTTAGGAAAACACAAAATAAATCCCCCAAATAGGGTAGAAAATATAATTTAATATATTACGCATTGTTTAATATGGTTAGAACCACCCCTGAAGATGCTATATAAAATGAGGTCAATACAAAGGATCGTGCAGATGTGTTCGTTAATTTACAATCAAAACCATGATTATTGAAGAAAATATGATTAAATTAAATTATTGTCATGACATGAATTTTGTTAATCCATAAAATAATTCAGTACTATACTAAAGAGCTGAATCTTAGAAAGAATATTGTAATGTTAAGGTAATACCATATGATCCCCCTTAAGAGGTTGAACAACTCCCAATAAAGGATTTATATTTTTAGTAGGAGGTAGAGAAGAAAGTGTTATAAAAAATAAATGTATAAATACTATTTGGAAAAAAACCCTAGAAAATATGTTCTATAAGATTATCCTTATATGAAAATCCAGTGAAGCATGCATTGACCAAGAGGTTTCACCCGATGATCTAAAATAGGGAGGGAACATGCACTCATTATGTCGTACCACAAAAAAAAATATTAGGTTCCCATAGTAATAAGGGATCATGATTTCCTTAAATTATGTATATGAAAAAAATATTGTATTACACATACTCAAAAATCATCCCCACTAGGATATCCTCCATGGGAACAAACAGAGCCACCACATATAGTATTACATGTCACTGACCTTGTTGAAGATCATAGTCAACAAGAGATCAAATACAACAACTCTAGATCCCAATCAATCACCATATCATTCAACACTCTATCCTAAGAATTTAATTTAATTTCCTCCTATTATTGTCCTATGGAATGGATATAGGAAAATTTGTTTTGAAAAATAATAAATAAGATAATTCATTTTGAGATGAGGATATTCCTGGCTACTTCATAGTAGTGTTGGATAACAATATTATCAATAAATTGATCCCTAAGAGGTACTATCAGTTTGGTTTGGGTGAACTCCATAACTATTCACCCATTAATTGAACATTGGGTAACATATTCTAGGAGTTAGTTTTTTTCTAGTATATCCTATTAAAAAAATTCAACATTATTAAAGTGAAACTTTGAAAACCACCCATGTAAGTAGCTTCTATTTATGCTTCCTATAATGATGATGATTGTGAATGAAAGGATATTAATATTAATATTTTTTTAAGGTTAATTGATTTTATGACTTGAATTATATTAAACTATACTCATTTTATCCCTTAAGAGTAGTATAAATAAACAATTATTCCCAAATCCACATCAAATATGAAAAACCCGACTTCATCAGCATCGCAGTACACAAAAGACTAGTATGCTAAAAAATGACATGCATTGATGGTAAGGAAAAATGTAGGATTATAAATATGTATGAAGTAAATAATAACTTTGAATATATTGGAATACTTACCTTTTTCCCCTAAAGTATAGTCACCTCTCCAACAAATGTTACTATATGAAATGACCCGCGATATGGAATCCTCATGAGATTATGAATTATCCTTTGGTTACATTAATTTATTTCAAAAAAGGGATCCATTAACTAATGACGAATAGAGCTTGGAAATATGGTTATTGAATTTTACTTTGGAACTAGAGGAATAGTCCAATGGGTAAAAAGACACAATGTAATATGCGGTCATAGACGAAATCAATAAACCATCAACATCTTTATTTTAATTGTCTATACTACAAAATCATATAGGGGAGACATCTAGTATACCAAAATGGATCATGAATGATATCACAGGTATTCCATGTGTCTATAAGGGCCCATTATATTAGAATATTTATTAGAGGTGATGAAATTAATATAACAACCCTGTAAAGATAGATGATAGGTTTGGCTTAACCCACCAAAGATAATAGAATCCTTAACACCTATTCCAAGGGATAATATGCCAATATTAATTACTATAGTTACAAACCAAATAATGAAATAGAATACTTAGTCGTGTAAGAACATACAATTATCCTAGACGTAAAAAAATTTAAAGTCATGTTCCCATGTCTTGACCATACAATAGATCATGGATGCTCTATGTCTTTTGAAAGTACTTCATGAAGAACTCATAAAACATTAATTGATATCTATGGGGTTTTATGTTGATGTTTTTAGTTCTGAAATATATGATGCGAACATTAATACCATATAATTCTACAATATCAACTATTTTATAGAGCTGAAAAGTGATTTAAATATATAAGGGCATATCATACCACTATATTTTCCTTATAGGATAAATGAAATTTATTTCCAATGATTTTTTATTGATAATGTATTAGGGGTAAACCTCATTACAGTATGTATATTTGAGAAACTGTTTTAGAAAAAAGGCAAACATGTCCCCTTCTATTGAAACATTATAGTATTATGATAAAAGTTTGATAAATACTCTTGATAGAATGACGATCAGGGCATAGATTAGATACCTCATAGCTATCTCATAATTTCTAGTTGTCTATTTTTACATTACCTTCAACATTCATGTAGGTATTCCATGGTTGATAATTCATGTGATTATCCCCTGATCATACAAAAAATGCATAAAATTATGAATTAATGGTCAAATTGGAATGATTTGTGTTGATTAATCCCCATTTGAATCCTAGAAATCATAATAAATTGATGTAGGATTATACATGAAAGATGGTGAACAACCCTTGACTGAATGGTTTTCTCAATTCACTACCCCATGTGGTCTGGAAATAAGCCCAACCACTGCAATAAAATAAACTAGAGGATAATATGTTATTACAAACAATAACTTATAAATCATGATATATAAATATGGTTAATTTTAAAAAATCATGATACCAATTGATATTAATGAGAAATTTAGAGATAAAAGGATTAACTACTATCCTAGTACAAATATAATCTTAGGTGATAATAACTTCATTCATTCCCCCTTGCATCAACAGATTCCTACCCTAGCAACTATGTCATAAAAAGTTTTCTCATAAAAAATATTCGGTAGTGAAACTCATTCTCTATCCCTCATTTTACTAAAAAAACACATGTTATTAATCTTGTTGGATGGAGCTTCTTCCTAATTTGTATTTCAACATTTTGACATCTCTTTAAAATATAAAACATTCCACATCACCCACTTTTCTAGATATATAGTTGGAACAGGATGTTTAAAATTAGATTGTGAATATTTATCTAGTGGTGTCCACTCACCACATGTACTTTACATAAAAAAATAGTGGATACAAACATGAATCTAGAAGTACGAACACGAATCATAACTCGAAAATTGAGGTTGATGTTGACAAAAAAAACATCAATTAATTCATCCAAAATTTCCCATATCACAAATGGAAATAAAATATATTCATAATAAATTATATTAATTGGAAAATAATGTAATTCCAAGACGTTGGAGATCATAATCGAAACTACATGAGAGGCAATTTCCAAATTCCGATAAAAGAACATATGATTGATTATACAACTGGATATCATTCCCTTTCCATCATATATGAATATTCAGATTTTAATTAATTCCGAATATTAAAAAAATGGTAATATTATATGATATTTAGTCCCTATAGGGATTATTCTTCATTAAGTTGATTCCCTTCATCTTAAATGATATTGTTGCTAAAGAACAATGTGCAATGCTTCACATATTCAAGCCTTTTCGAGAAATTCTATTAAAATGATACATAAATGAACTTGTGGTTTTTTCTATAGAGTGTACCAAATAGTTTTCTAGTCATGATATCAATTTCAATAAATAACTGATATTAGAGCCTGAATTTGAGAACCATAAAAAATTTTCTTCAAAGATACCTTGGGAAATTTTCTCATTTTCATGGTATTCCATTGAGACATCAATGTCAATATTGAGACAAAAATATATATGCTTAATATATCACCTCCTAAAAACATCAATGGGATGTGGGATTGTGAGGAAAAAATATATATATAAGGTTCATTTTTAAAAATATATTATTAAATGGGTTTTCTTTCCCCATGTTGATGAAAAGGGGTTTACATATCTGTGGACAAATAAGATTCAAGAAAAATTCGACAGTCATATGTAATATACATTGAGTGAATCAATGATAATTTCTCCTGTTCATGGGAAGCCAATCATTTTTTATGCTCGATTCATGGAATAATTATTTAGATATTAAGAATGGAATTATTTAATTTATCTTATTGGTTAATATTTTGAGGTTAATCATGTAGAAACATAAGGTATATATGGTCTATCATAACAATCCGTAAAATTTAATCATCAACCATTCTATATTTTCTAGTACTTTGGCACTGTGGGGAATCATATTATAGTACATTCAAATTCAGTTCATGCCTCAGAAAGTAGTAAGGGGACCTGATTTAGATTAATTCATTGTAGAACATCCATCTACAAAAAAATACATGAAACAATTAATTTTATAAAGAATATATCTTTTCTATAAAATACATTCCCATGATATCCGAGATGTATTTTTATTTTCTATCCTTAATATTAATTGGGGTGACAATAGATGTCACCGTGAACAACTAATTCAGGTTGACAGTCATCCACATATCTCCAGTAAGGACTATCTTACCTTACATGATCATGTTTAAAAATTGATACACACACAATGAGGTAGAATAGAAATCCTCCATTTTTGGGATAGAACCAACACTTCATATACCAGTGGACTACATGATGATAGAATTATATTTTGATATTTGAATAAATTTTATCAATAAGGTTTATTAAACTAGAAAGCAGGATCTGATCGCCAAACCTGACTATATCCATGGACTATTTGAATATTTCCTAGCAGAACATACATTAATTAATGATACATGGTAATATAATACCATAGGATATGTAATGGAAAATTTTTCTGAGAGCATGTATGATCCATATCGATAAAAAATTGTAATAAAAATATCTCACATCCTAATGTTGTTGTGTTTTTTTCAAAGTGGAAGAAATCAACAAGGATAATTTTATCCTGGATCAAGTTACACTGAAAACCATTTGGATTATTCCCATTGATTACTAAATTAAAAAACTGATTGATCTTTTAATAAAAATCTAAATACAAAAAAAAATGTGAATATAGACCATCATTTATCTTTATAACATCCATATCACAAGAATGATATCATTAAATAAGGCTATGATATATTCAATAACATGTGAATCGACTTAGAGGAGTCTATTACTATCTTAAATGATGTACATACATGAACATTAAGTATTTACAAATTAGGGTTTTAGATTCTGTATAAAATTAGAACACATAGAAACTGATGACATTTAATGAAAAATTCTTCCATTAATTTCCACAAAAAATTATCAATTCCAACCATGGTCATTCTACCTTCATCCATCAACACCTTTATTTTCTAAATAGATCCAAATACTTGTAGACATTTTCTTTATGGGGGAATGGATGTCTCAATCCTGTATTCTCTGGAAATGTCCAACCAATCAAAAAACATCCTCACTACTACCTAATTCTTCCAGAAATGTGATGAAGATGTCCCCAAAAATATGATGGGAATAAAATATTCATTATCATATGAATGTAATATAATTTCTATATTTGGATTCCATCGCATGATAATGATACACAATGGAACCAATTTATGCGCTGATGAGTTAGAGATTCTATATTCTGTGTATAATATCAAATCCAACCATTCATCATACATTCCTGCATTGTATAATGAACTAATATAAGTCAACAACTAGATAAGGTCAAGAACATTTAATAAGATGGTTGGTAAAAATTAAAAATCATGGCATGTAAATCCCATTCAGGACATGTGTGTTTTCTGAACATTAACCCACAATGCCATATAAATGAATAATTTCCCTAGTATATAGGAAAAACTCATGCCATGTTATTTTGATCCTATTTCATTTCTATTATTTACCATTTTTTATTAATTATCCATGGATATACATTCCAAAAATGGAAGTATGAAGTGGAGAAAAATTATAACAATAGAATTCCAAAATTGTATCAAATAGAGGTATAATGAAATTTATATCATGAGATATTGAAAATAATTATTTCATCCACATATTCCATTGTGTAAAACTTACGAAATATTGAATGGCTCTTGTCATACTATCATTAATCCCCTAATTCATGAGTTGACTTTAGAGGGATCCTATCCCATAGATTTGTTAAACTATTATTGGAGCTTATTCCTTGAATATAGTTTATTTAGTGCTTGGTATGACACCTAATAATGAATGATTTATCAAGAAAAACATAATGTAGATAATGATGTCATTCATGATGTTCATACAATAATAAACATAAATGAAATTTTGTCCAAGATTCAAATTCTTAAAAGTAAAACAAAATAAAATAGATTACATTAACATAAAAGGAATGACATAAGGTTTTATTTTTATGGCCTAATATTACTATAAAAAATATTCAAATTTTTAAGATGCTAAAATAATTAGAAAGGGGTATTAAAAATAAGGAAATAACCAAACACACACCATTATTTCATATGGAATAAAACTATATTGTTAACATCTTTGATAAACAATGTAATCATTGAATAATTTTTTTCTTGTGAGTTGGTAGATCATAGAAATTGGTAATGGTATCCCACTACTCTTTCATTTAAGAACAATTTTTGGATTTATTCTCAACTCAATGCGATATGTATTAATTGAAATAACATAAATCTAGTCACCATTCATGATGTAATGAAAATATACTCTCTTACATGAAAATAAATAACTATGAAAGTGATTAAAAATATCTATCCATTTATGGTCCAAACTCGTCTTTTTTCCACAAACACATACCTTACATAACATATAAATGGTCATCATTTGAAATATGGGATCTAAATATTGATCCCATATCCATCAACAATATGTATTCTAATTACTGAGGGCAATGTTTTTTTTACTATGCATAATATTCCTTAGTTTTTCTTTTGTTATGTCTCTCTCAAATGTCCTGTTATCAAGAATAAAATTATTTATTAGGAGAATCCTCTTCTATATCCTTATGGTCTGAAAAAATTGTATTGGAAATTATTTTTCTAATAGGTCTATGGTAATTCCTTGTAACCATACCGATTTTCTAGATCTGAAAGAAATCTAACATCATTGTTTACAATTTACATTGTCACATCTGATGCATGTCAAAAAATCCTTAAACTATTATGAATTATGTCACTCATTAATTACATGACTTATAGTTCTAGAAAATTTACCCAAAACTATATGTTACATGTCACATAATAGTCACAAGATATTAAATTACAATATATGTCTTCATCACATGATGTTAAAACGTATTTTTGCCTTCTGTAATATGAATAGAATTCCTTCATCAACCAGTTCAGGAATACTCGTATCCATAATAGTCCATTACTATTACAATATGATTCTTGGAATTTCCAATACAAATTTTATTGGGCCAATGAATTTATTTTCATGTCAATTAGCCTTCATCATTGTCATATGATACTAAAATGCATGGGTTACCAGGACTATATATGGTTATATTCTCATTAAAATGATACATGTATTGATTATCAAATCATACTCCTGGTCCATCAAAGGCATGAATAAAAAAGTTCTCTACTTTAATTTAATAACTATTTTGTGGTGAGATAAACCTTATAAACACCATTTTTTCACAGAAATCATTTTTTATATTTACTTGAGAGTTTTGTAAAAGGCTTCCATGTATAATCAAGATGTATCAATTCATGTTATGGTTAATATGGTCCTCAATACAAGACCATAAATTGGAAACGAAATGTCATTACATCATGACATTATACTTATTAAACATCATATCGTGAAAGATGTAATATTTTATATTGCTATAAACATCTCTTCTGAGGACTAATATCATGGGTGTTGGTCACGCACCACAACTCCCCCAAATAACTATGTGTGGGTTCATTTTTTCCTTGAAGGGATATATAGTGATTCCTGGATACTATGAATTATTCCTATGAACACTAAAACTATTTCCCCATTACCATATGTATGAATCATATATATATATATATGATGGTATAATATAGGTTCTCAACTCGCTCATTAAAATGTATTCAAATAAAAATACATCATCTCCAAAAAATATTATCATCTTGAGGAATATATTATTGAACAATATATAGATTGATTCTCAAATTGACGAGATATTTAGTGAAACCCGAATCCTATGTCATGGGAACATCCAATATAAATAAAGAATCAACATTCCTTATGTATGGTGATAACTTGAGTGGGAAATTTTTTTACCCATTCATTAGTGATTTCAACATGGAATGATCCATCAATACTAAGTTACATTCTGTATTGAAATAAAAATAGTTTTACTTGGATATAAGATTCTCCAAAATCATTCCTCAGCGGTTGTTAATAGATTTTCCATTTTCTAAAGAAGTATTTGTTTTACTATGGATAATATTTCCCATTTTGGCTATTCATAAGTCATCCCTTAAAGGCCTACCAATCAGACATATACTCATCCTCCAATTCTAAATAAATATTGGAATATAATTGAAAAAATGATCTCCGATCATTCAGTGAATACATATCCAGTATAATTTTTCAAAACCAGAAAAATCAATATTACAACATAAAAATTCCACTCAACATGTCAAAATTATGAAGGATCATTCCTGAAAAGATTGAAATGATATTTATAATTACATATCTATTGGGTAAACAAATATTATCTTCGATGGTATCAATCACTTTACTTTTGTTATAATGTTATACTACTTGATTTACATTGTGATCACACTATATTAAACTACATAACACTTAAAACCTCATAGGGGTTGAGTATTTTCCCATTCTATTGGTAATCCATCACATCACCCTATAGAAACATTTGTGAAATGATACATATTCCATCAATACATGATGTTATTCCTATATCCTCATTCTGAGGTCAAAATACTATAGTACCCAAAATTTATGTGCTCCATCATTCTCAAAAAACATCCTTTTAAAAAAATATTGTTTTAACAAATGATGTTCATTATAAACTCTCCAACCATTGGTAATTACATTTTTTACTTCCAAGGATAGAATTGTTTTTAATATCCTTTGATACAACTCAGTATGACTATATATAAGTTTCCATAAAAATTCCTATATTCCATATTAACATTCTCCATCACCAGAACCTCTTATGTCTCCAAAATTCTATACAAGTTTATAATGGAATCCTATTTTATGACATGGTTAATGACCATTCATTGTATAATTCAACCATATCAAATATTAGATTCATAAATAAAAAAATCATGATTTTTTATCCACTTTGTCTATATGATTATTGTTGGAAAATGATTATAATGAAACACCGTCTAGGGTTACCAACCTATAACTCATTATAAATTATGATTTAACAAAAACAAATGTTTCATTATTCTATATTTCAGAACTATAAACTTTTTTTTGATAAAGATAACTCTAACCATGTTGAAAACATACAATGAGAATTACATTGGGTGCTAGCAAGTAAGGCCCTATCCATTTGGCTCGGATAGTTCGTTTAATAATGCTATATAATTGAAATTTTATCTTCAGGGATGGTCTTACATCTTAATCATTTGGGTTAGCATCAACTAATATAAATATGAGGTTGTGGTCTTTTCCAAATCATCCAATCACCTAGATTCATTTACATGTATATCTATGCTACCCAAATATCTTCATATCTTTTAACCATTGCAAAAAATTCATAAATCCTACATAGGAACCTAGCATCCCCACATCCCATTGGGTTTGAATCCCTCTCTAGAAAAAAATTTATATCCTCCAAATTTATTTTAAATTGATCTATATTTGATGCATGATGAATCTACAAGTTGTGGTGTGGTTATGATTTAAGGGTGTGAGGATTCATATCTAGGTAACTTAGTTTTTGGTATGTGACATGTGTAATAGGAACTGTTCCATATTTGAAATATAAACCAATGTAGGAAAAAAATTTGTGTGTGGTAGGGGGGTTGTAGGTGTAATCCACAAACAATTACCTCAATTAATAACATGTATAATTTTAGAGGAAATCATATTTTAGAAGACATGGCTATACATCGTCAGATAATCACTTCATGGATTTTCTCACATTTACATCATCAATAACATATCTTTTTCTGGAATGGTTTATCCACACATGACATAATGATATGGGACAAGATTTTGGAACATATCTGTGACATAAGAAAAATGCTTTTCATTGGAATCTATTTGAGAATATATTCTAAATCTATAAGAAAATGTGGATATTTTCATTAAAGTAAAATATTGGTTTGGGAAAACAATGAGATTTTTGTAAATGTATTACCTATAATAGGCCACAAACCCATATGACATCTTATACGATACACAATCTAGTGACATCAAAAAGGCCTCTATCCCTATTGACCTTTATACGAAACTCACCCTAGTGACCCCATGCGGTTTGGACACTAAGGGTATCTGTGTCATGAAAAAATTTCATACCAGGATAATGTCTGAGAGGATTCTATGAATGGATTCTATGAGAAAAATATAATAAAGATAAAGAGAAGTGTGAATGAATATCACAATGGGAGATATAGAATTGTGAAATAATAATAAATTACCATTGGGTATATTATCCTTTTTTTTCTTGATCATTTTTTTGATCGACCTGTGCGGTTGACCAATGCGACGAACCTAAGAAATCAACCAGCATAGTTCAGCTAATCAATTGACCCATATGGTGTAAATATGTACTCATTAATACAAAACCAAAATTCAAACCCCATGTATTGCTATTTTTTAGTGATCTTAATGGTATTCTAGAACATTTAGGTTCCATAAAAGGATGTATGTATCAAAATTCATTTTCCTCTACCTATATATCAGACCTTCTTCTTTAAACCAGATATAATAATGAGGAGGATGGGGTTTGTTGGACCCCTCTTTTGACATAGGGTGAAATTATTTCATTGAAAATAAATCATGTATTAATCGATATGTTGAGAGTTAAATAAATCTTTCATACATCCTACACTCAACCATCCAATTTGTCAATGGGCTCGTGTAGGACCTACTTATGCAGCCTAGCATGATTAATCACACATGTGTGATGGCCCTACTAGATAGACCTTCATGATTCACCTACATGACTATTCTCTTTCACATTGGGTCCCAATTATTCCTATAAATATGATCATGGGTATCCTCATTTGGTATATTGTAAGAAAAAAATCTAAAAATCTCTTATCACCCAAATCATTTTCCTAGGTCCACTGAATTTTTATGTTATACCTCTAATCCCTATATGGGGATGAAATTATGGAGTGTAGTGGAATTATTGTTTTCATGATGTTTTAATTTTGAATGAAATGAACAGGGATACACCTCTATCTAGTCTATGATAAATAGTTCTAATTCACCTTCCCAATATGGTGGTATTAGCACCATCAATCAAAGGAACATGAGAGGACCCTTAGAGCATAGATTAATTTCCCACCCAAGTTTTGTTGCATGAATTTACTTCAATGATGGTATTATTATTGTCTCATATTTCTACATTATATAAGACCTCTTTAATTTGACTATGTATACCCAATGAATATGATATACTGCTCGCCAAGGACTTACATGTGTGACACAGCTTCATCCTCTACATGGAAAACATGACCATGATATAAATTGGGGAAATTTAGCAGGACAAAAATGTTAGGTAAACACTTCCCTTTGATACATCATTTATGTGGAGCCATTCTGATAAATCCTTTGATGTCTATAAATTTGAATATTTTGTGGATATGTCTTATAATTGTGAGTTATCATTTAAAATTCACATTGAAATAGAGGTATTTAATTTACCTATATAATAGGTGGGATCATCATAGTGTCATAGATTATAAATTATCAAAGGAAATGTGGACATCAAACATTGGGTAATGATGGAGCTGTAGTGTTGAAAACCAGATAAGAGATAGAAACATCAAATTAATTTGTTTCTCAAATGCCATGATTGATATTACCCTAAAAAATAGTAGAAGAGGAGTAAATTTCATTTTTATAATTTCCATTAAATGATCATTAGTTTTTTTGACCTTAAATAATCCATCATTTAGTAAGGACCTAGTCATTATTACGAGTTATTGCTCTAGTATCTATAGATATGGACTCATCAACCAGAAGTCAAAGGATATTTTTTTCTATATCATACAAATCCTCTGGTTTCTAACAATAATAAATAATCTATTTGCAATAAATGTTACTGATGATCAATACATTTGTATGATCACATGCCTATCTTAGTAGAGAGTCCTTATGAAGAATATTCCTTATTTCTTGACATAGGGAATCAAATTTAGTGTCTTACACAAACCACTTAACCTCATTGAAGGGAAATAAGTGCAATGAGTAATCTCCATGGCCCACTTGATTTCAACTCTTCTTCCTCAATATTTACACCACGATCCTTCCTATAGATCTCTTGATCTGATTACATAATCCATAATTATGAAATAAACAAGGGTAACAAGTTAAATATCTCAGCAGAGAATCCTTTTTTGGGTTTTCCTCTCAACTTTTCTTGGGCCTACCCCAAATGTGTGTGCCCCAAAATTGTGAACAATGTTGGCTTTGGGTAATATCCAAATAGGATATATAGGAATCCTACATTATATCCAAACCCAACACATCAATATCATTCAAATATTATATAATCCATATTCATAGTAAGGTATTATCTATCCTAGGAAAATATAAACCACCCAAGTCACATGGGATTTTTCAGATAATTCTAAAATGTGAACTTGAATAAGAACCATTTATATATATTTCATTGTCAAATGATTATAAACTACATGGTTTTGTCCTCGTCACACAACCATAAAATATATGATATGTTTTTTTTATGTGGAACCAAACTATGTTGACTCTAATTAAATTTTCTTGTATAAATAGTTTTCCCATATCATGTGTTACGACCCACCTTCAGCAAAAGGAGAAAGAAAATGTAATGCCAGAAAAAACCATTCCCATATGCATGTTCCTAATGTAAATACCACAAGTACAAAAAAATGACTACAAGGTAAACTACAAAAGAAATAAAAATAGAAACTGCAACTGTCCCAAAGATCCTATACTAGTATGGTCCAGTGTGATCCACAAAGTCATCCTGGAAACTTGAAAGTAGTTTTATATATGTAGGGTGAGCATACAAGTATACTTAGTAGGGAAAACCAAAGACCCTCATGTACAAGTGGGGAAACATACTAAAGTCCCTTGAGAAAAAAGAGTAAACCAAACACCTAACAAGGTAAACTACCCACCCAAGCGTCACCAAAGAACACTCCCCAAATAACGCAAGTTGGGAAAAATATATAATAGGAGCTCATCTATGATTGGGTACACCATGCCACTTTTTCCCTGGTTATTAAAGACATCCTATGCATCGAACAAATCCCACCATTCTCACCACACTCCCACTGCCACACCCGCCCGCACACACCTAGGCCACAACCTCACATAGTCCCACTGCCAGACCCCGCCCGCACACACCTGGGCCACAACTATCACTCATAACCATGCCTACAAACACCTAGGCCAGAACAACCACAGCCACGCCTGAAGACACCTGGGCTAGAAGATCCACTCCCACACCTGATGACACCTAGGCCTCATCCGAAAGATACTTGGGAAACTACCTGCCCGCACACACCTGGGCCATAACCACCACAATACACTACTAAAAGGTTATTGGGATAATAATGGACCTCAGGTCATCACAGCCTGCCCGAAGATACTTGGGAGATCCGGGAAAGGGAGTAGAGAAGGAGCTAATAACCAGCCACTAATAATTGTGTTGGGAAGAACACCCTCCCCCATAAAATGGGGGTGGTCGGCACTAAGTGCTCGACTTGGGTGGGGTGTGAAAAAGAAACACAAAACTACAAGTATGTATACAGGAAACAAGCACTCTCCCATGTTTAGGTTTTTCATCCATCCTAAGGAACACAAAAAACACTCATGTACATGTCACAACTCATACCAAACGAAAACCCATTTGTCCCATCCTTGTCTTCATGTTCATTAATGATGTTTAATTATGTTTTGCACCTACACGGGCAATTAGTAAGCATAGACACATATTTGGGAATGAAAAGAGTCAAGCATTAACTACAACATCCACACCTAGTTCTCTCGTAAATCCACAAAAACCAAAGAAAAACCCCAAGATACAGCCCCATGTCCAACATCTATGAGCCAAAACTGTTTCTAAACAATAGAGGATCCCACCCCAATTCATGATATAAACAATATAAACACCCAGTCTTAAAATTCACAACCTCTGAAAGCATAACACAGGAGATCTCATCAAAAATTTCACAACCACCAAGAGTATAACAATAGGGGATCACATCCCCTCTCATGTCTCCCATTAACAGGCCCGTGAAAGAAGAACAACCAAACCACTACCCCCAAGAAAAGTAGGCCCATGCCGGTATTTTCAAATTTATAAGATTTAACACACTCCATGATTACAATTTCCTTGTTCTTTAACCGGGGTTATCACAAAAAAAGGAATGATCCTAGTGCATTCAATTTATATAGCTGAATGAAATAATTAACCAAATTCCGTTACAAATCATGTGTTCACAAGAACAATACAAGCGATTCAAAACATCACCCAGGGTTCATTAGTGCACAGAGAAAGACCACCAACGACCATGATTTTCAGTAGGAATAATCCCACACAATTCAGAAAAGAAGATCATAATGTAGAGCAGCATCATCAATCACAACCCCCCTTAGTTCTTTATAGAATTCGTTCATTATATTTATTTAGGTTTGGTTCATCCAATTCTACAGAATCAAAATCATGCCCACCCTACATGATACACAAAATGGAGAGACGAAGGAGAAATTCCCTACCTGTTGATCAAAGATCGATGCTAAGGTCGGGCGCGGAACTTCACAGATTGCGATGCAGATCGTCTGAACGAAACGCTGCTCATTTGAATTAAGGGTACTACTAGAACATGGTGATTGAGAAAAGGACCCCAGGGATAACCCTTTTAGTTTATTATGGTCAGGGATGGTTGAGATAACAATGTGGAGCTGCATAAGGAGTGTTGTTCGTGGGTTGACCATGCGTCCCCACATGTTATTAAAGGGTCGGGAGGTTTAAACCTATGCACACACCAGGTTAATTCATTAAATATTTAATTAAAACATTTATGGGATATACCGGGCTTTGAAACGAGCTTAATGGTGTCAAAATAGGGTTTAAAACCCAATTTGCGCACGTCACTGGAAAAAACCCTACAAGGATGGGTGACTCTGATATGTGTCATTGATCGGTCGTTCTCACCGATCAGTCGTGCCAATTGGTGTCACCGATGTGTCACACCGATCGGTCTCACCGATTGGTCTCACCGATCTGTCATGTCGATCAGCCTCACGCTGAGATGCTACCCCTTTAGGATCCGGATTTTTTGCAAAGGAAAGGACCCTAAGAGTCTGGGTCAGCACATCAGATACCTCTCAAACTATTCTCGCCCATGAGAATTTAAACAACCCAGAAGGAAAGAGTGGGTTCGAACAAGCACCTCGAAAGATACCTCTCATGAGTGAACCTCATTGTTAACTAAGAATGCCTTTTTGTCAAGAACCAAGAAACATACCATGTCAAACTGCCCACCCATGTGGGTTGGGGTGTCTCCTTTCCCATGTTAATATACTATCCGCTTTGGGCGGCACTGACTCACCCTCACGGGTTTAATCACATCCACCATAATGCATTTTGATTAGGGTTCGGGTCCTCCCCTCCCCATAGCCAGGACATTTCACACACATTCAGATGAAAAAAAACTAGTATTTCATAGCCAACATTGTAAAACGTTCTACCACAATAGCTATAATCTGAACAGTACAAAATTCAAAACAAATCTGGGTACTGGGAACACATCTGTGATTCCCTCTCCCATGTACTCTCATCAAAACCACCATGTCTCCATAACACACAAACCAAGGGAAAGGTTCTCCCACAAATCACCTTCTCCTTGTGATCCTCGATCATCACTGGTCTCTCCACAAAAGTCACGTCGTCCTCGATGTCCAGATATCCCTAGGCAAGGACGTGTGAATCGTCTTGCAAATACCGACGAAGATGGGTCACATGGAATACATCATGTATCCTCAATAGCGGATGTGGTAATTCTAGCTGATAAGCCACTTTACAGAACCACCGCAACATTTCGAAGGGCCCGATGAACCTGGGAGAAAGCATACTCCCCTTGTCGAACCTCCGTTGTCCACACTGAGGGGAGAAGATCAAGAATACATGACCTCCAACCTCAAACTCCAAGGGAATCCTTCGGGTATCATCATATGACTTCTGTCGGTCTTGGGACGCCTTCATCTTTCACATATATGTTGAGCCTTCTCCGTCGTTCTCTTCACCACCTCTGTGCCAAGGATTCCCGTCTCTCCCACTTCGTTCCTACACACAGGTGAGTGGCATGGCCTCCCGTACAAGGCTTCAACCGGGGACATACCACGGGTAGAGTGATAGATATTATTGTAGGTGAATTCTACCATAGGTAAGTGTCACATCCATGATCCTCTTGAGTCCAGAACACATGCCCGCAACATATCCTCCAACGTCTGGATGGTGTTCTCTGTCTGCCCATCTGTCTGGGGGTGGAAAAAAGTGCTAAGGCATAGATTGGTGCCAAAAGCATGCTACAAACCCTTCTAGACTCGTGATGTAAAACGTGCATCCCTATCCAAGACTATGGACCTCGAAACTCGATGAAAACACACCACCACATCCACGTAACATCGTGCCAAGGAATCCACTGCACATGACACCATAATTGCTAGAAAGTGAGCTGATTTTGTCAACCAGTCCACTACTACCTAGATGGCATCTTATCCCCCTTGGACCTTGGGTAGTCCCATGAAAAAATCCATTGGGATGTCATCCCACTTCAACTCGGGGACATCTAGAGACAATAGTAGGCTGCCTAGAACTTGGTGTTCAGCCTTCACTTGCTGACACACTAAGCTCATGGCCACAAACTCTGCCACTGCTCGCTTCACATCGGGCCACCAAAACAGTCTCTTCAGTCCTTGTTATATCATGCACAACTCATGGTGTACATCTAGGGGTGAGTTGTGGAACTAACTGAGAACTGTGCCATGCATCGCCTCTGGAACAAACAGGTTTCCTTGGTAAAGAATTTAGTTTTGGCCATCCTCTGTCCATCTTTTTAGAGCATTGACCTGGTAAACTTAGTCGCACATCTCTTCACACTCTGGGTCACCCCACTGAGATTCCTCCACTTGTTGAAACAGAGATGACTTTACTAACATCTAATATAGGAATCCTCTACCGCTCTCCATCCTCGTATCCAAGTGTAAGGCATCCAACTCCTCCATTGCCTTACAGGTGTCTGCCAACTCTAGGACTTCATCCTTCTATGATCTACTACTAAAGGAATCAGCCACTACATTCCCCTTCCATGAATTTTAGGAGATCGCGATGTCGTAATCCTGGAGGAACTCAATCCACCTCCACTGCCGCAAGTTTAGGTCCCGCTATGAGAAGATATACCTCAATCTTCTGTGATCTGTGAAGACCACAAAGCGTTCTCTGATAAGGAAGTTTCACCCTTACATTAGTGAAAAAATGACGGCTACATGCTTTAGGTCATCGGTGGCATAATTACGCTCATGAGGGAGTAGCGTCCTTGACCCATAAGAGATCACCCATTGTCGCTATATCAACACACATCTCAGGCCTTGTCCTGAAGCATCACATAACACCTATTCACAAACCCTTCTTCTTGTAATCTCAGCACTATGGAACTATCCATATTCTCCTTTAGATAGCTGAAGGTTGACTCGCACTGCACACTGCACACAAAAACCCAGTCCTTCTTGGTCAGGGCTGTCAGAGGGGCAACAACTCAAAATATGTTTGGTATGAACTTCCAATAGTAACCCACCAGACCGAGGAAACTACGAACCTCTACCAAATTCTTGGGTGCTTCCCACGAAACTATTTCCTCAACATTTGATGGGTCCACCAGTACCCCCTTCTCAGACATCACGTGCCCGAAGAAGTGCACTTCTCGTGTCCAGAATTTTCATTTCGATAACATCCCATAGATCTGGTGCTGTCGGAGGTCCTTCAAAACCATCCTCAGGTGCTCCGCATGGTCCTCCTCTGATCTTGAATAGACCAGGATGTCATCGATGAACACAACTACAAACCGATCCAGGTACTCTTTGACGATGGAGTTCATAAGCCCCATGAACAAAGCTGGGGTGTTCGTAACACTGAAAGGCATTACTACGAACTCGAAGTGTCCATATCTGCACCTGAACGCTGTATTTGAGATGTCTCCCTCTTTCACACTCAACTGGTGATACCCTGACCCTATGTCGATCTTTGAGAACCATACTGCCTCTTTCAGTTGGTCGAAAAGATTGTTTATCCACAGAAGAGGGTAGCGATTATGGATCATCACATGATTCGGCCTCCTGTAGTCTTTGAACATCCTAAGACCACCATCTGCCTTCTTTGTGAACAAGACTAGAGCAACCCATGGTGACGCACTCGATCATAACCCCTCTTCATCAAATCATCAATCTAAATCTGAAACTCTCGTACCTCCGAAAGAGCCATCCGACAACGAGCCATCGAGATCGGCTGAGCACTAGGCTGCAAGTCTATCCCAAACTCAATATATCATCGAGGGGGTAGAGTTGTCACCTTCTCAAGAAAGACATCCATAAACTAACAGACTATCTCTGGCACCTCCACCTTTTCAGCATCTACTAACTCTACTGAAAGCTCAGCTAACAAGGAGAGGAGGGGTTCCTCTCACCTGCTATCCTTCTAACTACTCCTCTTTCTGGTGAAGGTAACACGTTGGTCGCCCATGTCTGAGAACACAACCATTCCTCAGAAGCAGTCGATGACGGCAGAGATAGAGAATAGCCATTTGATGCCTAGGATGACATCGTAGTAGAAGAAGATCCCTAACCCACTGATGTGGCCCTATCATCATTATGAATCCGTGACAAACAAATAACAAGCCGGTCTAACCTCTGACTGGTGTGCTCAGCACCAGGGGCACTAGATGTCTCTCGGCATCTAGAACCAAAGCACGGGCTAGACTAGGTGTGATGAAGAGTGATAAGCTCTAGTTTCAGACAAGGCATAAGCAAAGGTGATAAATAAACTGAACGTACATCGAACAACCTCTGGCCCTACGGGAACTATTTCCACTGCGGTGTGTAATTGTCCATGCCCATCTCCTCTTCCCCTCGGCTGTCGGCATCCTACCCGACCACGCCTCAGTTGAGGTCCCTGAGGAGCGCACTGAGGTCCGCCTCCTCCTACAATGTCTGCCCTCAGTGGAGCGGGAGCTCACTATCCCTGATGCTGCTACTGGAAAAGCCTATAAGGAAGATGCTGCTAGGGTGGGTGCTGGGGCTATCCACCACTATCGTACTGTACCCATTCCGGGCACTAACTCCGAAGATGCCCATGGATTTTAAAGACGAAGCATCACGGTCCTACGCTTGATGGGAAAGGGAGAGGACCATTGGACCGAAACTGAAACTGATGCGGCCTGCTCCATGCTGGTCATAACCTGGAGGGTCCTGATGCTGGAGGCCTAGTGTTGATGGCCTTCCCATTCGATGGTCCTAGATGGATCCCCTATCATGACACACCTCCTAGAGAATGCATCCTCTCCACCACTTTTTTCTTCTTTTGGACCTCCATGTACGTCAGGAGGGTAAATGGGGTAACAACATACTGTAGGGAGGGTCAGAGCGCTTCCTCTAAACGTCTTGACCGAAACTCCTCGTCGAGAAATACGTCTGGATAAAAACGAAGGAGGTCCTTGAACATGATTCATGGATCCCTCACTGACATACACCCCTGCTGGAGGGAGAGTAGCTCTTTTCTCTTTTCCGCCTTCATTGTCGAAGAGAGGAATTCCGCCTGGAACTCCCTCTCAAAATCAGAGGAACCCAGTATTCAGTCGAAGCCTGGATCAAGCCGAAGGCTAACACTAACTCCTCTAGCCAGCCCCCCATATTCATATCAGAGGTGCTTCCCTCATAATTCTCAAGAATCTGTTTCTAGAAGGCCCAATGTGTCATCTGCCACTGATCGTCCTCCTCCTCTCGATCAACTCTCTGCCGATCGGCCAAGGTAGTCTCTGGGGCCTCGATCGCCCGCACCAGACATGGTCGCCTTCCAGGTGACATAAATACAATGTAAATATGGAATTAATATGCCCAAGTAGTGAAGAATATTGTTCTTCAAACTTCTTAAACTTTTTATTTATTCTTAATTCCCAAGACATCCCAGTAACATGAGAACACAAGTCATTATAATGCATGTACCTTTCCTAGGGTCTCTACCCTGTAATCAGCGTGGCCTCACTTGGTCGTTCGGTAGGTCCAGAGTCCTTGCATCGGATCATGGGGGGCCCTAAAATCCAGTGTCCTAACCAGTCTTTGCTAGCCTAATTCACGCACCAAGGTCACCCAACACTATCACCCAATAATCCCATGTAATCCTCACTGTTCCATTCTCCAGACTCTATCATATCTCTCAAGAATACCTTTGATACCATTATGTCATGACTCGACATCACCAAAATCAGAAGGTAAAATTAAATCCATGAACAACCATTCCCATATGCATGTTCTAAAAGTAAATACCACAAGTACAAAAAAATGACTACACTGTAAAGTACCAAAGAAAGAAAAACAGAAACTGCAATAGTCCGAAAGGTCCTACGCTAGTATGGTCCCGCCTGATTCCTGAAGTCCTCCGATAAACCTGAAAGCAGTTTAATATACATAGGGTGACCATACAAGTACACACAGTTGGGAAAACCAAAGACTCTCATGTACAAGTGGGGAAACGTACTAAAGTCTCATGAGAAAAAAGAGTAAACCAAAAAACTAAAAAGGTAAACTATCCACCCAAGACTCACTAAGGCACACTCCCAAATAACGCAAGTCAAGTAATATATATAATAAGAGCACATCGATGATTGGGTACCCCGTGCCACTTTCCCACAGGTTATTGAAGACATCTTATGCAACGAACCAATCCCTCCATTCTCACCGCAGTCACACTGCCACACCTTCCCGCACACACCTAGGCCACAACCTCATGCAGTCCCACTACCAAACCCCGTCGGAACACACCTGGGCCACAACTGTCACACGTAACCACAACTGTAAAAAACTAGGCCATAACAACCACCGCCACGCCCAAGACAGCTGCGCTAGAAGATCCACTGCCACGCCCGAATACACTTTGGCCTCATCCCGAAGATACATAAAAAACTACCTGCCCGCACACACCTAGGACATAACCACCACACTACCCCGCCTGGAGGCTCTTGGGATAATAATTGACCTCAAGCTATCACAACCTTCCTGAAGATACTTAGGCTATCCAGGTAAGAGAGTAGAAAAGTAGCTAATAACCAGCCACTAATAATATTGTAGGGAAAAACACCCTCTCCCATGAAATGGCGGTGTTCTACACTAAGTGCACGACTTTGGTGGGGCACGAATAAGAAACACAAAACTACAAGTATTTATATAGGTAACATCTACTCTCCCATGTTTCGGGTTTTCAGCCAACCTAAGGAACACAAACAACATTCATGTCTGAGTCAGAACTCATACCAAACGAAAACCCATTTTCCCATCCTGGTTTTCATGTTTAGTAATGATGTTTAATTAAGTTCTGCACCTACGTGGGAAAATATTAATCTTAGGAACAAGTCCGGGAAAGAAAATAGTAAAGAATTAACTACAACATACACACCCTGTTCTCTTGTAAATCCACAACAACCAAAGAAAAACCCCAAGATATAGCCCCATGTCCAACATCCAGGAGCCAAAAGGGTTTCCCAAGAACAGAGAACCCCCCCCCCCCCAATTTGTGATATAAACAAGTTAAACACCAGGTCTTAAAATTTACAACCACTAAAATCATAACATAGGGGATCCCATCCCCAATTTCATAACAACTGACAGTATAAAAACAGGGGATCCCATCCCCTCCCATGTCTCCCAATAACTGGCCCATGAAAGAAGAACAATCAAACCACTACCACCATGAAAAGTAGGCCCATGCTGGTATTTTCAGATATATAACATTTAACACACTCCAGGATTACAATTTCCATGTTCTTTAACCTAGTTTATCATAGAAAAAGGATTGATCCTAGTGCATTCAATTTATTTAGAATAATGTAGTAATTAACCAAATTTCTTTACACAAAAAGGGTTCATGACCACATTACAAGCGATTCAAAACATCACCAGGGGTTCATTAGTGCATATAGAAAGACCACCAACAACCATGATTTTTAGTAGCCTTAAGCCTGCATAATTCAGAAAAAAATATCATAAAACAGAGTAGCAACATCAATCACAAACCCCCTTAGTTCATTATAGAATATGTTCATTATCTTTATTTATGTTTGGTTCATCCAATTATACAGAATCAAAAGCATTCCCACCCCGCATGATACACAATATGGAGAGACAAAGAAGAAATTCCCTACCTTTTGATCAACGATCGATGCTAAGGCCAGGAGCGGAACATCACGGATTGTGATGCATCTCGTCCGAATGAAAATCTGCTCGCATGAACAAAGGATACTACTAGCACAGGGTGATCGAGAAAAGGAACCTAGGGAGAACACTTTTAGTTTATAAAGGTCAGGGATGGTTGATATAACAACATGAATCCATGTAAGAAGCAGTGGTCATGAGTTGACCACGCGACCCCACAAGTTATTAAAGGATCAGGTGGTTTAAACCTATGCACACACCTGTTATTTCATTAAATAATTAATTAAAAAATCATATGTGCTCTAACGGGATTTAAAACAAGATTAAAGGGGTAAAAATAGGGTTTAAAACCCAATTTGTGCACGTCACTGGAAAAAACCCGACAAGGCTGGGTGACACCGATTGGTCACGCCGATCGGTCTCACCGATCGGTCTCTCCGATCGGCCGCATCCATCGGTAATGCCGATCGGTAACGTCGATCGGTCTCGGTGATCGGTCGCACCAATCGGCCTCACGCCGATATGCTACAACTTTAGGATCTGGATTTTTGGGAAAGGAAAGGACCCTGATAGTCTCGGTCTTCACATCATGGTCTAAGTATTTATATAAAAACAAATTACATCTTCTTGGATAGAATAAAAATCTAGATAGTCCATCTATAAGGCACACAACTAGCATTGTATTAAAAAATGTTATAATAATATCAAATCATTTCATAAAATGGTATCATCAATAGAGAACTATGGAAAATATAGCTATTTCCATAATTGATGATCCATAGAAACGTACATATTATTCTACAGAAAAAACATACAAAGGGTTGATATTTAATATATTGGAAATTTGATACATATTTTTAATTTAATAAAACATTCAAAAATATGTATTCATTCGGTGTGAGAGTCCCTGAGTAAGAAATAACATTCCCCAAATTCTTGTGATGTGTCCATCCTTCCATCCTCTCGACCAATTTCGGTTAATATGTGTTGTTGATGCCATATTCCAATGTCCAATTACCTTTACAAAGAAGTATCCTAAAACACACTGATTATGGAAACTATTTGGGGTTTCTGATTCAATGAATCAGACCTATGAGATTCTTCCCAGAAATAATGTGGACATATGGATCTAATTTTAATGGTCATGCCACAACCACCCAAAACACACAATTAAAACCCCTCATGGTTATCGTGTAGTAAAACACGAAAGGTGAACCAGATGTGGCTGATTGTGAAACCATAATCATCCCCTCACAATCAATTACCCTATTATTATATTTTTTCAAAAATAATTACCCACATATTCATTGTAATTTTTTAAAAATTATGATTGTGTATTTTTCATCAAATATAATATATTATTACATTTATTTCTATATTTTGATACATATAATAAATAAAAAATATATATAAAAAACACTAACCAATTCAATCTATTCATGGATATGTAATTAGTTATAGAAGCATTCACGATAGATAGAATAATTATCTCACTCAAACTCGTCAATTTAATCTTATTTTATTTTTATGATTTATTGTATATAATAAAAATCTAAATTATAAAATTGTTAGTAAAAATATATATTATATAAAATAAAAAAATAGATAAGGTAATATTATCTATAAAAATTGATTCATTTAGTCACAATTGAGAATACTATATGAATGATTTCTTTTTTTTTTCATAACCTAAAATCCATAATTCATGATCCCTTTTGAAAAAAATATCTTAATAATTAATATTGATAATATATTGCTCATGAAATCATAAAATAATTTCCATTGTGACCTATTTGTTTATTTTTTGAAGGATATTCCGATTAAATATAATAATATCTGAAATTCAAATATTATTTTGAAAAATATGATTATATAATTCACCTATCAAATATATATATTATGATTACCATATTAATTGATCTTTTAGTTCATATCCAGAATTGGTAAATATATTTAATCATTAATGGGCCTCCACATTTAGTTTCAAAAGGGAAATATAATATTAAATGTACTATAGAAAAAAATATTGATAAATTTTTTCTACAAAATTTCCATAATATTAAAATTAAATATTTATCAATGTCTCTTATAACTGTATTAAATTTCATTAAAAAATTGAGATATTGTTAGAAAAATAAAAATCAAGGGAATCAACTACTCATTAAAACCAATTATTGAAAACATTCCATTATTAAAAGATACTAATGATATTTGAACGTGGTAAAGATACCATTTCAAAAAAAATGATTTAAATTTGAGGAATGAAAATCTGGTATCCTAAAACATCCAATCCCCAAATAGAACAATAATGAGAAATTCTTTGTCTAGGGTTGGTGATTCTTCTTGATTGTTTGTAATTAAACAATTATTTTCAAATATTTATTCATAATTGATAATAACAATTAATAATAATGTGTAATTTTCACTAATTATATATAATTATTACTAAATATTACTAAATATTTTAAATTTTTAATAATTATTTTAAATCATTAAAAATTAACTTGAAATATTAATATTTTTACTATTTATTCAAAATAATGATTATTTATTCATAATTATTTCAAAATATTATACCTTATTTCAAATTATCTATAAATTTTCATTACTATTTTTAATTATTTAAAATATTAATAATTAATAATAATTCTACATAATTATTCATAATTATTTATTTCTATTAGTAATTATTTTTAATTAATCATATTTATTAAAAATTATTAGAAAATATGTGTAAATATTTTAATTATTCATATTTGATTTTGATGTAACTATTTATTTACAACAAATTCATATCATATAAAATTATTTTTAATGATTATTAAATATTTATATTTATCACAAACTATTGAAAAATATTCCATAATATTTTTTTATTCACATTTATTCACACATATTCTCAATTACTCATATTTCTATCAATATATTATAAATTACTGCAAATTATTATTATTTTTTAAAAAAGATTCCAATGTAATCTTAATGAATAAAAATTATACCTCTCTTTTAAATAATATATATATTTATTTATAATTAAAAATACTTCGTAGCCATTATTCATAATAATTACTATTTAGAAATAATTATTTGTAATTATGATTAATTAATAATAATTATTGATAATTATTGATAATTATTACAAATCAATAAAAATTATTCATGATTAATGATAGTTATTAATAAATATTTTATTTATTTCTATATTAAAATAACTACTATTAATATTTTATATATATTAAGTATTATAAATAATGATTCTTATTAAATATTTATTAAGAAAAATTGTTCATAATTATTCTTCATTAGAACAAATTATTCCTAATTTTCACTAATTCTACATATTTGTACCTAATATGTTTTATTATATATTCATAGTTATTAGAAATTATTAATATTTTTTATTAATTTTAAATAATCAGCACTAATTAATAGTCATTATTTTTATTTATTATAAATTATTTGTAATTGTTACTAATTATACCTATATATTTTAAATTATAAATAATTATAAATAACATTTCATAGTAATTATTTAAATTATTTAGTTATTATTAAAAATTAATAAAATTCTATCCAACAATTAATATTTATAAAAATTATTTTCATTTATTCTAAGATATTATTTTTTTAAAATTATTTCAAAATAATAATAAATAAAGTATGTTTTATTAATTATTGAATTTTTTACTAGTTATACAAAATTATAACTAATTATACCTAACTATAAAAGGAAGTATAATATTTTTACTATTTATTTCTAAACAATTTGTGTTATTAATAATTAATAATTTATTTCAATTAATTACTAATTATTATATAATTTTTGTATATTATTTATACTAATTTATTTTTTATTAGTTACAACATTTTTACTAATTATTACATATTATAACTAATTGAAAATAATTGTGACTAATATTACATATTTTTTTATTGATGGTGCATATTTATTACTAATTATACATAATTATTTTTAATTCTTTTTAATTTTTCTAACAAATGCCTAATTAATATTTTTTTTCTAATTGTTCAATTTTTCACTAATTATTAAAATATTCAAGTATGTTTTAAAATTTTTGGAAATATATTACAAATGGTTACTAATTCATTCTAATTTTTCAAATTTATTATTTATAATTAGTAATTAATATATTAATTTTACTAATTATTAAATATTTAATAGGAATTTATTAATAGAAATAACAAGTAATTAGGTTTACATATATATTAAATTACAATAAATAATCCCCACGTAGATAAATTAAAAAATTATAATTTATAAAAATATCTACGTTAAAAAAAATGATAAAATGTAGATTTTTTTAAACTTTTTTAAAATAAAATAATCTTGGATCATTAAACATTGATATGCAAATTGTTTTTTTATATATATGAAAAATAAATATTAAGAGTTGGAAAGACTAAATAGGTGGATAATTTTTAAAATTAATAGGTGGGTGAATTATATTGGTATATATCATTTCATTCAGTAGATAATTTTTTGGGTAATCCGTTGCAAAAAATTAATTATTTTGGATATTTTTCATGACCAATTATAAGATGTTTTTTCATTTTTATAAAGAATATTTTTGATAGAAACTTATTCTCTTCAGATAAATACCCACCATAAAAAGTCATTCTCTTATCTAATTTTTTTACTGAATATTCCTTCAGAAATATTCCAATTGATACATTATTTTTCATGAACTCTACAACAATTAGAAATAATAAAAAATAATAATAATTTGGTCAAACATCATGGAGTCCATCACAAAAATATTTCAAATCACTACTCCTCTTCATGTGAGGATGTTTCCCTAAAATCAGTTTTGATGAAATCTATAGTATGATTCAAATAACCATTATGAAATCATGTTTTTGTGATTGAGCTAGAATTCTATCACAATTAATATTTTATTTATAAATATTATTCAATTGTAAAACCATCCATAAAAAATATCAATTCATAATGACCACAATTTCTTATAGTGAGGGTTGTTTTATAATTTCACACTACTGAAAATGAAATCACATATTAATATTTGTGTTTTTAATAATTTCATACTAGAATAGAGGAGGTTCTCTGGTAAATTATGATTATCGAGAAAAAAAAATTAATTATATTATATTATAAATTTTTTGGGGGAAAATTGATTCTTTATATATTATTAGAAGTAAATTGGATTTTTAAAGTCCCAATATGTATAGATCAAGTGTAATTTATTTTATTAGGGATTGAAGAAATTAATCTGTTATATAAATGTGAATTTATATAGAGAATTATTGAATAATAGAATATTGATATATCGAGATGAAAATTTAATCATTATTATAGAAAATAAATTTTATTTCTTTTTAGAGTTAACAGTTTTAGACAGAGTACAATATCAACATCGTTATAGTACTTGCGTTTGTCATTGTGAAGAATCATTTTACATAATCCTTATGTAGCATTTTGAGTTTTTTTACATATCTCAAGGACGAAAATAATTTTATATGAAGAGGGAGTAACCCATGATTGAATATTTCAATTTTTTTTATCTATTATAACACATAAAATGAGAAGTTTTATCCTCATGTAAAATGATATAACATTGGGGAATGGTCATTGGATTAGCCATTTGTAATTAAACATGTAAAATAATACATTCTTAGAATTTTATTTTCCTATTAGAATAAGATATTTTTTATTGATTTTTTATATTTTTAATAATTTCTTAACAAAAAATAAAATAACTTCGTGGAGGATGTGTATAATTAAACATCATTACTCAATTTTGTATTTTTGTGTATTGGGTCAATTTTTGTAACATAAAGTAACATAATAAGGGTTGAAGAAGTTCCCAAATTCTTGTGAGATTTCATTATTGAACTTATTTCATTTTATTTATATTTTAACCAATAATATGTTTAATAATATCTTCATAGTCTAAAGATATTATTCTCCATTTATAATAAAATAATACCTTTTTTATATAATATAACGACCATGATATAAGAAATATCTAGATAATAAATGATAAAATTTCCTGAACAGTATAATACATTATGTAAGTGTTATTTTTTTAATATGACATGGTAATCATCATTATTCATAGTATTTTTTTTATATTTATATAATAATATATATTAGTATCATATTTCGTAATAAATTAGAAAAATATGGAATATATGGTGTTGATTAAATAACCAAAGATACCAACATTATCAGTTTTCTGTATCTCTCATTTGATACATTCACTTAATATCCACTATGAGTGAATACTCGTGTATCTTCCATTGGGTATTATATTGATGTTAGTTGGTATTTATAATAAAATTGAAAAAAAATATTATTATCAAATATATATATATATATATCTATTTATTCGTTTAGATATATATTCCACCATTTTGAGGATGATAACCACAACTCTCTTTAATATTTATTTTATCATGCGATACATTGGATTATAACTGAATATTATATAGAGTGTTTTACTATATAAATTTTTTCCATAACTGAAATTATGGTTCGTATATTTATCTCATTGTTTCTAAATAGTTCATATTAGTTTTCAATAAATAATATGAAAAATAAGATTTCTCATTGTATAAAAATTTCTATGGATGTTTGTAATTGAAATATTGGGGCTATTTAGAAAATGGAATTATGGACTAAAAATAGAAAGGATGGAAATGAAGAAGTCAACTTTACTATGAATCATTAAAATTTTAAATTGTCATTCTAAAAATTCCAAAATGATTGAAGTAAAAGATTTTCTCAATCCATGCATTGTGCTCATATTTTGAATCATTACATGGAATATGTATATTTTTTTAATTTTGATTTTATATAAATATATCACAATACAATTCAATGTAAAGGGAATTCGAAAATTTATCATTCGATAATTAAAAGACTATGGGACGAATAAATTTAATCTAGGATATGAATAATAAAATCATTACAACATGCTACATAATGGGGATTTAGTAAATCACATGATAGCCATATAAAGAAATATAATTTCCTAGAATAGTAAGATCATGATTATTTTTATAATTATATCACATTAATATATTGATAATAAAATATATCAAAAATGATAATTTTTCCATGGTTAATATGAAATATTTCAAAAAATATAATAAAGAATGATATATCAAAATGTAAATCCCCTGAATTTTTGTTGCAGTCAAAAAAGGAACACAATATTTTTAAAGAGGAATATAACAAGAATAATAATGAAAATTAAAAGATATAAATATCTATGTATAATTGAGATGAGATTAGTGTAATTGATTAAAATTTGAAAACTCAACTTAAAGATAAACTTGTGGGTAAATGGTTTTTTACATATAATATGGAAAAATATATTTAATACATTAGATGATAAACATATTTCTATAATATAAAATGGAATAAAAATAATGTTATAAAAACAAATATCTAATTAATAATTAGAAATATTATATGAGAAGGATTGTGTTGGATGAATAGAAACATTTTCATACATTTATAAAGAAGAATGTCCCTACATTATCTAAAAAATAGGAATTGAAAATATTATCTTCCTAATGATATTTTTAACTCATACTAATTTTGATTTAATCAATGAGTGCAACATTTTACTGAATTCGTTCCAGTTTACATAGTCTATCGTCATGCCATGTTAATATTAATTATCCCCCTATGTATCAATCAAAACATTTAGATTAAATCAATGAATTAATTTAAAGAGACATCGAAATATGATATTTTTACAAGAATCACCCTTGAGGTGGTTGATTAAATACATTATTATATCTGGATCATGTAAAATAAATACGGGAATAATTAATATCATATTGTGAAGACAAAAGAGAAACCTATCATCTATTACCTACAATACATATCTTAAATGATTTTACATATTTTGATAGATTAATTATGTAATATTCACGTATATTACAATTTCTATTCTAATTTCATTAATTAATAAGTTTATTTGTGTCTACCAAATTCATCTCTGATCATAAAATTAGAACTTCTCCGTCATTAATGCTCTTTTAGTTCCTAGAGATAATCAATAGAACAATCATAAATTTTTATATTCATCTAATCATTTTTAATGATAAAAACATTAATAATAACTTGATCTTCTACATTGTCTTTTACCTCAATTTTTTTAATCCTCTTATTAATATACAATTATAGTACCCCCTTTTCATTAAAAATCAAAATGTATTTGATATTTAAGAGGAAACATAATTATAGTGGTCTTTATTATAATGATTATTCACTAAAATTACAATTATGATATGTAGTATATGAAATTCATTTCTCTCTCTCTCTAAATCATTATTCACTGATAGTTCAAGATATATTCAGTGAATTATTTTGTCTATATCAGTCTCATATTATTATTCCATTATTTTATCCATTCAAGATTAAAAATATTTTGGGATAGTGAATGTTTATTTTTTTATTCATATCATATAATCTATATTATATTTTTAGAATATCATTAACATCGTAAACATCACCAAAATATGTACTTCTTCAATCACCCTCCCTTTATTAATATATAATCAGTTAGACAGAAAATATTCTGTAATTATATATATAAATATTTATTTATATTCAATGTCAGAATTTATTATCAATACATTTCATCATTCTAACATTTAAAGGTGTTAAATTTTCCTCAGGAAAATATCCTTCCACTTTGATCATTGTTTACATGAACCCTCAATCCAAATGAACCTCTCCTCCTATGTAACAAAATGATGAGATATAATGATACAACAATTCAATCATGCAGTAGGTCATGGGATTTAGCCCCAAGGGTTTAAAAATACCACATTTAGAAGGAATTTCCTTTTATAATTATATATTAATAGGATTTATGATGTCCATCCACCATACAACACCATAACATGAAATAAAAATAAACACAAATCATCACAAAAATGAAAGAAAATTTTCATAAAATAAAAGATAAATTCTCCCTATGAATCCAAAAAATTTTTGATATGGATGTGACTAAAAAGTATCTCAAAAAAATTTAATAATACCCAACGTAATACCTCAAGTCCTCCAATGAAAATAAATTTTTTTATATATGTTTAGTGAGTATAAATTCTAAACATCGTAGTGATATACCGAAGTTCCCATGTTATCATGTGTAATGATAATCCTATAGTTCCAGTGAAAAAAAATAAAATAATGATGAAACTATATTAGACATATAACCCATCCTTTCCTCACCATATAACACACACCAAATCATGAATCCATTAGTATAACATTGTAATAAAATAACAAAAAATCACCTGAAGTCCATATACCCAATTACATTCCCCTCTCATGAGCTATAGTCAAACATACCTTTTCCAACCGATTCAATACATTTCATGTATCATAACCAAACATATCTAATGTGGGTCTGGAATTATCCTTATCTATAAATACATATTTTTTTATCTAGAATCTGGTTCAAGCATCTCCCGTCATCACTTCACAACATCATCACATGTCTATGGAAATAGGGAATCATGATCTTGATTTTAATCGACCTCATTCCCTCCTCCAACCATGTTCGACCCCCAGCCTAGATGAAATACGCATATCCATCAGTTAATATACAACAAAAACCAAAATTATCACTGTGTAATCTGTAACACCAACCAATACCATCATTAATAAATGAATAGTGTAGAAGACGGGGTAGTGTTCCATTGTTATCACAAAAAAATATTGTGGTAAATAACCAAAAAATAATGGTCGGATTTTGTATTGTTGTCTAATTCTAATGGTGTGATTAAAGAAATAATAAAAATTACATGATAGATAGATAATACACAACACCTTACTAATGGGATCACAATAATTACATGATCAGATACCAAATAACCATATTAGAACATTACATCATTCCTCACAACTACATCTTTTAAAAAATGAATCACATCAAACATCCTCCATAAAAAAAATTAAAATTCAAATTAGGGGTCCCATAATTCTCCATTTTTAATGCTTTTCCACTCAATTTCATTTACCAATCCATTCAATTACATTTACAATCCACATTAATTAATCATAAAATTAATTTATTTCACTTATTAAACACCAATTACATCAAATTCTTATTTATATCCTAACCAATATCAATTCATTTATAAAAGCAAAATTTATTCCATTTATAACTAAGAAACTAACATAAAAAACCACAAAACATTTCATCCATATCACATCAATATTCACCAAATCACCACATCATCTAATCAATCTCATATAAAAAAATTGCACTTCTTAACCAACGTTCATGATATCAACTACACGACATAACCACAACACATGAAAATATAACACATCATAGCACTTTACATCATCAATATCACACAAGGAAACACATCCTGAACAAAAAACACACAACTAGAACCTAGAATCATCATATTAGGTTTAAATGATTAAATTACATTACATCATGTTTTAATATGGGTATTCTCATAAAAATTACATATTTCCGCAGGTAGAAAATTAATTATCCAGATATAAGTGATAACCCATTTTAATAAGGGTGTTATTAATCACTCAAAAAAATGGTATCACTATCACTTCAACTACATCTTTATATAGGCTTAGCAGACCCATGATTTTCAACAACCCATGTAATTATCTAGAATCTCACGAGTAATAAACTAAAAAAATTAAATCATATATATAATCTTATTTATCATCAATATAACATTTAAAAAATTTAGTATCCTCCTAAAGTGTTATCATTACATTCTACCCATTTTGATTGAAAAGAATTGAATCCCTCCAAATCCACATAAAGAGGGAGAGAATGTGGATCCACTTACTCAATGAAAATATTCTCATCATTTCTAATGACATGGAATTGGGAAATTTAATCAAAGATCTCTATCAATCTAGGAACCCTCAGATAAACCTGAACAACACCAATAAATCCTCAAAAACATATCCCAAACAATCCCTAAATAAGTAAAAAATGATCCCTATGAACTCCAAAAGATGAAATTAAGAAAATGATGTAGAAAAGGGGATATAGTCATTATTAATTATGAAAGATCATTTTATGGAATCCAGAGATCATAACTATGTTTGGAGGAATTTAATAATCAAAAAAATCACTAATAGTTTGACAAAAAAATAGGATGGGTAATGGAATTTATTTGATGACCTGTATTTATAAATCATATGGACCTCGTAACATGCATAACATGAATCCTAGATTCACATAATGATTTTTATGAGGCAATCCAATTTATGTGGTTAAAAATATACATATCATGAATACTGAAAAATCAAATCCAAATGAACATCTTTAAAATTTTAAGACACCTCAATGATATAATCTACCATAGTTTCGATAAAATACATCAGGAAATGTTCACATTATGAATATAAATACAATTTGATAGATCAAATCATGTATATAAGGAATTAATTCCATGAACATGATCTGACATTTTTATGAAATGTTCAATAATTAACAACCAATTACAGAAAAAAAATCCAAACTCCATTAGAACCTCATCAACCTTCTTCTGAAAGTTGTACATCCATTTATAACAATGTACAAACATTATAAAAAAAGAGAATTTCATATTAAATACCTACCAATGTATTTTCATAATAAAAAAACAAATCCATAAATAAAATAAATGTAATGGGACTAAAAGACTATTACCAGATATAGATATCATGGTTCTCATTACACTACAAACAAAATAACAAACTAGAAATGTCCATAAATGGACCAACAAATACACATGTGTGACCTAAATAAAAAAATACTCTTATCTTAAAAAAACCACTCACAAAACCATTTAATCATCCCAAAAACCCAATACAAAAAACAATGTCATCCATCACACAACACTACCCCAGGAACACAAATCATGGAATCATAATCTGTATAACATGATATTTTCCATACTGGTCAGCACTAACTCATCAAAGTGGTTCAAAATCATGTCATATATATAATCCTAGGGTATAAGAGATAAAATGGGTTTTATTACTAGAAACCATAATACACACCCCCATAAATTTGAAAATTAATATAACATAAATCAATATGATTCAAACACTACATAATCATTTGAAACCCAAAAAATAATAACTTGAAAACATAACTAGGTAGTGGGTGCGATGTACCATATCCGGATACCACTAAATAGGTTTGTCGATCCTGGTGGGCCACATAGCCCCAAATGAATCCCACAAAATTCTATAGTATGCTGACTAGTAGAGAGGGCATATATTGTGTCCATGGTAAGACTATTACCTAATTACCAATGAGTAGCACACCATATAAATATAAACATAGGTAAATAGATATGGAAATATATGTAAACAAAAGGAAAAATTAATAATAGGGACAATGAAAAACATAACAGAAATATCTGGAATAACGTACAAGAATATGACCACTAATGATGATATGGGATGTCAGTAGGTATCTGAAAAACATGGATACAAGAATATTGGCATATTTTGTTTAACAAAATTATAATAGAAATAAAATGACTATCCCAAAAATTCTAAGATCTGTCTCCATAATATTCTACCAATATCCATCCTAATCATTAAGAATTAAAGTACTTAAAATTTTATGCTTCCCTTTATGAACACCTTCATTCTTCTAATCTATCTCAAGTAACAAATGGAACCTAGAGAGAGTGTGAGATAAATATTAGTGGACCAGTACTAGCGGTGTCTATACCATCATCCCCATATAATGTAAATGTACCAGTGTGAAATCATGAATACATAATTTCAATCAATACAATGTAAATATAAATCCATGTACCTACCTTATCTCATAGCTTGTATCTGAACTTTTAACCAGTTCTTTAATTAACAAATTATTTAAAGATTATAAATTAGTCACATGATATATGTATTGAGGCATCCATGATTTATCAAGGAAACCATTATGGATATTTAATAATGAAGTTCCAAGGTTATAAACAAGGAATCATAGACCTTGTGGGTCACCAACAGAGTAATAACTCTACCTTAGACTTGGTTAAAAGTGTAATCCAAGTAAAATTGTCTGAGGAATTCCACAAAAAGACACCTACTGAGTCCATAGAGTTTTTCTAAGGTAATATGGGGCTATGCAATGATTGGGCCCTGTGGGCATTAACTATGGAACCTATATTTCAGATTTGGATCGGACGAGTGTATCAAGGAATCCTGTAGCAAATCATGAGGGGTCCTACGGTGTCATAATAGGTAATAAATTTTCAAAAATGATCAATTTCTTGGTGGGTCACAATCTAAGAGAGACATTTCATGAATTCAAAATGGGTTCCTCGTGTTCTTAATCATTTCACATATATATCCAATGTGATCTCACATGAGGACACTCCTACTTTGACTAATAAGTGATATATAATTTCTATGGTAAAATAAATTACATTTCATTAGTGTGATAAGTATAATTAAGCATGAAACAACTTAACAAAATCAAAAACTGAAAAATTTGTCAACATGGTTCATGCGTTGCATCTCATTAGTGTGAAAAGGATATGTAGCAAGAAAAAATTAATTTAATCTATTTAAGTCACTTTAAATAATCATGTTTCACTCGTCTTCCTTCCATTAACATGGTATGGGGTTAACATACATGATATATATTATTTAGATACATATAAAAATGTCTAGTAACATAGTTTGTATAATTCCAAATTTCAATTTATCATTTTTTTATCAAATGAATCACTTACTATAGGTGGTCAAGTAGTAACCATGCATGGTATATTCCATTATGAAAATAAAAATCCAAATCAAGACATTTAATATAGAAAATATTAGCCTTAGTATATTCAAGAAAAGTCACAGCCGAATGGTAGCTCAAACATGTAAAAACACTAAAATGATAATTATAGAACAATATGCTACATGGGATGGATAAGATTTTGGGTCTAAGAACTATCAAATAATCTAATATATTTATATATATTAACCCTAATATTAAAATTATTTTATGAATTGAAAATAAAATCAATAAATTGAACCCAATGAAATCGTCAGACCCCTCACTACAGTTCCAAAATCAGTGTAATGGATAGATTAATTATGTAGCACCCACCATAGGGTCATAGTCTTCTCCTCCTCAGTTATTTGCATCTAATTTGGAATATAATGGAAAATATCTGAGAAAAATAATAAAAATGATCACACATGGAGAACGTGGTTGGTAATAATATAGAATAAAAAAAGCATAAACATATGCAATTTCTTATTATTTACAGTACTATATGACAAACAAAATCTCGACCAGATATTGGAAGATGGAGATAGTTCAATCCCATGAAAATTCCTTCAAACTATTTCTAAATGAGTGAAATGGAGGCTTATTCTCTAGAAATAGGATTACAAGAAGATGGGTAGGGTAAATATATCTTTATGGATAAAGTGGAAAAATTACCCAAAATTTATCTTGTTCATGGTTTATCCACATATTTTGAAAAAAATACACAAAACATGGACTAGTTCCGGATAAGTGGGTAAAATTCATGGCTATGCCACAAGATTAGAGAAACCATGATCCAAGCTTGTAATTTGGCGCTACCCAAAATACTAAATACCCAGACGGTTTGATCTAACCATGTGAAAAAACCGCACACTTTACTCTACATGTGTAATAGTGTCATTCTTTCATAAAATACAAAATGTGGCTCTGAAAAAGACATAGAAACCATTGGTACCTTTGATAACTCAAAAAGTATCCATATTAGGTGAAAATTAAATTATTAGAGTGAAATTTAAAGGATCTATACTAGTGTTAAAACATGAGTTATTATAGTATTCTCTACTTAAATGAACATGTCAATGATATCACCTACCAAGGGTGGAAAAACACTCTCTAAGAAAAACTCTATCCACTGGGTATGTACATCCGCCTCCGACTCCCATGTCTCATTCTTCACATAGACATACTATAATATCACTAATACTATAGAGACATACCTACCTCAAAGATCCTTCATTTTGTGGTCAATGATGTGTAATGGATACTCCTCACAGGGAGCATCAGTGGCCGTCCCAACATCCTTGGGATCAATGGAATGAGACAGTTCGACATGATTTTTGTGAAGCTATGAAGCATGGAAAAGGATGTTCATGTCATAGTTCCTATGAGATAATAGAAAATGATAGGATACTATCCCGAATCACTATAAAATTTCAAACATCCCAACATATCAAGGTGTCATCTTCCATAACATTTGTAACCATCTATTCCCAAGCTTGGGATATACCTAATATAAATATGAACCCCAACATTTAATATACAGTACTCGATGTTGATAAAAAATTATTTTCTCTCGGTTGACCAATAGTCATATTCATTAGGATTAGCTAAAACTACTCTGAAGCCACTTGAACAAGATGATGACCTACTAGTGCTGCCACACCTACCTCTAGATAGCACATGGTTGAATGAAATGACCTTCCATAAAAGTTATCCAATGGATCCATCTAAATTGACACCTGAATTCTTTTATTGTAGGTTAAATTTATGAGAGGGATATACCTCTCCCATGAACCACTAAAATTAAGGACACGTGGTTGAATATTATCGTATAGAACCTAAATTTTCTATTTCCATTATCCATTGGTCTGAGGGTGAAATGTAATGCTTAAAATCACATGTGTTCCTATAGCCTTCTCAAATACCTTCTTGAACCATGATTTGAAACAAGTGTCCCTATCTTAAATGATAGTATGAGGGACCTTATTTACGCATATGGCCTTATAGACATATAATATTATTAGATCATCAACTAATAAATTAACTTGAATAGGAATAAAGTGGGATAGTTTAGATAGTATATCAATAATGATACATACATAATCATTACCTTTTTTCGACCTAGTTAATATGAATAAGTCATCCATAATAATATCATCCCATTTCCAATATGGGTCTATAAGTGTTTGAAATAATCCAATAGTTCTTGGGTGAACCACCCTCACCTACTGACAGGTAGAACACCTAGTGGTAAGGCTTATAAATGGGCATTTCATCCTAGACCACTATTACTAGCATTTCACATCTCAATAAATCGTGGAGATACATGGATCAAAATCCCACTAAGAAGCATGTAACCCTATTATCAACTCATGTCTCATATATTTAGAAACCCATGTATGCTAAACTATGAATAGAATATCATCTCTATCCACAGATAAATCTAATGGTGGTTCAGCTCCTAATGTACACTCAAGGATTACTAAGCCCTCAGGATCTGAAATTTCTCTACACTTCAACTTCTTAAGGGGGGATGAGGTAACTGTTATTTATGAGAGGTGGGAATACATTTGATAATCATGAAACTCCAGATGTGTCTCAAATAGGTGGGCCATTAACATACATTCATCACTATCTTCTAATACCAGCTATGTTTGAGTTTTCTGACTTGACACATAAGTGGAAACATTTCCCTTCACAAACATATAGGAAAGCTCAAAATCAGAGTATTTTAGATATTCAACCAATATCATCAATACGTGGTTTAATTCACACTTTTATAAGATATATTTGTGGCTCTTGTGGTCTATGTACAACACAAAGAGCTCACCCAACAGATAATGTCTCAACAACAAAAGGTACTGAAAAATCCTCAGAGATCATGGTTGTTTGTTGTGTAGTTTCTCTCATTAGGAAACAACTATAATGATCTATATAAAACTTCACTATCCTTTAGTGAAATCAATTATCATAGGAGGATTCCTAATGAATCACAAGAAATGTAATAACCTATTAATGCCTCATGAAGAGTCAGAATAGTAGTCGACATAGGGCTCTCCTTCAGCTACTGAAATGACTTCTCACTACTTTTGACCACATGAACTTATCCAACATCTTTTTAAGTCCAATAAGAGTATAATAATAGTGAAAAATGTTTTTTGTCAAATGGTTTTAATATTTTTTTCATCCCCATTATACTTTTTATATCATACAATTTCTTGGGATACACCTAGGAAACTACAACACTAAACTTTTTAGATTCAATAGTCACACATGATTCCTAGATAATATAACCCAAGAAGTGAAATTAATTTATATATATGTATCATCTACAAATATTTGAATAAATATGATGTTCTATTATTGTAATGAAAATGACCTCAAAATTATTGGCATGGTCATCAAAAGTCTGAGAATACAAAAATTCGACATCCACAAAGACCATGAGAAAAGAATTGAGATAGGGATGGAAAACACTACTCATTAGATGAAAGAAAATGTAGATCACATTTGTAAGAGTGAATGACATAACAAGGTACTCATACAGACCCCACAATTTATGACAAACATTATGAGGTATATCAGATATTCTTTCTCGCACCCGATGATAACCCAGTCTGAGATGGATCACACAGAAGACCGTATCTCCTTAGGGCTCCAAAAAGAGATCAACTATTCAAGGAAGTAGATACCAGTTCTCCACCATAACCTTGTTCAATCTTTTTCAATACACACGTTGAAATAATGTTCCATTAACCATCATAGAGAAAACATGGGAGAACCCCATAAGGATGTACTAGTCCATAAAAATACATTAATCTCTAAATCCTATAACATCCTCTTGATCTCTTGAAGAACAATAGTTTCCTTCCAATAAGGAGAAATAGAAATTGGACCTTCTACTAGAAGAGGATCGATTAAAAACACTACCTCTCTCTCAGGAGATAATCATGAAAAATCATTATGGAAGAAGTCCCTAAAATGATCCACTACTGGAGGTAGATTAGCTCAATGTAATTATTGATTCTCCTTGGGGTGATTTGCAATATGGGTGGTCACTCCAACTAGATTACGATCATCTTGTCCCTATCTATTGGCCTATACATACCACTCACCCATATGTAGATAACCACTACACTATAGTGATGTAAAAGATACCCTGGTGTGATAATTTTCGGCAGAAAAATGATACTAAACCAAAAAATCCATCTTTAGTATGATATCGAAGCCCATCATCTTAAGAACAATGAGGTTCCATAAGAATGTTCAGTTTCACACCTCATGGGGATAGTCCCTCTACTATCATATTCAATCTATTTTAAACCCTAATGTTGTACCTAGTTTCATTACACCATAGTAATATTGTATCCACAGTCCTAGACTATCCTCAGAATATACAGAGATAAAAGCATTTGAATCATTGGTATCAAAAAAGACATATAATATAGTAGATGAAACAAGAATTGTACCTCATACAATATATTTTTAGGTAGCCTGGTATTTGGGTATCAGCTATAGTTCTTTTAATTGACATGATACATGGCCTTGTCCAATAGATGATCGACAATGATCAAAAAATCTATATTGGAGTTGCTGGTGTTTAGGGAATTGTAATCCATGGCCATGAACTCCTCCTTTATAAGACCTGCTAAAGCAATTTAAACTCCCTTCATAACATAGTGAAAAAGAATTCCTCTCATGAATGTTTAGCATAGGATTCTCTTTTTCCACTGAGAACTGGTGGAATGGTCCTAAAAAGAAGATGAGATTCCCCATATGGCCACAATACTAACACTATTTTGGTCCTTATCACAACAAGGATTCAAGTTATCTCTTCATCCACATAGATAAATCATCATAGAGCTATCAAAATTGGTACTCTATCTATAACTTCCCTAATGAGAAACCCTGAGGGAACACTTCATTACTCAAGGAGATCTAGTGGGATGTCGTTTCAATGATACTCTTTGAACATTTATATTTCTATACCTTATGATCCACATAGGTAAAATATAGGGATAGTGAATTAAAGAAAAAATTATATGTAGAAATTCATTCACCATTGTATGACTGGAATATAAAATCCCATCTTCGAAGTGTCTAAAACATTATAGATCACCACCATCTAGAAGCATTGGAATGCAATATGACTCAGGGAAACAAACTGAAAATTCCATAACAGATATAGAACACAACTCAAGTGGAATGAAATCTCTTGATGTGTTGCCTCTCATTGTATTAGGAAATAACTATCCATAAAAAATAGTATTGAAGTCATCCCATACCATTCCTTGATGGTGATAAGCCATGGTAACTACATCCCACCAATTCTTAGTTGAATCCCCAAGCATACATGTGGAAAACCTAAACCACCAAACTATTGGTGTTTGAGATTCTCAAAGATAGATAGTAGGGCCTCTATCAAAGACTCAGAATCATGTGGATCACCATCGCCTAAGAATGATGGTGGATGATTTTTCTAGAACACCTGAGTCAGATAAACCATTATATGTGAAACTTTGTGGGAACCATGAATGGACTACATAAGATGTTGGAAGCTATCAAAAACATTAAAATTAGTTCTCAGATCATGTAAAAATAAGGATCATAAAGTGTCACCTAATGAGGTAAGACTGGCATCTTAGGGGCCAGCACATCTGGATAATGATCATCTCCCCCATCCTTGCATACGATATAAGGACATTGTCGTGGAATTGGTTAAAAAATTACAATAACATTCCTCAAAAAAACATTAGGAAAATAGATAGAAACACTTAAGGAATCTAAACGAGGATGGACTCACTACACAAGTTATATGACCCCAACTACCCACTTAAACAACCAGGTACTAATAAGTTCTTAATCATGAGTTTAATTTCATTTTTCATGTAATTACCAGATCCACTATTTTACCTTCCATAAACTTGACAAGTCCGGAAAAGGATGTGTAACCGTTTTATTTTAGATGTTGTGTTTCTCTTTATAAAAGATAGTCATTCACATTGAATCAGTCCTCATACACATTATCAAAGAAAATGACACCCATGTATTTTTGCATAATGACTAAACTTTATAATCAATCATCCCAACCCATGAGGTCCTGTATAACTCAAGAATTGGCACATTAAATCAATCAATTAAGACCAAGAGTAATATAGGTATAATATAATTTTCACAACATAAATCAACAATCACATGCATATCTTGAAATATAATGTAGTGAAATGAACCTACATTACTTAGAAATATACATGAAATGAATATTATTTTTCCCTAATATGATGGACGTAACAATTATCCTTTCCCTCATATCATCTGTCCAAGGATGAAAGAAATCTTTAATCAGAGTAATAATATACAACTCTACAACACATGTGACTCACCGAATAATGAAATAATGTAATTATTGATAGTTAAATAATATTAACAATTATTTATTTTATTAGAAAGGATTTTACCCTGATTTGGGGGTTTTAATTCCCAATAATATCTTATGAAAATGTCTCAATAATTATTAATCTCCAATATATTTTCCCCAAAATGAATATCAAGAAAATAACCTTCCTCTGATACCCCTTTGTGACATCCAAAAGCTTCATTCCACTTAATAGGTTCCCCAAACTCAATTGTCCACATGACCTTAAGCACAGCTCTATATATTATAGTGGTTATCAACTACCAGTCAGGGAATATAGTGAGTTCTTGGGAAGAATATTCACTCATTACAAAATTGTATCACAATAGATAAATATAAATATAGGTAAATAGAGAATGAAATTTAAATAAACCAATGACACATTATCAAATAGAATAAATAACAATATTAACTGAAATAACGGGTATAACACACATGAATACAAAAATGGATGATGATAATTCATGTCACTAGAAAACTAAAAATCCATGAGACAGAATAGTAGGCACAACATGTGTCAAGAAATGTACAGGAAAAATAAAAAGATTATACCAATCATCTGAAGCTCTAGCTCATTTATTTTATATAATGATTTATCCTAAATAGAAAACTATCATGTGTTTGAAGTAGTGTGATTTCAATTATCAACACATGCTTTCATGTAATATTCCTCGGGTATAAAATGGTGCCCGAAGAAGGTGTGAGATAGATATCAGTGGGCCACCACAAATGGTGTCTATGAAATCCCTACCGTGTAATGGAAATGTATAATTGCTCAAGAATGCATTTATAATGTAATTTATTATAATGTAACTAAATACCCATGTATGTGCTTTATTAGTATTCTAGTATATGGACATATTACCATTTCATAAACTGATTATCCCTAGTTAATAAATAATTCAATTGATATCCATAGAGAATGTTCCATGATGTAATAATAAAACATGTAAATATATTTTATAATGAAATCTCAAGTTAATAAATAAGGGAATGGATACCTTAAGGGACATAAAATTAGTAATAACTGTAGAATGGAAAATGTAAAGATGTAATCATAGGAGCATAGTCCAAGGAATTCCTCAATAAGATGCATACCGAGTCCAAGTAATTCATCAAAGGTAAAAATGGGCTAATAAATGACTAGGAATATTGTGTTTTAACAATGGAATAGACTTTTCAATCCTCAATTGAGGGTGTGTATCCAAAAAACTATTGTACTACTAAAAGTGGAATCCTACAGTTTCATTTCAAGAAATAAAAAGTATGAAATTTTATGGGTTCTAAGTGGGTCACAATCTAAGAAATTTGTATCCTATATTTCTTAATGGTTTCCTTGAGTGCTTAAGGCATTCCCCAGGAAATGCAAGGTGATATCAGGTCAGGCCACTCTTAATTTCATAATGAATTAATATATAATTATTATGGTTTAATACATTACCAGTAATTAATCTGACATGGCTAATTGAGAATGAAACTATTTAATCATGTTTAAATTAATCAATAAGAAAATTTGGTTCAAACAAGGCCTCTCATTACTATGACAAGGCCATGTTACATGAAACCATTCATATAATACATTTTTTGTTGTTTTAGACATAAATGTTCAATTCTCTACTGACCATAGACAAGGTAATGGATTTTACGAACATGAATCCTATTATTCCATTACATTAAAAACGTTCATCTCATATTCTTAGTATAGAGGCCAATTTGCATTTAATATCCATTTATCAATAAAGTCACTTACCATAAGTGGATAAATTGGTTAGAATACATGTTACATTCCCTTTTGAAATTAATAATATAAATCACGACATTTAAAATTTGAAATATGACCCATAGTAACATGAAGAAAAAGCATACACAAATATTTTTTCAATCATGTAAAAAAACTAAAATGAAAATTATTTCTTAAAAAAAACATGGTATGGATGGTGTTTTATGCATATCCACTAAAAATAATTACATATGTAGAAAATAATAAATATTAAATTATAATGATTATATGTGTGTTATATAAATTTAATAAATTACACCCCATGAAATCCGCAGGCCCCACACAATAATTCTAAAACCACTGAATTTGAGGAATAAGCTATCAACCACACACAATAGGGTTTTATTTCTATCATCCTCCTATAATAGCTTCTATGTTGGATTATAACAATGTATATGTGAGGAATGGTAAAATTATCACACCACAAAAACTATTCTAGATCATGGAAGAATAAGAATATCTTAAACGGACTCATTGACTTGTTATCATGCATAGAACACGAAAATGGAATCATGATTAGATCATAGATGATAGATATATTTCAATCCATAACTTCATCTATAAAAAATAACCTAAATGGAAAAATAATGTGGGATTATATCACTAGTAATCAGATTTGGGAAGAACGTTAGATTAAATAGATCATTATGTGTAAAATGGTAAAAAAAACAAAAATTTATCTTTTACACAGTTTATCAGCACGTTTTGAAAAAATATGAACAAACCATGAATGAGTACCTAAGAAGAGGGGATGTAGAATGGTTATTCTTCCTCATTAGGGAAACCATGGGCTAATCAAGTAGGATGGATCTGTCTGAAATTCATACCATCTACACTATTTAATATAATCATACCCCTTACCTATATACATTATTATAACAAATAAATAAGGCCATTATCCACAAAAAGAAGTGTTACATGCTCCAAACAATCCTTGGACACCATTGGGACGTTCTCTAACTCCAAATTCTTCCAAATTATGTCTAATATAAATAATTAAATCAAAAATATAATGTATCCATACATGAGTGAAAAATGGATAGTTATAATGGGAATGAATCTAAATCTAATTATCTTATGTAATTTCCAATAAGGGAATATAAATAAAAAATTCTAAATAGATAGTTCAAAATTGAAGAAACATATCTTTGATGATCTGAGATATCTATTGGAAACTCCACAAAAATCATGTAGTCATAAATATCCATCACTCACTAGGAGATGATTTAGGAGCCATAGTGAAGATACTAATGAGTATGGGAGACATGGAATACACTATGGATCATCTCTAAAAGTTTTGTTACCAATTATTTATAAGCCACTATACCAAAAAACTCAAATATCGTAAAAAGAACATTAGAACATATCAATAACATATTCTTATTAAAGAACCCTTACTAAATTAGTTGAGGGGAAATCCATAAGAAAACATGATCTCTAAAATCACAATCTATATGCCTCGACCTATGGTCAACAAGGAATTATAACATTACAACACATCTCTAGTCTTATATTAGACCACTGGATCATTTTAAAAATTCTCTACACCACATCAAGACTAAGAGACATTGACTCCATAGACACTCTCCAACTCAACAGAGAATGAAATTTCCACCTATAAAGCTTCTCAAATTGATCCATTGAAAAACGAAAGCAGTATATATTTATCATAGTTGAATCCCCCATTTGTAGTTTCATTTCCTAGGATCCTCCAATATCCTATGTTAAAGGTCACAACATAACCTACAACATCTGGATGTCCCACATCATCTACCAATCTATATAATGGAGAAAATCACTTCTAAGAATAAACATGAACCCAAATGAATTTTGAAATCCCATATAAACAATTGGTTTAAAATTAATATAACAATATTATATGATTTTCTATGATAGACTGTGATTTCTAAAAACATCATCCATATAAAACCGTTTAATGAACTCTATGAAACTTAATTCATAGATTACTATAAATTTGATGGTCTTTATTCGTCAGCACCTAATCACACAAAGTTATTCGCATACTACCTATGACATGTTTATACATGTGAAACGCATCCATCAATATGATATAACACATCCACATAGACACATCTAAGGGATACAAAATCCTCAAGGAATATGTTGTTCGATACTCACCTACTACCAAACCAAACACATCAAAAGAGACATTTACATTGCACATTTAATCCTAGAAATTTAATTTGGAATCCTCAAGTATTTATAAAACTTAGTCACTTCATAATTTACAACTAATGGTGTTCTATAAAAATCACTAAAAACCCTATCCTAAATTTATAACAAAAAAAACATCCTCCCTTAATATAGTACTCAGTTCTGAACATAACAACCCCTGTATTTAGAATATAATGTAATGTTTTTCCTTCAATGAATCAGGTGAATTTTACTCTCATTATTTTTTAATTGTATTAAATTGTTTTATTTTATAAATTAGTCACACTATTTTGTAATAATTAATTTACATGATCATATGGGTGTCAAATTATAATTATTCTGTCATTTAAATAAATAAAATATTTTATGTAATTATTTATAGGGAATGTTTGGCTATTTTCAAAAAATAAATTTTGATAACATGACATGTTTTGTTCATGAATGTTTTTACTACATATCATTTTATTTCATTCCCTAAAAATCTTATCTTTTTTCACATTATTGATTATTTGTTTACAAATTATTATAGGAAAAACATCCCATGAGATTGTCTATATAGATTAAATGTACTGAAAATCCAATTTGTTTTTTGGATCATTAATGGCATAATAATGGAATTTTTTATCTTTGGAATTTCAACCATATATTAAACACATAAATAATCATATTTTTTCCTCATAAAATATGTTTTGTATGAGGTATAGTTAACTAAATAATAAAGTAATTATATTCTAGAAGATTCATTGAATATATATCAATTGAAATACCATGTAATTTTGACCACTATAATGTATAAACCCAATGATCTTCTATTTGTACAAAATGATCAATGTAATTTCACCTAAGATCTCTAAAAATTTATTTCCAATATAGAATTAGGAAAAATGTAATGACTTAACTATGGTGGCTGGCCCCATCCAGTTTGAAATACATTAGTATTGACATTATGACCACTTATCAACCATAAAAGTAATCTTCCTTGTTTAATTATTTAAATTAATAATATAAATTTGTTATTTTATAATCCAAATAATTAAAAATATTGATGAAATCAAATTTCTAAATATAAATAAAAAGTTAAATAGAAATGGAAAAACTGAAATTGAACGAAAAATATCAAATTATTTAATCATTATTTCTAAAAAAATATAATTAAAATATATTATAATATTTAATGCATGACTAATGTATTAGAATAAAATTATTCAACCAAGAATGTATCAATTTTAAAAATTATTTAATTAATTCCACCTGAAATATTTTGGAGTAATTGGAAAAATAATCATAATTAAAACCCTTGACATTACCCTCACTATGTATTAATATCCACCATCTATTCCAATTAGTCATAACCCAATTTTACATTCCCTATTAATATACCTCCCATGGAGTCTCTTCCAGTACTCCATATTTAATCATGAAGTCTTTTCTTTGATTATTTTTTCTTTTTTATGATATGAAGATAATGATAGCTAATTTAGCCCCAATCCTACCCTTTATTTTTCAATTTAAATTAATTTATTAATTTTCATAAATAAACCTTTTCATATGCATAATTAATTTTAATTATATGTCATTACCATCCATTATAATTATTTTAAATGTTATATTACCTTCTATTATTAATCCTATCACTTTTCTAAGACTTTATAATGCTCTAACTACCATGAAACCATAATCCCATCCAAATATTTTGGAGATGTAATCTATCTCTAGCCTTCCAAATAAAAAAACACATTTTAAGAAAAATAATTAAAATTGATTAGGAATAATTGCACAAAGTGTTAATAAACCTAAGTAGTGTGTAGTGTTATTTTACACAATCCTCAAATAGTTGATGAAAATGGGCCCCATAATATACCAGGTTGAATACTCATGCAAGATATTCTATAATGATCTACATGGTTCATACAAAAAACTATAATGTATTTATTTTATATTTAATATTTTCCTTTACCATATAAGATTCATATATCCATATTTATTCCTTTATAGTTAAAAATATAATTTCATAGAATAATGTTATCTATTAAATATGGAAAAATATTATATAGTATTAATAATTGATAAATTTTTCAAAAAATCACTGTTGTTCTTTCCATGGATACTACTTCATCGATTATTTTATTATGTGATGGGATTTATTTAAAAAGTATGTATTGGGTGGGACCTATAATACTATTTCCCCTTAGTGACCATTTACGTATCATTTGAAAATTAAGAGAGGGTAACAAGAGAATCCATGCCCTTTATGCATGATTTATTGTAATATTGGATTGGAGGTATGTTAATGATATCTACCATTATGCATTGCCATATATATTTGGATATTAAATGTTATCCATGAATTTAACCATTATTTTGTTTCCACTAGTTGGTATGTTCTTTTAGTTTAATTTGATATGGAAAAGCATGTTATATTTATTCATTAAGTAATGCCTTATTTATAGTTTATTATTTTTTAGGTTACCCAATACTGAGATTAAATGATCACCCATTTATATTTTTTAAAATTTTCAAAGAAATTCATGATGAATTATATATATGATATAGGGGCCTCAAGATGATAAATAATGTTTCAATGATTACAAATGATACATAATTATTGTCGAATATAATGTAAAACCCTATTATATATATGGTATTCCTAATACTAGTATTATATTATTCCAATTTATATATTCAATTATAATAAACTAACCACAGTCTCTGGGGTATTTTATTTGTGGTAGTAATGGTTGGTATTAAATGGGGGTTTAATATTAACCTTTGTAATAGTTTTTAAAAATTGTAGTTAGAAAACTTGAATAATGTGAGAATCCCATTAGTTATTCTTGTGAAAAAATATAGAAATTCACCTTTTTAATATATACGAAGTGGGTATATTCCATTTTCTGAAATGGTTCATAATGTAAGGAACAAATTTTTCAATACACAAAATATTTGTAATGAATTCCCTTAAAAATCATGTTTGTGAGAATTTTATTGGATCAGGGAAAAGTAAGATGATATTATATTTTATAACCCATGTTATGACTATAAATATTTATCAAATGGAAACACTATTTCTCTATTTTATGGTACATCAATGATGGACCACTTCAAGTGGAAATAACGTCCATTATTCATTAGGACCATAAAAAACATTTAGTTGAAAAATGGGCCAGGACCCTAAAGATTATATTCATTAACATAATATTTGAAAAGAAAGGGAAGGTTAAAATAGTTTTGTATCATTTAATGGTAAATAATGATAAATTGTAGAATTTAACATGAAAAAAATATATTACAAAAAATCAACATGAACTATAAATAATATAATGAGATATTTTATGTAAAGAATACCCCTCATGAGTAATGAGTGGACATGGAATGAAAAACAAAAAACATAACACATAAATATTAGGAGATTATTATTGTTTACTAATAATAAAATACAAGAATAACATAGAATACATATTATTATTTTCAGAACCCCTCTATATATATAGATAAAAATAATAGTGGGTTAAAACCAAAAAAAATTGACATGAACTATTATCTCGAACAATATAATTATTATAGGAGAGTTTTACTAGTGTAGTGAATATAAAAAAATCATTGAGTTTATTATATTCAATGGGAAAAAGGATAAAAGATGGTTAATTTAAACCATATTTGTTGAAATTGAGTAAAACACAATAAATGTGGGATGAAATGTATAACATTAAGGAACTGTAAATATTATTAATGAAATCCTCTATGATGATTCTATAAAAGAGAAGAGTGTCTTAATAATACTATACATATCTTTTCTCCTGAAATATTTTAATGTGTTCCAAGATGATCATATAGTTTACACTCCAAATTGTTATCTTGATTTTAATATTGATCTTATCATTTTTGGAAAATACACACCTAATACTCCCCATAGGATATATTAGGTTATGTTAGTGGAGCCTAAGAAATAACTACATGAATTACATTAAATTGGGTTTGTATGAACTAGTTTATCACAAAGGGAATCTCATGTAATGTTTGATAACAATATATATGGGTAATTTAGAATATGAATTGATTATAAGGGTGTTAATGAAAAAATTAATGCAAAAAAATATCATTTACCTCAAATTAGTAATTTATTTGAACAACATAAATGGGAAAAATATCTCTCAATGATTGTCCTATGTTATGCATATCATCAAATGATATTCAATAAGGTTAATATAATGGATACATCGTTTAATTCAAGGTATAGATAATATTAGTTCACAAAATTTCTTTTTTAATATCTAATGATTCATTTAAATTTGTTAATCTAATTAAAATAATATTCAAGGATCATCTTTATAGTCATTCTGTGGTATTCATCTATGATATATTTTTGTACTAATATTAGAATTCGGTCATAACGATTTGTATGAATTCCCATTGAGAACCTATAAGTGAAGGAAAATTATGTAAATATAATGTAGAGACCCATACTTGACATAAATGGAAATTACATTACTTTTGTGGAATAATTTATACATAATAAGAACAAACACACAAGGACCGTAATAGTTTAGTGACATTGGATACTCAGAAAAATAATATTATAATCACGGTTAAATATCTTCAACATCTGCCATAAATATATTCCCCTTTTTTTCTTACCTAAAATCATTCTTTAAATCTTGGGGAAAAGAAAAAATATAAAGGGTGAGCTCAAATTCTCTATAAGGGTAAGCATGGAGAAAATAAAACAAACCATATAAATTTGAACTTCCAAACATGAACATGAAGTTTTAATGTCAATATCTTTAGTTGTGAAATAAATCTTGGTAGTACGTATGGCCTAGATCATAAAGGAACATCAATCATGATAAAATAGCATGGTAATAAAACATGTAATTGTGGAAAACTATTAAGTACATGATATGATTTCCATAGTAGCCAAGGCATTGCATCCAGATCCATCTTAGTAGACAAGGTCCCTTTCTAAATCTAGTTCACTCCTCATTTCAGTCCTATCACACTGAACTAGATTAACATGCCATTCTAACAATGTCTATCTCATGAGATATAAATATTTTCCCAATGAATTGGAAGGAGATATAGGTCCAACCCATCTCATAATGAAATCATTCTTATGTGCGAAACAGCATAAAAATAAATCATTAATCATAACCCAAAGAATAAAATGTGTTTAATAAACATCATCCCATAATAACATAATCCATATAAAACAAATGGATATGTTTTCATTATAAGAATAGTTAAACCATGAAAATCATAGAGACATTATACATGAAACATACACATATGAAATAATGTCATCATAGATGGAAAATGGTTTCGATAAAACACTTGAAATGAATTATTTAGGAAAATATCCTTTCTTGTTCAAAATTATTTTCTTTTGACAAAATGCCAATCAATTTTAAAAGAAAAGGATTTTGTTGAAAATAGTCATGAAATATTGTAGAGTAATAATCAGGAAAATAAGTTTTTATAAAATAGTAAAAATCAGTTCATGACGTATATTTTAAAAAAAACATTCTTCTCATACTTTTTCACAAAAAATTAAAAAGTACCTCGTATGGTAAACAAAAGAAATATTCCTTATATACCATTTAGTAAAAGTCAAAAATGGGTATAAATGACATTAAACATACATGAAACCATTTTTATAAAACAAGGACATGGATGATAAATATAACCCCATTAAATGGTTACGAATAAACAATCTCGGATAAAAACAAGTTTTGAAAAGTTATCCCTTACCTTAGGTCTGATATGATTTGTATGTATCCTAACCTCCTCTTCCTCGACACGCCTCCTTGAAACCTACTCTTAGGGAACTAATTTTTATCATTGATGAAGACCAGGACCTCTAGAATATTACTATGGGAGTTGAGAAGAGTTATGGGTAGGTTTTGGATGAGCATGAAGGCTCAACGATGTGTAAAGGGGAAAGGGAGGAGGTGCCCTTTTATTAGGGAGGAGAGGGGAACCTTTGGAAAGTGAGAAAATATTATTTTATTATAAACATATCTTCGATTTCAAAAGAGAAAAATGTAATTAAAGATGAATATAAGATTACTCATGGTCGAAATAAAATCATCCAATTAGAATTGGACAACTTTGGGATAATATTTTTATCATTATAATCTTATTTATTTAAATCATTTATTAATGAGAAAACTAATGCCTCATTATTAGGTCGTAAATAATTTGATTTATTTGATTTATAAAAAAGATAAAAAAATACCATCATGTAGGAAATATGTATAGATTTCAAATGAATATTTATAATCAAAAATATAATTTATATGACCTCTTATAAAAATTAATTACTAAAATATTTTTGTTAATGTCAATTTTGTCTTTACATTAAATTAATTAATCCAAATTGTCATTATCACTACCAAGAGGCTCAATGGGATCCAAAAATCGACCCAAGGACGCCAATGGTCGGCCACTACTCATCAAATAAGTTTTGGACACGTGTTAAGGTAATTTTGAATTATTATAATATTCTTTTAACCTTGAATTACCCTATTTACATTTAACCGTGGTAAATAAAAGTCAAAAGTTACTATTCACCAAAAACTATCTTCATTTTATTGTACAACATTTTACTTCTTGATAATAACCATGTATGTCGGATTTTTTAAATTCAATTTACATAATTGGTAAAATTTCATTTAAATGAATGTGTCAGTTTTTTTAACTAACACTTACCGGTTTCACTATTCATCAAAAATTGATGTTTTTCAGAAAAATACCAAAAATCCAGCATAAGCTATATTTTATATTCTGAATTCCAAAACGATGTCTATTTTTTCAAAATTCAAAACATATAAGTGGAATTAATTAATTTTAAAATTAATTCACGTTATCAAAACAAATAGCAAATTTTTAAGAAAAAATAACATTAAAAAGATCGACACTTTTTTATGTCAAATTTTAAAATGAAAGTAATTGAAATGACCAAAAATTGGATTAAATGGTAAAAATATATTATAATAACATTTTAAAACCAATTAAAATGATAATCTAGGCATATAAATTATTGCGATGAAAAAAAGTTGTTTTTAATTAAAATAGAGCGTGTTTTTACTCATTATTAAAATATGAAAGTTATCAGAATAATATGAAAAATTTATCCAAATTAAATTCTTATATCCTGATTCAAAGGAATAATTTTATTTTTTCATATTTAACATATAAAACTATCAAAAACAAGATTTACGGTGGGTGGACCATCGAAAGGTGGAAAAACTGCATTTTTTTAAAAATACTTATTTTACACGAAAAATTTATTTTTTTCACATAACATGTTTTAGAAAATATGTAATATGAATCATAATGTTCAAAATGTAGTGAATACTATTTATAATATCTATTCCATAATAATATTATAAAAATATATCATTTTTTATTGAAACTCGTTATTGCGTACTACAGACGCTCTCGAGGAAGGTCGTGATTGCGTGTAATGAAATCCAAGTCAAGGTTACGGGTAGTGCAAGATTCCTTCATTGTTTCGTATATATATATCATTGTTTCGTAGAATAAGTATTATCAAATGAACTTGAAATTGTGTGTAGCATGATCCAAGATTAATATTTCATATAATGAAACACAATAAGGTGTTGCATATAGTGCAAGATAATCATGGTGTAGCGTACAACAGAAGATATGAAAGAAATTAAAAAGAATATATCTCATAAAATCATGGGGTGTTACATTCTACCCCCCTTAAAATGAATTTCACCCTCAAAATTCATCAGGGTTATAAATGGTTTGTTACATGAGAGTATATTTCATAGAATCCCACATCGTAAAAAAGAATACTAAAACATAATTTTAAAAACTAATATATGAAACTTAGTGGTTACTCAAATTAACATATCCTTGGGTTTTTTCATAGGAGAACATAATTTAAAACATAGATATTGATGAGAAATCTAACCCTCAATATTTGATGGAGAGTGGTAGAGAACATGGCTATGAAAAGGCCAAAAATCACAAAGACATAAATTTGTGATCATATAAGGTACCATATGATTCATCATATATGAGAGTACTAGGACAAAATTTTTTGTTTTCAACATCATTTCCCAAATGCTGAATTTTTTTTGAATTAAATGAAATACTTACTTGATTTTGGTACAATCTCAACATTGCTCATGCCTAGAACAATTTCTACATCATCTCTTAAAGAAATGAAGTTTAATTTGTCTTTCGTGAACTTTTAGAAGATCATCAGATAGAACGATAGGTCATTCCTTCTGTCTCAAACATACGTTACCAAAATTTATATACATAAGTCCGTATTTGGTGAGATTATTTGGATATGGTTCCAATATGGACCTATACTACATCTGTCATCCTTCTTAATAAAATAAAACTAGTTCCTACTAACCAGGGACTTCTTGTAGGCCAGTGGTAGGCGATAAAGTCCTGTCACACTTCGGTTGTGGGTTCGATTCCCCCAGCTTTGTCTAACGCGACGGGTTGTCGCCCGTCCTGTAGTTTGTCCTTTTTCTAAAACTGCATTATTATAACATCCCATCAATAATATCAAAAAAAGTTATATCCTTAAAAAATACTAAATTTTTTCCAATATAATCCATTCCAATATTTAGGATTATCTAAAATACTTCTATCAAATCTTATAGTATAAATAAAATGACTACTAGAAATTTCATCAAACAAGCATGTGAATACCATCAATTATCCCCCTTATATCATAGGATATATCTTGTTCTTCACATTCCATACATGTGAATACCTTAATCATGTATTCTTTTGAAAAATGAACACCCATTGAACCATAGAGAAAACATGAATGCTGTCAAAAGTTAACTCCTTCAACATACCAAAATCCCAATATTTCTATATAATCAAACCATGATATCAGTCCTGAGCTCATTTCATTTTCTCTTTATCGCTTCATTATGCGCATATCATCTTCGTTCCAAAAATATTTCAATCACTTTTAGTGGCTACAGGTACCATATAATTATTGGAAACCAATACATAGATATTCCAATATTCCACAATGCCATAAATGAGATTCAATGATACTATTATGAAATCCAATTACATAAACATGTAATCATTACACAACATCATTGTCATACTCAACATCACAAATAGTGAATGCATGTGACATCCCATTATCCTTTGCCTTAAGTGGTTGCTCACATTGATCATCATTAACCCTTGGATTATGGCATTGATTAGTATAATTCCCCATTTACTTACACATGAATCGTTGAAGTGTTGGTGGAGCGTTCTCTATAGTATTTTCTCCATTCACATCAATAGAAAATTTTTCGCATTACTTCGACACATAGATGCTTGAGGACCTTCTTTTCCACACATGAATCATTTTCTAGTAACTTTTATAAAATCTCCACCATCCTTCTTTCCACACTTTGAGCATAATAAAACATTCATCTTCTATTCACCATTGTTCTTATAATTATCCTTGAACTCCATATTTAGTTTCTTATCAAAACCACGAGACAGATATGTAACACCAACATCCATTTATACATATATAGCACAACGTAAAATTTCTTCATAGCTACTTAAGTCTCTTATAGCTAATGCCCTTCGAAGACTTGGTTTTAATCTACTGAAGAATCGATCAACTTTACTTTCAAGTTTGATGATAATGACAGATTCATACCTTGAAAGCCTTTTAATATTTTCTTCGTATGTACCAAAAAATTCATTATGATTTTTCATAAGCATCATGAAATCTGTTTCCATATTTTTTTGAACAAAAAGAGGGAAGTACTTATTGAAAAATAAGTTCATGAACTCATCCCATTCCATAGATTCAATTTTATATTGAGGCCTCGTATTATTAATTAGAGTCCACCATTGATCTGCTTCACCTTCTAAATGGTAAATAGACAGAATGACATTTTCATGTTCTGAACATCGAAGTATGGAAACTATATTTTCTATGGTACAAATCCATTTTTTAGAAACAAGTGGATCAGAAGACCCACTGAATAAAGGTGGATGTTTCCTCTTGAAGGAATCAATAAAATATTGTTCCCTTCTCTGTTCATTTGGAATTCCAGAATGATTCATATCTTGTGTAAGTATAGAAATAATATTTTTCACTCCATCTCCTATCACATTGGTTTGTTCAAGAGAAATCATTGCATTTTTCATTACATTGATCTACACGGTTTATTCAGGTTCCATCCATCATTTAAAACTGAAAATGAATAGTGTGAGAGGCAACAATCATGCTAGGGAAAACAACATAATAAAGGGGGAGTAACATCAGTATATAAAATCTTAGGGTTAATTCTAAGATTGTTACCATAATTATAGGAGTATAACCTATACTTATACATAACATTAGGGACATCCCTAGACATACCTTATAAATATCTCTAGGGACCAAACTAAAGTTTTCGCATCCTAGTTCCAAAGGTTAACTAAACCTTTCCTCTGATACCAACTATAGAGACCCGTACATGACTTACATGGAAATTACATTAGTTTTGCGGAATACTTAATAAACAACAAAAACAAATACATAAGGACCACAATAGTTTACTATCTTCAGAAACATAGAAAAATAATCTTCTAACTGTGGTGAAAGATCCTCAATATCTCCCATAAAGATCTTACCCTTTGGCTTTCTTACCTATAAAATTTCATTAAATCCTGGGGAAAATTAAACATATAAAGGGTACGCTCAAATTCATAGTCAGGGTAGGCATGGAGAAAATAAAACAAACCATATACATTTGAACTTCAATGCATGAACATAATGTTTTAACGTCAAAATCATTAGTTGTGAAATTAATCATGGTAGAACGTAAGGAATAGATCATAAAGGAACATCAGTCATGATAAAATAGCATGTGAATAAACCGTGTAATTGTGGAAAACCATTAATCAATGATATGATTTTGCATAGTAACCATGGCATTTCTGCCAAAACTATATTAGTGGACAAGGTCCCTTTCTGAATAGAGTTTACTACTCGTTCCCGTCCTGTAAGACTGAACAAGATTAACTTGTCGTTCCATCCATGTCTATCTCATGAGATATAAATCCTTACCCAATGCATTGGAGGGAGATATAGGTCATGCCCATCTCATAAGGAAATTATTCTAATGTATTCCACAACGTAAACATAAATCATTCATCATAACCCAAAGAATAAAATGGGTTTCGTAAACATCATCCCATCATAACATAATCCATATAAAACAAATGGATATATTTTCATAATAAGAAAATTGAAACCATATAAATCCTATATATATTATACTAGAAACATAAAAATATGAAATAATGTCATCTTAGATGGAAAATGGTTTTGATTAAACTCTTGAAATGAATTTTTGAGAAAAATAACCTTTCTTCTTGAAAATCATTTTCTTTTCACAAAATTCCATGCAATTATAAAAGAAAATGATTTTTTTCAAAATAGTCATGAAATACTGTAGAGTAATCATCATGAAAATTAGTTTTATAAAACCATAAAATTCCTTTCATTCCATATATGTTAAAAAAACATTCTTCATGTACTTTTGCTGGAAAAGTCAAAAATATCCTCGTATGGTAAACAAAAGCAAGATTCCTTACATACCATGTAGTAAAAGTAAAAAATGGGTTAAAAGGACTTTAAACATATATGCAATAATTTTTTGAAAACAGGTACATGGATGATAAATATAACCCTATTAAATACTTATGAATAAACAATCTCGGATAAAAAGGATATTGGAAAAGTTATCCCTTACCTTAACTCGGATATACTTCGTAAGTATCCGAACCACTTATTCTTCTACACACCTCTTTGGAACCTCCTCTTAGGGAGCTAATGTTGGTCTTTTAAGAAGACCATGACCTCTAGAATATTACTAGGGGAGTATAGAAAAGTAATGGACAGGGTTTGGATGATCTTGGAGGATCAAAGTTGTGTTAAGAGGAGAGGGAGGAGGTTCCCTTTTATAATGGAGGAGAGGGGCACCTTTGGAAAGTGTGAAAATATTATTTTATTCTAAACTTATCCTATGATTAAAAAGGTAAAAAAATAATTAATGATGAAGATAAGATGTCTCATGCTCGAAATAAAATCTTCCAATCATAATTGGACATGGTTTGGATAATATTTTAATCATTAGAATCTTATTTATTTAAATCATTTATTAATGAGGTGACAACTACATCATTTTTGTGTCATAAATAATTTAATTTATTTGATGTATACAAAATATTAATAAATACCATCATGTAGGAAAACTTTTTAGCTTTCCAATGAATATTTATAGTTGAAACTATAGTTTATATAACCCCATATAAAAATTAATTACTTAAAGGTTTTTGTTAAAGTCGATCTTGTCTTTACATTAAATTAATTAATCCAAATTGTCATTATCACTACCAAGGGGATCAATGGGGTCCCAAAATCAACCCAAGGATTTACATGGTCAGACAATACTCATCCAATAAGTTTAGGACAAGTTTTAAGGAAATTTTGAATTATTATAATATTCTTTTAACCTTGAATTACCCTATTTACCTTTAACCACCGTAAATAAAAGTCAAAAGTTAATATTCACCAAAAATAATTTTCATATTATTTAAGAAAATTTAACTTCTTCATAACAACCATTTATGTAGGGTTTTTTAAATTCAAATCACATATGTGGTAAAATTTCATTTAAATGAAATATTCGGTTTCTTAACTACCACTAAGTGGTTTCACTATTCATCAAAAATTAAAGTTTATCAGAAAAATTCCAAAAATTCAGCCTAAGATATATTTGATATTACTAATTAAAAAATTATTTCTTTTTTCCAAATTAAAAACATAAAATTTTAATTAATAAAATTTAAAATTAATTCTCGTTATCAAAACAAATAGCGTGTTTTTAAAAAACAATAACTATTAAAATATCGACACTTATTTATGTCCAATATTAAAGTGAAATTAATTCCAATGACCAACATTGGATTAAATGGTGAAAATATATTCTAATTACACTTTAAAACAAATTAAAAAGAAATCTATCCCTATAAATTATTGTGATGGTGAAATGTTGCTTTTAATTAATATATAGCGTTTTTTTACTATTCATTAAAATACGAATGTTATCATAATAATATGAAAATTTTATCCAAAGTAAATATTTATATTCTAATTCCATGGAAGAATTTTATTTTGTAAAATTGAACTTATAATGCAGTCAAAAAACTAGATTTAATGTTGGTGCGCCATCAAAAGGTGGCAAAACATTATTTTTTGAAAAATACTTATTTACCTGAAAAATTAATTGTGTTCACAACCATGTTTTAGAAATTATGTAAGAATAATAATAATGTTCAAAATTTATTTAATATTATTTTTAACGGCTAGTACATAATAACATTATAACAACATGTGTTTGTTTAGTGAAACCTGGTATTGCGTACTATACAAGCTATCGAGGAAGGTCATGATTGCATGTAATGCAAGCCAAGTCAGGGTTGTGTGTAGTACAAGACTCCATTGTTGTTTCGTAAAATATAATCCAACCATATTTCATTTATACATTGAATATATATATATACTCAATGATGCATAGAATAACTACTATCAAACGAACTTGAAATTGTGTGTAACACGATCCAAGAATAATGTTGCGTATACTGCAAGATAATATAGTGTTGCTTATAGCGCATGATAATCATGGTGTAGTGTACAACAAAAGATCTAAAAAAATTAAAAAAGAATATATCTCATAAAATCTCATGGTGTTACATGAAGTAAGTTTAAATTCTATAATCAACAATGATAATTTAATTTTTTATATTTTCTTCAAATATGGAATGTCAGTCGAAGACTCTGAATAATATGTTATTGAATGTAAAAAAAATATGATTATAACAGTGATATGTAGTTTCTTTATAATAGCTAGTTATTATCTTTTGATTTATTAAAAAATTATCTCATTTTATAATCCATTAACCAAATTTACATTTAAAGTTGTTAAACAGGAATTTGAAGAAATATTTGGTGAATTATAGAAAAATTAAATCAATGATAACATATTGACATGAACATCATGAAAAGAGAGACTTGTTAAATACACTGATACATTGAATAATCTACTAGGGTGTGTCCATATGTATAATGATTGTGTTTTTTCTTATGCATCCTAAAAATTGATAACCCACGAGTAGTACTATTTATATCGTGATCTTCATAATTCTATAGTGTTATTTTCATAAACAAAATGGTGAATCTATAACTATAGAGAAATATGTGACACATATATAAGTGAGAAATGATTTATGAATATGTTCACAATCGAACCATTTAATGTGGGAATGGTGATATGGATGTAATTAAATATATAATTTGACATTTAAATACACTCCCACATAATATAATTAAATAAAGAGTTATATTCTTGAGTTGATAGGATCATGGATTCTTATTCAAGACATGTCTATAAAATTATATTATATCCAATTATTTTTCAGGATTGTATATGGAATTTATTATTGAAGATGGGATATTGTTTTCGAAGTCATTATAAAAAATCCATATTGGGGAATATAAATATTTTTTTAAAATACGAAATGGGTATTTATTTGATTACCAAATCTTCTGATGTTTGGAAATTGTCTAGGTTGAATTGTGAAGATGGTATGTTAAAATATATATTAATAATATGTGTTTTATTGATAATATTATTTCATATCAATATCTCCTTGTGATTTTACATGTGTTTGAGTTGAATATTTATTTATTAAAATGTGTTTCATGGATGATAGTGATATTTTTTGTAATATTATATAGGATGGACATGTATAACAATCAAAAGAAAAATGTGTCGGTTGATGAACACAAAGTAAGTTCAATCTATGTCATATTACCGCATGGGGAAATAAAGAAAATAAGAATTATCAATGATTGATTTTTTTGTCAAAATGAAAAACATTCCCTTGGTAAGAGGATTTCAAATTGTAATAGATGATCACTAGAGGGTCTAGAGTTTCTAAACTAAAGAAAAATAAAATAATTAGGATGTTTATTTTGAGAAGACATTTTACACATACTATAATATCATTACGTGGCATGAAATAGGATTTCATGAAACATTTAAATTCTATAATGAAGAAGAGTCAATACTTGAGTGGATAATACTTTTGTTATACTATTTAACATATTGTCATGTCTGGACATATCTTATCATTTTTTAGGAATAATTAGATGCCATGATATAATGACCCATAGTTTAATAAATGGAAATTCACATTTTATAATTCTGTCATATAATCACATGAATTCACAACACAATGAAATACTAAGTATTATGCAACCTTTAAACATAATATTATCACTTCTATGAAATGAATTTCAAAAATATGACTTACACGTTTCCAATCGGTAAGATGTTTAAAGTCTGATAAGAAAAAATATTTTTGGTGAAAAGTAACTAACACTTATGAATATTAATGTTAACATTATTAATATTAATATAACCATAATTAATAGTAAATAGTCCAATTAAATTTTAACCTTGCCAATAAATGTGTTAATAAAATTTATACATATTATAAGTAATATTATGATAGTATTGGTGTTTTTATAAGTCATAAAAATGGAATTGAAAATTTATGAATAATTTTATAATTAAAAAATAAAATATAATTTCTTTAAAATGTTTTGATAATTTTTTTGTATCATGATTATTGGATAATTTTATGAGACCATAGTTACTTTTTCAAAGTACTATAAAATTAGTTATAATTCTGAAATTTATATTTTTCAAGTAACTGATGATATTATTTAAAAGATTAATGTTCCCATATTTATAAAATTAGATTCTTAAATTGGATTTCAGTTTCAGATTCATCACATATAAAAATTGTTTGTTTTAATTTTTTGTATTTTTCTGAAATACGTGAATTTTTTATTAATAATAAAACGCCATAGATTACGAGAAGTGCTAAAACCTGAATTTCCGCATCACGCATGAGTCATGGATGATGAAAATGGCCATTTGGTAGAACTCAATTGCAATTATTACCATTTTTTACAAATAATAAATAATATTCATTGTCTTGTTAAAAAATAATATACTAATGGTTAAAACAATGGGAAACGCCTCCACTCATCCACTATAAATATCACCACTCGCACCTCTTCTATTTTCTCCTCTCAAGCCCTATCACTTACCTAAATTATTCTAAAATATCTTCATAATCCCCTATATGACATCCATAATCCATGTTTCTATTAATAAGACCAAATACTCTCCCCTTATGAGGTTCTCAAAAAAGTTATAGTCAAGAGGTAAACTCCTCTTTTCATTTATTTTATTTTCATTCAAGATCCTTTTATTATTTTTCATTTCTAACCTCCATTCAGCCAACTATAATGATAAATATAGTTCCTTATTTTTACATTAATGTTGGAATGATAATGTAATAATACACCATCATCTCTCCTTTCCCCTTTCTTTTATAAAAAAAATTATTACACCTTTATGATTTGTTAAATTACCACATTTAAGGATGATAGGTTTTCAATTACTATTACCATTATCAATTCTTGTCATGACACAATTCTTAAGGTATAACTAGAATATAATAATCATATTATGTTTAATGTATTATTCATGAATCCATTTATCACATGATATTAATTTATGTTGAAAAATGTGTTCAATATGACAAAAAACCACCATTTAACTAAAAGGGTTACCATTAATATTCTATATAATGATTCATCTTAAATCCAAAAAAAATTAATTAATTTTATTACCATGTAATCTTCTATATAATTTTTAATTACATAATACATAAATTCTAGACAAACATTTTCATTTTAGATGTATATCCTTGTATGAAAATAGGTTAATTAATAATTAAAACCAATGAAATAAACTCTCCCAAGCAATGAAATTGAACCTCTTAACCCATCAAAAAATGTCATGAATGACCATAATAAGAAACAATATTTATCAATTTCATAAATAATTGGTTCATAAAATATTTATTAATTACTGTAATTTGGTTATCCCTGACATTAAGAACATGTGAAGGACACCATCAAACTTAAGGTAAGGGATTCTACACTAACCACTATTATTCTTTTGAGTTTCTCTATTATTATTTTTAAACATATTAAGTTCCTTGTTATTTTCATTTACATCTTATAACTGCTTTTAAAATTATCAAAATTCATGTATCACGATCCATTCATTATTCTCTTTTTAGAATATGCATGTTTTTATGTGGTTACCTACTTAATACTTTTCGATAAGCAAACCCATTTAAAGGGATCTTCCGGAATTATTACTCAAGATCAAGTGAACTCTATCATATATTTTAAGACAACATTTTTTTAATGTAATTTTTTTTATTATAAAAGTATTATTGGTTCAATTCAATTTTTTATAAGATATTATTCCCTTTTCTACTTTAACGGCTTTGTAGAATTTTCTATTAAACCACAGTAAAATGTTTTAGTGCTAAAATTTCATAATCACGCTTAAATATTGTCACTTATATTTGAAATTACACACTAATATATATGAATATATTATCTTATAAATTACCTTTTATATTTCAATTCATTTCTTTCATGGATATGTTTATGAAACACCCATCTATGATTCTTTATGACATGATTATGATAACCATTTCCTTCCATGGTTACCCCAATGTTTATGAATGATTGATTATGTATGATTATATACATGGAAAGAATATTAATGAACATGTTATTATGGGTGTTTCTAGATATTTCTACAATGCATTGGGTAATGATGAGATTAATGAGACATTATGTGCAATGGTCTTGGTGGTTAGCATTGACTCATGCAACCATGATCAATGGCATTCATGGTTAACCTAAACATGTGCTCCTCTATGAGAAAAAAGAATTCATGCCTGCTATTGTAATTTTTTTTGGTTCTCAAAAATTATTATGACTCTAGTTTTATATGATCCCATATTTATATGTTTTGATTTCACTTGTTCTATGACTTTTTATATCATTGTGACAAACCTATTAACCCTTATGATAAAGCTATATTATAATCCTTAATCCCATGCATGACTTTTGTTCATCAATTTTTTCATGTTAAACATAGGTTATCCAATGATAATGTATGAGAAAAATGGATGTTATAATCTCTTTATAATGATTAAATAATGAAATTTTTTATTTAGTCCAATGTTTTCAGTTTTATGTACCTATGCATTGAAGACACAAGAATTTACGATCCTTAGATCAGAATATGATGTTTTATTATGATTCTATTCATGTAATGATATGGTTAGAATTTTATTATATGTATATTTGGTTTCAAAAGAGGGTCTAGTTATTTATGGATATTATCAATAGAACATATTATTATAAACCATACGGATGAGGGTATGTATAAGAAAACATCCGTAAATTATGGTAATTATATAGTAAGTTGTTTATCAAGAAAATACATACATGTATGGAAACAAACAAGTGGATGTGACTCTGAAACATATGTATTTAGAGGTAAAACTGAAAAAAAAATTACTTTGATCTAGAATCGAATGGGAACTGGTGCACTACAATGGGCTTTGTTACATTACAAGTTTGACACTACTCAAGGATATGCTTTGATAAATACAAAATATTATTACAAACCATTTTTAATGGAATTAAAAGATATCCCATAATAAAATTAGTATAGAAACAAATAAAGGATAACTTAGATTTAGTCCTAGTGAATCACATGATAGGATATTCTTTAACATTATGAGGTTATAATTTTATGTTTAAATTTTCCTTTTTATATTTATTTACTATGTATTGAAGCCCCCTAATTGTTCATAATTTTTTATAGTTAATTGAGTTAAATCGAATAACATGTTCTAAAAATCATTGTGATAAGGAATGTGAGCATTTCTCTAATGATATGCCAAATATGATGAGAATGGGTGCTCAAATCATCATGATATTAATTTCTCAATTAGGTCTTGATTTGAATAATAACATGCTTTATGTAGAACTACCTCCTCCTACATGGAAAAAGAATATTTTCATTTAATCCTTCATGAGGTAACTACCTACCATTTATTGTGGATCTTCTGATCCCTACCTTGAAAAATAGTGAATTAACTCCATTGAAAATATATTCTCCATCCTAAAGTGATCAGAATAAGAGAATGTCATACATCATATCTAGCATTTTGATGGGGGAAGCAAATTAGTGGTGGACACTTATTAGGAATACGAAGTCCCAAAAGGGAATTAATTCCAGGGATTGGGATGAATTCATGAAATTTTGTTCAATAAATATTTTCCATGTGCCCTCCAACACAAAATGGAATGTGAGTTCCTTGGACTCAAGTATAAAGAAGAACAATCCATCAGGGAGTATGAAGAAAATCTTACAAGTATTTCATGATACGCCTCCCATTTTTTCATGTACACCAAATGTAAGGTAGATCTCTTCTTCTGAAGATTAAAGAGAATTCTACAAAAGCATTTGTGATTCAAAACATTGAAAATTATGATGAGATTGTTTTTTGTTCCCTAACGGCTTAAATAAAGATTGGGGGCTCATAGTGGTCATGTGGGGAAAATGAAAACAATCGTGATATAGAGTCTAATATGCATGGTTAGTCATATAAATATTATGATGGAATGTTTATTGAATTACTTGCATGTCATAATTATGGAGATAAGTATCCTTGGAACTGTCTAAAGGGAAACATGATTTTCTTCAATTGTGTAATTATGGGACATCTAGAAAATAAATTCCAAAGGGATATGAAGAATTGCACTAATGTTGAAGAAGAATGGAAGGTTCATATAAACACTCAGCCTGTCGTGCAATGTTACAAAATCAAGGATCTTGGGAATTATCGAACAATTTACCTGAAACAAGTGTTGTTGATGGAAATCAAAAACAACCTCTAAGGAAACAATGTAGGGCTCATGCATTCACTACTGTTGAGGTGGATCCAGAAAACGATGTGGTGGAATGTAAGATATTTATTCCATCAATAATAGAGAACATACTAATTTATTATGTTTCTTTACATTATTTTATATCATGCATGTCTAGTAGAACTATTCAAACAACACCTCAAAAATTGGAGGATATGATAACTATGAGAACAAAGAAATGGGAAATTATTGCATCCAAAGTTTTTGACACCTCCTTGGGAAGTGTTTTTGTACTGAACCTCCAATAAAATCCTTCCATACTTCCTTTAGTGGAGTTCGATGTTATCATGGGCATGGATCGACTATCTTTCCACATATCCAACTTCTACTGTCAGGAATGGTAGATCAATATTCACATCCCAATGAAACCTATAATTCATTCAAAGTGTAATGAAAAAGATTAATTTACGTTAGAATAATTTTTAGACATTTGGATAGTATTTCTTTATGATAAAGCATGCCTATCTCGTATTATTGAGAAAATTGACTTGATAATTCTCAACGATATTCCCATAGTAAGGGATTACACTAATGTATTTATTGAAGAATTTCATGGTATTCCTCCTGATCAAGAGGTTGTGTTCTCAATTTAACTAATTACTATATCCCTAACATTATCCATGATACCTTATAGAATATCCATTGTATAGCTGGAAGAGATAATAAAGAATTTAAGATAAAATATGGAGAAGGAATTTATAAACCTGGGTGTTTCACCATGGGGTGCACAAGTACTTTTCATCAAGAAGAAGGATGGTCCAATGTGCCTCTGCATTGATTTTCATTATCTCAATAAAATCAAGATAAATAACAAGTATCCACTCTCTCAGATAGATGAATTGTTCAACCAACAATGTAGGTCTATTTTTTTATATAAGGTGAACCATCAGTCGGGATATCATCAATTAAATGCGAGGAATGATGATATTCCAAATATTTACATTTCAACATGGTATGGACACTATGATTTCATAATTATTCCCTTTTGACTCAATAATGATCTCAAAATTCTCATGGATATAATTAATAGATTATTTAGAAATTACACCAAAAATTTTGCGGATGTTATGATCGATGATATTCTAATATACTCTAAGAGCTTGGAATAACATGAGGGGTATTTGAATATTTTGATAATGACATTGAAAAGGTAGAAAATATATGTAATGTATAGTAAATTTGATTTCTAAATAGAGGATATATCATTCTTGGGGAATTTAATAAATTGAAATGGGATATATGTAGCCCCTTCTAAGAAAAAGGCAATTGAGGAGTCACCTAAGACAATATATATAATGGATATCTGTAGAAATCTTCCTATATTCATGTATTATATGAAATTTGTGAATAAAATTTCACAATATACAAACCCAATTAATAATTTGACATGAAAGGTATTGATGTTTTGATGGACACAAGAATGTGAGGAAATCCTTATGGATCTCAAGAAGACACATATCACTATTCTAGTACTCACACTCCAATCAAATAGAGAACTTTTTATGGTTTACAGTGATGTTTCAATGAAGGTATTAGGTTGAGATCTGGTGAAAATGATAAATTTAGAGCATTTTACTCAAGGTATTATAATACTGATTAGAACATCTATCTAAGTTAGGATCTGGAGTTAGGTTTTGAGATCATTGCATTGAAAATCCAGCGGTATTATTCCGATGGGATAAAGTGTGAGATATATATTGATCTCAATAGTCTCGATTATATATTCACATAGAATGACCTTAATATGAGCCTATAAAGACTGTTAATTCTCATCAAGTACTATTTCTTCTCAATCAACTATCATTCTGCTAAGGCTGTTGAGTTGAAAGATTCTCTACGTAGAAAATATCCTACATCTTTATAAATAATGAAATTTTAAAAATGATCCAATAATCTTGTACTGGAAAACATTTGACATAAGAATAATTATGGGAGAAAGATCATCAATCCATTCTCAAATTATTTCTCAACCATCCCTCACAGAGAAAATAAATAATTCTCAACGAAAAGACGTGGAAATTTAGAAACGGTTGGAAGCTATCATAAATGGAAAATCCTTTGATTTCAAAATTTATGACGAATGAGTTTTACAATTTGGATCATGATTATGTGCATTGTCTGATCCAAAGATACATATGGAGTTTTTGAATGAAGGACATAGATCAACCTTCTCCATTCACCCAGGGAGCACCAATATATACGTGATCTCTGAGATAACATTTATTGGGACAATATGAAGAAAAATATTTCATAATATAAATCATGGTTCATTATATGTCAACTTGTTAAAGCTAAAAGGAATAAGTATAAGGGTATGATGCGACCAATACCTATTTAAACAGGGAAGTGGTAGAACATCACCATAGAATCTACCACAATACTTCTAAGGACATCCAGAGGAAACAATACTATATGGATCATTGTGGATAATCTTACAAAGAAAACTCACATTAACACAATTCAAGAGGACATATCGTTGAATCAACATTCAAGAATATATTTCAAAGAGGATGTAAGGGTGTATGGTGTACCACTATCTATTGTATCCAATATAGATATGAGATTCACCTCACAGTTCTATAAAAGTAAAAAACATGATCGTTTCATTGAACTAAACAATAGTATGGCCTATCATCATCAGACTAATTTCTATTATGAGAAAATTATTAATACTATAGAGTACATGTTGATAGCATGTTATTTGGTCTTAAAAGGAGGGTGGGACCAACCACTTCCACTGGTTGAATTTTCATACAACACGATATTCCACTCCTACATCTGAATTGAACTATATGAATCTATTTATGGATAAGCTGTAGAACCCTAGCATTTTGGGATGATGTCAATGACTGTAAGATTTTAGGACCTGAAATGGTCAAAGAAATTGTAGATAAGGTGAAAACCATTCAGAAAAACATCAAGGTGGCCCAATGTGATTGAAGTGTTCTTCAATACATCATCGATGAGACCTTTAGTTAGATGTTGGGGACATGGTATTCGTCATCATATATCCACGGAATATGGTCTTGAGGTTTGGGAAGAAAGGGAAGGTAAGCCCCAGGTACATCGCCGCCTTCATGATTCTTAACCAAGTTGGAGTTATAGCCAATCGACTAGCACTTACACTTACCATGTCTAATGTACATGATGGCTTCCCTGTATCCATATTATGATTTTATATACAAGATCCTTAAAATGATCTATCTCAAAGGTGGTACAGTTGGAGAATAATCCTTCTTATGGGGAGTAGCAAGTGGAACATGAGCCTTAGCCCAGTTGGTGAGGACTACTTAAGTGCATCCAAGATACCCAAGGTAAAATCCAGGTGGGGGCTAATCTCTGGTACTATATCAGTACTGTAGCAGGTACTGTAGCAGGTACTGTGCAGAACTGTAGAAGCTACTGTAGCGAGAACTGTAGCAGGAAATGTTTGGCACTGTAGCAACTGGTAATATGCCCCTGTTTGGGCCTTCAGGAAACCGATTTGGTCCCCGAGTCCTTTAAGGCCTTTGGGACACCTAAAGGCCTTCGGGACACCTTATGTGCAGAAAAAATCCAGATATAATACAAAGAACAAGCTTCAGAAGGAGGAGGAGCAAGGAGCTTTCACCATAGAAGAAGCTAAACTGATTTCAAGAATGAGAGGGTATGGAACCTACCATTGGGACAAGATTGTGCATGCATGGGGAAGCCTAGTCGAATAGCCATGCAAAGGTGGAGAGCTGATTTCACGATGAAGATGCCGGGGAGGAGCAGTTCCAAGTAGTTAGTCTGGGATACATGTAATGTTTGAAGCCTACAGAAAATGAATTCATTTAAGGCCTATGGGCCATGTAATACTTACGCCTACAGGCTTTGTAAGGGTTCCACCTCACCCCTTAAAAGGTGTATTATCAAAAATCAATAAAAATTGAAGGCCTTCGGGCCATTGGAGGAGTAGCTAGTGGACATCATTGATCATAGAGATAATGTTCTACATAACTAGACTGCCCACCAATTCAATGTACTATGGTGAAACCATAAGTATGAAGAGGAAACATGTGAATTGAATTAAGTAATGAAGGAAATGTACCCGCACATGTTTTGGGATTAGAATGTAAAACATAATTTTGAGGGTTAAATTTCTTAAGGGGGGATGACTGTAATGACCCAATGATTAATAAATAGAAATTCCCCTCTTATAATTATGAATTATAATCACATGTAATCATAACACAATGAACTACTATGTAATATATGACCTTTAAAAAAAATATTTTCATTTATGTGATTTGAATTTCAAAAATCTGACAAACACTGTTGCGATGAGTATGATACTCAGAGTCTAATGAAACAAACATAAATTTTGTTGAATAGTATCTAACCCTAATGAATATTAATATTACCCTTATGAATTGTAATATGAACCTTATGAAAATTAAATTAACGAAGTATATTATAACCATATCAATGAATGTGTAAATAAAATTTAACCATCTTATAAGTGACAATATGATAGTATTCATATTTTTATATGCCCTATATATTTAATTACAAATATATGATTAATTTTATAAATAAAAAATAATATTTATTCACATAAAAATAATCCATGAATTATCGTTTTTATTTATTACTATTGTAAGATAATTTAATCAGACCTTGGTTACTTTTTCAAAGTATTGTAAAATAAGTTATAATTTTCAAATATGTATTATTCAAGTAAATAATGATTTTAGTTAAATAAATTAAAATTTCCAATAATTTGAGGACTATTTTCAAAAAATGGAGTCCATTTTTGGATTCAAAAAGTCAAAAAAATTATGGTAAATTTTATTGTTTTTTATGAAATACATGAATTTTTTATGAATAGTAAAATATGATAATTTATGAGAAGTTCTAAAAACTGAAATTCTACCTCATTATTAATTTGTAGATTATGAAAATTTCTAATGGTTCAATCCCAAATTCACATATTACTAATTTTGGTCAAAATAATAAATAGTATACACTTTCTTGTGAAAAATATTAAACTAATGATAAAATAGTGGGAAACCCCTCCTTTCCTCAACAATAACCACCACCCATATTTACCTTTTCTCTTCACTCATCTCCAGACTTCTACCCTGTCAAAATTCTGATAAAATCTCTCCCTAAGAACCTATTCCATATTTATAAGCTCCTTGTCACTTTAATTTTCATATACACTCCCCTAAATAGGTTCTCAGGGAAGATATATTCAAGTGGTAAACACCTCTTTTCATTTCTTTTATATTCTTTCATGTTTCTTTAATTTTTTTCTTCCCTCACCACCTTTCATCAAAATTTGATCATATAAATCATAACCTATTTATACTAGAATTATTTTATGATAGTGGAGTAATTATTCATCATATCTTGTTTCCCCAACTTTTATACTATATGTAAAAATACTATTTGAGATGTGTTAAATTATTACATTCAAGGATGACGTGTTATCAATTTCTATTACCACCATAAATCCTGGTCAAGAAACCCTTTTTACAGTTTAAGCAGAATATAATATTGGTATTATGTATAATTTAAGGTTTTTAATCGTTTTTACACATGATATGAATTTTTATATAAAAAGTGTTTTATGTGATCTAAAATTATAATTTACCCAAAATGGTAATCATTAATGTTTTATATAATTATTCATCTTCACTCCAAACAGCAAAATTAATTTTATTACATTTTTTTATAAATGTTCTCTAATAACATTCAAAATAAATTTTGGGAAATGATTAGAAACATACGTGATTATCCTTACCTATATATATGTAAACCAACCATGAAAAACAAGGAAACAAATGCTCCAAAAAAATAAAATTAAAACCTCTTAACCCAGAATAAATTTCATGAATGAACATAATAAGGATATTCTAAATAAATTTCATGAATAATACATTCTGAAAATCCTAATTAATGAATTTAATTTAGTTATCTAGGACATTTTTTTCATGTTAAAGGACACCATCAGACTTGAGGTAAGGGATTCTACACATACCTTAGTTATTCATTTGGGTTGCTCTATATTTTTTTACACAACATAATTTATCAGTTATTTTTATGTACATCATATAAATGCTCTTTAGAAACTAAAAACTCATGTTTCATGTTCCATTCATTATTCTATTTTGTGGATATTCATGTTTTTATGTGGTTCCCTCTTTAACACATTAAGATAAGCAACCCCATTTAAAGAGAACGTCCTAAATTATAACCCAATCTCATGTGCACTCTAGCATATATTTTAAGAAACCAATGTCTTTATAAATTATATTTTTTATGAAAACATTATCGATTTACATCTATTTTTATATAAAACAGTATTTCCTATTCATTTTTAATGTCTTTTTAGTATTTTTCATAAAATAGCAGTACAATATTTTAGGGCTAAAATTTTGAAACTAACTCTATTACATGTTATAAATTTTGTTTGACATCACTTACTGCCATATCTACCAATTTTACCTTATCCATGTCCAAATATGTTTTAATTCATTTCAGTCATGGACACTGTTATTATACACCCATCTATTATTCTTTATTACATTATTATGATACCCATTTCATTCCCTGGGCATCCTTATGTTTTTTATGATTTATTATATATAATTATAATTGTGGAAACCATATTAATGAACATATTATGATGGGTGCATTTGATAGAACTCTAGTGGATTGTGTAAAGTTGGGTGTCATGAGATGTTATGTGCAACAGTCTTGGAGGTTAGGTATAACTCGTGATACCATGTGCAATGTTCTTGGATGAAAACTAGGACTTGTGATTCACTATCTGCAACAAACCTTGAATCGAGTTAAAGTTATGTTTTATGTTGATTCCATATTACCATGACTCCATGAATGTCTGAACCCATATGTATATGTTATGATTTCAAATGTTTTGTTCCTTTTTTAACATTATTTCATGCCTTCTATCCCATGTTCTAAGGCTTTATAATAATGATTATTCCCTTATTGTTTTTTTAGATCATCCCATTGATCATTTATTCCCTAAGTTATCCAATGATAATATATGAGAAAATGGACGTTTGGATCTATTTATATTTATTAAATAATGAAATGTTTTATTTAGTCCCAAAATTTTATTTTTATTTAACTAGTATTCCAGGAAACTAGACACCATGATCATTGGTTTGTAATATGATATTTTATTATGATTATAATCAAGTAATGATTTGTGTTATTGGCTGGGGAGTCTATACATGGAACATTGCATGAGAAATTCTAGGCCCAAACATTTATATATTTTGACCCATGAGTGACCTCTTATTAACATCTTTGGCCCAGGGAATCCCATTGGTTATAATCATTACTATATATATGGGCTCTATTCTAGGTGATATCATCCCATTCCATGCATGGTGATCATCCACTAGGAGTCTCTGATAGGATTATGACCCAGAGTATTGTGTATATATGTTTCATTTTCTTCCCATGTTTTTTTCCATATTCGATGTAACAATGTATTTATAATAGTTCAATTTTAGTTTATTTTATTTTATTTATTTCCAATTATTTATCTTCAAGTCCCTTCTATAAGTTAAATAGTGTATTTGTTATTAGTTTTCACCCAATTTTGATAGGCTAAATCCATTAGGGAAAGTGGATTGAGTTGAAATTGATGTGTACCAAGTCATTATATTTCACTCTTCACATGCATGATAATTTTGGTAAATTTTTATGGTTTTGGGATTCATCTTTATCATATAAATTATTAAATCATCGAAAAATCATGTTTAATAGTTGTTGTTAACAAAAATTATTTTGAGAATCAATTCATTACAATTTAATTTGATTATTATTCTATAATTTCAATGGGATGTTAATGCGTTGTTATAATTTTAATTCATATGACCGCCATGAATTCAAATACAATTGTACATTGACAACATCTGAATATTTATCCAATCAATGAAATATGATTGATTTTTTTAAATATGAGTATTAATGTTTTTTATGTACCTTGGGGATTTATTTTAAGACAAACCAACCATTGACACTATTTCCCCTGTAACAACCCATGTAAATAAAGAATATTACATTTTTATATTTATCCATATTTTTGAATAAAATATTAATATTACTTTAATGGGGACGTATGCTCGATGGCGTACCCAACACGCAACAACGAGTTTCTTGGAAATCTTACGTTGCACTCTAATAATAAAATAATATTATTTTAAATGGTAGTTAACTCCTAGCTGTTGTGATGGCGGGAATGAATAGAACTAACTACAAAATGATTATATATGTTTTTCAAATATGTTTACTTTTTACAATAAATGTTAGAGGATTAAAAATGTGAATGAATGCAATTTTAAGCGTAAACATCCTAATATTCTTTAAAGGGTCGATTAACCGCCTTTTGACGGAAAACCTCTTTTAAACCCACTTTTTGACAATTTTATGTGTTATATTTGACAAAATAAAATTCTTCTTTAGAATCGAGACATCAAAATTTACTTTGTGTAAATTTTTGGTATTTTTCAGATAAAGTTCATTTTTTTAATGAATAGTGAAAAATGTTTTATTTTAATTCAAAACCACTTTTTAATCTAATTTATTTATATTATTAGATTATATTTTTAATTGGTTTTAAAGAGAAATTATAATATATTTTTACCATTTAATCCAATAGTGGTCATTGGAATTAATTTCACTTTGAAATCGGACTTAAACTAGTGTCAATCTTTTGATAAATTTTGCTTCATAAAAACACGCTATTTGTTTTGACAGCAGGAATTTATTATTAAACTAATTAATTCAACTTATATGTTTTGAATTTTGTTAAATAGACATCATTTTTGAATTTGGAATATCAAATATAGCTTTGGGTGAATTTATGTTAATTTTCTGAAAAACCTCAATTTTTGATGAATAGTGAAACCACTAAGTTGTACTTATAAAAACTGATTTTCCGTTTAAATGAAATTTCTCCACCTTTGTGTTATGAAATTCAGAAATCCCACATACATGGTTGTCATTACGAAGTAAAATGTGGTTCAATGGGATTAAAATAATTTTTTGGTGAATAGTCACTTATTAAGTTTTTAATCGTGATTGGAGGTAATTAGTGTAGTTTAAGGTAAAAATAATGTTTTTATAATATGAGATGTTCTTGGAACATGTCCTACACTCATTGGATGTTTCATGGACGACCCATACAACCCATGAGTAAACTTGGGGACCCCATAGAGCTACTTTGGTTGGGAAATGACAGAAATAACTTTTTATTTAATGTTAAAGAAAAAATAACACAAACATGAGATATTTTACCAAAACAATTTTTAAATGAGGTTATAAAAGACAGATTTTTGACTATAAATATTAATTATAAAGCTAAAAATATTTCATACATCATAGTATTTTTTTATAATTTTTAGACATTAAATAAATTAAATTATTTATGACATCATGATGATGTAGAGATGACCTCATTAATTAACGATTTAAAGAAAATGGAAAGATAATATAAAATCTAAAACATAAACATGTAAAAAACCTATTGTATGGATATATTCCTAACCCTTATCACCATATCCTCTAAACACATCAATGTGGGACCTTTAAAATCCGAAAAGCATTTGAAAATAAAGTAACCTATTATCACATTCCAAGAGTGCCCCTCCTCCCCCCTTATAAAAGGCCCCCACCTCTACCTCCTTACCCCCACTTCCAAAGTCATTGGTTTGTAAAAACCCTTCCCATTTTTCCTCTCCACATCCCTATATAACTCTTAGATGCCTCACTTTGGTCATATGTTTTCCCAAGGATGCCTTTGAGCTCAAACCAATGGGAGTTACCCGATTTTAAGGTAATGTATTCACTTGAGTCCTTTAGTTTTATTTTTCTTCTCCAACCCCCTAAACTATTTATATTCATTTCTTTTGTAACAACTACAGTATCTTCAAAATACTAGGATGTTTTTATATGATTTATTAGAGCTAAACTTACACACACCTTCGTCTAATGGTTAAAGAACATACTGTTTCTGTGGTTGGCGATTTTCTGCCTCACGAAACGATGATTGTTCAATATTATTATAACACCATTAATGGTGGCCATTAAGATGTCACTATATTTAAATATGATATATAATATTTTTATGTTTAACTTATGCTTCTGTATTTTTCATTTAAGTCATACCTTTATGATTTCCATTATGGGTAAACACGATATCTTCATTTTATGATGTGCGGACTACCACCCCCTCAAAGTGATTTGATTCGTTAATTACATATGCGGGACATATAAAGGATGTATTTAAAATTATTATATATGATGTTATAATAGAATTATAATATACCATTATGTCATTATTATTTTCTTTAAATTAAAATATGCGATAGAAATGAAGGTAGCGTTCATGCGTACGTACGGCTTACTGTCTCCATGAACGGTGCATTTCATTTCTTACCTCTAGATGATTATGTAATATTATAAATACATGTATATTCTGGATATATATGATATATATTATATCCAAATAATTGATATCATTCTGGATATAATAGATATTTGACTACGTGGACAACATGTAAATATAAGAAGTTCACTTTTGACTCAAGTACCAAATATCAACAAAACAACTGTTATTAACATAAATGATTAAATAATGTTCATAACATGTTAATAAGTTATATAAAAGGAATAATGAACAATAAAAAGGTTCTTAAGCAAGTATAAATTAACTCAAGTTTATTATTCTGGACATTAAAGAACAATCGAGTCAAGTCGGACCTGAGTTAAGGGATCCTACTCCTCTCTTTCTTTTTTTAAGTACACTCTTTTATGTCATTCCTTTTAAAGATCATCTTTCTTATTATTGGGATGTTATTTTATATTAATCCTACAAAAATTTTTATTTTCATATGACGAGAGACCCTATTTTCTCTCATCAAACCATTTTGGAAGTTTTAAGTGGCGTCGTCAGGCTGCCGAGTTTTCAAAAGTGATTTTTCATCTCACATTTAGTCCCATGAGATTTATGCTACATTTGACACCATTTCCTTTGACTGTTGTATGTAATTCCCATTATTTTACACTTTGTGTAATATAATTTCATTTATGGGTATTTACATATTCATTGTAAGACCCTTCTTCAATGGGGTGTACGTTTCGATAGTTACCGAAGTCGGTAAGGGAACCTTTTACCCTCCTCTTTTTAAAAGACTTATTTTGTTATGTCTTTTAATTCACATACTATTATGTTGGGATATGTTCTTATATATCCTTATTGATTTAAATTTTATGACCAAGTGATGATATACCCTTTTTTATCTCTCATCAACTCTTTTTCTGAATTTTGAAGTGATGCCGTTAGGCTGTTGAATTTGTGAAAGGTAACTTCTTGCCCCAATTTTGAATCTTTGGGATAAACTTGTACAACTCGAATATGTCATTCTATGATTATATGTAAATGTCATCTGATTTTTATACACTTAATACCCACTTATATTTCGTGTATTCATTTGTCACACATAATTATGTAACTGATTTATCCTTAATCCAAGGATACCGTCTTTGTATGGGACTTCATCTCAATCTACTTTCATTGAAGCATATTTTGTTTTATACACAACTTTATTTTATACGGTATATAAACCCCTTTGACTTTTACATTTATTCAAAAGGAATAATTTTTATACAAAGCATTTCCTAAACGACAAAAGAGAATGTTTTAATCATATGTATGTGGCGAAAACGACTTCTCCGCCTCCCTGACCATTATTTTAATTTCGGCTTCCTCTACAAGCCATACCCTCTTTTTAATAGAAAAATAAATACCATGTTTTACTTTTCATTTATTTTGGTATTGAAAATGGTTTTCATAATGTTTTTATATCAATGTGTTGTATTGATATCTTGTTATTGAAAGGTGGAAATGATATGTTTCCTTTATGCATGTTTTATGTGATAAGATTATGCTATAGTTCTCGGGCATTGTTATGAAGACATATGGTTCCGTGATATACTAAGGGTGGGTGAGCCCGATATATCTCTCCAATGCATTGGGTAACGCGATGTAGTGAAATGTTAAGGTTTCTCCGAAGATATTTAGGGAATATACTATGGTGGGTATTCCAAACGTAACCAACAGGGTTACTCCCTACGTAAGAATGTTATGAATGCCACAAGTTACCTTTTATGTCTTATTATTTTTATGCTTTATTCATGATTTAATGAGGTATGTTAAAGTGCCTATTTTTTATGGGTAATTTATGATTTCATTCTTATGTATATATGAACTCATGTTACTTTTCCATATTTTTATAAACCTTACTAAGCTTTTTATGATCATCCCAAGTCCTTTTTTGAAATGTTTTTCACAGGTCAAGGGAAAGGTACATGATGTGATGATAGTGTCAAGGAAGTGTCAAGAAAGAATCCATGCTTTATTTTTTTTAAATATGTTTCCATTGTTGGGAAAAAATAAATACTATCTATTATGTAACCACTTTGTTCAAATGTGGAATGTAATGCATGTTTTATGATCTAATTCTCTAAAACTCTAAACCTGAAAAGATCCTCAATGTGTAGTCTTGTAATAACTTATGATTAAGGAAGGTTTAAGGCTGGGGATTTATAGTTGGTATCAGAGGTTGGTTTAGATAACATTAGAGGATAGGGTATTCTTTAAGCATAAGTGACATTAAAATAATTGTTAGGATTTCATAAATATTCCTAGTTTTAGATAAAGTGAATTAGTAAGTATATGTTAGTTTTTATCTTCCTCATTAGTACATGATGGTTTCATTGATATACTCACACTGAACTTTTTGGTTTTAGTAAATGGCTGGATCTAGCAGGCACCAAAGTAGCAGTGGATGTGAAGGAAATTGTGATAGTTTTTTGAGCGATCAACTGAATGATATGGGAGCTGCAATGAGAACTCTTGTGTTTATCCTCAACAAACTTTCTAGAGTCATGATTGACCACCTAAACCGTGGTGATTTCTCTAAGGCATCATATATGTGAGAAAAACATTCCTACAGAACTTCAGGTAATAATCATAAACGTAAGTGTGTTCAAAAAACTATATGTCAAAGATGTGGAAAGAAACACCTAGGAAAATGTTTCAAAGGGACAGAAATATTCTATAGATGTGGAAATGAAGGTCATAAAGCAAGAACATGCCATGGAAAAAGGAAGCATCCAGTTGACTCAAGGAAAGGGAAAGAAGTTCTTTCTAAGGGATCAATTGAATGTTTTAAATTTGTTGTGCATGGTCATTATGCAAACACATGTCCTATGAAGAAGTTTCATGAATTGGATCACAAAGATCGTACAAATATTCGTTTACCAATACCTATTACCATTCCGATTGAGGATGAATAAACTGACAATGACCAATCAAAGGAAAGATGTATTTCAGAATAAGTTGGAAAGGAATGGTTAATGGATCATGAAGAACATTAAATGAGTAAGAAGTCAAAATATAAGGGCTTGAAGAGTTATGGTGAAATTCATAAGAGTATTAAGTCTCTTTTGATGATGGGGTTATATTAGAATAATTTTTATAGTATGTGTAACCCTGAAGTTTAATATATGAAAATTTTATTCAAGGAATACTTGTCTGTTCTTTTGTGGACATAGTTATAAATAACCATTTGGGTTTGTATGATCCTTACTTTTGAGGTAATTATGGGTTACTATATGTTATGATTGAAGTGAAAGGAATGAGATAAAATTGAGGATAACTTATGTTATGGTTATTTTTTATGATTTTATCTCTTTTTGGGGAATGATTTGAGAATTATATAGTTCTGGAAAAAGGACAACATGCAGACCGTGTGACAACCCGTCGCATCAGACAAAGCTGTGGGAATCAAACCCATAACCAAAGTGCGACTGGTATTTATCACCTACCACTGGACTACGTGAAGTCCCTGGTTAGTATGACTGATTCTTTTTAGTTAGGTAACATTATGAATTAAGAGTATGTTAATTTTGGGTTATTTATAAAAATGATTAACCTATCATGGAGGATATGTGATTAGGTTAATTACTTTTCAATGCGAGACTTTAGGAGCAACTGATGTTGTTTGGAGATAAATGTTACGATTTAACTTGGAAGACTATGTGACTAAATCCTTCAAATATTTTGGTTTAAATCTTAGTTTGGTTTACTTTGAACAATTTTATGGAAAAAATGTTTATCGAATGGTCCTCGTTGAACTTTGGGTTTTGTTGGACAAATTTTGGAGATTAAGAATAGATTTTCATTTTTTAAAAGGGTTATCCTTTTCTGGATTATCTGATATTGTACTAAACATTTTGGTTTTTGGTATTGGTTAAAGTCTAAATACATGGGAATAATATAGTTCTCTAATGTGGATTGGTTGATTCTCTATAAGTTGATTATAGTACTCTTAATGTGAACAAGTCTTCATAAATAATCGTCTTTTAGAGAAAATATAAGTTTGTGTAAGGAATCTAATAAAAGTTGAAAGTCAACATGATAAGTGATTATGTTTCCTTATGAATAAATTCCTCAATAAAAAGTAACTTAAATAAAAAATGTTGTCTATTAACTTTTCCTACTGGGGAATCGAATACCGTTTAACCCATCACAAGTTTGTGATTTTCTTATGGTTAACTTTCTCCTAAACATGTTTTTTATCACTCTCTATCAGAATATGACCCTATGTTTTCTCCTCCATGTACATTATTCCTACATGGAATCCTAGTATGGGTTGACTCGGGTGACCTCTGTACTTGTCTTTCTTTACATTAAAGTGATTGTTTTACCAACTCTTATTCCAATGTGGGACTTTTAAGGATGTTTCCATGCCCAATTTTAAAATTGTGAGGACACAATTCCCAAAAGGGGGAAGGATGTAACACCTCAGGTAAATAAATAATATGAAATTTTTATATTTATCCATATTTGTGAATAAAATATTAATATTACTTTAATGGGGACGATATGCTCGATTGCATACCCAACATGCAATAACGAGTTTCTTGGGAATCTTACGTTGCACTCTAATAATAAAATAATATTATTTTAAATGGTAGTTAACGCCTAGATGTTGTGATGGTGGGAATGAATAAAACTAAATAAAAATTATTATATATGTTTGTGAAATATTTTTACATTTTACAATAAATGTTAGTGGATTTAAAATGCGAATGAATGCAATTTTAAGCGTAAACATCCTAATATTCTTTAAAGGGTCGATTAACCGCCTTTTGATGGCAAACCACTTTTAAATCCAATTTATGACAATTTTATGTGTTATATTTAACAAAATAAAATTCTTCTTTAGAATCGGGGCATCAAAATTTATTTTGTGTAAATTTTTCTTATTTTTACTATAAAGTACATTTTTTAATGAATAGTGAAAAATGTTGAATTTTAATTCAAAACCACTTTTTAATATAATTTATTTATATGATTAGATTATCTTTTTCATTGGGTTTAATGTGAAATGAGAATATATTTTTACCATTTAATCCAATAGTGGGCATTGGAATTAATTTCACATTGAAATCAGATTTAAACTAGTGTCAATCTTTTGATACATTTTTCTTCATAAAAACACGCTATTTGTTTTGACAGTGGAAATTAATTATTAAAATAATTAATGAAACATATATGTTTTGAATTTTTTAAAATATACATTATTTTTGAATTTGGAATATCAAATATAGCTTTGGGTGAAATTTTGATAATTTTGTGAAAAACATCAATTTTTGATGAATAGTGAAACCACTAAGTGGTACTTAAAAAAACTGATTTTCCATTTAAATGAAATTTTCCCACCTTTGTGTTTTGAATTTCAAAAATCCGACATACATGGTTGTCATTACGAAGTAAAATGTGGTTCAATGGGATTAAAATAATTTTTTGGTGAATAGTAACTTATTATGTTTTTAATCGCGATTAGAGGTAATTGGTGTAGTTTAAGGTAAATATAATGTTTTTATAATATTAGATGAGCATGAGACAAATCATACCTTCATTGTAGGTGTCATGGCCGACCATGAAAACCCATCGGTCAACTTGGGGACCCCATGGAGCCACTTTGGTTGGGAAATGACATAAATAACTTTTTATTTAATGTTAAAGTAAAAATGACACAAACATGAGATGTTTTACTAAAATAATTTTTACATGGGGTTATACAAGTCAGATTTCTGAATATATATATTCATTATAAATCTAAAAATATTTCATACATCATTGTATTTTTTTTATAATTTCTAGACATTAAATAAATTAAATTATTTATGACATCATGATGATGCAGTGATGACCACAATATTTAACGATTTAAATAAAATGGAAAGATAATATAAAATATAAGACCTACACATTTCCAAAACCTATTGGATGGGTGTATTTCGAACCCTTATCACGTTATCCTAGAAACACAACAATGTGAGACCTTTAAAATCCGAAAAGCATTTTAAAATAATGTAACCTTTTATCACATTCCAAGAGTGCCCTTCCTCTCCCCTTATAAAAGGCCCCCACCTCTACCTCCTTACCCACACTACCAAAGCCTTTGGCTTGGCCAAACCCTTCCCATATTGCCTCTCCACATCCCTATATAACTATTAAAAGCCTCACATTGGTCATAAGTCTTCCCAATGAAGCCTTCGAGCTCAAACCAAAGGGAGTTACCCGATTTTAAGGTAATGTCTTCACTTGAGTCCTTTTGTTTTATTTTGTTTCTCCGACCCCCTAAACTATTTTTATTCATTTATTTTGTAACAACTCCAGTATCTTAAATATACTAGGATGTTGTTATAAGAATTATTAGAGCTACACTTACACACACCTTCGTCTAATGGTTAAAGAACATACTGTTTCTGTGGTTGGCGATTTTCTGCATCACAAAACGATGATTGTTCAATATTATTTTAACACCATTCATGGTGGCCATTAAGATGTCACTATATTTACATATGATATATAATAATTTTATGTTTAACTAGCTTCATTATTTTTCATTTAAGTAATACCTTTATGGTTTCCATTATGGGTAAACACGATATCTTAATTTTAGGAAGTGCGGACTACCGCCCCCTCAAAGTGATTTGATTCATTAATTCCATACGTGGGACGTATAAAGGATGGATTTAAAATTATTATATATGATGTTATACTGGAATTATAATATACCTTTATATCATTATTCTTTTCTTTCCATTAAAGTATGAGATAGAAATGAAGGTAGCGTTCATGTGTACGTGCAACTTACCGTCTCCATGAATGGTTCATTTCATTTATTACCTCTATATTATTATGTAATATTATAAATACATGTATATGCTGGATATATATGATATATATGATATCCAAATCATTAATATAATTCTGGATATAATATATATTTTACTATGTCGACAACTTGTAAATATTAGAAGTTCACTTTTGACTCAAGTAACTAATATCGAAGAAACAACTGTTATTAACTTAAATGATTACGTAATGTTCATATCATAGTAATAAGTGATATAAAAGGAATAATTAACTTGAAAAATGTTCTTATGAAAGTATAAATTAACTGAAGTTTATTATTCAGGACATTAAAGAACGATCGAGTCAAGTCGGACCCAAGGTATGGGATCCTACTCCTCTCTTTCTTTTTTTAAGTACACTATTTTATGTCATTCCATTTAAATCTCATCTTTCATATGATTGGGATGTTATTTTATATTACTCCTACTATAATTTTTATGTTCATATGAAGAGAGAAACTATTTTCTCTCATCAATCCTTTTTGGATGTTTTAAGTGGCGATGTTAGGCTGCCGAGTTTTCGAAAGGAATTTTTCATCTCACTTTTAGTCCTATGAGATTTATGCTACATTTGACACCATTTCCTTTGATTGGTGTATGTAATTCCCATTATTATACTCTTTCTGTAATATAATTTTATTTATGGGAATTTAAATATTCATTGTATTACCCTTCTTCAATGGGGTGTATGTTTCGAAAGTTACCCAAGTCGGTAACGGAACCTTTCACCCTCCTCTTTTTAAAAGAATTATTTTGTTATGTCTTTTAATTCACATACTATTATGTTGGGATATGTTCTTATATATCCTTATTGATGTAAATTTTATGACCAAGTGATGAGATAACCTTTTTTATCTCTCATCAACTCTTTTTATGAATTTTGAAGTGACGCCGGTAGGCTGTCGAATTTTTGCAAGTGAGCTTCTTATCCCAATTTTGATTCTTTGGGATAAACTTGTACACCTTGAATATGTCGTTCTATGATTATGTGTGATTGTCATCTTATTTTTATACACATAATACCCACTTATGTTTCGTATATTCATTTGTCACACATAATTATGTAACTAATATATCCTTAATCCAAGGAAAACGTCTTTTTATGGGACTTCGTTTCAATCTCCTTTCATTGAGGCATATTTTGTTATATAAACAACTTTCTTTTATACGGTGTATAAACCCCTTTGACTTTTACATTTATTTAAAAGGAGTCTTTTTTATATGAAGCGTTTACTAAACGAAAAAATGGAATGTTTTTGTCATACGTATGCGGTGACAACGACTTATCTGCCACCGTGACAATTATTTTAATTTCATCTTCCTCTACAAGCCATAGCATCTTTTTAAAAGAAAAATAAATACCATGTTTTACTTTTATTTTATTTTGGTATTGAAAATGGTTTTCATAATGTTTTTATATCAATTTTTTGTATTGATATCTTGTTATTGAAAGGTGGAAATGTTATGTTTCCTTTATGCATGTTTTATGTGATAAGATTCTGTTATGGTTCTTGGGAATTGTTATGAAGATGGGTGGTTCTGTGATATACAAAGGGTGGGTGAGCCCGATATAGCTCTCCAATGCATTGTGTAACGTGAAGGAGTGAAACGTTAAGGTTTTCCGAAGAGAATTAGGGAATATACTATGGTGGGTATTCCAAACGTAACCAAGAGGGTTACTCCCTACGTAAGAATGTTATGAATGCCTTAAGTTACCTTTTATGTCTTATGATTTCTATGATTTATTCTTGATTTTATTAGGTATGTTAAAGTGCCTATTATTTGTGGGTAAAGTATGATTTCATTCTTATGTATATATGAACTCATGTTTCTTTTCCATATTTTTATAACCCTTACTGAGCTTTTTATTCTCATCCCAAGTCCTTTTTTGAAATGTTTTTCACAGGTCAAGGGAAAGGTACATGATATGATAATAATGTCAAGGAAGTGTCAAGAAAGAATCCATGCTTTATTTTTTTTAAATATGTTTCCATTGATGGGAAAAAATAAATACAATCAATTATGTAACCACTTTGTTCAAATGTGGAATGTAATGCATGTTTTATGATCTAATTCTCTAAAACTCTAAACCTGAAAATATCCCCAATGTGTAATCTTGTAATACCTCAAGATTAAGTAAGGTTTAATGTTGGGGCTTTATATCCCCTCTCTATTTATTTTTAATTTCAGTTAATTTATTTAAATTTAATTGTCAATTGAACAAGATCATATTGAAATTAGAGGGACCAAATCATTTATATAATTTTTTCGTCTATTTTTTTCGTACTGTCAATGGGGTTGACCCCAAAATTCAATATCACTATGAATTTGTAGTTACTATTGTCCATGAATCATACAAATCTTTATTATTATTTTTCCAAGAAGATTCAACGATCTATTTTGGATGCATCATCCACTAGAACATAATAATTATAATTAGTTAAAAAATACTTTTATTAAATAAAATTATGTAAAACCCTCCGTATTATAATATTTCATAGAGATATAAACTAGAACTATAGTTTGATTAAATGAAACTAGAAATTAATGATTATGACTAAAGTTTCCGGGATATATAAGAGGTTGTGGCTGTGAGAGAATTTTTATAGAGTTTCATGAAATCTAACCTTATACCTATGTGGAAGTGGAAACTATAAATATGTTTTCTTCACTATGATACCTAAAATATGATATATAAATGATCCTACGTGGGTTATTCTTGACCTCCATAACAAACAATCACATTCTATTGCACTAATGGTTGGTCAACCCATTAAAAATCATACTAATATTTATACTAATGAGGTTGTGATACAACATGATACACTATTATTAATGGTTTAAAATCACAATCCTAGCTTGTCATATAAGTTTGGAAAAGTATTGAAATGGCACTGAACATTGATATACATTTATGCAATGTATTTCATCCTAAAAAATATAAAACATTAAAGGGTTTTCAAAACCTTATAGGATATGTTGATGTTTTTTTATATGTATTCAAGTAATTTATAAAAAATACATAACTTTTGATCAATTTCCATATATTAATAACTTCCATTCAATCATAAATGTGGCACTATATGAGGCTTTCAATGGGGAATTATGTTATACTTAATCCTTCATGTATTTTGTTGTAGAGATAAATCCAGATATTCCCAAACATGTTGAGAAAACCCTTAAAATGTGGGAAAATCAATATAATATAAAAATTTATCAAAATAGATATTAAATTTTGGATTATATCTCATGGGGGGAAACTATTTTCAATGTAGGTGATCTGGTCTTCTTGAATGTAACACTGCAAAATGGTATTATCTATTTCTGTAATATATGATATTTAAGACCAAGGTATATATGGATATTTGTAATCCTTGAAAGAATAAGAGTAGTAAGATATAATTTAAGCTTACCTCCCAACCATTATATGTTTCATAGAGTCATTAATATCTCCATACATAGAAAATATATTCCAAAACAAATTCATGTACTCCTTAATAGATGAATAGAGATTGAACATAATTTACCTCATATTGAGGAGCCTATCTAGATTCATGACACTAGATAGTATGAATTGAAGATCAATATGACCCCACTAATTAACATGTTATGGTTATATCATACATTAGAATAGAAAATATGTGAAACTGATTAAATTAAGATTTATATATGTAGCCTCTATGGTCATCACCATGACATACTAAACAAAAAAATCGAGGAAGGAGTTTCATTAGGGTGGAGATGTAATTACACAAGATAATAAAATATATTTTAATGATTGAAATAAAATAAATAATTCAAATATAAATCATAAAACTTGAATTATATTATTAAGCACATATATTGTATTTTTTATTATTTTATTCGATTATATTTTACTGATTAGGGTACTATTTTTATTACATAGATAAAAATATTTTAGGCAAATTAATTTTATATTTTTTTAAATGACGTCCTTAAAAATTATATATTTTTTTGGAAAATTAAATTAAATAACATAGTTGTGATGCCTTAATGATTTTTTAAATCCTCTATTTATGGCATCCCACCTTATTATTACCTAACATTTCAGAACATTTTACAAACATAGGATCTTTAAAGTAATTTGTCTTGAAAATAACGAACAATAAAACATGAAAACAAAATACATTATTCCAATCCATGAGTACAACATCATCATAAGAACGTTTTAAGTACAATTATTGCATCCTATAACCTAGATTCATACATTATATGAATGTGTGAGCAGAATTCTTAGTAACGGTAAACAAGAGAATCAGTTTACTTCTGATATCAATAAGAACATGCTAAAAACCATAAAGATATGAGAAATGGAAGTATATGCATATAATAATTAAAATAACATGAAACATAACTATAATATTTGGCTACATCATTTCATTTAGACATCCATGAACATATCACCGAGGATCATCCCTAAGGTGTCAAAAACAATTACCAGGTAATTCACCAAGGTATCAAGAATCTTCTCATCTCTAGAGATTAAATTATTTACCCAATGCATTGGAGATCTATCAAAGATCACCCTTAATATTTATTTATATTCATGTGAGCCACATATATCATAATAAAAAATTTCAAAATATAACACATAGGGAATAAACAAAATGGGTTTCACTTTCAAAATCATGTTGTTTTAAAAGTTCATAAAAATAAGATCATTATGTCATTTATTACCCTTGGAAAGGGAGTGAGAGTTATTTGTATGTCAGTTCCAGAATTAAAAATCACATTTGTTTTGTTTATATGAACACCCATATAAATAAAATTGGAGTGGGTATTTACATGAATAATACGATGGATTTTTTTGAGATAAAGATTGAGAAATTTTGTGGCGATGTTCTACAGCATAATGACAATTTACATAGTTTTTGAAAATAAAAAAAAGTGACAATGGTATCCCATCCATAAATGAATAATTTTAAAGTAGAGGGATGGAATAAAATAGAAATAATATAATGGTTTGGATATTATAAGTACATACCATAAGAAAAGAAAACTTTAAAGAAAAGAGAAAATGATATTTCTTTTATAAAATATTTGACAGCATATTGGAGTCACATAAAAATCCAGATAAAAATTTTATTGGTGTGGAAAGGTTCTCTCATAAATTGAAAATGAAATGGAAAGTAGTAGGGAAATAGAAGTATAATCCCCCAAAAAATTAAACGGAAACTATAAGACATAACATATAGGAAGACATGACTTAAAAGAGGAGGGTGAAATGATCCCTTCTTGTGATGAGTAACATAGAATGCTTGAAGGTTGTGACCTTGAAGGGCATTAGGTTACCATTATTGGACTCCTTGATAGGTAAAATGATTTTAACATTGTTTAAAATGATTTTTGAATTAAATGAATGATAGAATGTATTGGTATTTATAGGAAAATTTAGCAAATATTTAATTAATTTCCACAGGACACATCATCGGTGGTATTTGAAAAACCATGGCATGGCCCATTGTATTTTCCAATGGTATTGATCACTTGGGACACCTTATAACATATAATACTATTCAGATATCGAAAAAAATTATACATCATGATTACATCATCAATGATTCCATTAAACACCCGAAACTCAAAACTGTATTTTCACTATTCACAAAAAATTCAACTGTTTCAGAAAAATCAAAATAAAATTACCCTATCCTAATATTGATTATCTAAATTAAAAAATGAACACAATTTTGTGAAAATAATTTTATAAATAATTTTAATTTATTTTTTAATGAAAATCTGTATTTATTCAAAAAAGAACCACTCTAAAAATATAACTTATTTTGCAACACCACGAAAATATAATCATGGTCCCATAAATTTATCTTATAACCATAAGATAATAAAGAGACTATTTATGATTGAATTCTTTGGAAATAAATTTAAATTTTAAATTATTATATTAATTATAATATTTTAAATACAATATTTATGACCAATAAAAATAATAAAAAAACTTATACTATGATAGTTTTTTCACTTTTATGATTTCTAAATTATATTTATACATTCATGGGTGAAGTTTCTATTTTTTGGCTGATTTACTATTCATTACTATTCGTTACTGTTCAAAAGGGTATGATACTATTCATATTTTATTATTCACTAAAAGAAGTGGATCATATTAGCCTCTGTGATTCTTACTGATCACAACTATAGAATACCATTTTTTGAAAATCATTTCACATTATTAATTATTTAATGTTTACATGAAAATTTTAAAATAGCCTTTTTCCAAAATTCATCAATAATATGGATCTTCATTAAATTTATCCTACATTTATCCAAAAATTTGAAATTCAAAAAAAATTCTACAATTAGAGATAACAATTTTACTTATATAAGAGTTTTACACACGTAATGAAAGTCTCATTATATAACCCCTTATAACACCAACATAGGACATACGTGTAAGGTGTACTATGGGGATAGAATCATGGGGTAGCTAAGAGAAAATCCCCAAGATGCTACCTCTTTCTCAATCTCTAACAGATGGTCATTATATGACGCTAGTCTATGGGATGAGGCCATCAACTCTGGTTTCAATATTTATTAACAAAAATTAATTATATTTATAAATAATAATATTAACGTTAGGAGTTTATTTTCCAATATTCATATTGACCAATGGTCATATAATAGTCAAAACTCAATGGTATCATTTAATTACACTTCATTAATTAAGTTATAGTTTTGCGGAGTATAAAATGAAATAACACAGAAATTTAGGAAAAATATTATTTGAATATTAGGGTTGTTACATTGTTCCCCCCATAAAAAATTTTGTCCTTGAAATGTTATCTGGAACCCTATAAATTGAAAAGGTGTGGGAACTTCTGCCTCATAGAATCATCTTGTTCCTACATGGCTTCTTTACATTTGTGGTCCCTCCATAACACCATAAAATGGTTGATAGAATTTTTGCGTAGAACCTTGTCTATACGATCCAAGATCTCATCTAGTTGATTCCCATAAGAGAGGTCATGTTCTAGTTGTACCACCTATGTATTTAGTACATGTGAAGAGTTTGGTATGTACTTATTCAAGACTGATACATGGAAGACATCATTTATTTGTGCTAGATTTGGAGGAAGATCAAGCTGATATGACACTACTCATATGTGATCAAGGATTTCCTAGGGTCTAATGTAACTAGGGCTGATCTTCCCTTTCACCCCAAACATCATGAATCTCTTACAAGGTGAAATTCGAAGAATGACTTTGTCACAAACATAAAACTCCAAGTCCCTTCAATGGTTGTTAGCATAGCTATTTTTCTGACTCTGAGCATCCTTAATGTTTTTCTAGATGGCATGGAACTTTTATGCCATCTCTTGCATAAGATCAGGCCCAAGAATCATTCTCTTATTAACTACGTGCCAAAAAGTAGGAGTTCTAGATCACATACCATATAGAGATTCATAGGGTGCCATTGGAATGCTAGAGTGGAAGCTACTGTTGTAAGAGAACTCATCCAAATGGAGATGTTGATCCCATCTACCATTAAATTTCATTGAGCATGTCCTCAGCATATCCTCAAGTGGTTTAATAGTCCTTTCAGATTTCCTCTTAGTTTGGGGGTGATAGGCCGTACTGAAATTAAATTTAGTTCTCAAAACACATTGAAGTCCTCTCTAGATTTTTTATGTGATCCTTGTATCATGATCAGATACGATAGTAAGTGTATATCCATACAACCTTACAACTCCCTAATGGTAAATACTAGTAAGTTGATCAAGAGGGAAATATTCTAGGAGGGTGATAAAATTTGAAGTTTTGGTGAGAGGTTCCATAATAACCCATATAGCATAGTTTCCATTGGAAGTTCTCAGGATACCAGTGAATACATCCATAGTATTATTGTCCCACTTCTATTCTGGTATGCCTAGTAGTATCAATACCCCTTTATAACGTTGTTGTTATGCCTTCACTAGCTAACATACTAGGCATGTTGATTGTATTTAGAAATCTCCCTTTTCATATTATACCACCAATAATGATCACAAAGGTCCTTATAAATTTTTGTGCTTCTAAGATATATAATGAAACTATATCTATTAGCTTTAATCATCATCTTATTTATTATTTCTGGAATAGATTGAATACATAGTCTTATATGAAATTTCAGTACACCTTATGGATTTATATTGAACTCATGATGCTTCTCATACTTCATAGCCTTACACAACTTTTGTAATAAAGGATCTACAATCTGATATTTATTTATCTTCTCTAGTAATTATGGTTGAGAAATAATTTGTGTTAATGTTGATGATCTCACTCTCCTTATAATTCCCTGGTCCAGCTTTACTAGGTCATTGATCAAAGGATCTCTTTGAATCATGGTCATGGATTGTTCAATTGTGTATTTTCTACTTAATGAATCAGTGACTTTTTTTCTCTTCTAAGATGATAATTAATTGAACAATCAGAGGCTTTGAGAAGTTCCAACCATCTCATATGGCTCATTTTAAATTCTTGTTGAATGAAAATATACTTCAATCTTTGGTGGTCTATGTGTATATCAAATTTCTCATCATATTGATAGTGCCTTCTAATCTCCCACGGAAAAACAACCACATCTAGCTCCAGAACATGCGTAGTATAGTTCTGCTCATGAGTCTTCAACTGTTGAGATGCATCAGCAATGACTTTTTCATTTTGCAATAGGTCACACCCAAGCCCTTTTAGAGATGCATCGAACAAATAACAAATCATTCTCCACATGAGGGAAGAGTTAACATGGGTGTAGTAACCAATCTTTTCTTCAGCTCTTAGAATATTTCCTCATACTCCTTTGACTAGATGAACTTGACCCATTTTCATGTTAACATGGTTAATGGATTAGAATTTTGTGAAATGTTTTCACAAACATCTTATAATATCTCGCTAATCCATGGAAACTATGAATATCAGTTATCATTGTAGGCTAAGGCCACTCATCTGCAACCTTTTCCTCTATAGGGTCAATTGTGAGTCTTTCATTGGTAACAATGTGCCCCATGAAGGAAACATGTTGCAACTAGAATTCAAATTTGATGAACTTCCCAAAAATCCTCTCCTTCTATTCTATTTTCAAAATAACCATAAGATGATCCGCATGCTCCTCATGACTTTTGGAATATATCATAATATCATCAATAAGAACTAACTCAATGTTATCACTGTAGTCCTTAATGAATTTATTAATCAAATCCATAAAATTAGTAGAAGCATTAATCATTCCAAAGGGTATATCAAAAAACTCATAATTCCCATATCTTCATCGGAAGGCAGTTTTGGAATATCTTCTTTCATCCCCCTCAATTTATGATAACCCGATCAAATATCAATCATAGAAAAGAATTGAGACTCATAGAGTTGGTAAAATAAGTCCACAATTCTTGGAAGAGGGTATTTGTTCTTCATTATGATCCCATTAAGTTCTTCGTAATCAATTCATAACTGCATACCTCCATCCTTCTTCCTCACAAAGAGAACTAGTGCTTCCCAAGGAGACACACTCGTTCAGATAAACCCCTTATCCAAAATAACACGGAGTAGTTAATTAAATTCCTCTAGCTCCACATTTTCTATCCTATAGGGTGTCTTTGATATCGGTTGATATCCATGTATGAGTTCAATGGAGAACTCTACCACTCTTTTTGGGGGAGGTCTAGATTACTCTTCATGAAATATGTCAATGAATTCCTAGATGATGGGGATATTTTATATCCTCAAACTCTCATTTCATTCTTCATCATCTCCAATCAACTTTATAAAGAAGTATATATGTGTTTCTTTTAGACAATGACAAGGTTGAAATATCTCTATTTGGAAGATAATTGTTGATTTTCAATTCAAGACTACTAAGATTTCCTTGGTTCTTTATTTCATCATAGAATTATACATTAATAGCCAATCAATCCCTAATATAATATTGAATTCCCACAGGGGAATGGAAACTAGATTTTCAATAATATTTTTCTCAATAAAGTAAATACTAGAGTTTCTAAACACTAAAGATGCTTGGATTATCTCACCAAGAGTCTTGAGTGATAACATTACATTTTTCAAATCAGTGGTTGATTCTAAATTCTTTGCAAATATGGAGGAAATAATGGAATGTTTAGAATAATAATCATTTAAATTACTTCCTATATTTTAGAGAAAATAAAATTACCTGCCACCACATCATTGGGCACTTCAACTTAGGCCGTAGTGATTTAAAAAATACCACCTTGTTATCTTGGTCATTGTGGAGGATGATTGTAATTCCCCGCCACTACCCTCAGATTTGGATGGTGATTGGTGAAGTTCCCAAGTTGTTGACAATTAACGAATTGGACATCTAGTAGATTCTACGTCGTCTTTCCTATGTAGTTAGTGGTGGGATGTTGTGGCTTCACCTCACTACGAAAATTCCTCAAAATGTGGCCATATCTACCACAACTGTAGCACTTTCCGCTCTAATGCAGTCAGCTCCCCAAATGCGTCTTACCAAATTTATTACTCATGGGACATTGTACTTGTTTTCCTCCTCATCCCTGATCGATGCTCCTTCATAATCTTGGATCCATCAATCTTCTAATTTCATTGGATTTATGATACCATTACGTCTCACCAAACTCCAATTCAACTTTCATCACACTTCACACGATCTCCTCATAGCAATCATAATCTCGGATGGCTTGATTCTTCCACAGATGCGGTCTCAGTCCACTAAAGAATATATCAAAATTACCATTTGGATCCAATAAAAAGCTAGAGGTGTAATGTGATAGCCTTTTGATGTTATATTTGTAGATTCTCACATATTCATTATCCTTCTGCTTCAGCTCGAGAAACTCCTTCTCCATTTCTTCATCGATCGAGGGAAATAATATGTAAATAATATCCTAATGAACTCTTCCTACACCATAGCGTGAACTTCCACTCTTGGAATTGTGTTTTTAATTAGTTCACACCAATAATCAGCTTCTCCCTCTAAGAGATAGACATGCAAGTTTAACATCCCTTGATCAGAACAGCGGAGCACAGAATTGACCTTCACGATAGAGCTATAACACTGTTCCGAGATCAATGGGTCGGTTGATCCACTAAATTTTGGAGGTCATTGACGCATAAAGTATTCAACGGAAATTTTTCCCTTTTTCGGTTTGGTCAACAACTCAGCATGATTCATGTTATTTCGGAAAACGTTAGTTAGTTGGTTGATCATTCACATGAATTTTCTATTTCAACTTCCATCAGAGGGTCGTCAGCACATGATCCATTGTGGTCACCATTGGAACGATTCCTCCAACATCCCACCATTTTCTAAATGAATAAAATAATTGTGAAAAGATTATTTCACTTAAAATTCTTTTAACTATAATGTTTTTTATTGCATAAAATATCATACTTTAAACAATTACATTTGTCTATAAATCCTTCATAATGATTCATAAAAAGTTTATGATTAACCAAACATATCCCATGTGAGCATCGTAACCAACAGTGCAGCAAGGCCCTCTATTTTGTACCAGAATACCTCAGGCCAAGCCAGAAACTCCTTGTCAGAGTTTTCACTAATAGGTACATTTGTGCTAGAGCCACCTCTACCTGCTCATATCTAGACAAGGATGTCTTTTCTTTATAAACCACTTACTCAATATTTACCAAAATACCTAGAAGTGTTAATATATTTAATCATTTCTATTGGGTTCTTACTAAACTTTTCATATCCAAATTTTTATGAATAACTAAACTATCCATTGATAACAACTATGGCGTTCTCCATTATTATTACATAACATTTCATTACATTTTACAAATAGAGGATCTTTAAAAGTATAGTGTCTTTGAATTAATGAACAATAAAACATAAAAACATAAAACATTCATCTAATACACATTTATGGCATCATCGTATGTTCTTACTATGTATAATTATTTCATCTTATAACTTGGAGACATACATTAAATTAAAGGGTTTTTAGAAGCCCCAGTAAGGGTAAACAAGGGAATACGATTACATGTTTTATCTATAAGAAATTGATACAAAAACCTAAAGACAAGATAAATGGAATCATATGAATATCATAATGTAAATAACATGAAAAATAACTTGAATATGTGGCTAAAACATTTCATTTATAAATTGATGAATATATCACCAAGCTTCATCCCCAAGGTGTCATAAAAATCTACCTAGGTTATTCAACAAGCTATAGTGAAACTTCTCATCATAATAGATTAATTTCATTACCCAATGCATTTGATAACTATTAGATATAACCCTTAATATGCATTAATTTCATGTGAGTCATATATTACATAATCAAACATCTCCTAAATAACCCATTGAGAATAAAAGAAAAGACTTTCTCTTTCAAAATCAGGATGTTTTAAAAGTTTGTAAAAATAAGATCATTATGGAATTTATAACCCTTGGAAATGGAGTGAGGGATATATGTATGTCAATTATAGAAGAAAATATTTATTTTTTTTGTATTTATGAACACCCATATAAACCAAATAGGTCTGGGTATTCACACGAAAAACAAGATAATTTCTTCAGATAAAGCGAAAGATATTTTGAGACAAAATTTCTATAGCATAATGATTATTTAACATATTTTTAGAAAAAAAATAAAAAAATCAAAAAGGGTATACCATAAATAAATAAATAAATATACATAAGAGGGATATTATAAAATCAAAATAAGCTCATGGAGTGGATATTTTAATGACATACCACATTAAAATGAAACATGAATGAAAGAAAAATGCGATTTCTTTTACAAAACCTTTGGAACCCTAACGTCGTCCCTTAAAAATATATAAAACAAATTGATGAGAGTGGAAATGGTATCTAATAAATTATAAATGAAATTGATAGTTTTTTGGATATAGAAGAACAATCCCCCACATAATAAAATGTAAAGTACAAGACATAACATAAAGAAAGTCATGATGAAAAAGAAGAGGGTGAAAGGTTCACTTCCATGAAGAGTATCGTTGAAATCATGAAGGTTGGGACCATGGGGGGATTGAGGGAACATTGGTATGACTCTTTAGGAGGTAAAAAACTATAACTTCTTTGAGAACAATTTTGGAATCAAATTAATTACGTAATGGATTGGTATTTATAGGAAAGTGAGGGAATATTTAATTAATTTTCAAGGGACACCTCATCAATGGTATTTGAAAATCCATTAGCTTTCCCCTAGTATTTTCCCATGGTTTTGGACACATGGAAAACCTCATAAAATATATTTCTATTCACAAGTCTACTAGATTTATTACATCATGATTTCATTATAAATGATGTCATAAAAATCTGAAACTGAAAACTGTATTTTTACTAATCACAGAAAATTCAACTATTTTAGAAAAATACCAAAAAATTACTCTAACCTAATATTTATGATCTAAATTAAAAAATGAACTCAATTTTATGAAAAATATTTTTAAATATTTTTAATATAATTTTTTTTATAAAATAACTATTTATTCAAAAAAACAACTCTAAAACTATAACTTATTTTGTGACTCCTTGAAAAAGTAATCAAGGTACCATAAATTTATTGTATATCCATATGAAAATAAATTAACAATTTATGAATAAATTTTATGGAGATTAATTTAAATTTTAAATTATTATATTAATTATAAAATTGAAAATTAAATATTTATAACCAACAAAAATAACAAAACGTATACTATAATCATTTTTTCCCTTTTAAGATATCTATGTTGTATTTATACATTCTTGGGTGAAGGTTCTATTTTTTGGCCGATTTACTATTAATTAATATTCATTACTATTAATAAGGGTATATTATTATTCATACATTACTATTTACTAAAAAACAAGTTGATAATCTTAGACTCTAAATTTATTACTAATCATAATTTTAGAAGATCATTTTTTAAAAATCATTTTGCATTATTAATTATTAAAGTTTAAATGAATATTTTAAAATACATTTTTTAAAAAATTCATCAATAATAAGGAATTATATCAATTCACCCAACATTTATCCGAACATTTGAAATTTAAAATCATTTCTATTATAAGAAATAACAATTTTACTTATAAAAAAGGTTTACATATGTAACTAAGGTCATGTTACATAACCCCTTATAACACCTTTATAGGACCTTAGTGTAAGGTGTGCTATGGTGATAGAGTCTTGGGTTGGTTTAGAAAATATTTCCCGAGTAAGGATTTCAATCAGCATGAACTTATCCATTAGGTGATGTCGTTCAATCTTCACATGTTGATGCTCAGCTTGGGCTTGGCCCAACGTAAAGCACATGGATGCTAACTTCTTCCCAAGATCCGAAAAAAGGGAATCATATGGCCTGAGTCTACTGGATGAGGTCACCGAATCTTATTTCTATATTAATTAACATAATCACTTGAATTTACAAATAATAATCGAAATGATGACAGTTCAGTTTTAACCGGTCATATTAACCAATGGACATTTAACTGTCGAAAACCAACGGTCTCATTTAATTGTACTAGCATCATTTATTAATGTATATAGTTTTGTGTAGTATAGAATAAAATAACACAAAAATTTAGGAAACAAAAATTATCCAAAAGACAGGGTCGTTACACTATTTCTCCCCTTATATTTATATTGGTTTAACAATGTTTTGTAGAATATATGAAAAAATAATTGTAGAATATTATTCTATAGAGAAAAAGATCTAAATTTTTTATTTTAATTTTCACACATTTATTATTACCAAAATGGTAGAATTTGGAATGTGGTATTTTGTTGACATATTTTATTATATCAATATCATCAACCAACAAAACATTTTCCAGTTATATGATGTTTTATAAGATTGATGGTGAAATAATTGATGAAAATATTACCATCATAGAACTCTCATTGATTATATATGATTTTATTTGACCTGTTCTTTTGGATTTGATAAATTTCATAAAAAAATGTTCATCCATATGGTTTAAATTATCCAAATAGTTTCACGTATCGTCTACCAAATTTTAGGTCAATCCAATATGGTAAAATAAGTTATAAACAAATTACTATTGCGGGGCCCATCATGTCAGATCCAGATAATTGTTGACTTCATAAAATATTTTATCCATAAAAAATTTATATCCATTATTAATCGTCATAATGAAAATTTAATTTATATTGACTTATAATTTTTTTTAAAAAAACTAGTTGAAAATTATAGATGAGGAATTTAATGAGAAAAAATTGAATAACAATATAAATTTCAAATTTAACTGTTATATTGTTGATTAAAATATAAATAAGAAATAAAAAAGTTAATCATGTGATTGATATATCCGACATAATTAACCAACCATGAGAAAATTAATTTTTATCCAAAAATGATGAAATTAATACCAACTAAAAATTGATGGTATTAATGTTAAAAAAGTTGTAATTAAAACCTTATCCCCACCCCTCCTCAAATGAAAATTCACACACCCCCTCCCATTATCCCACACATAATTTGATCTTATATGAAAATATTCCACCCATAGAGTCTATTATATTTATATCTATTCGATATTGAAGGGGTTTTTTGGTCCATGGTTTGTATCTACGGAAAGATGCTCAAGTTTGGTATTGGTTCTCCCAATAATCCCAATTATGTTTCAATTGAAATTCATTTGTTATATTTTATTTTGTCAATAAATTTAATATATATGAATCATTTTAATTTTTTTCTATAACAATATATGTACTTTTTTCCAAATGTAAGAATATATTCACCATCACATTATTCCATTGCCCAAAATGGTATAATGCATGAAGTATTCAATAACAATAAAACCATCATGATTTTTTTGATATCATCAATTGTGGTTATTAAAGAAGATATATAACTACGTGGTAAGTGAATATGGAAATAGAATATTAGTATATAGGTGTCTCCAATAGGTTTGTCATGCCATGACTTTCAATATACATGGTTTTGAAATAATGTGTGACATGTTTGGATGATCTACATGCTACGTAGAAACCACTAAAAATAATTTCTATGAATTTTTTTGGTATCCATACATTAAAAAGTATATACTGTTATTAATTCATCTATTGGTATGAAAATAAATTCATACGTAATAATTCTGCCTTTCATGTTGGAAACTAATTTATGACATGTGTCATTGAGAAATTCATATAAGGATGAATATTATTTTTTCATTGAACAATATGTAATGTAATATATCTATATTCTATTTAATGAATTGGAATATGTAGATATGTGTGGGGACTAGAATTATATAGGCCCTTAGAGCACTTGTAGGTCTCCTAAGAAAAATAATATACGGTAATGGAGGATTCCTTAACCTTTCAGCAAGATAACTTTTCACAAGTCCTTTATTGTTTTTTTAATATGTTGGACATTCTTAGTAAACATATCTTGATTATTTTTTATTGTTATATAAGAATTTTAATTTTGTTATATTGGACATATATTTATTTATTCATTATTTATTTGGAAGAAATCATATTATTTTTTCATTCAAAAAATTTTATTTATGAGTAATTTTGTTACATGCAAACCCTTACCAAGTGTCTGACCATACCCCTATATATTTTTCAATATCTCCCATATAATCCATGAATTGTATTGTATATAACAAGAGCATTTCATGGAAATAAAATAACGATTTCACATTTTTATAAAATTTATTCTTTTATTTGAATGTAATATAAACTTCCATTATGTATCATGTTTCATTGAGGCTATTAACCTCTCCATTCCTCTATATTTTCATCATTAAAATAAATTAACCACCACGTCTATTTTATAGGAGTCCTGTTTTTTAAAATGAATATCCATCATGCTTCACTGTGGTGATTTATCATGTCCAATGTGATTTAGAATCACCACTAAAAGTGATTCTCTATAATAAGACTCCTCAAACTAGATCATCAATGATGTATTAATTATTATCTGATACATAAATCCTCAACTATATCATTCCTCAATATTAATACTTCTTGATGAAAAATCCTCCATCACTTTACAAACATTTACAGACTGGTTTCCACATCTCTTTATCACTACTGAATTTTTCCATTAAAATGGACACCCTCTTTGGGTATAGTATATATAAAAATATTAATATTGAAATTAACCTCCACTAGTTTACATTAAATTCCCTTTAAATTAATAAAAATTCTAAGCCCTTATTGTCGCTAAAAACCATAAAGATATTTCTAATGACATAATGCATCCAAAATAGCAGTGAAAGAAAAAATACCCATAATTATTAATCATGGAAAGCATAGTTATTCTTATGGGTACATAATTGCTTTGAAAAAAAAAAATTGATTGTCTATATATACTAAATTACTAAGAATTTGAAGCATAAATGATATTTTTCCAAGATAACCATATATAATACAATATACCTTGGAAAGTGAAGCATTAGAGCAATAAACAATCCAATGGAAGGATTGTCCTTTAAGGTTAAATTTGGTAGTGATGACACAATCGAATTGAAATCAGACATAAACCACTTATAATAACATAATATTTACAAGGTTACATAAAACATTTTCCACATTATTGTGTTTTACCTAAATTAAATAATTTCATCATTTAATAATATATATTCAATCACAATGAGACACCATATCCCTAATGATATGTAACTATAATGTCTACAAATTACACTAGGATAACATTATATAGATATGGTTGTGTTAGAGGACCAGCAACGAAGATCTGTGATGACCAACATACTCTATATATTACCTTTAGTATATCAAGACATAAATTTTGAACATGATGTTGAACTAGTCCATAAACTCACACACTATGGTTTTTATGTTCCCCATTAACATACACAGTGTGTTAGTGACACTAAATGACATTAATTTGAAATCAATGTGCCCATAACATCACCATAATGAATTTATTGGGATATCATCACACATCCCCATCTACTAGTGATATCCTTGCTAATATTAAATATTCGATTACAATATGAATCCTATTATATGGTTGAATTGATCATCAATTATCAAATGTGGGTAAGTGTTCATGATTATCACCTAATAAGACATCTGGTAATCTAAACAGAATTTCATACCACCATCATCCTTCATTTTGGACAATAATGGAGCATCATAAGGATATACACTAGATAAATTGAAAACGATATGCATAAAATCATAAATGTAATCTACAACTCTCATAGATCAATATATGACATTAGATAGGGATCTTTAAAAATAGGACATGATTTTGGTGACAGCATGAACACAAACTTGATTTCATGTCAATTTGGTAGTGGAGAATCCAAAAATGATAAATCATATAGTAATTATTAAAAAAACAACTAACATTTTATTCTGGTGGATATACTGGAAGTATTATAAATTGAGGATATACGGGATCTACTTTCCTATCAGCCACCTAATAACACTGCTCGCCAACAAAAAGTACCCCATATATCTTCACATTGAAAAAAACTCAACTCTGGAAACTATTGATGACATCACATGTGGAATATATCAAATACAATATAGGGTTACTAGTGTATTGTCATATCTGATCAATGAATAAATATACACCTAAGTGGTGCTAACATATCACCCTATTATCTCCCTATGAGACACTAAATAATGCACACTAAGATCAAACTAGATTAAATAAAATTTCGGTAAAATGAATCCTATCAAAAAATAATTCCCAATGTAAGTAGAATAGAAGGATAAATAATGAAATTTGTGGATCTAAAATAAAGTATGGGGAAAATATGGGATTGTAGTAAATTGATCATTCCTCATACATCATTTGTACCTAGTGGTGCTGCTACATCCATCACATGAAACTAAAAATAACCAGACCCCCTTCCACTATGTTCATTACCTTCACAACTATTCATTATCCAAACATGTTGTGGATGTAAATAGTCATGTGGTTTCACCATACCAACTCTATCTTCGTTAATATTCCGAACAAAATTCGGTTGTCTATTTTGTTGAAAAAACATCTGAGGAAACTGTTTCTCTTTCTAGAAGGGAACATAACCAATCATCATTAACTAGCTTCCATGATTAGTTAGAAAAATTTTCGATTGAATTCATTTTTTCCCATATATAGAATGAAAATGGAAATCAAATTATTGATAGTTGGAAACTGCCCATTTTAGAGTAATGTGATGGGATTTTCAAAAGTTTATACAAAATAGTTATAACATCAACTACATATTCTTCCTCAACGGACAGACTGATGACTTTACCTTTAAGACACCATACTAGAAATTCTCTTGAGGATCACCAACTATTGAATCCATATTTTATATAACCACCCCATTCTTCCAATACTTTATATATATAAAAAACCTAAATATTTTTTATGTATAACTCTTCAAAAGGTGTATCACCTCCTAAAGGCAGTATGGTCTAGAATCCAAATATAGGAATACAACGTGAGAATGTGTATAGTGTAATTGAATCTAATCCCATGATCTAAAAAACACACGATCCACTTCTTAAGGGTGAGAATCTGTTTCATATTTTCCACTGTAATCATTGATGATATTAAATTTGACAATAAATCCTTCTATAGGCTAAGACACATGAAGTATCCCTCTTTTTATTGACCAAGATACGACATCAACTATTGAAACACAGATCCATAAATTTGAAAAGTTACATACCATACCCAAATAACAGACATATCTTGAATAAGACAAAAGGTGACCCGAAGAACCTATAAATATATCTCTATCTCCCGAGTAGAGGCACACCCATCATATATCGCCACCCACAACCACTAAAACGATCACATATCCCTTTAAATTTCCTTAACCACAATTATTGAATAAATCATCTAATGATCAACCATATCATTCATCATATCATCTACTACATATTATTCTCCATGAAAATGTTCGGGAGACATTTATTAAAAGAAAGGGGATACGCTATTCCCAGTATCATTGGATTATATCATGTTTTACTTAATCAATATCACATAGGTTCCTAATAATTACCCAATTCAGAATGGAATACAATCAAATGTAATGCATGTACTTATCCAAGTTGTCTACCCAACAAATGACGCCACATTAATTTTTATACCAACATTATCAATTTCATTTCATTAGAGTATGAGCATCATAAAATTTCTTATCCTATCTTCTCTCCATGAAATAAATCACATAACAAGATCATAAACCCCTATCTCCCTACAAACTCGGGCAATCCTCATGGGTTCTAACACTAAATATAATTATATCGTAAAACCAAATCCTTTTCATACAATTTGTAATGATACCCACCAAAAGGGTACTATTTCAGGGAAACAAATTATGTAATAGGGGTAATGACCCCCATGTCCCACCTCTAGTATGCCACATCCTAGATATAAGAAATGAGGTTATATGAAATCTAAATTTCAAAATAACGACCCTTTAAAATAATAAACGATCAGAAGATATAGTGACTAAATTCAATGAATCTATATCACATAAAATAAAAATAAATCTAACCCATGCCAAAATGAATTATTAATTTTAAAAAAAGATGTGATAGTATCCTTCTAAATACATAGGGTCAGTCTTGTGGGGTGCTCAAGAAAATCATCAAAACCCAACCTAGTAATAAAATCAACATTCCCAAATTTATTGTTGGAATCGTTAAAAAAATAGTTAATATATATAGAGTGAGAGTAAAATGTATACTTATTATGATCATACATAATGTCTCAATTCCACAAATGAAAACACCATATTAATTGTAGAGTGAACAAACAATATAACCAACATGAACTAGTAAGTGTTAACTAACCAATACAAGCATAACCATGGGAGGCTAATTATAAATTAAATTCATTGTAGAAAAGTAAATTCAAAATAACCCAAAAGGAACTCCACCATAGTTTAACCATTGATAAAACTCCCAGACACCCAAAAGTAAACTTCCATGTACTCCAATCGCATAGATAAATATCAAATACAAAATTCACGTATCTAATATGTTGTTTGGGAGGAATCTCTACCAAACCCTATACCATGTACATCCTAGTTTTCAGTGAAAAAAACAAAAAACATATACATAATTACAATCCCAACAAAACATCAATACATTAGATGTACATTTTATGTTATATTAAATCATTATCGAATATTGTTATTATACGAAAAATTATATATTACCAAGGGAATAACATTATTTTTACATATATAATTGACTATCCATTTTATTTTGGGTGATTTCATGAAATACCAAAATAAATTCATCTTAACCATATCATATACATTACATTAATGGGTCGAAGTAGTCACAAATTTAGTAATGGAAACAAGAATGTATAATCAAAATACAAAAAAAATTAGTAAAACATGCAATTTATACCCATGAACATAAAATTTAGACTAATCTAATATATTGTTATCATTGATATAACAGTTATCCACTATAGGGAAATAGGCTTTTGCGATGGGCTATTTGGGACTAGTTTAATTCTCATCACAAATAATCCATCATAGAGGATATTTGCAACGTGGGGTTCATCTCGTCGCAAATAAGAGTTTATTTGTGAGGGGTTTTGGGGTCCCGTCGCAAATAGTAATGCGCTGTTTGGGGCAGGATGCACGCCAAACCGCGGGAAGGTTATTTACAATGGGGGGGGGGGGTCCCCATTGCAAATAGTGTGTCAGTCAGAGGGTATTTGTGATAGGACTCGTCACAAATACCGTGGGCGGTAAATGGGTTTTTGTGACAGGATGTTTTCACGTCACAAAGGGTGTGTCAGCATGTCATTTTTTGCGACGAGGCCCGTCGCAAATACCCTTTTAACCAGTGACGACAATTAATGCAGTAAAAGGTATTGCGACGATAAGCTAGTCGCAACTAGTCTCATTGCTACTAATTTAACATATATACCTCCTCTGTTTTTTCTTCCCCTCATTTCTCACATTCTCTCTCTCTCTCTAAACTCTATTTTTTGACTGAAAATTTCTCTGAGTTAATTTTTTTAGGAGAAGCTGTGAAGTCGCTTAAATCAATAGGAGATCTAGTTTAATGTTATATATATTTTATTTAATTTATTATTTATTTCAATTTTTTATATTCATTTTAATTATTGTTGATTAGTTGTAATTTAATTAGATTTAAATTGTTTTAATATCTGTATTTATTTGTAATAATAAATTGAAATTATTAATATTAATTCGTAATCATTATTAATAATTTATAATTAGTAATAATGAATAATTATTAATGAATATTAGTATTGTCTGTAAGTAATTACTTGTAATTAGTAATTAGTAAATAGTAGTTGTAAATTGTAGTTCTAAATATCAACTAACGCCATCTAGTAATAGTTATATTTAATTAGTAATATTTATGTTTAATTAGTAAAAATTACGAGTAATTTGTAATAAATTGGAATAATTAGTAATATATAGTAATAAATAGTAATAAATAGTAATAAATAGAATCAAATAGTAATAAATAGAAATAAATTGGAATAATTAATAATAAATAGTAATAAATATTACTAAATACTTAATAGTAATAAATAGTAACAAATAGTAATAATTAGTAATAATTAGTAACAATTAGTAATATTTAGTAATAATTAGTAATAATTAGTAATAATTAGTAATAAATGGTAATTAAAAGTAATAAATAGCAATAAATAGTAATAATTTGAAATAATTAGTAATAATTAGTAATAAATAGAAATAAATTTGAATAATTAGTAATAAATACTAATAAATAGTGATAAATACTTAATAGTAACAAATAGTAATAAATAGTAATAATTAGTAATACATAGTACTAATTAGTACTAATTAGTAATAATTAGTAATAATTAGTAATAATTAGTAATAATTAGTAATAATTAGTAATTAAAAGTAATAAATAGTAATAAATAGTAATAATTTTTAATAATTAGTAATAATTAGTAATAATTAGTAATAATTATATATAATTATTAAAAATTAGTAATAAATAGTAACAATTCGTAAAATTTCGTACAAATAGTAATAATTTGTAATAATTTGTAACAAATAGTAATAATTTGTAATAATTTGTAATAATTATTAATAAATAGGAATAAATAAGAATAATTAGTAATAAATAAAAATAATTAGTAATATATAGAAAAAATTAGTAAAAAAATATTAATAATTATTAATAAATAGGAATAATTAGAAATAAATAGTAATAATTAGTAATAATTATTAATAATTAATAATAAATATGAATAATCAGTAATAAATAGTAATAAATAGTAACAAATAGTAGTAAATAGTAATAATTAGTAATAATTATTAATAATTAGTAATAAATAGAATGAATTAGAAATAATTAGTAAAAATTAGTAATAATTAATAATAAATAAGAATATATAAAAATAATTAGGAATAATTTTTAATAATTAAGAATAAATAGGAACAAATATGAATAATTATTTATAATTATGAATAATTAGGAACAATTATTAATAATTAGTAATAATTTGTAATAATTAAGAATAATAAGGAATAATTATGAATAATTATGATTAATTATCAATAATTAAGAATAATTAAAAATAATTATGAATAATTAGTAATTAATAGTAATAAATAAAAATAAATAGTAATAATTTGTAATAATTTGTAATAATTAGTAATAAATAGTAATAAACAGTAATAAATAGTAATAAATAGAAATAAATATTAATTAATAGTAATCAAAATGAATAAATAGGAATAAATAGCAATAAATATCAATAAATAAGAAAAAATAGAAATAAATAGGAATAAATAGAAATAAATAAGAATAAATAGGAATAAATAGGATAAATAAGAATAAATTGAAATAAATAGGAATAAATAAGATTAAATAATATTAAATGGTTAAATATGAATAATTACCAAGAATTAGCATGAATTAGGAATAATTAGCAATAATTAGCAATAATTAGTAATAAATAGTTATAAATAGTAATAAATAGTAATAAATAGTAACAAATAGTAACAAATAGTATCAATTAGTAATATATAGGAACAATTGGAAAGAAAATCAATTGTAATAACTTTTAATAACCTGTAATAACTTGGCACAATTTCCAGTTATAATTCTTAATAATTAGTAATAAATAGTAATAAATAATAATAATTGGCAATAATTAGTATTAAATAGTAATAAATAGTAATAATTATTAATAAATTGAAATAAATATTAATAATTAGGAATAATTCATAATAATTAGTAATAAATAAGAATAAATAGGAATAAATATGAATAATTAAGAATAATTAGAAATAATTAGGAATAATTAAGAATAAATAGGATTAATTAAAAATAATTAAAAATAAATATGATTAATTAGTAATAATTAGTAATAATTAGTAATAAATAGTAATAATTATTAATAATTAGTAATAAATTGTAATAATTATTAATAATTAGTAATAAATAGTATTAAATTGCAATAAGTATTAATAAAAAATAATTAGGAATAATTAGGAATAATTAAAAATAATTATGAATAATTATGAATTAATAGTAAAAAATAGTAATAAACAGTAATAATTATTAGTAATTAGTAATAATTAGTAATAAATAGTAATAAATAGTCATAAATATAGATAATTTTGACTGAATTTGGATAAATAGGAAAAAATAGGAATAAATAGAAATAAATAGAAATAAATAGGAAAAATAGGGAAAAATAGTAAAAAATAAGAAAAAATTTGATAAAATTATAATAAATGGGAATAAATTGAAATAAATAGGAATAAATAAGTATAAATAGGAATAAATAGGTATAAATAAGAATAATTAGAAAATAAATAAAATTAATTAGCAATAATTTGCAATAACTATGAATAATTTGTAATAATTTGAAATAATTATTAATAAATAAGAATAAATAGTAATAAATACTAATAAATAGTAATAAATATTAAAAAATAGTAGTAAATAGTAATAAATATTAATTATTAGTAACAATTTGTAACAATTAGTAATGATTAGTAATAATTAGGAATAATTAGAAGCAATTAGTATTAAAAAGAAACAATTGGGTAAAAAATCAATTGTAATAAATAAGAACAATTAGGATGAAAATAAATTGTAACAACATGTAATAACATGGCACAATTTTCAATGGATTGACGACACTCCTTCTGCATGACGACTCTTCTCCTTTCAACTTTCACCGACTCAAAACATTATGAAATGTATGATTCAACGTATGCATATCCAATATTTTATGCAGATTATAAGGCCCCGACCTTAAACCATACATAATATTGAATTAAATGAATAATTCACATTGAGGATCTTTTCAGGTTTAGAGTCTTAGAGAATTTGATCATAAATCATGAATTACATTCCACATTTAATCAAAGTGGTTACATAAAAGATAGTATTCATTTTTTTCCATCAACGGAAACATCGTTAAAATAAAACAAGGATTATTTCTTGACACATCCTTGACAATATCATCATATCATCCACCTTTCCCTTGACCTATAAAAACATTTCAAAAACTTGGGATGAGTATAAAAAGCTCAGTAAGGGATATAAAAGTACAAAAAGAAAACATTTGTCCATATATGAAATCATACTTTACTAATAAAACATAAGCATTTTAACATACCTCATCAAATCATGAATAAACCATATAAATCATAAGGCATAAATGTAACTTGAGGCATTCATAACATTCTTACGTAGGGAGTAACCCTTTTGGTTATGTTTGGAATACCCATCATAGTACATTCCCTAAATCTCTTTGGAGAAACCTTAACGTTTAACCCCTTCATGTTACCCAATGCATTGGAGAGCTATATCGGTCTCACCCGCCCTGAGTTTATCAGGGAACCACCCATCTTCATAATAATGCCCAAGAACCATAACATAATTGTATCACATAAAACATGCATAAAGGAAACATAACATTTCCACTTTTCAGTCACAAGATATCAATACAATACATTGATATAAAAATATTTTGAAAACCATTTTCAATACCAAAATAAAAGAAAAGTAAAACAAAGTATTTATTTTTCATTTAATAAATGGTATGGCTTGTAGAGGAAGCTGAAACACAAATAATGATCACGGCGGTGGAGAAGTTGATGTTGTTGCATACATACGACAAAAACATTCACTTTTGTCGTTTAGTAAAACGCTTCGTATAAAAATATTCCTTTTGGATAAATGTAAAAGTCAAAGGGGTTTATACACCATATGAAATAAGGTTGTGTATAAAACAAAATATTCTTCAATGAAAGGAGATTGGGATGAAGTCCCATAAAAGATAGTATCATTGGATTAAGGATAATTTAATTACATAATTATGTGTGACAAACAAATACACCAAATATAAGTGGATATTAAGTGTCACAAATTCAGAGTTTATTCACACATATTCATAGAATGACATATTCAAGGTGTGCAAGTTTATCCAAAAGAATCAAATTTGGGTTAAGAAGTTCCCTTGCAAAAATTCAACAGCCTAACGGCATCACTTCAAAATTCAGAAAATGAGTTGATGAGAGATAAAAAGGGTAACCCATCACTTGGACATAAAATTTAAATCAATAAGGATACAGAATAACATATCCCAAAATTTCAATATCTATATTAAAAGACCCAATAAAATAAGTCATTTAAAAAGGGGAGGGTGAAAGGTTCCCTTACCAACATGGGTATCATTCAAAACATACAACCCATGAAAGATGGACAATACAACATTGATGTAAATACTCATAAACGAAATTATATTAAACAAAATGTAATCTAATGGGAAGTACATCTACCACTCAAAGTAAATGGTGGAAAATTTAGCATAAATCTCATGGGAATAAATGTGAGATGAAAAATAACATATAAAAACTCGACAGGCTAACAACACCACTTAAAATTTCCACAAAAAATTGGATTGATAAAATCAAATAAGGTCTTTCATCATATGAACCTAGAAATTATTGTAATAGGAATATAAAAGAACATCCCCCAACTAAGAAAGAGGATCTTAAAAGAAACGAAATAAAAGAGAGTACTTAAAAAAGAAGAGAGAGGTAGGATAACTTACGAAGATTCGGTAGCCTAACGGCACCACTCAAAAATTCCAAAATGGATTGCTCAAAGAAAATAGGTTCTCTCATCATATGAACACAAAAATTACAGTAATAGTAATATAATGGAACATCCCAATCAAATGAAATATGCACTTAAAATAAATGACATATAAAGAGTGTACTAAAAATGAAAGAGAGGGGTATAATCCCTTACGAAATTTCGGTAGCCTAATGGCACCACTCAAAACATCCAAAATGGATCGATGAGAGAAAATAGGGTCTCTCATTCTATGAACATAAAAAGTATAGTAATATTAATATAATATAACATCCCAATCATAAGAAATATGTTTTTAAAATAAATAACATAAAAGAGAGTACTTAAAAAGCACGAGAGAGGTTGGATCCCTTACCTCATGTCCGACATGACTCGATCGTTCATTAATCTACTGAATAATAAAATTTTGTCAATTTATAATTTCCTAAGGACCTCATTTAAAGATTATTATTCAGTTCATATCACATATTATAATGTTATAATAATTGGTTAATAATGTGAGTTCATATCAGACGTTTCTTTGATGTTCGATGCATGAGTAAAAATTGAACTTGTTGGAAAGGAATTTTCCATGAGGTTATAGGTACATCATATCCAGAATAGTATTGATGTTTTAAATATCATATATATATAGTATATATTCATTTTATACTATTCCATAGCATTTGGAGAAAAAAATTAAAATCACCGTTCATTGAGACGGTAGGCCGTACGTATGCCTGAACACTACTTTCATTTTTTGTCATATTAATGTAATTAAAACAAAATGAGAGATATATAAATTAATATTACAGAATGATATCCATCATTTAGATGTAATATATTACATATATATCCATTATATATATGTACTTATAATAGTACTAAACATTTGGAGATAAGAAATGAAATGTACTGTTCATGGAGACGGTAAGTCGTACGTACACATGAACGCTACTTTCATTTCTTTTTTTTTCAATGGAATGAAATAATAATGATATAATGGTATATTATAATTACATTAGGATATCATATTTAATACCATTAATTCCATCTTTTATATGTCCCACATATGGCATTAACGAATCAAATCACTTTGAGGGGGCAGTAGTATGCACTTCCTAAAATGAAGATATCACGTTTACCCATAATGGATACCATAAAGGTATTCCATAGATGAAAAATACAATAAGCTTAAGAAAAAAATAAAAAAATTATATATCATATATAAATATAGTGACATCTTAATGGCCACCTTTGAAGGTGTTAAAAGAATATTGAACAATCATCGTTTCGTGAGGCAGTAATTCGCCATCCACAGAAATAGTATGTTCTATAACCATTAGACGGAGTTTTGTGAAAGTGTATCTCAAATACATCTTATAAAAACATCCTAGTATATTTAAGATACTGGTTTGTTACAAAAAAAGTAATAAAAAGAGTTTATGGGTTTGGAGAAGCAAAATAAAACAAAAGAACACTAGGGAAGACTTTACCTTTAAATCGGGTAACTCTCTTTGATTTGAGCTCAAAGGCTTCCATGGAAAAGATTCTGCCAAAAGTGAGTCTTCAATGATGAATAGATGAATTTGGATAGATTAAATGGGCAGGGTATGGCCGAGAAAAAGGCATGAGAGGTGGGTGTAAGGTGGTAGAGGTGGAGGCCGTTTTTAAGAGGAGGGGAGTGGCAGTCTTGGAAAGTTATAATATATTACTTTATTATGAAATTATTTTCGGATTTTAAAGGTCCCAAAAGGATATATTTATAGTACAAGGTGATAATGATTCTAAATCTACACATCCAATATGTTTGTGACAAGTTTAAGACTTACATTTAACCCAATCTTCTCATTTTATTTAAATAGGTCATTTATGAGGTAATCACTACATCATCATGGTGTCATAAATAAATAAATTTATATAATGTCTAAAAATAATAAAACAAATATCATGATGTAGAAAATTCTTTTATCTTTATAATGAATATTTATAGTAAAAATTATGACTTATAAAACCCCATATAAAAATTGTTTTAGGGAAACAACACATTTTTGTGACATTTTAATTTTCACTTTAAATAAAAAGGTATTAATGTAATTTTCCAACCAAAGTGGCTCCATGGGGTCCCCAAGATTACCCATGGATTATATTGATCGGAAATGACTCATCAAATAAGGGTAGAACATGTGTCAAGGTCATTTCATATTATAATAACATTATCTTTACCTTAAATTACATTAATTATCTCTAATCGAGATTAAAAACATAAGAGTGACTATTCACACAAAAATTAGTTTAATCCCATTATACCACATTTTACATCCTAATGACAACCATGTATGTCAGATTTTTGAAATTCAAACAACAGAAGTGGTAATGTTTCATTTAAATGAAAAATCAGTTTTTAAACTACCACATAGTGGTTTCACTATTCATCAAAAATTGATGTTTTTTAGAAAAATAAAAAAAATTCACCCTAAGATATATTTGATATTCTGAATTCAAAAATGATTTCCATTTTACAAAATTCAAATCTTATAAGTTGCATTAATTAATTTAATAATTAATTCCCACTATCAAAACAAATAGCGTGTTTTTAAGAAACAAAATCTATTAAAAGATTGACACTAGTTTAAGTCCAATTTCAAAGTGAAATTATTTCCAATGACCAATATTGGATTAAATTATAAAAATATATTCTAATTTAACTTTAAAAACAATTCAAAATATAATCTAATCATATAAATAAATTAGATTAAAAAGAGGTTTTGAATTAAAATACAGCATTTTTCACTATTCATTAAAAAATGAACTTTATCAAAAAAATACCAAAAATTTACTCAAACTGAATTTTGATGTGCCGATTATAAAGAATAAATTTATTTTGTCAAATATATCACATAAAATTTTCAAAAAGATTATTTAAAAGAGGTTCTCTATCAAAAGGTGGTCCATCGACCTTTTAAAGAATATTAGAATGTTTACGCTTAAAATTGGATTCATTCGCATTTTTAATCCTCTAACATTTGTTGTAAAAAGTAAAAAAATTTGAAAAACATATATATTCATTTTTTAGTTAGTTCTGTTAATTCTCACCATTACAGCGGCTAGGCGTTAACTACCATTTAAAATAATATTATGTTATTATTAGAGTGCAATGTAAGATTCCGAAGATACTCGTTGTTGAATATTGGGTACGCCATCGAGCATAGAGTCCCCATTAAAGTAATTTAAATATATTATTAAAAATTATAGATAAATGTGAAAATTTCATATTCTTTATTTACATGGGGTGTTACATCCTTCCCCCCTTTTGGGAATTGCGTCCTCCCAATTTTAAAATTGGTCTTGGAATCATCATTGAAAATCCCACATCGGAACAAGAGTCTGTAAAAGAATCACTTTAAAATGAAGAAAGATAAGTACAAAGGTCACCCGAGTTAACCAATACTAGTATTCCATATAGAAAAACATGGATATAGAGGAAAAATAAAGAGTCATGTTCTGAGGGAGAGTGATAGTAAACATGTCTAGTAGAAAGTTAACCATAAGAAAATCACAAACCTGTGATGGGTTAAACTGTATTCGATTCCCCAGTAGGAAAATTTAACAGACAACATTTTTGTTTTAAGTTACTCTTCAATGAGGAATTTATTTTTGAGCTTAACTAAATCATAATGAAACATACATACTTATCACATAGACTTTCAACTTTTACTAGATTCCTTAATCAAACTCATATTTTCTCCAAAAGACAAGTATTTAGGAAGACTTAATCGCATTAAGAGTACTGTAATCAACTTCGTGAGAATCACCTAATCCAAAAAAGAGAACTATATATTTCCCAAGTCTTTAGACAAAAACCAAAACCAAAACTGTTAGTATGAGATCAGATAATCTAAAAAAGTATAATCTTTTATAAAAATAAAATCTATTCTTAATATCCAAAATATTTCCCAAAGAAACACCAAGTTCAACGAAGACCATTCGATAAACAATTATCCATACAATTCTTCAAAGTAAACCAAACTAAGATTGAAACCAAAATATTTGAAGGATTTAATCACATAGTCCTCCAAGGTACAAATTAACTTTTATCTCCAAATAACATCAGTTCCCCTTAAATTCTCATATGGAAAAGTAATTAACCTAATCACATATCATTTATGATAGGTTAATCATTTCTATAAAAAACCCAAAGTAAACTTACTATTGATTCCTAAAATCATCTAACTAAAAAGAATTAGTCAAACTATCCATGGACATCACGTAGTCTAGTGGTAGGCGATAAATACGAGCCGCACTTTGGTTGTGGATTCGATTCCCACAGCTTTGTCCAACGCGATGGGTTGTCACAAGGTCTATGTGTTGTCCTTTTTCCAAAACTATATAATTCATAAAACATTCCCAAAAATGAGATAAAATCTTAGAAAATAATCATAACATATTTTAACCTCATGTTTATCTCATGCCTTTCATTTTCCATCATTACATATAATAACCCATAATTACCCCAAATGTAAGGATCATATAAACTCTAATGGTTACCTTTATAATTATTACCTAAACATCCCCCATCGAATGGTCATCTCGTAAATGATGCATTCAGAACATACCAAGGTTCAAGTGGTTGATCAATACTCCTTGATAGTTGGTTTAGAACAACAATAAGTTTCCTCATTGAATCCCCCATTTCATCCAGTCTCTTAATCAAAGAACCACCACTATTTCCTTCAAACTTATTGTCACTTTGGTTCCTTCTAGATCTATCCATTCACTAAAAATAGAAATTTCAGTGTGATTATATCAAAAAAACCATCATGTACTAATGAGGAAGATAAATACTAAGATATACTCACTCATTCACTTTATCTAAAATTAGGACTCTTTATAAAATCCTAACCACTATGGTAATGTCACTTATGCTTAAAGAATAACCTAACCTCTAAAGTTATCTATACCGACCTTTGATACCAACAATAAGGCCCCAGCATTAAACCTTACTTAATATTGAATTAAATGAATATTTCACATTGAGGATCATTTCAAGTTTAGAGTTTTAGATAATTAGATCATAAATCATGAATTACATTCCACATTTAAACAAAGTGGTTACATAAAAGATAGTATTTGTTTTTTTCCATCAACAGAAACATATTTAAAATAAAACATGGATTCTTTCATGACACTTCCTTGACACTATCATCATATCATGCACATTTCCCTTGACCTATGAAAAACATTTCAAAAACATGGAATGTGCATAAAAAGCTCAGTAAGGGATATAAAATTACGAAAAGAAAACAATAGTCCATGTATGAAATCATACATTACTCATAAAACATAAGCATTTTATCACACCTCATCAAATCATGAATAGACCATAGAAATCATATTGCATAAAGGTAACTTGAGGCATTCATAAAATTCTTACGTAGGGAGTAACCCTCTTGGTTACATCTAGAATAGCCATCATAGTATATTCCATAAATCTCTTCGGATAAACCATAACGTTTAACCCCTTCGCGTTACCCAATGCATTGGAGAGCTATATGGATCTCACCCGCCATTATTTTATCACAGAACCACCGGTCTTAATAATAATTCCCAAGAACCATAACATAATCGTATCACATAAAACATGCATAAAGGAAACATGACATTTCCACTTTTCAATAACAAGATATGTATACAATACAATGATATAAAAACATTATGAAAACAATTTTCAATACCAAACGAAAAGAAAAGTTAAACATTGAATTTATTATTCATTTAAAAAAATGTATGGCTTGTAGAGGAAGCCGAAACTCAAATAATGGTCATGGCGGCGGAGAAGTTGATGTCTCCGCATATGTATGAAAAAACATTCCCCTTTGTCGTTTAGTAAAATGATTCATATAAAAATATTCCTTTTGGATAAATTTAATAGTCAAAGGGGTTTATACACCGTATAAAATAATGTTTTGTATAAAACAAAATATGGATCATTGAAAGGAGATTGAGACGAAGTCCCATATAAAGACAGTACCCATGGATTAAGGATAAATCAGTTACATAATTATGTGTGGCAAACGAATACATCAAATATAAGTTTATATTAAGTGTAAAAAAATCATAGGTTATTAACACATATTCATAGAACGATATACTCAAGGAGTGCATGTTTATCCCAAAGAATCAAAATTGGGTTAAGAAGTTCCCTTGCAAAAATTCGACAGCCTAATGACATCAATTCAAAATTCAGAAAATTAGTTGATGAGAGATAAAAAGGGTACCTCATCACATGGATATAATATTTACATTAATAAGGATATATAATAACAAATCCCAAAATTTAAATATGTAAATAAAAAGACCCAACAAAATAATTCTTTTAAAAAGAGAAGGGTGAAAGGTTCCCTTACCAACTTGGGTAACTTTCGAAATATACACCCCATGAAAGAAGGACAATACAACATTGATGTAAATACTCATAAATGAAATTATATTACACAAAAATTAAAATAATGGGATGTTCATATACCACTCAATGGAAATGGTGGAAATTGTAGAATAAATCTCCTAGGAATAAAAGTGGATGAAAAACCCCTTACGAAAACTCGACAGCCTAACGACACCTCATAAAATTTCCAAATAAAATGGATTGATGAAATCAAATAGGGTCTATGATCTTATGAACATAGAAAGTACATTAATAGGAATATAAAAGAACATCCCCCAACTAACAAAGAGGGGTTTGAAAGAAATGGCATAAAAGAGAGTACTTAAAAAGAAAGAGAGAGGTATGATCTCTTATGAACATTCAGCAGCCTAATGGCACCACTCAAAACATCGAAAATGGATTTATGAGAGAAAATAGGTTCTCTAATAATATGAACATAAAAAAGGACATTAATTTTAATATAAAATAACATCCCAATAATAAGAAATATGCGCTTAAAAGGAATAAAATAAAAGAGTCTACTTAAAAAGAAAGAGAGGGGTAGGATCCCTTACGAAAATTCGGCTGCCTAACAGCACCACTCAAAACTTCTAAAATGGATTGATGAGAGAAAATAGGGTATCTTATCATATGAATGTAAAAATTACTGTAAGGATAATATAAAATAACATCCCAATAATATAAAATATGAGCTTAAAAGAAATGACATAAAAGAGAGTACTTAAAAAGAACAAGAGAGGTTGGATCCCTTACCTCGTGTCTGACATGACTCTATTGTTCCTTTATCTCCTGAATAATAAAAATGGTCAATTTATAATTTCATAAGGACCTCCATTAAATATTATTAGTCAGTTCATATCACATATTATAATGTTATAATAATTGGTTAATAAAGTGAGTTCATATTAGATGTTTTTGTCGATGTTCTCTACATGAGTAAAAATTGAACTTGATGTTAAAGAAGTTTCCATGTAGTTATAGGTACATAATATCCAGAATAGTATTGATGTTTTAAATATCATATATATCCATTATATATTCATTTTATACAATTCCATAGCATTTGGAGATAAAAAATTAAAAGAACCGTTCATGGAGACGGTAGGCCGTACGTACGCATGAACGCTACTTTCATTTTTTGTCATATTAATGGAATTAAAAAAAATCAGAGATATATATATTATAATTCCAGAATTATATCCATCATTTATATGTAATATATATTACCTATATATCCATTATATATATGTACTTATAATAGTACATAACATTTGGAGATAAGAAATGAAATGTACCGTTCATGGAGACGGTAAGCCGTATGTACGCATGAACGCTACTTTCATTTATTTACTTTTTGTATTCAATGGAACAAAATAATAAAGATATAAAGGTATATTATAATTCCAGTAGGATATCATATGTAATAACATTAATTCCATCCTTTATACGTCAAACATATGGCATTAACGAATCCAATCACTTTGAGGGGGCGATAGTCCGCACTTCCTAAAATGAAGATATCACGTTTACCCATAATGGAAACCATAAAAGTATTCCATAAATGAAAAATAAAGAAGCTTATGTAAAACATAAAAATATTATATATCATATATAAATATAGTTACACCTTAATGGACACCTTTGATGGTGTTAAAATAATATAGAACAATCATCGTTTCGTGAGGCAGTAATTCGCCATCCACAGAAACAGTATGTTTTTTAACCATTATAAGGAGGTTTGTGAACTTTTAGCTCGAATCCTTCTTATATAAAAATCCTATTATATTTATGATACTGGTTTTGTTACAAAAAAAATTAAAAAAAAGAGTTAAGGGGTTTGGAGAAGCAAAATAAAACAAAAGAACAAAATGGAAGACATTACCTTTATATCGCGTAACTCTCTTTGATTTCAGCTCAAAGGCTTCCTTGGAAAAGATTATGCCCAAAGTGATGTTTCAATAATGAATATAGGGATATAGAGAGCTGAAATGGGCAGGTGTTGGCCGATCCAATGGCTTGAGAGGTGTGTGTAAGGTGGTAGAGGTGGGGGCCTTTTATAAGAGGAGAGGAGGGGCACTCTTGGAATGTTATAAAATATTACTTTATTATAAAATGATTTTCGGATTTTAAATGTCCAAAAAGAATATATTTCTAGGATATTGTGGTAAGGATTATAAATCCACCAATACAATATTTTTTTGACAAGTGTAAGTCTTAGATATCACCCTATCTTCTTATTTTATTAAATCGTTCATTTACGAGGTAATCACTTCATCATCAAAGTGTCCTAAATTAATAAATTTATTTAATGTCTAAAAATTATATAAAAAACAATCATGATTTAGGAAATCTTTTTATATTTCTAATGAATATTTATTGTAAAAAATATTACTTCTATAACCCCATGTAAAAATCCTTTTAGTAAAACAATACATGTTTGTGACATTTTAATTTTAACTTTAAATAAAAAGGTATTAATGTCATTTTCCAACCAAAGTGGCTCCATGGGGTTCCCAAGTTGACACATGGATTTTATTTATCAGACATTACTCATCAAATAAGGTTAGAACATGTGTCAAGGTCATTTCATATTATTATAACATTATCTTCACCTTAAAGTACACTAATTACCTCTAATCACGATTAAAAACATAAGAGTTTCTATTCACCAAAAAAATATTTTAATCCAATTGAACCAAATTTTACATCCTAATGACAAGCATTTATGTTTTATATTTGAAATTAAAACCACAGAAGTGGTATTGTTTCATTTAAATGAAAAAAGAGTTTTTAAACTACCACTTAGTGGTTTAACTGTTTATCAAAATTGATGTTTTTCAGAAAAATACCAAAAATTCACTCTAAGCTATATTTAATATTACAAAATAAAAAAATGATGTCCATTTTAAAAAATTCACAACATATAAGATGAATTAATTAATTTAATAATTAATTTCTGTTGTCAAAACAAATAGCGTGTTTTTACGAAACAAAATCCATTAAAAGATTGACATTAGTTTAAGTCGAATTTCAAATTGAAATTAATTCAAATGACCAATATTGGATTAAATGGTAAACATATATTCTAATTTAACATTAAAAACAATTAGAAATATAATATAATCATATAAATAAATTAGTTTAAAAATAGGTTTTGAATTAAAATACAACAGTTTTCACTATTCATTAAAAAAATCAACTTTATCTGAAAAATACCAAATATTTACACAAAGTAAATTTTGATGTCCCGATTCAAAAGAAGAATTTTATTTTGTCAAATATAACACATAAAATTGTGATAAAGTTTATTTAAAAGAGGTTCCCCATCAAAATGTGGTTAATTGACCTTTTAATGAATATTAGAATGTTTACGCTTAAAATTGGATTCATTCGCATTTGTAATCCTCTAACATTTATTGTAAAAAGTAAAAATATTTTACAAACATATATAATAATTTTTTTTAGTTATTTTCATTCCCCCCATTATAACAGCTAGGCGTTAAATTCCTTTTAAAATAATATTATTTTATTATTATAGTGCAATGTAAGATTCCCATGAAACTCGTTGTTTCAAATTGGGTACGCCATTGAGAATAGTGTCCCCTTTAAAGTAATATTAATATTTTATTCACAAATATGGATAAATGTGAAAATGACATATTCATTATTTACATGGGGTGCTACACAGATGTTTGAATATGCATTTATAGGACTGCATTTTTTTATAATTTGATCTGGTGGTGACAGTTGTAAGAAGATTATTAATCAACGAAAAGGGGGATCTTTGTTTTGACAACTCAATCTTTTGCAACAACACGAGGAGGAGATGTGTCGGTAGCAGCAGTAGCAGTACAAGGATGAGATGTGTCAGCTGCAGCAGCAGGGTGAGGAGGAGATGCGTCGATGGTAGCAACAATAGCGGCAGCATCATTACAATCAGATGAAGTACATGTGCCATCTGACTCTTAGTATAGAGTTGGAGATTCCTATAATATCTTCTACATCTCCTCCACAAACTTTAGAAGACGACCCCCAATGATTTGTTTTTTATATTAAAATCATTTGAATTGATGATTTATTGTAATATGAACTATTTACAGTTTCTTTCTTTTATAATGGTGTAAATATTTCATAATTTCTCTTTTTTAATATTTTATTATTTATTATTTGTATTATTATTTTTATATTTTTTATTTTACTAATAATAATGACATTATATGGTATATTTATTTTTTTTATGTTTATAATTGTAATAATTTAATAATTTTTCTATTTTAATAAAATTAATAATATTTTTTCATTAATCATAATTTTATTAAATATATTTTCTTAGTATTATATGTTTTAATGTTTTTTTATTTTACTAATAATAATATTATATATATATATACATAATGTATATAATCAGAGACTTATTTGGGACAGGGCATTTTCCCATTGAAAATACTATTTCTGACGGGCCCATCGCAAAAGGATTATTTATATATAATTTACATAATCAGAGGCTTATTTGGGAATAGGACTTTTCTGGTCACAAATGCATTTTTTATTATGGGCCTGTTACAACAAATAATATTTACAATGTCATTTTCTATAACGGTTTATTTGCGACGGGGCCCCATCATGAAAGCCTATTTGTGAAGGGATCCCATCGCATATAGCCCATCACAAAAATATCTAACTCTAGTAGTGATCATCCACCATATGGTTGAAAAATAATGAAATGAACACACATTCAAATAAATAGCGATATAATTAGGATCCCTAACCTCAAAAAATATTTTTAAGTCCCTTCACACAAGTAGTAAATGTAAAATAACTTGAACAATACAACTAAATTAATAATTCATAGATAAAAATGAATCACTTCAAGGGATCATAAACAACTCATCCCAAACACTACGTGATCTAGAAAAAAATCACCTCTATGAAATCAGAAATTTTAAACAATGAATACTTGAGGGAAAATAATATTTACTCAACACAAATTACCATTGAACTACCTAGAGATTACATGAATTAGATATATTAATATGGTGATGGAATGTCTCCCAAAATCATATAATATTTAACAAATTACCAAGAATTACAAAAAATATTGTGTGATCCCAGGTATTTATAACAAATATAAACCATGAAACAACCCATTATGAAGCATATATTAATATCATGATTTTTCATGTGCCTATAAATCATGAGTTAAAATATATTTTTATAATAAATTCTTCAAACTAGAAACCAAAAAAATATCCACCGATTTTCAAGGCACCAAAACCTCATTTTTACTCACATCATGAAAAATTAAATTATGTAATGACTATCGTAAAAATATAATTCCCATATGAACCATAAATTCATAAATCTCCATCAAACATGTGTTTAACATCCTCTAATGTTGTTGTCCTTTTTACATGGTGGACTGCCCATAGTAATACAATTGAATCTATACACTCAACTAAAACCACATAGAGGCTCCTACAAACACCTAAACCTCATAAACAAGAAATGTTACCGGAATGATAGAAAAATAATACATTTACTAAAATTTAAGGCAAACAATAATGTTTAACTTCTATGTTATAATATAAATAACAAATAACACTATTAATTTAATTCTATTTAATAATCATATTAGATATAAATTATATTCTGAAAACACCAAAATGTTTTTTCAATAGTTCTGGTATTAATAATATTAAATCATTTTATATTTATTAATGTATAAA